>OY998171.1:66681783-67881783 GCA_963921995.1 Oxystoma pomonae
TTAAACTTTTCTATGATAAAAGTACCTAATTATCTCTGCTCCGCAATTCGTAAAGAACCAATACTCAAAAATGTATAAAGAGTCGATTTTAAACGTTGAATTTAGTCTCCATTTTCTTCAAAAGTAATTATTTAACCACTTTGGTTAATTGTTTAGCGCCCAAACGGGCTGTTTGGTTAACAGAGAAGCAGACTCTTGGTTTAGACTTCACCCGTGGTAATTTTATTTACTTTGAGAAACGCAATCAGGAGTGGTGACAATGCACCTTAACTCTCTGTTCGTCCTGCTCATATATGTATTACGTAACAGAAGCCTTGACATTCTAACTTTCGAATAAATTAGCTACTAGTGTAGTCATAGCATCATTGATGCTAGGTATGGATAAATCTATTTATTTATTACATCGTTAAGTTTCCTATAATCTATACAGAATTTAATAGATCCGTCTTTTTTATTGTGGCTAAAATAACAGAAGATGATCAAGCGAATGTTTATTCTTCAATTACGCCTTTACTCAGAATCTTGCCAACTAGATATTATACCTTTCCTTGTTTGGCCATATTTTTCTTGGTTTTCCAGTTATGCATAATGGTCGAGAAGCATTTTGTAAGTTTTATTACCCTGATTGATTGAATGAAACATAAAGGGGAATGAGTAAAAAACCTGAAAATAGATTGACCAAGCTTATGGAATTCCTCTCAATAAATGACGAATGCAAACTGGAATTAGAGTGAAAACCTAGATGCATATTGCAATTTGTTTTATCAAGTTTTCTAACCCAACCTAACATTTCATAATTATGTAGTAACAGAGTGTCATAGGTAATGGATAAATCTATTTGTTTCTTACACCGTTAAGTTTCCTATAGTCAACACAGAATTTAGTAGCTCCGTCTTTTTTTATTGTGCCCAAAATAACAACTGATGACCGGGCACTTGTTGATTCTTCAATTACGCTTCAGTCAGAATCTTGTCAACTAGATATTGTACTTTTTCTTGTTTGGCCATAATTTTCTTGGTTTTCAAGTTATGCAGAATGGTCGAGAAGCGTTTTCTAAGTTTTGTTACCCTGATTGATTAAACTGATTAATCAAAGTTCGGCTACCAACTTTGTTAATCTTCATCTAAACCCTCAAAATCAAACTTGTCGACAAACGTCAACTTTAACTACGTTTATAAATCCACATTAAGTTACCTAAAACTATTTTCTCCACTCTGGATGCATTTCGACGGGGCTTAAACCGCGTTAAGCTAAATTTTAATGGCAAAATCAATTAATCATTTTGTCCATGTGTTTCCATTAAAGTTTCCTTAACCGGGGGTCCGACCACAAGTTCATCTAAATTTCATTAAATACCGAATGGGAAATAGAGTTGTTGCACGGGGGCCCGAAATGTTGTTTTGGTCACGTATAAATGGCTTCGAAATGTCGATTTGAATTTAGAAACATAAAGGGGAATGAGTAAAAAAACCTCAAAATAGACTGACCAGGCTTATGGAATTCCCCTCAATAAATGACGAATGCAAACTGGAATTAGAGTAAAAACCTAGATGCATATTGCAATTTGTTTTATCAAGGTTTCTAACCCAACCTAACATTTCATAATTATGTAGTAATAGAGTGTCATAGGTAATGGATAAATCTATTTGTTTTTTACACCGTTAAGTTTCCTATAGTCAACACAAAATTTAGTAGCTCCGTCTTTTTTTATTGTGGCCAAAATAACAAATGATGACCGGGCACTTGTTGATTCTTCAATTACACCTTCACTCAGAGTCTTGTCAACTAGATATTGTACTTTTCCTTGTTTGGTCATGCAGGCATATTTTTCTTGGTGTTCGAGTTATGCATAATGGTCGAGAAGCTTTTTTAAGTTTTATTTTACTGATTGAATAAACTGATTAATTCAATTTTGGCTACCAACTTTGTTAACCTTCGTCTAAACCCTCACAATCAAACTTGTCGACAAAAGTCAAATTCAAACAACAACAATCCACATTAAGTTAACTAAAACTATTTTCTTCACTCTGGATGCATTTCGATGGGGCTTAAACCGCGTCAAGCTAAATTTTAATGGCAAAATCAATTAATAATTTTTTCCATGTGTTTCCATTAAAGTTTCCTTAACCGGGGGTTCGGCCACAAGTTGATTTAAATTTCATTAAATACCGAATAGAAAATAGAGTTGTTCCACGGGGGCCCGAAATGTCGTTTTGGTCGCGTATATATGGCTTCGAAATGTCTATTTTAATTTAGAAACATAAAGAGTGCATGAATAAAGAACGCCAAATAGACCGACCAAGCTTATGGAATTCCTCTCAATAAGTGACGAATGCAAACATTTTGTTTTATCAAGTTCTCTAGGCAAAACTAATATTTAAATTATGTAGTAACTACTTAACACATCCAAAAAGAAGTTAAAAAAACTACAAATCAGTTACATCGACCAAAAAGAATCTAAAAACAAAAGATCAAAAGATCTTGTGTGGAAATAACGAAAATTCAAACCTGAATGAGCATCCCACAAGGAACACACAAAGAACCAAAGCGAAAAGAGAAATTATTAAACGATGTTTCGCTCTGAGTAACCAGCGTGAGCTCGTCAGTGGTTGAATCACTCACAAATAGGCATCGTTCGGCACTGGTACTTATCCAAGTCACCTGATACGGATTCGTCCTGGCGTGTTAATATTTCCAATAAGATTATGCTCCTAAGGCAATTAAAAATCCAAAAAGAAGTTAAAAAACCTCCAAATCAGTTACATCAACCGAAAAGAATCTAAAAACAAAAGATCAAAAGATCTTGGGTGGAAATAACGAAAATTCAAACCTAAATGAGCATCCCACAAGGAACACACAAAGAGTGCTCATTGCGGAGTGCGGTTGATGTAACTGATTTGGAGGTTTTTTAACTTCTTTTTGGATTTTTAATTGCCTTAGGAGCATAATCCTATTGGAAATATTGGATAAGTACCAGTGCGGAACGATGCCTATTCGTGAGTGATTCAAAGTTGGAAATCAAAGTGTATGATGGTGTTTAATGATGTATGGGGAGGGTGACCAGTGGAACCACTGACAAGCTCACGCTAGTTACCCAGAGCGAAACATCGTTTAATCATTTCTATTTTCGCTTTGGTTCTTTGTGTGTTCCTTGTAGGATGCTCATTCAGGTTTGAATTTTCTTTATTTCCACCCAAGATCTTTTCATCTTTTGTTACTTAACACATATTTTAAAGTAATTTTACACTTTCTTGCAAATCCTAAATTATCCTTCTTTCCAAAAGTGCTTAAAGTCGCTACATTACAACCAAACTACATCGTAAAAAATGTAATAGTATCCTTTAAAACGCTAACGTAATGTTTAACTCTTAAGTATTTCTTTATTTTTTAATGGAGTGGTTATACCGGGTAGAAACTTTAAAGCAGGTTAGATTTTGCGTTCAGTTAGGAAATTTAAGTACTGCAAAATACACTTATTCTAATGGGTGGCAGTTGGGAATCGCTTTTAATATTATAATATTTAATAGTTCGGAAAATTATCGTAATTCCCCCCCCCCCCTCCAATCAAATGCCTTCGGATCGCCGGTGCCTAGGTATCTCTTTCTGCGCGTTTATTCAATGAAAGTCCAACCGAGATCTCTAAAACGGATGAGAACTCGAATTTCTGGGAGTACTCTCTAGGTGAGATTTTAAGACTACTGCAAATTATTTGTTTATCTTATCTTCTATGGATATTTTAATAATAATGAATGTCTCAGTAAAATTTGCTGCACCTTGTATACGATTTCTACTGTGTATTCAAATAAGTTTAAGTGGTCATAAAATTTGTGATCCGTGAAGCCCCTCGTAAGGACAGTTTCTATTTCCTTTGGCACAGGAAAAAAAATATGCTCAAAAAAGACGAAAACTTTTGTATGTCCGACCTGTACTATCCACTAAATTTTTTTTTTCAAAAACGTTTTGGAATCATTATCGTTTTAATGTAACATTACAAAATAATGTTAAGGTTCTTGTCAGTAAACATCGTGGAAGTGTTTTGTCCACCTAAAAAACATTAGAAAGTTACAGAAAACATTTATTTAAATATACAGGGTGTTCCGAAATTTCGAGTCCACCCTAATATCTCCAAAACGAAAAGAGGCAGAGAAGTAAAATTTCACATAATTAAATGGTTTACAAAAAAATATCTTTTTTGATCCTAATCATCGCAGGAGGCGGAGATAGGGCGGCGACGATACTTTTTTTAAATGAGAAAATTTAAATAGATCTTTCTGTTTCCAAAAACACCTAATCTGTTACTTTTTTCTCTAACGGTTTTTAAATAAAATGGGAAAATCATCTCCATAAGCGTTAAACAAGAAAAGGGATATTCGGTGGTTCTTTGTCTAAATCATTGTCATTTTATTTAAAAACGGTTAGACAAAAAGGGAACATATTAGGTATTTTTAGAACCAGAATGAAAAGCTCTATTCAAATTTTAGAAAATACACAGGGTATCTCATTTTAAAAAAAAAGTATTGTCTCTGCGCTAGCTCCGCCCACTTAATGAATGGCGGCACAGTTAGCATCCAAAAATATACTTTTTTGTCAACCATCTAATTATGTAAAATTTTACTTCTCTGTTTGTCTTGATTCTGGAGATATTAGGGTAGACTAGGATTTTTAGGATACCCTGTATATATATAAATATATTACTTACGAAACGTTTAGGTAATTTTCAATTTTCAATTTTAAAATGGCTTTATTCTCTCAAGAAGTCTCTCATTGACAAAGCAAACTTAAATATATATAAATAACCATATAAATTTAACTGTCATTAAAGCTAGAAAGCTACAAGGTATGAATTTAAGTTAATAATGTCACTAGTTTTTAATAATTAAAATAGTGATTAGACACCAAAATAGGCAGTAACAGACACGTAAAAAGTTTGGTAAAGTTAAAATTCTGTTAAAACATAACTTAAATTAGACAGTTATACAAGTAGAAGTCAAACAATAAGTCATAAGTCAAACAAGTTTGAATTTTTGTTTTTTCCACCCAAGATCTTTTGATCTTTTGGCTTTTACCATGTCAAATATTCCAAACACTCGTTTAGCCCAACAAAAAGTGCTAAAATAGAACACCATATATCAAATTCAGAATAGAAAAGTCTTGATTTTATTGAGGACTATGAGATCGGTATGGAAAGAAACACAAATAATCATTGCCTCAACAAACAGGTAAATTTAAAATGAAGTTTCATCCCCATTCACCGTCGCTTATTCGAACCCCATTCCATTCCATACCCATCCTCACCAGAACCACACTCCCAAAGACCCAGAATCACCTCAATCTAATCCTTACGTACCCTGAGCGCATCGCGCGCTCCGCCAGCTAGGCGAATGAACGAACGCCCCACACAAAAAATTTGGAAATCAGATTGTCCCTCTTTAGTGAAAGTGATACCATAACCTCAAAAATAGACACGCTACAACTGACTGGTGTTAATTAATAAATTTTTAAAACTGCTATTTTTAAGTATAAAAATTAAATCAGCCTCACAGAAATGGCATAAAGGCGGACACCACCAAGCAATAATCATGTCAAGCAAAAATTTACGATCTAGTCCATGTTTTATACACAAATTTATGTAAGTAGTACTTTAACTTCATTGACTAAGAAATTTCAAACTTTAAAAATTTTTGTAATATCTGTTTTTAGTGTTCAATGATGGCAAGTATGCCGAAATCGGTCTGAAATAAAATCAAAACTTTGCACGAAATACAAAAACGCTGTTTTAATTTTTATAAATACTAAGGTGTTTTTTCTTTGTTTTAGCCATTGCCATGCTAAGGATTTTTTTTAACTGGCAGTATCTCCCTTATTTGTTTTTTTTTTAACTAAGTAAGTCATTATTAGATCACACTTTCTTCCTTTTATTTTTTTTAAAATTTATGATCCATAAATTCACTTTTTATGAATTTAATGTTTACAAAGAGTAATAAAATGCGTGGGTAAAAAGTGAAATGTAACAAAAAGAAAATAAAGCGATTTTTTCAACAGCAATAAAACAAATAACCAAACATTTTCTCTTCATTACACGCAAAATTGAGTTGGGCATCTCCAAGGGCCACAAAACTGACATAATAAATCGCCTGCAACTTCAACTTTACACAATGGAAACACTAAAAACTATTTTCGGTTGTTTTAGAACACATAGAGATCTAAAAAAGCAAACAGTAAAAAGCACCCTATTTTTTACAAGCTTTTATTTAACTTGCAATGTATATATTTATAATAACGAACTATGTTTGTTCGGGTGGAACCTTGCAACTTAATTTTGACCAACTTCCCGACATCCGATGGGCTTCAAATTTGGTATTCTTATATAGTCGCGGTGACAATACAAGAATATAGTGTCATGAAATTGACAGCTCCCCTCTACATGAAGGAGGTGGAGGGGGTACAGTTGACGTACTCCCGAATTCGTTGAAATTTGGTGTGTTGGGGCACTTGGGGATGGAGATAAAATTCAATATGGCGGATTCAATATGGACGATTTTTGGTCATCTTTTGCTAACCAATTTTAACTATCTTATACTCATTCGATTGCCTTCAAATTTGGCATGCATTTATAGTTCCAGTGATAATACAATAATATGTCATTATTAAGCAACCCGCCCCCCACGAGGGGAGTGGAAGGGAGAAAACCCCTAAATTTGTCCGATTTCAACCAA
Organism: Oxystoma pomonae; assembly: GCA_963921995.1. Classification (NCBI taxonomy): domain Eukaryota; kingdom Metazoa; phylum Arthropoda; class Insecta; order Coleoptera; family Brentidae; genus Oxystoma; species Oxystoma pomonae. Next base: position 66,688,500 of record OY998171.1, read on the forward strand.
AGTTGGTATTGGGGATAATAATATGGCGGATTCAAGATTATAGTATTCTCTCTAACGAGGGAAGTGAAGGGGGAAAAAGATTTAATTTGTTCGATTTCAATCAAAATTGGCATACAGGGGTTTTTAAGGAGGGGGATTATGAATTTTTGATCAGATTTGAAAATTTCAATATGGCGGATTCATTGTTTTTTTTTCTAACCTTTTATTGGAAATTTTTTGTATTAATGCGCTTCGTTCGATCATTACTTGATGCTTCGAGCCGGATGTCTTGATGGAACAGTTTTAAATTTTATTTATTATTATTTGTTTATTTTAAATTCGTGATTTTTTCCTAAACTTTTATTGAGAATTTTTTGTCCCTGAACCCACACACACCACTAGGTACTAGTTATTTCATCTATGGCCTCTTAAACAACTCTGTATGTTTTAGGTGAACGCCCAAAAGTGCCATGTTTCGGCACTCTTTTTCAAATAGTTTCGAAACTTTTTCACATTCGTACGTACAATGGGGATATAGCAGAACTTTCTGTGTGTTTAGTGAAATTTTTGGCACTGCCCGTGCTAGTTTAGAAGTTATAGAAATATATGGCCCGTGTCTAGGAATATAATACACTGGGTGTTTAATTTATTTACATCTCGAGAAGCAAAGGCAGGGGCTAAGAGATCATTACAAAAGAAAAGCAATTTGAAAAAAAAATGAGCTTTTGAAAAAATAAGGGTACACCAAATTTATCAGCGAGCAACACCCGTAATAATATCTAATGACAGTAGCTAAGTTCGGTATATAGATCGCAGATCAGACGGATTTTTGATCAGCTGATCGTCGATTAATCCGAGCAAGTCGCATTACCGAACGGGTTCAGATTTAAACTTTCTAACCTAAGTTTTTTTTTGTTTAAAAATTTTTGTGTTTTTTTCGGCTGATGGGCTTTTGAGTCTCAAAGGTACCATGAATAACATGGTTTTAAAGGCTATTTGTGCTGTAGTGTACGGACAACAAATAATGTTTGAAGATACCCAATAAACCAAATCCCCATGGACCGAAATCGGCAAACTGAAGTGACGGATTTTCGGGCTGAAAGTACCCTCCGAAGCGGCGCGCTTCCTCCAGGCGGCCACGAGTCGGATACCCACTTGAAGTATGGTGCTTCCTGGGGCGTGCCGCCTTCATTCCGAACATCAGCCACAGGAGATTACCACTTTCGGCCATCCAGATTTTACCACTTTTGTATCATAGGCATGTGGATTAAATGTAGTGATTTATACAAATATTCGTTGCATATTGCACCGCAATATTAAACCTAGTGCTTTTACAAGTCAAACCATGTTTAACACTGCGGTCCAATTTGCAACAATAAGGAACACAAATTTATATATTTTTTTTATTCTTTAAAATTAGTACAGGCACTTTGATTTGGTGTATAAAAAAATATCATTTAACAAACAAACTAAAAATGTACATTGCAGTTTTCCAGAACTCATCACCCTACTGCAGGCTGAATCCTGATCAAGCTATATCTGAAACAATGCAAAAAAAAGGATTTTACAAATTACATTTTTGATAAAGAATGAGTTTCACAAAATACGGTACTTATTTTTTATTGTTCTTAGTTATGACGAACATTATTCTGATAAAACCATAGACACTCAAGAAGTTATTTTACATAAAAAGGCCTAGAAAGAACTCCTTCCAATTTATTATGGAGCGTGGGCATCCATTAAATTTTTTTAAATTTTAATATGTTATAGGAGAGGGTCAGACAATTTTTTCTATCATTACCAGTCCCCTCCTCCCTTTTTTTACTACTAGGTTAATAAGTATAGATAGTTAAAGATACAAACTTTACATTTACTGCATAGTCATCTTTTCAGAAAACGTTGTTAGTAGGTCTGTGGAACAGAAATCTTTGTGTGACTTTGGTACGTTTTTTTTTATTAACTTTCATTTAATTAAGCTTTAGCTCTAGTGTCCAGATATGTTTAGACTTAACTTTTTTAATGCTGTAGGCTATCTTTTGCAATTTGATTTTGTATAATTGTAAGTTGTATTGTATTCAAAAAAAAAATAAGTGTATGTATTGTATAATATCAAATTTTACTGAGTTATGTAATATCTGTTTTATTGATTAAACCTAATATTAATTATATTTATTTATTTAATGTACTTGACACAATCGACACTCTATGAGTAAAAATATAACTTCAATCAAATAAAGAGTCTAATCTAATCTTTTGGGTTATACAAGCCTTTACAAAATATGTCATGCTGCAATACTGACATAAGTTAATAAATACAATATGTTATTATTGTCATTTCTATATGGCACTTAACCTTCAAAAATCAGGCTACAATAGATTTAAAAAAGATAAACAGATGGTATATATAGGTTATAACGACCAAATACTGACCACCTTTAATTTTTAGAATTAAAGTTCTCAGTTATTAAAAGTGATATAAAAAAATCAATTAAGCCACTAGTTTTAGGATCAGTTTTACTACAAAATAAACACAACTTGTATTTTTACTGGAGACCCTCTTTGAGTAATGACCAATATATTATTTACCTCCAATTAATAAACCAACTTATAGAAATCCTGATGTGTTCTCAAGCTATTCTTTGGTCCCCTGTAGCTACACTTTGGTGGCAATATGCAGGTTGTTCCTTCAATACCTTGCGTATTATTTTTCTTATGACAAATCCTGATGTATTCTCAAGCTATTCTTTGGTCCCGTGTAGCTACACTTTGGTGGCAATATGCAGGTTGTTCCTTGAATACCTTGCCTATCATTTTTCTTAAGACTTTTTGGGGAGTTTTTTGTTTGAAACTGTAAAAAAAACAATAATTCAATATAGTAACAAAACAATAGTACTTTGTTTGGTTGGGTGTTAGGAAAACAACAATTTACCCCAAAGAACTGTATTTTAGCAAGAGAAAATTAGAACTTTCTTCTTGTCTGACTTTTTAGGTTAAGCTGCAGTCTAGAGTTGCTGCACTATAAAAAGCAAGCCATAAGACGCAAGGAAAATTAACTATGGGTTATCAATGTTGATGTTTATAGTTCACAGAAGTAAGCAAAAAATTTACTCAAGTTTTAATGGATAATGCACAATTTTGTCTTCTTTGAAAAAAATTTGACAGAAATAAAAATAAAAAAAGCATTAGGCATTATGCATTAAATTACGATGCAGCAACTCTAGACTGCAAAGCTGTCAAAGTAAAACAACACAAAAATTGAAACCAAAAAATTATAAACAATACTTACATATTTTCATTCTCCTCCTGTTGACTTATTTTTTGTGTTTGTATATCAATGATGATGAGGTTAACTGTTCAGAAGACTGCAATAAGCTCTTTGGCTTTGCTGAAGAAAAATTCCCACTATTAAGAGACAGAGGCAATTTAAAGAACATTTCAGAATATGCCACTCAACTCAACTCGTTTATAAATCACCCCTCAGCTTTCGATTCAATCGCGCCAGTCGTTGTCGATGGCGCGAGCGTTTTCTTACGTACGTAAACTTACTTAAATGGTTTTGATTTTCCACTACTTTTATTAAAATCCAAAAAGTTCAAACACAAAAATAAAAATGAACAAAAACATAACCCTAAAAGTTTAGATTAATCTGGAAAATCCGTCTAAAATTTGGAGCAGATCGATCTAGCTCCGATTGATCTGGATTCATTAAACAAACGCGCCAGATTTACCTCCCCTACCTCTGCTATGAATTGCCGAACGATTTGGAGCAGTCTGATTGATCGGATGTATATACCGAACGTAGCTAGTGTCTACCTTGGTCAGCCCTATATTATCGATAACTACGGCTTAAACATCTCTCTATTTATTATAGAACAATATGAGAAATTTATGAATAACTCTGTACCATTATTCTGCCGCCCTTAACTAAAAAGCAGTAACTCCATAGGGAAATAATGTATTTTTACTGCTTTTTAGTTAAGGACGGCAGTATTATGAATACCACCGGCGTACGCTGGAGAGGCTTAAGGGCCCAAGCCCCCCCCTCAAATATCGATTCCTAAAGGCTACATTTTCCCCAAAACTCACGAAAAAAATAGTATTTATAGATTACTCAAGCCACCCCAAAAAACAATTTTTGCGTACGCCACCGAGAATACACGTACCGTCCGTAATATCTTGTTATTCTAATCGGAGAATCAACATTTTGCGATTTCCATTAAACATGAAGCGGTAATAGTTTAATAAATGAATTATTGATGGTTCAATACAATTCTAAATGCCAAAATGTCTATTGGAATGTTCAAACGAAATTATTAGGGAGTCGATTGACAACGTTATTTGTTAGTGATTTTAGTTTAGTGACTCAACAAGCAAAATTAAAAATGTGTAAAACCACTGCGGCACCGAGGGGGGGGGGTTTAGGGTTAAACCCCGAGAAGCCTCATTTTTACTTCAAATTAAGGTTTTGTTTATTATTTATCCTTAACCCCTTCCCCCCCCCCCCCCCCCCGAACTCAATTCCTGTGTGCTCCAGTGGTAAAACCCTCGACAATCCCCGTCATCAGCGAGTATGATATTACAGTGGCGCACCCAGGAAATGATTTCGGGGGAGGGGGGTTACCTAGGCTTGCACTAACCTCTACTGATGAAAGCTACAGCTTTGAAATGAGTGGGCTTTGAGTAAGGAAAATTTTCTTGACTGAGCTTTTAGATAACCTTAATGTTTTAATTTCAGTTTGCAAATAAATTAATATAGTTGTTTTGGGGTTTTCTGTTTGGTATATTTTTCGTGCATAATAAGTGACCTTATGTTTTTTTTGCCTCGTAGTGCCCTCATAAATATATTTTTTGTGCTGAAAACGGGTTCAAAATATGGCGTTTTCTGGACAAAATTGGAGGTGTTTTATTGGTTAATGAACAACTTGGGATATTAAATAAAGTAAATTACTCCTTGTAAAAACGGTTACTTAGGGAAATTATAAGCGAACTTATTACCAATGTGCTATAAATGTAAACCACCCCCCAGAGGTAGTCTAAAAATCACCAACTTTATAACCTCAAACACAGATAATGAATCTGTGCCAAATTTTTGGCGTATTCACCATTTGCCGTTTTGAAACCTGTCGAAAAAAATAGTTTTAGGGTATTTTCTCCTAAAATATGGTATATTTTGAGAAAAAAGCAGTTTTTCAATGGTATTTTGCAATAACAATACAAAATAATGAATAACTTTGTGTCTTTCCTGTGTTTTTCGAAAATTGGTTTTAAAATTTGGTACCCCCCATGGCTGTAAATATTTAGACCTGTGGGGGGGTACTATTTCAGATCTTAGTAAATCCCACTGTAAATGTTTATGGGTGAGTCGTAACGTCGTATGGCGTTTTGAGCATGCGCACTGAGATACGACAAGGACTAAGCACTTTTTTTATATCTAACTTTACGTGTCTAATGTTGGTAATATGATTCCATAGTTCGGGAGTTAAGCACAGAAAACAAAATTGTTTTTTAAGATGACGGCTAGTATACAATTGGTCCGAAAAATTTGGAATGAACGGTATATAACTAAATTTTTATAAGTGTTTGATTAGTAACTGTAAATAGTGTAGAAAATAACCAATATTTTATATAAAAGAAATGTCAGAAAATTGAATGTTTCTATTCTTGGTTAGAGGTCCACGTAAATGACACATTTATCTGGATAGAATATCGAAACAACACTATTATACAAGGTCCAGTAATTTTAAAAATATCCCTTTGATGGTCTAACATGCAGAAGATCTTCTACACTTTGATGTATATATTATATAGCTACATCTGGATAGCTTAGAGTGTGCTATAGCTAGTTCTGAATGGAAAATAGTAATTTTTTTAGATCAGGACAATGGTGAAATGTACTGCTTCTCGTGCGAGAGTGACTGACGACGAAAAAAAGAAAATAGGTGTAACGTTTCCAATTGCGCACCCAGGAATTAACTTCGGGGGTAGGGGGGGAGGGTTAAGGATAAATAAGGCGTGAGGGGGGGTTAATTTCAACTCCCCCCCCCGTCGGTGTGCCACAATCAACCGTCATTCGTTTGGTTTCATTTTGCTTTAATTGCATACCGATTGCTACGTCTCCTGCCGCTGCAAGATTTCCTGCGTTCAAGGCCGGCTCCAGAGATTTCCCAACTGCAATTAATCTTACATTGTAGTTTTTGCATGTAGCATTTACAGTGGTGCACTCAGAAATTGACTTCGGGGGGGGGGAGGGATAAATAATAAAAAAAACTTAATTGGAAGTAAAAATGGACCATAATTGATAAAGAGATATTGATGCTTCCAAGCGTGGACCAGGGCTCAAATGTAGGGGGGGGGGTTAACCAGGTTTAAAATTATTTATTTACTCAAAATTCGATGGAAAAATCATGCTTTAATGCGCCGCAGGCAAAATTTTTTTTAATTTCAATTAATTAAATCTTAATTTAAATTGGGATGGGGTTTTCGTCACTTTAAATGTTTATTTATCCTTAATTTGTTTGTTAAAATTGAGGTTAAAATGCGAATGGCGAAAATTTTGGCGGAAATGACAGGCAATTCATGATTTTTTAAAGATTTTTGAGTCCCAGGCTCTTGTATTTTATTCCCTATATATTTTATTTCTGCTGTTAGTTGATTGTGCCAATTGTAACTAGGCTTCTCGGAGGTGGGGGGGGGTTTAACCCCAAACTCCTCCCTCCTCGGTCCGCCACTGGCATTTATTAAAATAAAAACTCATCTATAAAAAATGAAATTCCCAATGTCCATAGTGGAGTTAAATATAAATAAAAAAGAGAGTTTTACCAACAGAAAACTATTGGATTTTTTATTTAGAAAATTGATTGTAAAAATAATATTGGTAGATGTACCTACTTTAACTAAAGAACCTGGCTAAAAAAATACACACAATTTAACATTGGCGAATTTATACCCCTTATTATTACTACCCTAATTAAATATTTTCAAACCTAGGGTTTAAATAGGTAACTATTTCCTCTAAAAAAATAATTAACAAAATACTTGCTGTATATAATTCGAATGTCAATTAAAAAAAAAACAGGTAGTACCTACCTAAATATACTTATAGCGAACTCCAATGGGAAGAAAAATGTAGCATTTACTAGTGCAAAAACAACCATAGTGCATAAGTAAATTTTTAATAGAACCAAGTAGTCTGTGTCATTGCTGACCTTAAATAAGTTTTAATTAGTTAGTGGCGCACCCAGAAATTAAGTTCGGGACGGGGGAGGGGGGGGAGGTTAAGGATAAATAATAAAAAAAACTTAATTTGAAGTAAAAATGTGACCATAACCAGGTTTCTCGGGGACAGGAGGTTAACCTCAACCTCCCCCCCTCGGTGCGCCACTGAATAAGTTAAGTAACGGGTAATGTCAAAAGAATCATCAGTGCTATAACCACATTTGGAGCAATATTTATTTTTAATACTACTTTGAGAACATGAAAGCTGATTGTTTAAGTTCAGTCAATATTAATAGATATAAATACAAAATTAATATATAGAAGACATAATATGTTTGACTTTTCGCGGGGCTAGTAGGCTTTGAGTGGAGACACAACACTTCTTATTTCTTTAACGTTCTTTTAAGAAAAAAATTATCGCGATTTTTGCCGCCCCTTCGTATTTGCCGCCCCGTGCGAGGGCACGCACTGCACGGTGCCTGGAGCCGGTCCTGCCTGCGTTAAGGAAATAAGCTGCTACTGGAAATTTGACAAGCAGTGGCCAAAATATCCATCAAAACCTGCCACACGTTTAGTCACCCTCGACTTCCATTTTACCAAACTTTAAACTTATAACTTCGACTTTCGAAAGCCGTCACGTTGTTACTCCTAAGGTAAATCACAGCATAAACGTAACCAGGCAGCAGTACTAGTAGTAGATGGGCGGCCGTAGGCCTGGCAATTATGCCGCATAATGGGCTCTTTCTGCCATACCCCCGTGCACACCCGACTTATGCACGTGCCCCTTAGGATGCAAGTTTTCTTTCTCCACGAGGACTTAATTTTTGCCTGATACCTCTTTTTCGAGGGCAGGGATCTTTAGACTGCGTAGCAAATATACACAGTGGACTGCCGGCTTTACACCCCCTCTGAAGGATGGTCCTGCTACGTGTTAGACTTGCATCTATCTAACAACGCTACCCTCATAGCAGTGTTGCCAACTGTCCCAAGTTAAAAATACCTAGATTTTAAGAAATTTTTTCCTAGAATTCCCTAGACTTTAAAATTTATAAAAATATGTAAAACAAAAATTATTAAGAAGAGAAATAAAAACTAAAACATATAATTATATACAATTTTCAGTAAAAAAATACAAAACTTCATTTATTGGGCGCATACAACGGTTTGGTTGACTTCAACTTTTTGTTACCATTTGTAAGGTGACCAACCGTCCCGGTTTGGCCGGGATGGTCCCAATTTTTAACCATTTGTCCCGGGGTTTTGATACCACTGTATTTTGTAACTTTAAAATTACTGCAATTAAAGAAGCGGAGGTTCTCTGCCATCTATAAGTTTGAATTGAAACCTTACTTAAATTATTTTTCTTTAATAAGTATTTTGGAAAATACATCTTAATATTATTAGGGGTGCATATAAGAAAAAATACATGATATACAATACATTGAATGGCCGGAGTGTCCCGGTTTTGCCCCTTTAGGAGTTGGTCACCTTATCATTTGTGACATTAAAATCAATAATGTATTTTACCGCACATATACTCGGTAATTCCCCGAAAATATGAACGATGCGCCGCCCAATGAACATTTCGGTACATTTCGGTAGACGTTTTAACAATAGGGAATTATTGAAACGCAGTTAGGGCCCGGCACTAATAAGGCCAGGCACTATTTTGACGCTGTTGACAGATACGCATGCGCAAGAACGACCATATTTAGTGCCGACACTAATAAGGTTAGGACCTGCCCTTATTTGTGGAGGAATATACTGGGCCGTATCTTGGCTGTGTCTAGCCGTATTTGACGTTTTTGACAACTATTCGCCATTTTTTTTACCTTAACCCTACTTTCGGGAATTTTTTGTGTTGTGACGGCCAAAAAAAGCAAAAATTGGGACAAAATAGTTATATTTTTATGAAATCGGATGACATAGCACAAGAAAGTTAAAAAAAGCAAGGCTCAAATATTTCGTTTTACCGATGAAGACAATATTTGTTTGCTACGAGAAGTAGTTCAACAAAATCCCTTCAGAACTCTAAATGGTCCTTCTCTCCACCCTCCACAAAGACCTCTGCTTCCAACACATCACCCATGCTTTTGATTACTCAAAATATAAAAAAAACAACACAGAATTTCGAAAACAGGCAGCATTATTTGTAGGTTAGAAATAAAGTCGTATCGTCACCGTTTTGCTAGAGGCGCGTTCAATAATTCTATAATTTGCACCTTTTAGAGCCAGGCACAGCCTGTGTTAAGGTCGGCGCTAAGTAGGCACTATCCAGTGCGGCCGTCTTTCAATAATTCCCTAATCAAAAACTAAAAATGCTGTCTTAAAAATAACGTGGCGTTAGCTACGCCACAACGCGTTATTAAGCGATAAACAGCCATTTGCACCAACATATTTAGGGGTCACCTAGTATTAGGTGGCACCTAAATCTAGATTAGTTTTAGGTTAGGGTACCGCTAGGGGACTAAAAACGGGCCCCTAGATTTAGGGATCACCTAAGGTAGTTTAGGGGAGTTCTTAATACAAACGAAACTCTTCTCTAACGTAGGCCACCTTATTCCCTAAATAGGTAAATATGTTGGTACAAATGGCTGAAAGTCACCTAACGGGGATTTTTTATAAGAGGTGTCTATTCACTGTTCAGCTGAACCTATGTTATGGTTTAGTTTTATAAGAAAGATTGCACAAGGAGGCCAAAAAAGTCCTATAATACCTCGATTTTTCTAGCAAAAAAGTGTGCACAAAGAAGAAGAGAAAATCCCTAGAATTTCCCTAATTCCCTAGAAAAAAAAATTTTGCTCAATTGTCCCTAGAACTAGGGACAATTCCCTAGAGTTGGCATCACTGCTTCATAGCAGACCTTGGTCAAGAAGTTAGAATATTTCTTCCCAGCAGCTAGAAGTCATATGTGTTGACCCGGAAATCGAAGGCAATGCAACCCTCGTTTCGCTGTCGAGGGTTTTTCCACATTCAGAATAGTCCAGCCAGTCACCAGACCAAGTGCTCGAAGTCTCAGCCTTCTGCCTTGGAATGTCCCCACTGACCGAGAACACAGGTCAAATCTTTTGGCATCTGCGCCGTAGAGACCCTAAACTAAACCGGGATTCCGGCATCAAAACTGGCCGAAGTCTCAGCCTTCTGCCTTGGAATGTTCCCACTGCCCGAAAGCGCAGGTCAAGTCTTTTGGCATCTTCGCTGTAGAGACCACAAATTTTGCGGGATCGCCGGCCGTCCACCATGTGAATCCGACAATTTCTCCAGTCAGCCGTGCCTGCTGCTTCTACCTCGTTGTTGTTACTCTATGCACAACGTCGACCACATAGCTGCTGAGAAGTGGGGGTCGCCAACCGCCTCGTGCAACTAGGCAGCAAGTTCCACTTTCTCATTCGGATCCTTTTGTTGGTTTGTTTTTTAGCACTCTTCCAGAGAGCATATAAATCTAAACAGAGAGGACACCTAATGGAAAATTTGCGACCCCGCTCAATCGACTTAAAAAACAAGTGGCGTAGCTATCGTTTTTTTTTAGTTCTTGGCTTGGAAACTTGGTGCGTCACTTTCGCTTTCGATATTGCTTATTTTTATCGATCCAAAGCAGTGGCGGTGCACAGGAAAATTCTTTTGGACGAGTTCCGCGTTGGGAACTATCCATAATATCGATCGCCCGCGTTGCGCTGCAGTCAATCGACCCCCCCCCCTCCTCCGACGAAATTACGTACTAACTTTCTCAAAAATATTGCCTTTCGGCGCCCGTTTTTTCTTTTATTTTAAATTAAACATTACCCTTTTGCAAGGTTTCGTCTTCGGCGGTCAAATTTTAAAAAAAATCATAATCAAGTGTTAAGTTTCTGAAAAAAATTTCTTTGTCTCTCTCTTTTGGAGAAGACTTCCCATGATTGGAATTGACACTATTACGTCACAACCGCCTCTTCTGGATTAGGAGAACAGAACCATTGAAGGAATATCCAAGGAAATTTATCATATGAGACCACGGATGTAGAAACCTTGGATTGCTAATACCTATGGGAAATTTTCATGAAAATCACTGCCGCGTGTCTTCCGCCATTTTCGCCGGCATGTTGTGGAGATTTAGGTTGGCGACATTGGTTTCATTAATTTTAAATAGTAGTGTGGGAACACTGACTGTCAACAGTGTCAAAATTTGATTGAATTTGAAAGGTTATTTTTGTTATTTTTAATAAAAAAACAAAAAAGTAAAGAAGGAAGCCGTAAACAACTGCTCCAACGGTCACGCCATTTATTTCTCTTATTTGCTCTGGACTATGTGCAGGTTTCGAAAAAATAAATCACAACATGGAAACATTGCCCCCCCAATTTATAAACTCAAAGGGTACTGTTAAGCCACACGTTATAAATTGTAAACGCTCGGTTCAACCATTACTGCTGGCGCTCCCGCTAAAGATACACCTTGATTACGTAGATCTGAATCTGCTCTGCACAGGAACTAAAATATGTAGATCAGCTGAAAGCCAGAGGCCATGGCAAGTCAAGCAACATTTAGCGATCACAAAAAAAGTACAGCTTTGGGACATGGAGTCAAGCATGGAGTTTTACAATATTTGAAGACCTTGACGGAAAAACCCATTAACTAACATTTGTGTCGACCATACCTTCTCTAAGTTAACAGGTTATTACTAAGATATCCTTGAGTTTTGATAAATTTTCAGCATTCAACATTTTTTTTGTAGCTCTATCTTTTATAAAGGATGTGGGATTTTGCTTATAACTACATATGTTGTATGTCTCATTGTCCTAATAAAAATCTATCATTGCTCCACAGTGATCTGGTATGCGGTTTTCGAGATATTGCGGTCAAAGTTAGACATTTTGGTATTCTGGTTTTTCCCTAAAATCAGTTTTTTGCACTTTTCGTGAAAATATAAATACTGTTTAAGAACCAAATTGTAGTCTGAGAATAAGTAGCAGAAAAATATGTTTCGACGCACTGACATCACAAACATAAAAATATGACCAAGAAGTGACCTTTTTAACAAAAGGCAAATTTCAATTGTTATGTTGCAGCTTAGTATTTAACAAACATGCTTCAAAACAAAAAATTTTGTAACATTTTTAGCCATTTTTGTTGATTTTAGTAAAATGGGAAATTGATTACTATGGGGCAATGATAGATTTTCATCAAGCAAAATCCCACAGAAAGCCAGTTTCCATAAGGAAAGTGCATCATCCTTTATAAAAGATAAATCTACAAAAAAAATGTCAAATGCTGAAAACTTACCAAAACTCAAGGATATCTTAATAATAACTTTTTCTGCTGAGGTCTTCAGACTCAGAAAACTTTTATTACAAAAATTGTTAACAAACAAAAAACATTGTCACAATTGAATAAATAAGCGTCAAAATGTAGTGTTAAAAATTAACATTTAAACAATGTTAACATTAAGGTTTTGTTAATAACGATAAAAAAATAAATATTGATTTTTCTTTATTTCTAGTAAACTGGTAAAACATCTAAAAAAAATACTGGCTAAAATTTCACAATAAAATCTTAAACTACTTACTTAAAATTACATATAGAAAGTTACAAACACATGGAAACGACAACATGAAAAACAAAAAAAATATACTGATAAAATATATATTAAAATTGGTGGTTTAGGAACTCTTGAATTATTTTTAAAATCTCCCATTCTGATCTCCTAATCATGCATTTTTCAAACATTCGGAAATGACGGGGTTACTAAAATTTGGTACAGAAGCATAGTTTGGGTGGTTTGGTGCAAATGTTTGTTTTTTATAGCAGAATTGAAGTAACCTTAGAAATATTTTAAAAATAAATAAAAAACACTTATTTTTTACCGGAGAAAATCTAAATTACATGCTCTCTGCTTTTTCCTAAATTATTACAAGTAATAAAGGCTTTGAAAAATATATACAATAAAAACTGCCAGCTCCCTTAGCAACAAGTTCATTTAAAATTGCATTAAATGTAAGTATGTACGCCAGTGATAAATCGATATTTATTCAACGCGCGGGATTATTGCCGTTTTAATTTTAGATAAATATTACCCCGGTTCGTCCTGGCGCATTCAGCTAATAGTCAAAAACTCTTGCCGGTCGGATATTACCATTACGTGTCCTCTCTATTTAGATTTATATGCTCTTTGACTCTCCTTTTGGGGCTAGTTGCACCTAAGCTCGAACGCGGCTTAGATTGTATGGGATCTACCGATCGAGAGTTTTCTTGCCGCGCGTAAGAAACGATTCGGCGGGGCCAAAGTTATAGAGCTAAGTATAATCCGTGTTTCGGTGTTAAATTTAGCGCGGAAACTTAACACTTTATAGTGTAACGTCATCCGATATTAGAATATAGAGACTTAGCCCTGTTTATATCGTGGAATCGAGACACTTTGCTCGCCCCGCATTTCTAAGAAGTTTAGAGAAGTTAATCTGTGAGCACCTTAAGAAATTGCTTTCAGCGCCTTAGCTAGGGCCAAATTTAGTGTAGGCAAACCTTTTTTTTTAGAGCGATGGGAAATCTTCATTTCTCATCAACCTTAATTTTTTCGACCAGGCAGGTCCACTATAGACCAAATTTTTACAGTCCGCCAGATCATGGAGAAATGTTGGGAGTACAATAAAGATATCCATCAAATATTTGTAAATTTCCAACAGGCCTACGACTCGATCAACCGGCATCAGCTCTGGTATGAAATGAGGGAGATGGGAATACCATTAAAGTTAATAAACATAAGCAGGATGTGCGTTGAAAAATCGAAAGCAAAAGTACGAATGGAGAATGCTTCGTCAGAAGAATTTAATATTTGTACAGGCCTACGGCAAGGAGACCCTCTATCTTCTTTGCTTTTTAACCTTGCGCTGGACTGGGCCATGAAGAAAGTCTCCCCGCAATTAACATCGGGATTCGCTACGGATGGTATAAAACTCATGATAGCTTTTGCCGATGATATAGATGCTGTTGCACATAATACCAAAGATGTTAAGGATATATTTTCTTCTTTCGAAACTCAGGCTCAAAAAATGGATTAAGGATCAACGAAGCCAAAACTAAATACCTAAGAATCCGAGAAAAAGGATACGGCCAAATATAACTATAAATAGACACTTAAAGTAAATCTTTCAACGCATCCGTATCGGTATACGTAACGCGTTCAAAAAAAAGTCAAAATACGCTACATTTTTGACTTGCTCATGCCATGTTTCGAACGATGCCTGCTTCTTTGACGGGTGTGATGACAAAATCTCGTTGCATACGGAAGAATGTACGTATCGTTAGGGACCCACGAACGTACGCAACGATTTCAATCAGCAGTTCTGTCATCGCACCCTTCAAAAAAGCGGGCATCGTTCGAAACAGCGCATAAACAAGTTAAAAATGTAGCGTATTTTCACTTTGTTTCGAACTCGTTACGTATACCCATATGGATGCGTTGAAATATTTACTTTAAGTGTCTAATGACCACAACTTTGAGGTTGTAAAGGAGTTCAAATATCTAGGAGCAACAATAACAGACGACATCAGAAATGAAAAGGATGTAGCTGCTCGTATCGCATCGGCAAACAGAGCCTTCTATGCACTATCTAAATTCTTTAGATCCAAACTACTTACAAGGGGAACTCAGTTAAGGATGTATAAGACGACCTAAGAAATATTAAGAATAATATATGGACCTTGCAGGGATATTATGACAGGAGAGTGGAGACGCCGCAAAAATAACGAACTGGAAGAACTATACGGCATGGAAAACATAGTAAGGTAGATCAAGTCCAGTCGACTTAGATGGGCGGGACATATTATAGAAGTGATGGCCGGCCTAAGATCTGAGAAGAATGGATATAACACAGTGGGAAATAGAAACACAAGGTAGACAGAGCTGGAGGGCAATAGTGGATACGGCCAAGACTGACGCGGAGTTGTAGTGCCAGAGAGAGAGGACATCTTCATAGACACCGGCCTCTGGTGGTCCGCCAGATTTAAGTCGTTTTTTGGCGTAGAACACGGTGCTTGCCTGATTTCGAAATTTGACGTCACCGGTTCAACCACAACATCATCGGTTCTTGCTATCGCCAAAATGCACTTCCCAGTGACAGTTTTACAAAACCTAATCTAACTTATTGCTGTAAAATATTTGTTAGCATTTTGTTTTTTTTCCAATCCCCGGTTTATGAATCCGAGGTTATTTTGTTATTTCGATATATAAACACGCCATTAAATAACTTATCTGACGAAAGCTGCGCAGTGTCCGAATCTACCTCTAAGAGGAATTCTTCCAAATGAATTTTGCAAATTACCAAATCAGACTGCATCATTTTATTATTGAAAAAAAAAAAATAGCCGGTGCTCCATAACCCGATACTACTCGCGTATTTTGACAAATGACAACTCTCGCCATATTGAAATCGTGATTGAAACGCTTTCGAAAAAATCCTTTGAAATGCGTTGAACCGTGACGTTACGAAATCTTCTCACGCCAAAAAACGACTTTGGTCGAAATAGCGGAACCATTCTCAGAAATATAACGTCACTATTTCGCCGTTCACTATTTTGGTCTCTAAGGTGCGTTCGTCTTCGTGTTTGATTTTTAGAAACGTTCTTATCATATCATGTCCCTGGTTCCCTTCATCTACGTGGACTACGTGTTGTATGATTTCTTTGAAGAGGTTCTCTATGGTCATATTCTTTATCTGTAGATCGTGTCTTGTTGTTTCACGCTAATTCTTAAATCATGAACAGTAAATTAACGTATGTTTTGCGTCATCTATTCTTTGACAGTACCGACATTTGTCGTCCCTTTTTCCTATTCACTTTGTGTATGTCCTAAAAGATCCATGTCCCGTTAGAGCTTGTGTCATATAGTAATCCATTTTCTGTATTTGCGGTCTATCCATGTTTTAATTTCGGGAATAATTATTTTCGTCCATTGTCGTTTTTCGGTATTTTGGTCCCATCTTGCTTCATACACAATTTCCTCGACAATCAGGTCTATGGGCGGGATTACTGTTCTAACTTAAATAGTTTCCATTCATATCGTTCGGTATCAGCAGGCTACTCTTAGTAAGGCATTCTGTTGCAATATTACCAGCATGTTTTTGTACTTCTTTCTTTCATGTTACATACATGTTATTCACCATTTCTCGTAAATTTTGGTCATGAATACATTGATGACGGCCGTGAATACTTAATTGATGTTGAGGAAATAATCTCTACTGTAGAGACAACGTCATTACTATAATCTCAGACGTAGAGATGTTCAATTTGAAGTGTGACGTAAAACCAAGGTACAATCTAATGCTGCTGAGGCGGTTACTGCTAAATTATTTCCCAAATATTTAGGATCTTTTAAAGTTTTTAGAAAGGTTGGTTCTGTTTGTTATGAATTAGCAGATTCTTGATGGTAAAGTTCAGAAGGGAACATGGCATGTTCAAGATTTAAAATCTGTTATTTCGGACAATGATTGTGGGGACTAATTTAAAGTTGTTTCCCCAAACGCCCTTCCCCCTTGGTGCGACACTGTGAAAATAATGTCCGTTCTAATTCGATTGGAAAACACGGAAGTAAAAATGGATGGAATGATAATACCCTCTGAGAAATTTCACAAAAATGACCGCCTTATATAGGTGACATTTATGAAACTAAAAGAACGTAGTCACATCAATCTAATCGACTTCACATTATTTTTTTTCTGATATGGCTTTTCGTAATATACATTGTTTTTTTTAAATTTTGTTAGTAGAAAAAGTAAAGCTATATCATTTTTAAATGGGTTTCAAGTCCCCCTGTAAATATGACATATATTTGCCTGCTTTTTTTATTAGCCACACAGTTGTTTGAACCAAACCAAAAGTTACTAGGATGTTACTGCGTTGTTTTTTTAGTCAAAATAATGCGTTTTCGGTTTTTTGCGTGTTTTTGCTAAAAATATAGTGTTTTGATTTGTTCAGTGCTGTTATACAACCGGAATGACTAGAATCCTTTCATTGCTTTCAGTGCTGTGCGATAACCCTTTTTATTATTGCCTCAAAGTTAGGGGAATTTTGTCAATATCAACTGATCTAGGCTCACAAATGTCAGGTACATGTAGCGGTCATTTTCTTTATAGGCTATTGTCATTCCACCTATTTTGACTTCCGTGTTGGAAACAACTGTTCTTTAAAACGAGAGAGACATAGCCGGTCTTCACAAGACGCGGAAGGGTGCTTGCACCATAACTCCCTAATAATCCATTAGAGTTTTTTTGGAGATATATTTAAGCTAAATGAATGCATCAGCTAATTCAGCTAGAAAATTGATCGCTGTCAGGCGTCCCGCACGTATTAGTAATTGATGGCCGGTCTGAATTAATACCCGAACCGTCATACATTAGTTGACGTCCACAGCATGAATTATAACTATTAGCTTATTAGCCAGCTACAGCTATTACTCTAGCTACAGGCTTTATTAGGATGCATTCAGTCAATTTGTGCGGGGGGCGCTTCATACAGGGTGCTCACCAGACACCT
Source organism: Oxystoma pomonae (assembly GCA_963921995.1). NCBI lineage: Eukaryota > Metazoa > Arthropoda > Insecta > Coleoptera > Brentidae > Oxystoma > Oxystoma pomonae. The sequence continues at coordinate 66,706,195 of OY998171.1, forward strand.
CATCAAAAACCGTCCACAGCTTGAATTAAAATTAGCCAGCTACAACCTGTATTAAAGTCTGTAGCTAGAGTAATACTCTAGCTACAGGCTTTTATATGGAGTATGCAGTTAATTTGTACGTGGGGTACTTTGCACAGGGTGCTCATTAAAAACCATTATACATTAGTTGACGTCCAGAGAATAAATTATAACACTATTATACGTGGATTTTTTTTTCTTGGATTTTTTTCAATTTATTATACACTACATTTGCACAGGTTAAGTACAGATCTTGCGAAAAAAAAGTAGGACGTGTAAAATATATATTTGCTTTTTTTAGTATGTCACCCTATACGTTCAGATATTTATTGGTTTGGCCACCATTCGTCAACATTTTGAAATATTTGACAGTTATCTGACGCTTTCTTGCAGTATACTTCAAACTAAATAAAAAATGCCAAAAGTTTCAGAATTTACCAACATTCAAATTATAACTCGACTTACGGAAGATAACTGGTCTATAAGAAGAGCGGCGAAACATTTTGGAGTTAATAAAAATACAGTACTACGCTGGACCAAGTGCTGGACCGAAAACAATACCACAAAGAGGAAGGAAGTACGAAACAAAATTAGTTCAATGGAGCATGACGGACGACTCCTTGATCATTTAAGGCAGAATCCTTTTACCACATGCTCCCATGCTGCCGCTGCAAGCATTTTTCCATGGTCCCGGCGAACTGCTTGTAGTAGGATACAAAATTCAAATCTATCGTGTAAAGTTGCAGCAAAAAGGCCTCTTTTAACGGAAGAGCAGAAACAGTCTCGAGTAATTTTTGCGGGCAATCATTTTTTAGAAGGGAATGATTTTTGGATACGGATGAAAAAATTTTCCAGTCATCGTCAGATAGTCGGAGAATTTTGGTTTATCGTCCACCAAATTCAAGGTATGATCCAGAACACAACATCAAAAGAGCAGAACATTTTTCCGTCAACATGTGGGGATGGTTTAGTGCGAGAGGTTGTTTGCTGGAGAATAGAAGGTAGATTTACCAGTGAACGATACATCGAAATTCTTCGTAATATTATGTATCCATCTGTTTCGGCCTTGCATAAAAATAATGAGTTCATCTATCAACTGCCCTGTGCACACGGCGAATGTAGTGAACACTTGGTTTCGAGAAGAACGGCGAGCCCATTAAGTATTAAAATTTTAGTTTTTTTATCGCTGTTTATTGTATTCTGGTTTTTTCTCTGTGGTATTGTTTTTGTTTTGCTTTGCCCAGCGTGGTAATGTATTTATTATAGACCAGTTGAATTTTGCAACTCTATTAGATCCTAACATAGAATTTTAAGGAATTTTTAATAAATTACTCTAAAAAATCTCCTTTGATTTATTTACTATTAACAAACACAAGTGTCAAATGTATCAAGGTAAATAACGAGAGGTTAATAATAATAATAATAACTAACAAACGACTGACAATGTAAATTTTCATTAATATATGGTGTTATATATGGAGAGGAAGAGGGGAAGCTGCAGGGCATCTTAGGATTGCCCAAATCGTCGAGAGAGAAATCCCTATGGCAGCGATTAAAACACAAATACCAAAAAACCCCTGGAGATTCAACAAGAGGTACAAAGTAGTCATCCCAGACAGGGAACTATGGCAGAGTGAAAACCTCCGCGAACAGTTCGAGGAGAACGCCGTGATTTGCTACACCGACGGGTCGAAACTGTCGGAGAGGCAAACCACAGGATCGGGGGTTTATGTAGAAGACCAGGAGGTTCGAAAGAGCTACCCGCTCGGAGAGCAAGCCACGGTCTTTCAGGCAGAGGTGTATGCCATAATAATGGCTGCAGGCATGGAAGAAATAAAAAACGGTAGGGAGGAGCATGTTTATATATGCTCCGACAGCCAATCAGCCCTAAAGGCGCCCAAGATCACCAACACCCTGGCGGAGGAATGTGCGGATGCACTGGAATCCTTGGGAGAGGGCAAACAAGTGACACTTATGTGAGTACCGGGACATATGGGGGTGCCGGGTAACGAGCTCGCCAGGATCGGGGCAAGCACCCAGTATGTAGGGCCGGAACCACTCCTAGGAACAACCAAGAGGCAATTGCAAAGTCGACTCAACAAATGGGCCAACGATGCCATGACGACCGCTTGGAGAGCAGGAACAGGATGCAGACAGACCAAAGACTTCGTGAAGGGCCCGGATGTAGCCAAACAAAAATGGCTCCTGGGGAGATCGCGAAGGGATGCTGGTCTGCTGCTGCACATGACCCGGATCGCGGTGGAGAATGACTCGACCTGCCGGGCCTGCGGGCGAGCAGAGGAGACATCTCGACACGTTATAGCGAACTGCGAGGCATACCAGAGGACGAGATACCAGGTATTCGGATTCCCGAACCTGGATGAGGAGGACCTGCACACGCTCAAATGGGACAAAATACTGGACTTTGCAAAAAGAACAGTTAGACCAAATGAGCAAACTGCCAGACCAGTGGTGCAGGCGGTGGATTAGGGGCAGGCTCGGGGTAGGGCAGAAAGGGTCCAGGGAGGCCTACTTGCCGGGCTTCGCGCCGCCCCTTCTCTACTACTACTACCCATATTTCAATTCCGTTTTCCTACTTTTTTTTCGCCAAGAAAAGAAAAGGAAAGCAAGTAGCGAGCAATCAGTACAAGTAATTTCTTAAAATGATAACAGAAGCTCAGAGCATAAAACGTCTACGTGTGCAGTCCAATTCAAACCATCGTCAATCGTTATCGTTATACCTAGATTGTATGTATGAATGACAAAAGTTTGACTCTTATCAGCATTTAGTAGAAGACCATTGACTGAGAACCACGTCTGAGCTTTGAGAACCTTTCCATTGGAAATTTGATCTAAAGCAGCTAATATCTTGTTTAAGAGACAAGGGTTGTGTCATCAGCAAAGCTGGCAATTGGTGTGTTGGTCATGTAATAACAAAGATCGTTAATAAATACAATGAATAATAATGGTCCTAAAATAGAGCCTTGAGGAACTCCATTTTTAATCACTTTAATGTCCGAAGTTTGACCGTTTTTTTCGACATGTGACATCTCTTACACTTGTTATTGTGATACAAACGATTGTTTTCCTTAATAATCACAGTATGTTTAAATACCTATTCCGTCTCTCGCCCGTCACTCTAAGGGTGGTTTGTTAGGCAGGCATCTTAATGGTTTTCCGGCATCTTTCGTCTCCCCCGATCGACCCCTATTAATAAAGTTAGGGTTGGAATTCGAATATTGGACCTGACGTGCAGTTTTAAGGGAGTTAAGGGCCAAGTTTATTGTCATTAATTTACACTTTAAATTGTGGAAAAGTAGATAAACGTTAACGTGAAACATAGCGTGTAATTAGGGACATAAGGCGCAATTTCACAAGTAAAAGTTAAACGTCAAACCGCAGTTTAAACCACGGCATTTAATTTAGGACATTGAAATATTGGTGTGATTTAAGCTTTAAATTGGGTTAAATTAGTCAAATAATAACATCTTTTTTTCCCGAGCAAGAATTGAAAAAGCTTAGGACTGAGTGTATTTTTACAAAATGTGAGTGCGTAATTGACTAGACCTAAGATCTTTTAAACTATTCCTATGGTTAAAAAAATCACCAAGCACGATGGTAAATAGTTTATTTTTAAGTGTAAAAGTTATTTCAACTGAGTGTCAAATATACAGAGTTTGGGTGTTAAAATAATTAGGGTGTAAATTTGACTTTAGTTCGAAAGAAATTTAAAAAAAAATAATAAAATATACAAATTGCATACGAGGAGCACAGTTTTTATTTCCCACAAATAAAATTGGGGGCTGATATAACCAATAACCCCTTAATAGGTATAAATACTGTAGTGCTAATAAAGTAATTAAAAAGAAGACAAAAAATATCCCTTACTCCTATAGGTCATAACCTAATGAACAACAAAAATATACCTTACTCTAGGTGTAGGTAAGAACAACAAATTTCAAGTTGCAATATATTGTTTTAGCATCTTGCAGGTCCTAGGATACTGTGAAAACATACCCACTTTTCTTAGGCAAACGGTTGTAAAAATATGAATTTTCAAAGTTTGGCAAAAATGGGTCTATGGAGATCCTTCTACAAAAATGTCGAAAATGCACTTTTTTCGAATTTCAAGTTGCAATATATTGTTTTTGCATCTTGAAGGTCCCACGATACTGTAAAAACATGCCCACTTTCCTTAGGCAATCGGTTGTAAAAATATGAATTTTCAAAGTTTGGCAAAAATGAGATCTTTCTACAAAAATATCGAAAATGCACTTTTTGCGAATTTTAAGTTGCATTATATTGTTTTTCCATCTTAAAGGTCCCACTTTCCTTAGGTAATCGGCAATATATTGCAACTTGAAATTCGAAAAAAGTTCATGTTCGAAATTTTTGTAGACCCATTTATGCCAACCTTTGAAAATTTATATTTTTACAACCGATTGCCTAAGGAGAGTGGGCATATTTTTATAGTATCGTAGGACCTTCAAGATGCTAAAACAATGTATTGCAACTTGAAATTGGAAAAAAATGCATTTTCGACATTTTTTGTAGAAGAATCTCCATAGACCCATTTTTGCCAAACTTTGAAAATTCATATTTTTAAAACTGATTGCCTAAAGAATGTGGGCATGTTTTTACAATATCGTGGGACCTTTACGATGCGAGATATAAGTTTACTTTATTAAAATTGTATAATTAAAAAAAAATTGTAGAATTAAAACCAAAAAATTTACCAGCCACCGCAATAAATAATCAAAGCTAGTGTGAAATGCTTGTTTCCGTTAGAAAGTGTATGACAAAAAAGAGACAGAATGAAAAAAAACGACGATTTTGTGGCTTCCATGAGTGGCTTCCAACCAACATTTATTTGCAGTTCTCTTGCTGACTTCACTCCAGTCTAGTTTAGTAGTTTTTGTTTTGGATTATGCATGCCGTTAAACTAAGTACATCATGCAATTAAACATCAAGTTTTTAAAATTCCCCCAACACAGAAGGCGGGAAACATAAAAAAGCCCATCTGTAAACAATACGTCAAGATTAGACGCGTTAAGCCTGACAGCTCATCCTCATTTATCAAGAAAGCTGTGAGAAAAAATATAGTATTTCTTTTACACTGATGCCAAACATCTTAATATTATAGTTATACAGCGCAGAGCAGTTTTTTTCCTTATTCATCGGAAATTTTTATAATCTGGCAACGTTTAGAATTTTTGACAATTTAAGTTGTGCAAAACACATATACGTTAACGTGGAACATAGAGAGAATTTTGTCTTCTTTTTTATCAAAAACAAAAAATTAAATTCCGCTCTCAAGAGAAGGAACGATCTCTCAAGGGAAGGAAGCCAAAATATTTGTGCGCCACTGTACTCGGTTTTAGACATTTGCCATAAAGGCACGCCTTTGTCGTGCACAGAGAGGTATCACTTCTAAAAATCGGACAAGAAATAATAAAGCTCAACACCAACGAAGTCATCATCATCATAGGCAATCACTCGATACCGAGTATGATTTTCCTCTATTCTGTATCGTCGCTATCTGTTGTGCGTTTTTTGATGGCTATGTAAGCCAATTCTCGGGCCGCACACCCTTCCACAGTCCTGGCACACCCAGTCTCCGGCAGCAGCCGGTTGTTGTTGGTCATCCATTCTTCCATTTTGTCGCTCCTTTCTACGTTCTCTCTTTTCCGTTTCTAGTCTACGTCGTTGCTCTTCAAAAATTTGTGCTCCCTCATAGACTGTTTGGCGCCATGTAGCCCTATCGTTTGCCGTGGTCTCAAAGTTGTTTATATCGATGTGACCCTTGATCATATTGCCTTTGAGAACATCCTTGTACCTTTTTTGTTGACCTCCTTGATTTCTCTTTCCCTCCTTCAGTTGTCCATACAATATCTGCTTTGGGAGACGTGTTTCAGGCATGCGGATAATGTGACCAGTCCAACGAAGCTGGTGCTTGAAGATAAGGGCTTCTATACTAGTTGTTCTGGCTTCTTCTAAAACACTTATGTTTGTTCGTCGGTCTTGCCATTTGATTCTCAGTATTCGTCTTAAACAACTTTGGTGATATTTTTCTAGTCGGTTGATATGCCTTCTGTAGGTGGCCCACGTTTCGCATCCGTATGTTGAGTTGGTATTATAACTGTGTTGTAGACACGAAGCTTGGTCTCCGCATTGATGTCGTGATTGTTGAAGACTCTCTCCGAAAGCCGTCCGAACGCTGCGCTAGCACATTTTAGGCGATGCTGTGTTTCTGCGTCAATAGTTGCGTTTGATGATAGGTGGCTCCCAAGGTATGGGTAATGTTCCACGTTCTGCAGAGGATGGCCATTTATGGAAATATTTGGAGCTTGGGGATTCGTACCTGGTTCTGGTTGGTGAAGAATTTGCGTTTTGGCAAGATTGACCTCTAGGCCAATGCTTTTGTAGGCTTGGTTAAATGCGTTGATTACCAGTTCTAGACCTTCGTCTGTATCGGCTATTACGACGTTGTCATCGGCGTACTGCAATTCGATTACCGAGGTTGTCGAGACCTTAGTTTTTGCTCGCAGTTTAAGTAGGCTACCGTCGAATCTATATAGAATTTCCACTCCCGGCGGTAGATGTTCCTCAACAAGGTGAAGCATGGCACCTAAAAATAAAGAGAATAGGGTGGGCGCAATAACACACCCTTGTTTAACGCCTGTCGTAATCTGGAATGACTCTCCTGGTCCATCGTTCCTCAGGACCGTTGCATTCATATTGTCGTGTAGTAGTCTAAGAATTTGAATATATTTTTGAGGGCATCCAGCTTTTGACAGTATTTTCCAAAGAGCTTCTCTGTTGACCGAATCAAATGCTTTGACTAGATCTATGAAGGCCATGAAGAGAGGGCGATTTTGTTCTCTAGATTTCTGTTGCATTTGTCTGGCACTGAAGATCATGTCAGCTGTGCCTCGATTGGGCCTAAATCCACACTGTGTCTCTGGTAGATTTTGTTCAGCAATCGGAATTAATCGGTTTGATAGTATCCGTGCAAGTATCTTTCCAGCAACATATAGCAGAGGTATACCTTTGTAGTTTCCACATTGGGCCTTATCTCCTTTTTTGAAATTGGTAACTATAGAGGCATCTCTGAGTTCGGCAGGAATGATCTCAGTGGTCCATATTTTACTTATTAGAATGTGCGTTTGGGAATTAAGTGCGGGACCCCCTTGTTTGTAGACTTCAGCAGCGATACCATCTGTGCCTGCTGACTTGTTATTCTTTAGCTATGTGATTGCCTTTTCGACCTCCTCTAGTCTCGGAATCTCACTTAGGTGTTGTTGTGTAGTTTTCTCCGGAATTTTGTCCAAGATTCATTATCGACCTGAGACTCTCTGTTGAGTAGTTCTTGAAAGTGTTCTTTCCATCGTGAATAGAGGACCTGTCTTTAAGCAGCCTTGTTCCATCTTTGGATCGTAGGGGATTGATACCTTGTGTAGTGGGACCATATATCATCTTAGTAGCTTGAAAGAAGGCTCTGGTGTTGGACTCAGCTAGATGTTGCATTTCATGTGATTTTGTTGTCCACCAACGAAGTAAGTGGTGTTGTAACCCTTTGCAAAACATAGGCCTGAGAACCTCTAGTTTTTGTTTAACTAGGGATTTGTTAAATGTCTTCCGATTGTGTAGATTTTGAACTCTGCGGGAAGCTAACTTAAAAAGTAAGCTTTTTGTTACAATTTTACTTTTGTGAACACTCTGTATAAAATAACAAAACCTGATAAGTTAAAAAAAATCAGCAAAATAAAAATGTTCTGTATTTTATCTATTTTAAGCAAAGCGTTTTTGGTTCTCGTCCGATTTTTACGAATGATACCTCTTTGCGCACGACAAAGACGTGTCTTTATGGCAAATGTCTAAAATCGAGTACAGTGTTGCACATAAAACTCGAGCAGCGAGTTTTGCCAGAGAAAGTCCGACGAAATGGTGACGATACTGATACGATCTGACTAACATTACATTAACGTATCCGGCTCTCGTAGATAGGACTTAAAGTGTCTACTATTTTTTTAACTTAAAGACATGATGCTATTTGGCAACACTGTGTAGAATTCCATCCATCTAACACAGTTCGTGATGATTATTGACATTTGGGGGGATGTTTTTTACAGGTCCCTGAAGGAAGTTAATTCGCAAAAGGTGTAGAAGATAAATTGTGTGAAAAATGGCGTGTCAATAAGGGAGTGATTATACCCCTTTCTAAAGAATTTACCATAATTGTTCAAGCCGTCTTGGTAAATATCGGTCATACCTGCGGACGTCCAGTGGCGGATACATGGGGAGGGAGGAGCAATCACTCCCCCCCCCCTTCGCAACTGACCCAACCTATATTTTCTTAGAAAATCTACAAATAATATGGTGGAAATAATCAAAGCTAGGGTATGTCCAGAAATTTAAAATTTTGATCGGTAAATGCTTCTTTCCTTTACCAATTGCATGCAAAAAAGAGCAGCCATTCCAGCTAAAAGTCCACCACGGGTAATATCGCAAAATACGAATTAACGAAGGCATTAACCTACTCTTTGCGACCAATTATATATTTTTTAATTTGCCTCCAAAAGCTGAAACTGTTTCTATTAAAAAAGTAATTTAAAATCCTTCTTTGTGACAAAAAAACTGTCAAAAACATGAAATTTGGGGGTTTTCTTATATTAAAAGATTAGCTTAAACTTTTTACTCTCAAATACTTTTGCACACTATCCATGAAATAATTCTATACAAAATCAATAAAAACATATTTTAATTTATTTAATTTTATAGCCTCATTTGTTCTTATAGCAGCTTTGCTTTTAGTTAGCAGTGAATATTTTTTTGCATTTGCGTTTTTGACGTTTTTTTGAAGTTCGTTCCACATTTTTATGGCTACATATCTATGTAAAGCACTTTTGGTATAAGGCTGATCTGTGACGAGGTATTAAGAATGTTTGACCATTTCTGGTCCTATATGTTTGTGCTAGAGGCATGAACTTTTTTTCAAGGTATTCAGGTTTTCCACTCTTTAATACTCTATATATAAAATTGTACATATGATGTTTTCGTCTGTTAGCCATATTTAGTATTTTATTAATATTCAAAACTGGTGTAATATGATTACGGCAAGGGACCTGAAAGGAATATCTCACACAGCTGTTTTCTAATTTCTGGATTTACTTCCTAGTCTGCCACGACAATGCATCACCATATACCACATCTCCATAATCAAACAGCGAAAAAACCAAGTTATTGCACAAAAATAGCTTTTGTTTTGAAGGCAGAAATTTTTTGATTTTGTTAATATTTTTCAATCTTAAATACGCGGCTGTCAGTTTTTTTTTTAATATGATTTTCAAACGTTAAGGCACTATCAAAAGTGACACCCAAATTTTTAACTTGTTGGACTATGGGGATTGGTTCATTGTTTATGTATATTCTTACTTGTTGTTCTATTCTCTTATGTTTTTGTTTATATTTATTATCATGACTTGGGATTTTTCGGCGTTTAGTTTTAAATTGTGATTTTTTGCAAATGTGTCTATATTCTTCAGAATTAATTTTTTGTTAGGTTTCCTGGATGTTTTGTTGGGATATTGGAATGTCCAGTTCACTATCGTCTGCGTACTGGCCAAAACTTGAAAAGTGTACTTTTTTTTCATGTCTGCTACGTAAATAGAAAAAAATAGTGTTGAAAGAACAGAGCCTTGTGGTTTACAATTTTAAAATTTGATTTTTCTGTTTTAGATTCTCTGGTAATTGCAACACAGCTATGGCGGGCATTTAAAAGTTCTTAAATTAATTTAACCAAAATATTGAAGTTTTGCTAGTAATAATTTATGACTTATCGTATCGAAGGCTCTACTGAAGTCTACAAATACCATACAAGTACTATTTTTATGTTCTTGGTTTTCTCTTATTTAACAATATTGACTAAAGCTGTACTTGTACTATAATTCTTTCTGAACCTGATTGGCAGTCTGGTATTATTTTGTTTGTTTCCAGGAAGTTAAAAACTTATGGGTCACAAATCTTTATATTCATTTGGATTAGAAATTTTTGGGATAGGTTTAATTAGGGCTTTTTTCCAAGTAGACGGGTAAGTTTGAGACAGTATACATGAGTTAATAATGTTAATTATTGGATTTACACAAAATGATAGGCATAATTTAATATCTTTAATGGATAGACCATCGTCTCCTATAGCAGTTGACGAAATTTGACACGGGTTTCTCTATTTAATGAAATTTTCAAATCTGATCAAAAATTCATATCCTCTTCCCGAAAAACCCTTGTGTGCCAATTTTGATTTCAATCGTACAAAATAAATCTTTTCCCCCTACACTTTCCTCGCTAGACGGAGTTGGGAACTATAAACGCATACCAAATTTGAACACAATCGGATTTGGATTGGATTGGATTAAACTTTCAAAATCTGATCAAAAATTCGTATTCCTTATCCCCAAAAGCCCACGTATACAAATTTTGGTTGAAATCGGAAAAACTTAGGTGTTTTCCCCTCTCCACTCCCCTCGTAGGGGGGGGTGCCTAATAATGACATAAAATTGATCGGATGTGTATAGGTTAGTTAAATTTGCCATATTGAATTTTCAAAATCTGATTAGAAATTCGTTATCTTCATCTCCAAGTGCCCCAACACATCAAATTTCAACGAAATCGGGCGTACTTCAACTGTACCCCCCTCTACCCCCTTCCGTGTAGCGGTGAGCTGTCAATTTCATCACACTATATTCTTGTGTTTTCACCGCAACTATATAAGCATGTAAGGTGACCAACCGTCCCGGTTTGGCCGGGACAGTTTCGATTTTTAACCATTTGTCCCGGGAAAAAAATCCGTCCCGGATAGTCCCGATTTTTCAACAAAAGTTCCGGTTCGCCCCGGTTTTGATACCACTGTATTTTGTAACTTTAAAATCACTGCAATTAAAAAAGCAGATGTTCTCCATCTATAAATTTGAATTGAAACCTTACTTAAATTATTTTTTTTAATAAGTATTTTGGAAAATACATCTTAATATTATTAGGGGTGCATATAAGAAAAAATACATGATATACAATACATTGAATGGCCGTAGTGTCCCGGTTTTGCCCCTTTAGGAGTTGGTCACCTTATAAGCATGCCAAATTTGAAGCCGATCGGATGTCGGGAAGTTGGTCAAAATTAATTTGTAAAATTCCACCCGAACAAACATATCTAGTTACATACATACAGACCGCTTCAAGCTACTGCGAACATAGGGCGGAAGAAGTCTAATTGCCAGTGTACGTACATGCAGAGACAGCGCCTATCAGTGAAGCAACCAATACTCAGGCTTGCGATCACCACTTGCATGACTTTCCTTTGGTATTTAGTACGCCTCTAACCACGGTGCTGTGTGGAGCGTAGTCAATGAAACCGGAATTTGGTCAATAAATACGCAAATTTTTATAACGTAATTTTCTTATTTTTTGTCACTGATAAATAAGAGCGTTTTATTGTCAACTGCTCAGATTTATCAGTGACGACGTGTTACAATGAAAATAATAAGAAGAAACAAAATAAAAGCAAGTTCTCAAAATAAAATAATACATTCTAAAAACCAAAAAGATTCTCCTAATCAAAAAAAAATTAAAGCAAATGTTCGAAAAGTACTCCTTGCTCAGCTAGACAATATCGGAGCCTACTATAAAAACCCCTTCTAACGTTTCCAAGCATGTTAGGGGTGATAATTTGAAAAGCTTCTTCAAAAACAGATAGAAGTCATTAGGAGCAAGATCGGGAGATCGAGCTGGCCATAAAATAGTTCCCCGTGTACTTATAACCCGATTAGGAAATACATTATCAAGATATTCCCTAACAAGGCCAACATTGTGAGCGGAACAGCCATCTTGTTGAAACCATATTTCACCAAATCTTACACCTAACAACTGCCTAGCAGTTGGAATAATGTGCTGCTGCAGTAGATCCAAGTATCTAGGACCATTCAAATTGCAATTGCCGTTAATAAAAAATGGCCCAATTACGTGTTCCCCTATAATACCCCCCCCAAACATTTAGTTTTTGGGGATACTGTGTTCTTACGGCAAAATACAAATGCAAATTTTCCCTCGACCAATATCGAACGTGTGTTGGGTTATGACGATTTGACCATTTGACCATCTGCACTTTTTCGGCAACTTCGTAGACATCCATTTTTGGTTTTAAAAATGTATTATTTCAATTAAGAACTTACCCATCTGTTTCTCGAGCAAGGCAGAAATAAAACAAGATAATAAAAACAAAATGAATTTCCAAAAGATAACACTGCAGCGTGCTTCGAATCCACCTCGGTCGTACGGCACGGAGAGTAAATTGGACTTGATTCTCCCTATGTTCGCAGTAGCTTGAAGCGGTCTGTACATATATACCGGGAGTCCCAAGTTGAGTAACCTATTTTGGAATATTTTGGAAACTATACAATGGAAACTTTTCAAACTTTCTATTCTAACATAATTCCATGTAAACTATCTTTATGAAATTGGATTCTACAAACCATTTTAGGTACATTTTATGTATAATGTCCTATACCTATGTTCAACTGTTTCTAAAATATTGACGGTTAAAGATAGAGCAAAACAGTTTATACATTCCTATCTTGGTTTTTCACAAGCTATCGTTTTCTACTATTTTTAACCCAGGGTTAAACTAACCTTGGTATATTTTAGCTCTGGCTTTAGATATAAAACGATAGTTTGTGAAAAACCAAGACAGGAATGTAAAAACCGTTTTGCTCTATCCTTAACCGTTTCGATGTTACGGGCTGTCAAAGTTAAAAAAAATATTTTAAAAACAGTTGAACATAGGTATAGGACAGGGGGATACAGAGTGTTCAATTTAAAATAAGAAAGTTGTTGCCAAGTTTTCCTGCAAATGGCAACACTGCAAATGTGAAAGTATTTCATAAAGATAGTTTCCATGGACTTATGTTAGAATAGAAAGTTTGAAAAGTTTCCATTGTATAGTTTCCAAAATATTCTAATAGGTTACTCACCTTGTTACACCCGGTATACATGATAGGTAGATTGCAAAATAAATAAAAGCAATAAACGCAACGTTGCGGAAAAAAACGCAACTATACATAAAAGCGGGCCTTGTTCAAAACATTGCATAAACAAATCGAAAATGAGGTCTCCTTTTGCTTTGTTCTGAACGCGTTAGGTATACCGACACCTATACGTTTAATTATTTACGTGTCTTATAGGAAACCGTCTCTTTTGTATAATATATGCTGCCTATAAAGCTCTATAGGTTCACAATCCACGGGTGAGCAATGAATGTGTCAAACGCTATCAGTGGGATTTAATGGGTCCAATCTGTAGGAAACCGTGACTTTAATACCGCGCTCGAGAGATTGGTTCATTTGTCAGTCATCAGACAAACTACTACCTACTACTACTACAATAAAGGCAGCGCTGCGATGACAATGCGCTATCTTTTGTAGTAAAGGTGACTCACCCCTGACAAAAAAATCGCATTAAATCTCATAAGAAACACTCCTGATTTTTATCAGCTTTTATAAGGTTTATAAGCTTTTGTGAGGTAAAATTTTAGGTTCATTTAAGTTTGTAATAATTTGTGAGTTATGTTTTTGGTAAGATTTCATGTGTCTTTTTTTAACTGATCCTATAATCTGACAGACTTATAAATATGTACAAAATTTTATATTACTAAGGTTTTATTTTCAAATAGATTTTATAAATGTTTATCTTTAAAAAAATATATACTATCGGTTTGAATATATCCAGAACTTTTATGGGTTTTCCAATGCTCATAATATTGTTTAGGGTTCTATAATAAATTGACGATGTTTTAAAATCTTACTTGCTCTAAGCTGTGACCTTTGAAACACACATTACCATGTAACCCTGGGGTTTTTTTTGACCACCTGGAAACTTATAAAATCTAGTTGAAAAAGCTTTACTTGTCAACAACACATGTCGTAAATTTTTTGACTTATGAAATCTTATAAAATTTAATAAGCAATGCCTGAACAAATCTCACAGTAGCTTATCAAATTAGTATTTTTACAAAAAAAAGTATTTTTTTTGCTCATGAAATCTTATAAAATATTACAACAAATCTTCACAAAATCTTATAGAAACTTATCAAAGTAATAAAACCTTACCTGATCCAACCTATATGTCCTTTGAAACGTAAATTTTTTTTTCGCCCACCTGAAAACTTATAAAATCTTTCAAAAAACCATTATCACTCTCGTGAATACGCGTGCATAAAAAATATTTTTTTGGCCAATGAAATCTTGTAGGTTTTTATAAAGAATGGCTCTCCCACAGCTTATACGAGATGAATTATTATATTATAGTTGTTAGGTTGTCGTAGTTTATAGATAGTTTAGATTAAGTTATAGTTTGCTTTGCTTGTATTAATCCATATTATATTATCTCTACTACTATTAGTAGTACTACCACTACTAGAGTTGTGCTGTCATTTTTTATTTTAGGATGTTTAAACCTTTATGAGAAATTGTTATAATAAAAATCATAAAATATTGTAAACTTTTATAAACCTGTTGAAATATGATTAAATCTTTCAATTTCACTAGTCAAAAATTATAAAATATCTTAAATTTTTGTGAGCATAGATCATAAAAACCTATAATGTTTTATGTTTTATTTCGTATAATTTTTTATCTCACTCTCACTGTATCGTAAATAGAGAATACCCATGTACTCTCCATTCCATTAATTGGTCATAAAGTTTGTGCTTTTTTGATGATGTTATTTTGATGAAATAAAACTCATTACTCTGCAGGAATTTAAGGGGGAATGCAGTTGTAAAACTCCGATCAAAATTGGTCTAGTAGTTTCTACATGATGCTAGAACAAATAGGCATAAAAGTAAATATTTCCTTATGAAGGCCACATTGTTCCTCTAAAATTTCGGGAGCATTTTAGGCGCCAAAAATCTGTCACTGTCATATGTGCGTACACTGAGTGGCGCGAGGATTTAAACTGCACGTCGAGTCCTTTGATTACTGTACATCATTGACTTCTAACCTATGATAGACGCATTAAGTTTTCCCTCGGCGAAATCAAAAACCCAGCTGAGATCTAAACAAAGAAAGCTTCAAAAAATCGGTTTGTTTTTTTTCTAATATATTTTTTTTACTCTAGAATTCTTAAAAAGTACTTTACTCTTTTTTTTTACTTCCAACTGAAAAAAATTATGTTGATGGTCACACTCGCCATATGGCTTCAAAGGGGGAGTAATGGACACCCAAGGGAATAATTTTTAAGATTTGAGAAAATATGTCAAGAACTTTTAATCAGAAGTCGAGAGCTACAACATACCAAAATTTCATCAAATTCGGGGATTTTTCGAAATCACATTTAACGTGTGCCTGATCCTGAAACTGTTCTCTTTTTGCTTTTTTAGATTTGACAGGTCAATAAAAATAGCAATGTAGCTGCGCGATACATCGATTTAAAGCTTCTTTAGAGAGCTACTCGAAAATTAAAAACTAAAAAAAAATGGAAGGGGGTAGAACATTTTGTCGTAACATTTTTGTGTAGCTGTTGTGTGTCTTATTTTTTGATAAATTTTATAGGCTATTAAAATTGTCCTATAAATTTTTTTTCTAGCACTAGTAGTTTTTTAGCAAATCTCTCCATTATTTGTTTTTTTTTAATTCTGTATTTTGGGACTTAATAGACAGCTACACATTACACATATGTAGCTGAGTAGCTGATTTATAGAAAGCACGTTATTATGTAAGAAATGTATTAACGGTAATTTGGGTACTACTTTGTCCAGAAGTCACAAAAATCTGTGTACTTGTTTTGCGTCGGTAAGGGGATGTAATGAAGAGAGGGGAGGATCCCGACTAGTACCTTAAATTGAAGGTATGTTTTTAGTCCACCGTACCAATATGGTATGGTATTTTGACTTTTCTTAATTCTATCAAAAATGAGTTACTAAGGTTCCAAAACACCTTCCGACGAAAAAAAAAGTTGTCGGTCTGCTGTCTGTCTCTATACACGATAACTCCAGAACGCCTTAATCGATTTTAACTAAATTTGGTACAAAAATCCTCTATCGGCTGATCATAAACTGATTAACTTTTGGGTAGGGTGGTGGGGGGTTGAAGGGGGGAAAAAGGGGTAAATATTTAAACAAATTGTAACTTTGGAACAAAATACGGTTTTCAGATTTAAGTTTCCTTGAATATGGACTACAAATTTTGTTATAAAGAGTTATTTGAAAAAACGTTAAAATATGTAAAAAAAATAATAACTTTAGAAGTAAATATTGATATGCGGTGTTCAGATTTTGGTTTTCGTAAATATTACCCAAAAATTTTGTTATAAGGTGCAAATCTTTCAAAGCTACAGTTTTCGAGATATTTTCATTTCCTTTGAACACAAAATAATTGTTTGTATGGTGGACTATCCGTGCTTTCTAGCACCAATTTTTTTTTACTTCTAATTGAAAAAAAATTGGTTGATGGCCAAAATTTGAGAAAAATGTGTAAAAAACGTTTGATCAGAAGTTCGAGATCTACAACCTACCAAAATTTCATCAAATCACATTTAACGTGTACCTGATCCTGAAACTGTTCCCTTTTTGCTTTTTTAGATTTGACAAGCCAATGAAAATAGCAATGAGCTATTGGAAAATACAAAACTAAAAAATTTGGAATGGGGTAGAAGGACTGAAAAATACCCTTAAAGTGAACATTTTGTTCAGTTTACGACAAATCATATTTCTAGGTGTTATACAAAAATAACTGTAAAACTTGTGTAGCTGTTGTATGTCTTGTTTTTTGCTAAATTTTATAGGCTATAAATTTTTTTTGTAGCACTAGTGGTTTTTAGCAAATCTCACCATTATTTAACATTTTCTTTTTGTGGAAAATGTTGTATTTTGGCACAGATAGCTACACATTACACTTATGTAGCTGAGTAGCTGATTTATGGAAATCATTTATTCTAATTTAGGTACTACTTTGACCAGAATTCACAAAAACCTATGTACTTGTTTTGCGTCGGTAAGGGGATGTAATGAATAGAGGGGAGGACCCGAATAGTAACTTAAATTAAAGATATATTTTTTCTCTTTTGATAATAAAAACTAAATGCGTTCAGAAAACTTGATATAATAATGTCCAAAAAAACATTTTAAAATAGTGTTTGTTTTTTTTGAAAATGTCAAAGCTATTTTTTTTTGTAATTTCCTTCTTCCTCCCCACTTTTTTGGTTATTGCGACCCTCTCACGCACCTAGGAGATGGTAATAAAATCGTAACCTACCCTGAGAAAAATATCCATTAATCCTAACTAAGAATTCATTAGCCCCAAGTGAAGACAAATATGATACAAGTGAACTGTCTATTTACCATAAGTTTTCCCACCTACTTAAGGTTATAAAATAACATATTAACCATAAGTACAAATTTTGCTTACCGTAAGTGAAGTATCTACTAACCGTTAGTAAATCTATAGTAGCGCTAAACCAGTATAACTCCTAAAATATGGCTTTAAATAAAATAAAAAATATAGTTTTGAGCTCTAAAAACCATGTCCTATCCAAAAAAAAATAAAAAAGTGCAACACGCCGATGTGGTTCGCCGAATATAAGCGTTTTGGCGGATTTTTATTCGTCGACTTCCGTTTCCGTTCATCGATTTTTTTAGAGTTTTTTTTAAACGTATTTCCATCATCGTATATCCCTATAAATACGTTGAGAAATCATTATTAGGATGAATATATTGTTTTGCATGATTTTTCAATATTTGATGCTTTCACTTGTCCTCAGTAGAAAAATTCACTAACCGTAACTGAAGGGAAAATTAAGTGAGTTGTCACATATTGGTAAGTAGATAAATTATGTAATGTCATTTATAAGTTAAGGGTGCCCATTACTGGGTGTAGGGAGATTACTCCCCCTTCTACCCCACTAATAAAAAAACAACAGAGGATAGAGGTAAGTAATAGAAAACATAAAACTTGATCGAGCCAAATAACGTGGTGAATTTTGCGGTATTTGTTCGAGAGAAAACCGAGTGAAAATGTCCTGGAAAATTAACGGAAAACCACGAAAACATGATTGAATGTGCGCCCGTTCTGACCACGTGCATTTGACCGAGCTCCATAGTAAATCAAGACAACAAAATTGGGAAGTAATGCAATAACAACTTGCCAAAATAATATGGAACACCCAAAACAAGTTGAATGATTTATTATATAGGGTGTGCCAAAAAAAAACGCACTTTTTTGAATGAATATAACTTAGCGGGAAATTGTCCGATTTTAATAATATTTAGATTTTTATAAAGTCAAAACTTCAAAGTTTATAGAACCAATGTCAAACTTGACATTTCCTAAAAATCCAAGATGACGGACCTATCTGAAAAATAGGCATTTTTAACCCCCCTAGATATTCTTTTGTGTACGACATCGATGTAATATTTTGAAAATTCAGACAAGAAATAAGGAAGTTTGCAATTTTTACATGGACCAGAGTAGAAAAATCTACTTGTTTAAATAGCAATAACTTTTTCAAAAATTGATCGATTTTAATAAGATGAAACTTTTTAAAAGGCACAGGTCTCAAAATATATAGAACTTGTGTTAAAAATAACATTTGTTAAAAATTCAAGATGGCAGACGTATTTAAAAAACAGACATTTTTGACCCCCCTAGAAAAACTTTTTCTGCAACAGTGTATTCAATCTCAAACATCGGTTACAAAGCCACATCCTTGCCAAGCACACCAATGAAATATTTTAAAAATTCGGACAAGAAATAAGCAAGTTATAAATATTTATATATACCAGAGTTTGCCTGCAAAATCAAGCAACTATATAAAGATTTAAAACTTCTTTATTTCTTGTACGAATTTTTTAAATATTACATAGATGTGCTTGGAGCGGATGTGGCATGGTATGCGATGATGAAATATGTACGCCATCCTGGATTTTTAGTAAATGTCAGTTTTATCATTAGTTCTACAAATTTTGAAGCTTGTGCGCAATTTTTGAAAAAGTTATTCCTATTTAAACAAGTACATTTTTTCGTAATAAGCTTGATTTTGCAGGTAAACTTCCTTGTTTCTTGTCCAAATTTTTAAAATGATATATGGATGTGCTTCCAAAGAATAAGCTTTCGTACACAAACAAATATCTAGGCAGGTTAAAAATCCCTATTTTTAAACAGGTCCGCCATCCCAGATTTTTGGGAATAGCAAGTTTGACATTGGTCCTATAAATTTTGAAGCTTTGGCTTTCCAAAAAGCTAAATATTATTAAAATTGGACAATTTCCCGCTAAGTTATATGCATTTAAAAAAGTGCGGTTGTTTTTAGCATACCCTATATTACTAGCTATCTAACCCCTCTCTCTTCCCACCTCTCCCCCATTTCTATTCCCGTCACCCAAACCTTCTCGCGCCCCACCTTGCCAGCACTTTTCCCCGTCTTTTTGCTTTAAAGGTCATAACTTTTGATTCCGGAACCGATTTTGATAAAATAAAAACCTGTGTCCCGCCTATTCCCTGGCTCTTCACTCAGGGAGCGCAAAAACGTGATTTTTTATAGGATGGGGTTGGGATGAGGGTAGTTTGTTTTGATTTAAAATAAATAGGCAAGAAAAAGTTTTCGGTGCGGCACAAGCCCTTAACATTTAAAGTTGTCACAACGTTACAGGCACAACATACAATTTCCTGAAAGTAATCGCAAATTGCTTCTGCTACGATCCTGTATGTCATACCTGGACGTAGTGATTCCCTTAGTGGGGAACACTTTTCCGGTTATTATTACGTCGTCACGACTTCAAAGTTAGGTACTAAATACCACACTGCTATATTGCAACCACCTTCCTTATACGTCGTGGAGGCGCATTTTTATGTGATGGATTAGAGTTTTTGAGGTTATGTTTTTCAAAACGGCAGCTGGGCCTCTTAAAGTGTGTTGGATTTGGTGAACATAATACAGGGTTCCTAAGCAAATCCTTAGGGGGCCAAGCAGCCGTGTATAAGACGCTGACAAACGGAAAAGCACATTAGGCAGAAAAGGATGTAAATCCATTCCAGGTTGTTGTTTTCCATTATCATACCTTTAGGATTGGAATAAAAATTGTTTTTGCTCGACTTTAATACCAAACTGATGAAAGATAACGTAAAAAAAAATATTTTTCGGCTTTTCATTTTGTAACCATTGTCCTTACGCACTGTTTACAGGCTGGGGACTGAGATACATGCAAATGCCTAACCTAAAGCGTTCATACACGGCCGGAGAAATCGACTGAGATATTTCCGTAGAAACTTTATCAAGCAAATAGGACGGGTTGACGCCTTCGAACGTCCAACCCGGGTTTTGCACTTTGATTCGAAATCAAAAAGGAGGAACAGTCAGGGGCCGTGCACAAATTACGAAACGGTGATTTTACCAATTTTTGACCCCCTCCCTATGTAATGTTTTGTAACGGTTTAACACGCCACTCCCCTACTATTACGTAACGATTTCAAGACCACTACCCCCCCCCTCAGAAAAAAACTTCACTTATTTTCATTCCAAATTTTCTTAGTTTCACACAAATGCAAACGCTGTCGAAAACCCCCCTCCCCCCTACGTAACGTTTTGTAACCCCCCTCCCCCCTATGACCATTACGTAATTTGTGCACGGCCCCTGTAGTCCCAGTGGAGAAGTCGACAAAATTGATATTTTTTTCTTAAAAATTATACTCTTTAAACCTATTTCTTTGCATTCCCGAAATTACGTAATTTTTGAAAAAAAATTGTAAGCGGCGCCATTTTTATTTCGTGCTTTGTTTTTCTAACATTTTTGCGTTCGGCTAATTTAATTGAAAAATTTTTAACTGCGGCGCCCTTTATCTTCTCACTCAAAACCAAGATCCCCCGTTTTAGGAAAACTGATCCCGTCTTTGTTTCTAAATTTTTTCGAATAAAAGTAGAGTATGACCATGGGGGAAATAATTTTTTTCTACGGTATGACGAAATATTGAGAAAGTTGGAGAAAAAAATAAAAAAAGTGGCAGAGCTCAAGTTTTTCGTAAAAAAAACGTTTTTTGTAAAGAAACAGAGCAAAATAATTCTTTTCACCCCTTTTTGGGTATTACAAATATTGGCAGCCCCTTATTTTTCGGTTTTACCCTCCCGCTAGTTTTGAAGAATTGGTTCGCTACATGTTTCGAGATCATGCCATAAAACACCTCGAAAATATCAAATGTAGTTTAGGGCCAGCTTTATTTAAAATCAATAATATCGCAAGCAAAAAGCTCTGCAGGAAAAACAGCGCCGTTTATTTATTTCTTTGGCTGCTAGTGCGAGCTGCATGGTTTGGCCGTTTCCGGATAGATGTCACTAGTAGAACAGAATGGAAAGAAATTTAATTAAAAGCGAAGATATTTCTTTCTAATGTTAACAACCTCATGAGTTTATCGCTCAGTATCGTAAATAATGGACCCTGCCGCCTCCTTTAAGCAAGAAAAAGCTGTGGTTTGGACCTGAAAACATCTAATTTCTCTCCTCATCATCTCATGGTGTGGCCGCCATCTAGCGGAATTTGCAGACATCTTGTCAACGGTTATTATTGCAACTATGATTTATGCTCACAATGAAAGAGTGGCGACAATTTTTTCTCATGAAAGCAGTCCGGAGATAATAACAAACTGGCACCATTGCTCAATATACCTGTTTCTTTTGTGCGCGCAGAACTTTCTATGCCATTTCTGTTTGATTTATTGAAATCCTATCCCTAAGGAAAATCTTAGGAACCCTGTATAATTTGGGTATAAAATAATTTATTTCTCCAATATTGGAGCTCCGAAAGCGAAAATAAAGAAGGTAGATTTTCTGTCCCTGATAGTAGAAAATGTTACTTTAAAAAGGTTGCGACTTAAAAGTGGTCATAAAAATTTATTTCCTCCACACTCCCACATCATTTTGCAACTATGATTTAAATTTATTGAGGCAAATGGGAACGAAAGTCGGGGCTACTACAAATTCACGAATAAGAAGGGAACTTGGAGGGACGGGAACTTGCGGAGTGGTAAGAAATACTTTCAAACGGTTACGGTTAAGGAAATGACTAAGAAGTCGTTTTTGGGGGTTATTAATACGTAATTTGCACTCTTACGTGATACTAGAAAGTATTCCAAACTTATAAGTCCCAAATTGTGGATCTGACGACCACACTACTACTATAGGAAAGTAGCGAGGCCTCTGTCCAAGTGGCTGTAACTATAAATGTTAATTGGGCTGAGGCGGTGCGGAAAAAGTTGCACTTGGTGCACAAACGAAATTATCTAAAACTGAAAAAGTGCACCCCAACAGCAGCACCGGCTCAGTTGTGCACTGGAGGCGCACCAGTTTTGCCAATGGAAAGCGTTAATAGTCGTTGAAGAATTAGAGCCCACAGATTGTTATACGTAAAAAACGTCGTACAATAAATTCTTTAAAATCTGATCTCGGTTCATGTTGATGACATTTCCGAACGTCCAATTGAAAAACCTATAGAGCCGTCTGAATCAAGCTTCGCGAATACCTATTTATATTTTTTCCCAATGGAAATGGAAGAGGTCTTTGTTTTTCAAGCAGCAGCACCGCACTGCCACAGATTAGATAGAAAGATAGATAAAGTGCTTTATTGTCAAAAAATGTTATTCATTTTGTGGACAAAGCTTAGTAATAAACAATTTACAATAAATATGTTCTTAAATAATAATAACTTATGTATTGGTACACTGACGACATGTACCCCGTTAATAAATCTATAAAGTATACTACTCAAATTTTTAAATATAAATACCTACTTCACAATAATAAATAACTATAAAAAATAAAAAAAATTGTATGCATGACGGTGTACTTTTAAATATTTAAATTATATAAAAGAATCGTCAAAACAGGACACATTTAATTTAAAAACAACTTCTCAAACGGCTGTTCTTAAACTATTCCAACAATATACAAATTTAAAATCTACACAAAAAAAACATTCGTCACAAAAAATTTAAAAAAAAAAGAAAAAATAAATGAAAACATTAACTTAAAATTCACCTGTTGCGGTTATCGTCAAAGTATTCTTCTAAACTATAATAGACACCATGAATCAGTATATTTTTTACTTCTTTTTAAACATATTTAGATTTGTAAGAGAGTTTTACACTATTTGGAAGATGATTGAACGTCTTGATCCCATTAAAGTAAACGGATGTATGAAGAAGAGAAGATTTAGGGATGGGAAGTTGGAGATTAAATTGCTCGTAAGAACTTATTCTGGTGAATGAATATGATAGACACAGATTCAAGAATATATAAACATATAAGAGTTAAAATGTTCTTAGATTTAAGAAGAGGTTCACATGATTCTCTAAAAGGAACACGACAAAGATAACGAACTGCACGTTTTTGTAATACAAAAATCATATGAAAAAAGTTATTAAAGGTTGATCCCCAAAAGGCAATACCATAACGGAGATGGTATTCACTTAGTGCAAAGTAGACAGTGCTGTCAAAGTTATACCTTAATTCATTAACCGTGGTCTTAACCGCAAAACAACCTGATACAATCTTTTTGCTTAAAATATAAATATGGTTCAAAAGCGATAGCTAAGGCCAAGAAATTTGCTACTTCTGCGATTTTCTAAGGATGAACCATCGACTATCAAATTATCGATTTGACACCTAAAACACATAAGATTTGTCTTATTGAAATTTAAGGTAAGTTGATTTGCGTAACACCAGTTTTTAACAAGATCCATATCATCTTGAATTGTTTTTTCAAGAGTTTTAAAATCCACAGCATTCCACAGAATAGTCGTATCGTCTTGCAAAAATAGTAAACTTGCCTCTTATCTTAAGCTTTGCTAGGTCATTAAAATGTAATAAGAACAGAATGGGGCCAAGCACGGAACCCTGTGGAACGCCCCACTCAATTTTACCACAAATAGAGGTTCTATTACCTACCATAATG
Source organism: Oxystoma pomonae (assembly GCA_963921995.1). Lineage (NCBI taxonomy): Eukaryota > Metazoa > Arthropoda > Insecta > Coleoptera > Brentidae > Oxystoma > Oxystoma pomonae. Next base: position 66,730,196 of record OY998171.1, read on the forward strand.
CGCTGGTAACGACCTGTTAAGTAAGAGCTAAACCAAGACAGAACTGATCCTCGAAACCTATAGTGATATAATTTGTTTAAAAGAATCGAATGATTGGCACAATCAAACGCTTTCGCTAGGTCACCAAATACCTCAGCAACTACTTCTGATCGGTTAATTATAGTTACAGAAGAACGTGCAGGTAAACTTCAGTCTCGGAAACGCACTTTTTTTAATTCTTTTTTTTTATACCTTCATCAAAAACACGATTTTATGAATTTTATTCAAACCATGGCTTGCTGGTTTAGAAAACGTGCTCATTTGGCATCGGCACTCATACTATGAATTTTTCGAACATTCATTCAGTGGTTCATCCATAAAATTGTGTGTGTTGCTGACAATTAAAATAACTATTTCGCGGTTATGACGTCAGAAACAGGAAGCGTGAGAGTTCGTCCACTTGGTAACTCTCCCTACGCCGTGGCGCTGCAAAGTGATAAATACATCCACTATCGACTAAACAAAACTATTCTTTTTCCATTATTTCCTTTATTTTCCATTATTCCGCCACGGGGTAATGGATAGCGGAGGAACGCGTTTAAAATTCGATTTGCAGTTCTCTGCTGCTGTACATGACTCAATTTTTATCCGTGCCCAATTTTTTGCCTGCGCCAACGAAAAGTTTTTTAAAGAGCGAATTTAACGTCTGTAAAAAAAATAAAAATGTCGTGTTGGACAACATTTTGTTTTTTCAATTCGTTACGACAGGCCTGTCTCATCCTTTAAGAGGATCATCAGGGAATCACAGGACTGATTTCGTGAGGATCTGTGTAGTGCATCGATATACTAATCTTGGAAAGTCAGAAATATGTTAACGCCAACATAAACAAAGCAATCTCACGAAACACATGTCTTGGGAAAAAATTCTGTTTTTGTCAAGCAGTGGTCTTTGTCTAATTTGAAATTATGAAAGCGCGTTTGTCACGTTTGTATAAAATCGTATACCCCCGCAAAATAATCTAGGTACGGAGATTTTGACTTTTGATTCATGTTTTTGAATCATTGTAGCAGTAATTTATCTTGGGTAGACATTCATCACCCGGGCCAAACTATTTTTTTTCAAAAATTTTGTATTAAAAAGCTTAAAATTTGCATTTTTTTGTGTGTTTCCCTTGTGGAAAAAGGCTAAATATCAAAAAGTACTTGGCCAATCGGAAAAAGAAAACCACGGATTGAATGATAATTTCTTTCTGAGTTTTATGTATAATGTTTATTAAAGATAAGAGTTGCCATAAAAACCGAGATAAACAGGATGATTACACCAAATTATGTACGTTTTCCAAAAAAATTCGCAGATTCAAGATAGCTTTTTTTATTTTATTTATTTTTAGGGAATTTATTTATTAAGCCAAGATAAACTATATTCAAATCAACATCATGTTCAATATTATACAGGGTGTCCAAAGAACGACTTTAAATGAAAGTTTTTAAAATATTGGTTCATTTTTGTAATTTTTTAATATATGATAGAGAAGGTCCTAAAAAACATTTTTTGTCATTACCGTTTTCAAGTTCCAAAAATGGCCGTTTTGACCTTGGTTTAAGAAAACTATAAGGTATATAAAAAATTATGCCATTATCAACAATTTTCATTGGGCACTTATCTTTATATATATATTGGGGGTGACCCAAAAAAAAACGTTTGAAAATACCCTTAATCCCACCCGGTAAAATTGAGTTTCAAGGAAGAGTAACACAATAAAATAATTCTTTTGAGGTAATACCAGGAATTTCAAAATAATTTTTTTTCCAAGGTAACAATCTTAAAATTTTTGTACAGGGTCAGGCAAAAAATGGTCTTTGGAAGTCGCTAAATAAATTATCAATCGAATTTGCAAACATTTTTCATATGAATCTCTTGACCACCATCTAATTATTTTTCTTTATATTATTCCTTATTTATGTACAGGGTGAGTCAAAACTACGCCCTATATAGATTTGAAAGCTGAAGTTACTACCTGTAGAAGCATTCATATTATTCAAGATTTTTAACCCTTATTTAGCCAAAAATATAAATTAAAGTATGACAGTGTTTTATTATTTTGACTCACGCCGTATATATATATATGAATACTATTCCTCAATAATATAAAGAAAAATAAGTACTTAACTTACTTAACGACTTATAAGGTCTTTTTTTGGGTCGCCCAGTACACAAATTAATATGTTGTTACCTTTGGAAGAAAAATATTTTACAATACCTTGTATTATGTTGGAAAAAACTTTTATTGTGTTACAACACTTTGAATTTCCATTTTAGAGGGTGCGATTAAGGGTATTTTCAAACGTTTTTTTTTTTGGGTCACCCCGAATATACACAAAGATAAGTGACAAACAAAAATTTAATAATTTTTGTTTGTCACAAAATGGCATGAACAATCATAATTCGAAAGGAATTTTTTTGTAAATCGTATAGTTTTCTTATAAACCAAGGTCCAAAACTGCCATTATTGAAATTTTACCTTTCATTGCTGGCTCACCCTGTACAATTACAGGAAAATGGTAATGACAAAAATGTTTGTTAGGGCCTTCTCTATACATAAAAAAAAATACAAAAATTGACCAATATTTTAAAAACTTGCATTTTAGGTCGTTTTTTGGACAGCCTGGATAATATGGAAAATTATGTTTATTTGAATATAGTTTATCTTTGCTTAAGGAATAAAATCCTTAAAAATAAATAAAATCAGAAAAGCTATATTGAATCTGCGAATTTTTTTGGAAAACGTACATAATTTGGTGTAACCATCCTATTTATGTTGGTTTCCATGGCAACCCTTATCTTTAATAGACATAGAATACAATACATAAAACGCAGAAAGAACTTTCCTTCGATCAGTTGTTTTATTTTTTCGATTGGCCAAGTACTTTTTCATATTTAGCCTTTTTCCACAAGGGAAACACAAAAAAATTTAAATTTTAAGCTTTTCAATACAAAAATACAGGGTGATCGCTAAAATAGTTTTGCCCGGGTGATCAATGTCTACCCAAGATAAATTACTTCTACAATAATCCAAATACATGAATCAAAAGTCAAAATCTGGGGACCTAGATTTTTTTGCGGAGGTATTCGATGGGGACAGGACTCAAGTATGCAAAATATCCTTGAAGTATGATACATATAAAGTGACAAAAACCCCTACTCGCTAAAAATTCTCATAACTAAATAAAAAGGTCAAATAATGACTACCCCTATTAATGTAAGGGGACACAGGAATAAATTCGGTAAGCTTCTGCGGCGGGTTGTTGTGCTTCGTTATAAATTAAAACAATATCTACTAATTCGCTGTTTAATTTCCCAAGAAATGAATAGTTGTACTTATGTCATTTTTGACAACAAAACACAGAACAAAATCACTAAAAAAACTAATACTCCACACCACAACGCGACGTGACATTAGACACTAGAGACATAAAGCTATTTGTAACTCATCGCGGTATACGTATCCGCATCTAGCGAAAACCAAGCACATTGATTGTTCAGAAACTTTAACGCATCTCAACACCTATCGCGTTCAAGAACACCTTAGATTAGCATATATCTGCTCTTTTCGAACGCGGTACAAGTTTTTGACCAATTAATGTGCTTGGTTCTCGCTAGATGCGGATACGTATACCGCGATGAGTTACAAATAGCTTTATGTCTCTACTTAAAGTAAATATTTCAACGCATCCGTATCGGTATACGTAACGCGTTCGAAACAAAGTCAAAATACGCTACATTTTTGACTTGCTCATGCCATGTTTCGAACGATGCCTGCTTCTTTGACGGGTGTGATGACAGAATCTCGTTGCGTACGGAAGGATGTACGTATCGTTAGGGACCCACGAACGTACGCAACGAAGCGGGCATCGTTCGAAACCTCGCATAAACAAGTCAAAAATGTAGCGTATTTTGACTTTGTTTCGAACGCGTTACGTATACTGATACGGATGCGTTGAAATATTTTGTCTATTCAAAACTGAATCAGCGAATATTGCATAGTTTGTTTACTTTCTGTGGTATGATACGGAGATAAGAGTGGGGCGGGCAACGCACCTGCTTGCTTGATGTTTGTTGTTTCTTAGGTACTTTGTTTAAAAGCTCCAATGTACAGTCGAATGCGAAGAAAATGTTTTAGCACATTTTTGGTTATTTTTTTGGGAAAACCTTTCAACAAATTTAAGCGAAATGGATCGTCATTTTAGACACCGACTAGCATAAGGAATCACGTCTTTTATGTTTATACATAAGTTGTGAAACACCCTTGATAAAGTGTAAGGGAAAACTTACTAAATTTTTCGAAAAGTTTTTTTTTGATTTTTTCTGTTTTTTTTTCAGAAATCGCCATGCTCCTCCCGGGCTCCCTGTCGCACAGCAGGACTGCCAACGCGACAACGGACATCAGGAAAAATTTAAGGTTGAGGGACCCCTCCCAAAATCCTCAATACGACCCGAAACATACGTAAGTTAAAACTATATATAATAGATTTTATTTAGGTACCCAAGTAACACAGTCTAGACACTTTAGATTTTACAGCTAACCCGTAGCTAAACAGGATGATCGGTTATAAGTGTTCCCTTGGATAACTTTTTTTCTAAGAGCCGCAGAAGAACCAAACAAAAACTGGGTGAAAGGGTATTTTATAAGGCTCTCAAAATCATTAATAAAAATTAATCAGTTTTTCAAGTTTTTTTCTTATGGAACGTTCTATATATTTTGACATTTTCGAGTTCTTCAGAAAATTAGCTTTTTAAAAATACCATATAGTATGGGTCTGCATGTAACCGTTTTTGAGATATTTCGAATTTCAAACAAAGAAGTAAAAAGTTAAAAAAATCGCTTCATGAAAACCGAAAACTGAATCGTATTGAAAACCTATTTAGTTTCACGTGTAAACGTAGTAAATGTAGGACAAAGAATTCACTTCATTATTTTCCTTGTCTAACACATTGCCCTTATAGCAAATTATTTTTGTAATAGGAGGGAAGATGGCTGCGTGCACTTAATTAAAATAGAGGAAGATCGTGTATTACTGCAAATATTTTTATTGGAATTAGCCGTTTTCGTCCCTACTGTATAAACTATCCGTTGCTCATAAACCCTACTTAATAACCACCAAAATGATTTGCAAATAAAAAAAACTAAAAATTCAAGCAATTAATGGTAGTTTTAACAACTAGTGGCTAAAATAGTGCTTTTTTACAAGCGTTGGTTTAAATAACGAGCGAAGCGAGTTGTTAACACTATTTTTTTTAATACCTTATTAAAAAATCCAAGAAAAACAGGAAAATACTTTTAAAAATCTCGAACAAAGAGAACTTCTCGCAACACACCATCTTTATACTATAAATCAAGGCGACTGGTAAATGAAATAACAATCGTTTCCATAGCGATGTGTGCGATACTTGGTGAAAACTAGCGGAAATGGCTTAATTCTTAGGCAAGAATAATTAGAATTTTTCAAATGTTACTATTTTCCGCTATTTCTCTTTAACTTTGGGTAAAAAACGGACAGAAATCTTTTTTTGCACCCGTGATCAAAAAAAAAGTTTTTTTTGCATCGGTAACCAAAAAAGCCATGCTTTAGTTATCTGCAGACAGTTACTAAAATCATGTTTTTGATGAAGGTATTAAAAAAAAAATGTTTAAAAATCATCTCAGTTGGACCAAATTGGCAAATATGCGACTCCTATAAATGAATCCCTGGGATCTGATGGACCAGTAGGGCCGAAAGCCGCCAATCCTAATCAAAATATTGGCACTAATATACGCTTTTTTTCCTTAAATTATGTTCGATTTTACCCGAGAACGGCCAAAGATAAACCCAACATATTATATACACGCTTCGACAGTTCTTGTCTAGGGTATAGTGTAGGGGCATATGTAGATAATTTCTATCCCGTGGGATTTTGAATGAAGGAGTTTTGTGGCTATGTGGGATTGATAGCTTTTTAGTCACACAATCAAGTGATACCGAGTGTTTTGTTCGCATCCGTGTAGAAGAAGTTGATCTTTCAAGATGGCGGCCAAAAACAACTTTCGCAACCGGGGCAAGATTATAATCGATTCCATATAATTCGAGAACGGGAATTCCAAAAAAAATCACTTTCAAGGTCATCCGACCTTAAATGACCTTGAAAATCGCGAAAAAAAAGATTTTTGCCCTTTTCTCTTTAAAAAATCTTGATAATTCAAGGTTTTGTCAGTTCAACTTCAAATGTACCTTAAACTATTAGGCATATATGTCAAATTCGATCCTTAGAGTTTGATGCAGTTTGAAGCTTCATGACCTTCAAAAATACCCCAGTAAAATTAACACATTGCAAAAATAACATACTAAAGGGCGCTATTCATCAACTATTAAAGCGAAGAGGACCAAATTTCGTAAGACAGAGAAGGGCAGGTTCAACAATATTGTTAAAAAAAAAATTGGTTCAGTTATGACGCGTTTCAATATGGCGGCTGATATATCAAAATGGCGACTTATAACCATATTTTATTTTATATAATTTCGTAAAAAAGCAAAAACGACAAGGTGGCCATTAATTCTTGTTGACTTATCGCCGCTTACTACGAATAAAAAGTTCAGTTGATGCATGACCTTAACTGACTTTGAAAATATTATGTACAAGTCAAAAACCAGCTTTTTGTGATGTTTTTCTCCAATTTACCACTGCCTACGCAAAAACTTTAAGCGCCGGATATGAAATTAACATCTTAACCATACACAAACACTTCATTTTAAACCTCCCTACCATTTTTTTTTATATAGCGTTCTAGATATTTATGCTATACCCCGGGAAAAATTACCTATATGCCTGTCGTTTTTAAGTTTCGGAATTTCTACAGGTATGCGGTGGCACATGAATGTGTGACTAAATAGCTGTTAAATCCTCATCTTTGAATTTTATTATCAATGTTAAAAACAAGTGTCGTCATGCCCTACTGGCATAATTAGAATTTTTTATGCTTTTTCGACCGCCATTTTGGAAAATGGCATCTAAAACCACTGGTCCAGTATATATCTAACTTAGTAGTAGAACATAAAATTCACAGTTCTGAAACTTAATAAAAAGGACAGGCATATAGGTAATTTTTACCGGGGTATAGCATAAACATCTGTAACGTCATATCAAAAAAAATGGTAGGGAGATTTAAAATGAAGTGTTTATTTATGGCTAATAGGTTAATTTCATCTCGGGCACTTAAAGTTTTTGCGTAGTGGTAAATTGGAAAAAACATCACAAAAAGCTGGTTTTTTTCACTTATGCATGTTATTTTCAAGGTCAATCAAGGTCATGCATCAACTAAACTTTTTTCATAGTAAGCGGCAATAAGTCAACAAGAATTAATGGCCACCTTATTGTTTTTGCTTTTTGACGAAATTGGATAAAATAAAATGTGGTTATAAGTCGCCATTTTGATATATCAGCCGTCATATTGGAAGGCATCATAGCTGCACCAAATTTTTTTAACAATATTGTTGGACTTGACCTTCTTATCTTTCTTACCAAATTTGGTCCTCTTCGCTTTAATAGTTGATAAATAGCGCCCTTTGGTATGTTATTTTTGAAATATGTTAATTTTACTGGGGTATTTTTCCAGGTCATGAAGCTTCAAACTGCATCAAACTCTAAGGTTCGAATTTGGCATACGTGCCTAATAGTTTGAGGTAGATTTGAAGTTGGACTGACAAAACCTCGAATTATTAAGATTTTTTGAAGAGAAAATGGCAAAAATCTTCTTTTTTGCGATTTTTAAGACCATTTAAGGTCGGACGACCTTGAAAGTAAATTTTTTGAAATCCTCGTTCTCGAATTATATGGAATCGAGTATAATCATGCCCCGGTTTCGAAAATTGTATTTTTATACCGAAAATTACCGAAATAGCGTGTATTGAAAAATAAACTCAATGGATGTTGCCAATGTCACCAACAATAAACTAAAAGATTCCCAAATAAGAACCCGATAACGATAAATGTTGCCTTCAAAGGGCGTGAAACAGTGATTATAAGTATTTTCTTATTTTAATTTGAAATTAGAATCCGCTAAATTAATTAAAATGCCCATTTATCCATAAACTTTTACTACCGATTGACGTTGCTCTTTCAATAAAGCTGCAAAAAGCTGAGCCTGATCTCTCATAACCAGTTACGCTAAAGTCCTGACTCTACGAGACAATTTATCGTAGCAGGCTCACGTCCTCAAGAAATATTTTGTTGAAATAAATTTAAAACCAAATTATACTTTGTAACGTTGTTTACGCTTTAAAGCGGTAGGCATCGGTTTCTGTTGGATTAACTACTCCTCTGAGAGATAATCCAACAAGTATCTCGGGCGCCACCCTCTGGATTTATGTGGTAGAGGGCCCACAGCGTCGGGTAGCTTTTAAACAGTGGAGACGGTTAAACCAGGGGTCTAGCTGTCTCGATTCTTAACCTAAGTAACACGAGTAAAACAACCAATTTTCCAACATGGCGGATTTATTATAACTTATTAATTAATTAATGTTAACGGTAGAAAGCTCCTTAATACGGCACCTCCAACATAGCGGAATTTACATATATAGAATTCATAGCAGGTTTAGAGAAATAAGAAATTAGTGTGTCAGACAAAGATACCTTTATAGCACCACTACTCCATAAATCACTCCATATGCTGTTCCACCGTGTGTTAGAGAGAGATGCAAAGAGGAAAAGACAGTCCTAAAGGTATTCCGATCCAGCGATAGCACTGTCTCCCTCTCACTCACTAACCGGTCAAACAACACAGGATCGACCTACTTAGGTAGTTTAGCCATGTGTTAGAGAGAGAGATGTATTACCCGTATTCCGAACCAGCGATAATACACCTAACCTCCAATTACAGTGCCTTTGTCGTCACATGCTTAAATAAAACGATCCGGTGGCGCTGCTTCTCAATGAATTACTCCATACGCTGTCAAACCGTGTGTTAGAGAGAGATGCAGAGAGGAAAAGACAGTCCTAAAGGTAATCCGATCCAGCGATAGCACTGTCTCCCTCTCACTCACTAACCGGTCAGACAGCGCAAGACAAACCCATTAATAGCTTCGCCTGGTGCTAGAGAGAGAGAGATGTGTTACCCGTATTCCGAGCCAGCGGTAACCCATCTCACCTCTACTTACCATACGGAAAACTACATTTTACGGTATGTATAGAAAACCCCGCTATACTGGTCAGGTGCTTACCTATCGGGTTCTGGCAGGTGATGTGTGTTTTCGGTGCGGTCGGTCGGAGGAGTTGTTGGTAGCGGGCGGTCGGCAGAATGAATTCCCAGGTGGAATAGTTTACGGCGGGCGGTCGGCAGAATGAATGCCCTAAAACGCGCTCGACATCGCTTTAAATAGCCTCGCGTATCCCCACCTACCATACTCCCGTCGAGCAGGCTGTGCGCGCAAAGCGGTGGGGTATAGCTCGCTGACCGTGCAGCATAGCAGGAAAGGGAAACGTGGCGAGTCAAAGCGATGTCTAGAGTCTAAGAATAGAAAATAATAAAACGTCATAGAAATTACAGAAATTATGAGACATGAAGTACCTAAAAAGAAAAGAAAAGCTAAAATAAATAAATAAAATTAGTAACTTCGTTACAACTTTAAAAAAATAAAACAGCGTAGTGCAGCTTCTTAATCTGCAACTCTTTACTCTTCCTCCTAAGAACACTTTTTTTAACCGTGTTTACGTCTGGGTTAACTTTAAAACGAATTGAAAGCCGTTATTAAATTTCATAACAGAGGACTGTTTCTTTTTTAATTCTGATTCTTGTAGACTCCTTTATTTTACAAAAATTGCCGAGGAAACGGGACTCCTCTCCTCTCCTCAGATGTACAGAGTCGCGATGGGACGTCTGCTCTTCAGGTCTTACATACTTGACATTTGCAATGAGAGCTGTCAAGTTTTAAGTCCTTGATTTAAAAGTTTATAGAAAATTATGCAATTCGTGTACGAAAATCTTTTTTTGTACGTTCTATAACCAACTTAAATTGCCGATTGAGAAACCGGCCCTAAGTGCGGCAGGCTGAAAGACAGACAGGTAGACATGGAAATAATTTCCACGAGTGTATAATAAAGAGGAAATTAAATGAACATTCGGCGCGCCTTTTCTTTATTTCCCATGATGTTTTCTGTAATGGAAATGGAAAACGTAGGAAGAAATAAGGCAAAGGAAATTTCGAGTTTAGCATCTGACATTCTGAGTGGTTTTATTATTATTTATCATGGTAAGTACATACGGATAGTGTTTCAATGCATACAATTCCTGGTATACCACCGCAACCCACCTACTTTTTAAATGTTTTGCAAAAACCGAGATTTTTAAAGAACCTTCTTGTTTTTTGCCAAAATTTTCGCCTGCGGCGCTTTAAAATTATTAATTGTCGAAAGAACAAAATAACTCAAATAAACATAGAACACAAAACAAATTTTTTGGTAAAACATACATTTAAAAAAAAAACAAAAAAGCTTAGACCGTCCGAGCTGTAAACGAAAGTAAAACACACCAGAAAATTTAACCGATTATAATTTTCGCGAGCCTTAAAAGATCAGAATTACAAAAGTATCGAAAATAATTGTCTGGAAACGAAAAACACCCGACCACAAATTGATAGAAAGTAAGCCCGATCCTTAAAGCCCTATGCCCACCAACGCGTGCCCATGCAGGGTTTTTTGACGCAAGGGGTTTTTTGAAGCGCGCGGGTCGACCTTGAAAATCAAGGGTGAAAAGTTGCATGCCTTTTCTGTCCACACCTATGCATCTTTTTCACACAGAATAATAATAGGTTAAATCTGGTTGATTTTCTGGTTCCAAATATTGATCAATAAATTTCTTGGGGTCTGAACTAAAAGAAGTATATTAAATTGTCGCTAGATGGCGCCAGATTACATTTTACCAAAAATTTGAATAATAGAATTTTATAATTATTATTAATATTAAAGGGAATATTATATTTTGTTATTTAGTTTTTTATTTATTGTAATAAATAAACGACCTAAAAGAAGACACAAAAAAATCCCTAGTACCTACTTCTTAAATTTTAATTGGTAATTATGCAGTATAAGGTTTTCTGCCATTTTTTGATTTTTTTTGAAAAATTCTTTATGGGGGCACCTACTAGGGTCCCTAGGACCCCAAATCCGCCTGCGCCGGTTGTTTTTTTTTCGATTTTTTTTCAAAAAACACATTACAACCCCCCCCCCCCCGGGGCACCCTTTTTTTCTTAAATAAAAAAATAAATCGGGCGCACGCGGATTTGGGGTCCTAGGGTCCCTAGTAGGTGCCCCCATAAAGAATTTTTAATAAAAAATGAAAAATGGCAGGAAACCGTATACTGCATAATACTTTTAATTTTTAGTACAATTTTAATATTCATTTTTTAGTCGCTAGAATTAAATTTTTACTAAGATATCTATCCGTAATAATTTAAACCTGTTGTGAATAATTAAATTTAAATGAAACACTATATTATCGATGAAAGTAGTTATATTAAAAATTTTCCATATAGAAGTCCTAAAAAAATTGGCAAGGCACTATAATTATTTCCTCTATAGCTAAGTGCCGAACTGTATGTAGAAGAATGTATAATAAAGACTTGTGTGACTCACTTAACTGGCAACTTGTTAATTGTGGTATCTGAAGGAAATAAAAAACAAAACAGAAAAAAATATTTTTGATATGTTGGCCTATTTAGTATACAAACCCAGGCAAAAAACTCCATAAATTCTCATGAAGGTTGGTGAATTTTTGTATTGTTTTATAACTGTAAAACTGATATAGAAACAACAAAATTTATGAGATTTATCTTAGTTTTTTTTACAAGTTTTTTCCACATACCACATAGAAAGCATATAAAACCTGATACTGATTTATGGAAATTTTTATTGGTATATCTCAATATATTTAGTTACATCATAATTTAAATAATCTAAAAATGGATAAACTCATCCCATATTAAGGTTCTCTTTTTGTTGTTGACACGTTGACACATTATGGACCTGATGAATACTACATCTTTACGACTGTACAGTTGTTAACTTTCCATACTTCCTGACTTTTAAGTTGATACATGCATTCATTTGCTGAATTTTTTTCAAGTGGGTTTATTTTGATGGCAGGAACCAACACACAATTGTAGTTCTTGGCCTAAAAATAAAAATAAAGTTACAGATCAAGCAGAAAAACCCTAGTGTCAGTACCCAGAGAGTATGTGAGGATATTTTTGGGCAATTAGAATAATTTATAATAATTGGCAATAGGTAGGTACACAAGATTTGTCTGTTGTTATCACCTCGGTGAAATAATTTTTTTAAATGGGCTAAAAGGATAATAGACAATATGTTTGCTCATCTCTTGTTTATTCTTTTTGAAACTATAAATCGGAAGGTTTGTTCTAGCTATAGAGCCCCAAGTTGAGATATTTTAACTACCTATATGTGTTATAATATTAAATAGCTTAAACTGTCATTTTATAGTTAGTACCAGAGGCTAATTATTGATGCATATGGACAGTGGTGTTCAATCTCACACTGCAACAAGAGCAGCCATCAAGAGTGTTTCCAATCTATAAATTCAAATTAACTACCAGCTTTGGCTTAAGTACGACAGTCACCTCCACATTTATACTTGGGAGGGGGGGAGAAAGGGCTTAGTGGCTCAAGTCACCGCCAAGAGTCATTCAATATCACAACCTAAAGATTGAATTTTTTCCCAAAATCAAGAAAAAAATGATGTTATGTAGAATATGCTGATGTGCAAGCCCCCCCCAGAAACAATTTGTGCATATGCCACTGGTCCGTATCTTTTTTACACAGGCTTATTATCACAAATGCTTAGGTTACAACAGTCGGGAAAAACCTGATCTTCTCAATTTTCACAAGAAAACCAACAAAATTGACTGATCTAATCGAAACCCAATACCTACTAAAAAACACTAACCAAAGCAACCCAACCACATAAACGGTAAATTGTCATAACTTTTTCCACAACCTTAATTAGCATATAAATTAATTAAGTACTTACTATGGTCTTGGATCCACATCATTTATTTCTTGTTGAAGCAGCTCTCTCAATCACAAAAAATTTTGCAAAACAAAAAGAATGCCATTCTAGAAATTTTTAACATTTTTTAAAAAAAAGTCCCTAGAATTCCCCAGAAATGCATGCAATTCTAGTGGAAAATCAATGTTGGCATTCCCGGGTGCATCTAAAAATATATTTTTAATTTTTAACACGTTTTCTCAGGATAATTCTGAAAAATAATTTATTTGCTGCACTTTCCTGGTAAAACTGTTTAAATTACTCAATTTTCTTTCATTTTATCGAAGTTTTAAAAAAATATTTTAGGTTATCTTAAACGTCAAAAAGATGCACGAGACACGCACGAGGTGTTGCCAACATAGGTATTTCTAGGAAATTTGGGCAAAAACGCATGCAACTTCATGCATTTCTGGTGAGTTTCGTGGAAACGCGCCGGTGTGGACAGGAAACGCCGAGTGCCCACCCCGCTTCAAAGCACCCTGCATGGGCACGCATAGGTGTGCACAGGGCTTAAATGAGCAGAATCACAATCGAGTCGAAGTCTAGAGCGCCGCCGTAGGCACTAGATTGCGGCGTTGACAAGTTTTTCTTTGGAAGATGATACGGGGATTTTTTTTATTAAACGATTTTATTTAACTTTTCAGTGTCTGTCTGTCTAACTGTCTATCAAATCTTGCGATTCATTTTTGTAATGTAAGTCCGACGACAATACAATATTATGAAGAAATTTGAGGGTTGGGGGTGGTTGAAGAATGTAAAGGGGGTAAATTAATACAATATCACAATTTACTTCGACTCTCCCCTGCCGTAAGCCTGGCAACGTAGCAATTGAATTCGTGGCTATCGGTTCAAATAATTTTCGGCCAGATTGGGGTTCTTGAATTTTATGATTCGGAATTATTATGTTTCTATCAAATTATTTTCGTTAAAAATATTTTTAAATTTAATTCTATGCATATATTTTCTAGCGATTTGATTTTCCCGTCATTTCATTTTCCAGACAATTTTTTTTCGGACAAATTATTTTCTTTTCTTTTAAATTCTAACAAATTATGTTTCTGCCATATTTTATTTCGGGTTTTTTATAGGAAAATTAATGGTTTAGTGGGTAACGGCGATGCCTTATACTCAAGGGGGGGCAATTGCCCCCCCTGCCCCCCCCCCACAATTGACGCCGCTGCCCCCAGAGCCGATTTCTGGCTACGCCAATAGGCTAATAACAGGAACTAAAACATAAAATTAAAAAATCAATTTAAAAAAAATCCGGTCGAAAGGCTAAAAAAATACTTGTAGAATGGTTTAACGATCCTATTTTTAATTTTTTTGAAGGTGTAGGTTTATGGGTTGAGGGATCTTAGATCTCATTTTACGTTAACGTTTCCGTGTTATAAACAACTTAAAGCGTCTATTAAAGTTTTCAATTGCGCCTACGTGTATCGCATTAGGGGCAAATAATTTCATTTTTCCGTAAAGAAAGGTCGGTCCGCGTCTTTGAGAACAAGAAACGAGACCTTTTACAAATGGGTCTTTAAAATTCTCAAATTAAAAGGGTATTTAAAGAAGATTATTAGGGAGTTTCAGCAAACAATTAAAAGTATCATGTCCACTAGCCCTATAAAGGAAAAGAATTTAGAAATAATTTTTTAAGAAATCATATTACGAAAATTAAAAAAAACGCACCTTTTTAAATGATTATAACTTAGCGGGAAATTGTCCAATTTTAATAATATTTAACTTTTTACAAAGCCAAAGCTTCAAAATTTATAGGACCAATGTCAAACTTGATATATCCTAAAAATCCAAGATGGCGGAACTATTTGAAAATTAACCCCCTAGATATTTTTTTATGCGCGACACTGTAATAAATCTGAAATATCGGTTACGAAGCCACATTATTTCGAAGCACATCGATGTAACATTTTAAAAATTCAGACAAGAAATAAGGAAGTTTGCAATTTTTCAATAGACCAGAGTTTCCTGCAAAATCAACCTTATTAAGAAAAAAATCTACTTGTTTCAATAGCAATAACTTTTTCAAAAACTAATTGATTTTAATAAGTTTAAACTTTTTAAAAGGCGCAGACCTCAAAATTTATAGAATTTGAAATAAGAAATTCAAGATGGCGGACTTATTTAAAAAACAGTAATTTATGACCCCCCTAGAAAAAACTTTCTGCAACACTGTATCCAATCTCAAACATCAGTTACAAAGCCACATCCTTGCCAAGCTTACCAATGAAATATTTTAAAAATTCGGACAAGAAATAAGGAAATTTGAAATCTTTATGTCTTATACGAATTTTTTAAATGTTAGATGTGCTTGGAAAGGATGTGGCTTTGTAACCGTGTGAACAACGGCCCTTAAGGGTTATTTCTAAAGTTCGAGCGGATAACTTTTAACTCCTTAAGAGACGCCACAATTTTTTCTTAGACTGTTTTGGACATGAGCGTTTTAGTGTGCATAGTAATATTTAATTTTTGGGGATATACAAACAGACAACTCGATTTTTCAGAAATATAATAGTTATTTTATTGCAATTGTTAAAGTTCAAATCCATTGTAATATAATATTCGGTTAAACAGTCCTACACTAATACAAGTATTTTACAAGAAAATTTACCATTACACAAAATCTGGCCGATACAGTAGTCCAGGAAATTTCGACTTACACACTGCATCCTGTCTAATCTACTACACTTTTTTACATTTTTACATTATTCGTTTGATATTTAACTTCCACACGACAGTTCTTATGTAAAAAATAATAATTAGCGAATAGGCTAAAAACCACATATTTTTATCGGTTTTTTGCTTTTAAAAAATTACAAAAACACGCTAGACAAAAGGCGATACTTTTTTTGAACGCTATCAGTTTTGAGATTTGCAAAAAATTATAATAATTAGCGAATAGGCTAAAAACCACATATTTTTATCGGTTTTTTTGCTTTTAAAAAATTACAGAAACACGTAAGACAAAAAGTGATACTTTTTTTGAACGCAGCTAATGTTTTTTGATAATAATCTAAAAACCATATTTTTCTATCAGTTTTGGGAATTGCAAAAATAATAATAATTAGCGAATATGCTAAAAACCACATATTTTTCTCGGTTTTGTGCTTTTAAAAAATCACAGAAATACGCTAGACAAAAGGCGATGCTTTTTTTGAACGCAGCTAACGTTTTTTGATAATAATCTAAAACCAGATTGTTCTATCAGTTTTGAGATTTGCAAAAAATAATAATAATTAGCGAATAGGCTAAAAACCACATAATTTTAACGGTTTTTTGTTTTTAAAAAATTACAGAAACACGCTAGGCAAAAGGCGATACTTTTTTTACACACAGCTAACGTTTTTTGATAATAATCTAAAAACCACATTCTTCTATCAGTTTTGGGATTTGAAAAAAATAATAATAATTAGCAAATAAGCCAAAAACCCCATATTTTTAACGGTTTTTTGTTTTTAAAAAATTACAGAAACACGCTAGACAAAAGGCGATACTTTTTTTACACACAGCTAACGTTTTTTGATAATAACCTAAAAACCACATTCTTCTATCATTTTTGGGATTTGAAAAAAATAATAATAATTAGCGAATAGGCTAAAAACCACATATTTTTAACGGTTTTTTGTTTTTAAAAAATTACAGAAACATGCTAGACACAAGGCGATACTTTTTTTACACACAGCTAACATTTTTTGATAATAATCTAAAAACCACATTCTTCTATCAGTTTTGGGATTTGCAAGAAATAATAATAATTAGCGAATAGGCTAAAAACCACATATTTTTAATGGTTTTTTGTTTTTAAAAAATTACAGAAACACGCTAGACAAAAGGCGATACTTTTTTTACACACAGCTAACGTTTTTTGATAATAATCTAAAAACCACATTCTTCTATCAGTTTTGGGATTTGAAAAAAATAATAATAATTAGCGAATAGGCTAAAAACCACATATTTTTAACGGTTTTTTGCTTTTAAAAAATTACAGAAACACGCTAGACAAAAGGCAATACTTTTTTTAAACGCAGCTAACGTTTTTTGATAATAATCTAAAAACCATATTTTTCTATCCGTTTTGGGATTTGCAAAAAATAATAATAATTAGCAAATAGGCTAAAAACCACATATTTTTAACGGTTTTTTACTTTTAAAAAATTACAGAAACACGTGATTTTTTGATAATAATCTAAAAACCACATTCTTCTATCAGTTTTGGGATTTGCAAAAAATTATAATAATTAGCGAATAGGCTAGAAACCACAAATTTTTATCAGTTTTTTGCTTTTAAAAAATTACAGAAACACGTGAGACAAAAGGCGATACTTTTTGTGAACGCATCTAACGTTTTTTGATAATAATCTAAAAACCATATTTTTCTATCCGTTTTGGGAATTGCAAAAAATAATAGTAATTAGCGAATAGGCTAAAAACCACATATTTTTATCGGTTTTTTTGCTTTTAAAAAATTACAGAAACACGTAAGACAAAAGGTGATACTTTTTTTGAACTCAACTAATGTTTTTTGATAATAATCTAAAAACCATATTTTTCTATCAGTTTTGGGAATTGCAAAAATAATAATAATTAGCGAATAGGCTAAAAACCACATATTTTTCTCGGTTTTGTGCTTTTAAAAAATCACAGAAACACGCTAGACAAAAGGCGATGCTTTTTTTGAACGCAGCTAACATTTTTTGATAATAATCTAAAACCAGATTGTTCTATCAGTTTTGGGATTTGCAAAAAATAATAATAATTAGCGAATAGGCTAAAAACCACATATTTTTCTCGGTTTTGTGCTTTTAAAAAATCACAGAAACACGCTAGACAAAAGGCGATGCTTTTTTTGAACGCAGCTAACATTTTTTGATAATAATCTAAAACCAGATTGTTCTATCAGTTTTGGGATTTGCAAAAAATAATAATAATTAGCGAATAGGCTAAAAACCATATATTTTTAACGGTTTTTTGTTTTTAAAAAATTACAGAAACACGCTAGACAAAAGGCGATACTTTTTTTACACACAGCTAACGTTTTTTGATAATAACCTAAAAACCACATTCTTCTATCATTTTTGGGATTTGAAAAAAATAATAATAATTAGCGAATAGGCTAAAAACAACATATTTTTAACGGTTTTTTGTTTTTAAAAAATTACAGAAACACGCTAGACAAAAGGCGATACTTTTTCTACACACAGCTAACGTTTTTTGATAATAATCTAAAAACCATATTTTTCTATCAGTTTTGGGATTTGCAAAAAATTATAATAATTAGCGAATAGGCTAAAAACCACAAATTTTTATCGGTTTTTTGCTTTTAAAAAATTACAGAAACACGTGAGACAAAAGGCGATAATTTTTTTGAACGCATCTAACGTTTTTTGATAATAATCTAAAAACCATATTTTTCTATCCGTTTTGGGAATTGGAAAAAATAATAATAATTAGCGAATAGGCTAAAAACCACATATTTTTATCGGTTTTTTTGCTTTTAAAAAATTACAGAAAGACGTAAGACAAAAAGTGATACTTTTTTTGAACGCAGCTAATGTTTTTTGATAATAATCTAAAAACCATATTTTTCTATCAGATTTGCGAATTGCAAAAATAATAATAATTAGCGAATAGGCTAAAAACCACATATTTTTCTCGGTTTTGTGCTTTTAAAAAATTACAGAAACACGCTAGACAAAGGGCGATGCTTTTTTTGAACGGAGCTAACGTTTTTTGATAATAATTTAAACCCAGATTGTTCTATCAGTTTTGGGATTTGCAAAAAATAATAATAATTAGCGAATAGGCTAAAAACCATATATTTTTAACGGTTTTTTGTTTTTAAAAAATTACAGAAACATGCTAGACAAAAGACGATACTTTTTTTACACACAGCTAACGTTTTCTGATAATAATCTAAAAACCACATTCTTCTATCAGTTTTGAGATTTGAAAAAAATAATAATAATTAGCGAATAGGCTAAAAACCACATATTTTTAACGGTTTTTTGCTTCTAAAAAATTACAGAAACACGCTAGACAAAAGGCAATACTTTTTTTAAAGGCAGCTAACGTTTTTTGATAATAATCTAAAAACCATATTTTTCTATCCGTTTTGGGATTTGCAAAAAATAATAATAATTAGCAAATAGGCTTTTAACTTTAGCTCTTTTCTGTTCAACATTATTTTCTTCAATTTTTTTATTTTTTGCTTTTTGTCACAACCAGTGTAAATTTTTTACCTTAATTGACATAGCTTTTATTTCATTTGTGACCTAGCTCTTTGCTACTATTCTCCAATGACTGCTCCTAACAGACCTTTCGCCATAGGAATAATTAAAAGCTTATTTTATTTGATCCTTTTAGTGTATTTTCTTTAAGTCGGACTACCTAATTTAATGACCAAAAATTTTAAAACGAAAAATCAACTACTACCAGTGAAAAACCAACCACTACTAAAAATTAACTATTACCATCTCCATACAGCTACTACTATTGAAAAATCAACTACTACCATCCCCATATAGCTACTACCATTGAAAAATCAACTACTAGTAGTAGTTAGTTGATTTTAGAATGGTAGTAGCCATATGACGGTGGACGTTGTTGGTTTTTCGATGGTAGTAGCTGTATGGAGATGTTAGTAGTTGATTTTTCAATGGTAGTAGCCATATGGGGATGGTAGTAGTTGATTTTTTAATGGTAGTAGTTATATGGGGATGGTAGCAGTTGATTTTTCTATGGTAGTAACCATAGTAACAATATATAGATGGTAGATTTTAATTTTTTATTTGAAAATCAATGATCATTAAAATTCGTGATCATGAAATTAGAATTTCCCTTCAATTTTTTGTTAAAAGGGCTTTATTCCTAGTCTAAAAAAATGACAAAGATTATAGCTTTGAAAAATGAACCTACCAATTAATTTTTATCTTCTATCTTTACATTAATTTAACGAGTAAGTGTTTGTTTCTCCTTTTTATTAAAAATGAAAAATTTCTGTCGGCAGTTTTCAAAGAAACCAAACACCGTTGACGTTGAAGAAGAGAAATTCGAGAAAATAATAGGGCGTTATCGCTACGCTAAGGGCCGGTTTCTCAAATAGCAGGTTACCAGAGAGTTAAATTGACTCGCGCTACAAATACCAGTTTTTTGCTGTTTCAAGCCAATATTCTTTTAGGTTAACCCTGGGGTAAAATAACCTATCCTCGCCTTGAAGTCAGGGTTACCCTGAAGTTAACTTTAACCGTAATTTTAAAAGTTTTTATAAGGTTATGTTGTTCAAGTTAATGCGCTATTGAGAAACCGGCCTAAGGCGATTTTGACGTTAAAATTTTCAACACAATCAACATTCACACAGAATTTTTGTGAAAATGGGCAGAGCCGCTTGGCTTAATTTCTCAATAGCTTAATAAATTATTTTTTTTCATTCAAATTAGAAAATTGCATAGACGCTCTGCCCTAATAGGCAAACTAGCCTCAAAAATTAAATTTAAATTCCGTTTATGACTTTGCAGTTAGAAATTTTAATATGTTCCCTATATAGTTATATTTAGTTTCTCCAGCTGGAGAATATCCAACGAATTTTTCAAAAATTAATAAAAAGGCACGTTTTAACATTTTCCGGGCATGAGATAGTGTACAGGGTGTTCTAGCATAATGTCACCCCCACTTTTAAATAGAAAAGTTGTATAACTGTTTGCGACCTTTCAGAATATGTATGGCGAAGTTCTCAAATGTCATTACAAATGTCAAATTTTGATCCCAGCTTTCTTATTTTAAACACCTTGTAATCAACTGCAGCAATTTTCATAGGTCCATTCTATGAAAAAAAAGAGTATGATTTTCCTCTATTCTGTATCGTCGCTATCTGTTGTGCGTTTTTTGATGGCTATTTAAGCCAATTCTCGAGCCGCACACCCTTCCACAGTCCTGGCACAGCCAGTCTCCGGCAGCAGCCGGGTGTTGTTGGTCATCCATTCTTCCATTTTGTCGCTCCTTTCTACGTTCTCTCTTTTCTGTTTCTAGTCTACGTCGTTGCTCTTCAAAAGTTTGTGCTCTTTCATGGACTATTCGGCGCCATGTAGCCCTATCGTTTGCCGTGGTCTCGAAGTTGTTTATATCGATGTGACCCTTCATCATATTGCCTTTGAGAACGTCCTTGTACCTTTTTTGTTGACCACCTTGATTTCTCTTTCCCTCCTTCAGTTGTCCATAAAATATCTGCTTTGGGAGACGTGTTTCAGGCATGCGGATAATGTGACCAGTCTAACGAAGCTGGTGCTTGAAGATAAGGGCTTTTATACTAGTTGTTCTGGCTTCTTCTAAAACACTTATGTTTGTTCGTCGGTCTTGCCATTTGATTCTCAGTATTCGTCTTAAACAACTTTGGTGATATTTTTCTAGTCGTTTGATATGCCTTCTGTAGGTGGTCCACGTTTCGCATCCGTATGTTAGAGTTGGTATTATAACTGTGTTGTAGACACGAAGCTTGGTCTCCGCATTGATGTCGTGATTGTTGAAGACTCTCTCCGAAAGCCGTCCGAACGCTGCGCTAGCACATTTTAGGCGATGCTGTGTTTCTGCATCAATAGTTGCGTTTGATGATAGGTGGCTCCCAAGGTATGGGTAATGTTCCACGTTTTGCAAAGGATGGCCATTTATGGAAATGTTTGGAGCTTGGGGATTCGTACCTGTTTCTGGTTGGTGAAGAATTTGCGCTTTGGCAAGATTGACCTCTAGGCCAATGCTTTTGTAGGCTTGTTTAAATGCGTTGATTACCAGTTGTAGACCTTCCTCTGTATCGGCCATTACGACGTTGTCATCGGCGTACTGCAGTTCGATTACCGAGGTTGTCGAGACCTTAGTTTTTGCTCGCAGTCAGCCTAGGTTAAGTAGGCCACCGTCGAATCTATATAGAATTTCCACTCTCGGCGGTAGATGATTCTCAACAAGGTGAAGAATGGCACCTAAAAATATAGAGAATAGGGTGGGCGCAATAACACACCCTTGTTTAAGGCCTGTCGTAATCTGGAATGACTCACCTGGTCCATCGTTGCTCAGGACTGTTGCATTCCTTGTATATAATTTTTTTTCTTATACCATAATAAAAGCAATTGGCGCAAATTAAAAATTTTAACTTTAGGTATTGTATATCGGTCACATCGACGATTCACCTAAGAAACAGGTGTATTACTCAAAAACCTAAGGACATTTTCAAAGGCTTGGCAAGCACGGCAATCTTACCCGTTCTCAGCTTCTTTAGATAGCATTATGTTTATCATTTGAATAGAATTTAGAAGTTAGTTCTTCTTTTGTAGCTCTCTCTTTGTCACCGTAAAGTTAAAATTTGAAAATTGCGAGCATCGCTTTTATTACGGTATAAGAAAGATAAAAAATTATTTTCTACTTTTGAGTGCATTTAATAAAAGCTTGTTCTTTAAAAGATTTTTTAATAAAAATGAATTTTTTAATTTTTAAATTTGTACCTTAAATCGTCCATTTTGAATCCGCCATATAGAAATGTTCAAATCTGATCAAAAATTCATAACCCCCCTTCTTAAAAACCCCTGTATGCCAATTTTGATTGAAATCGAACAAACTAAATCTTTTTCTCCCTCCACTTCCCTCTTTAGAGAGAGGTGGGCACCTGAGAATACCATATTATTGTCTTTTCACCGGAACCATAAACGCATAACAAATTTGAACACAGTCGGATGTGTATAAGTCAGTTAAAATTGGTTAGCAAAATATGACCGAAAATTGTCCATCTTAAATCCGCCATATTGAATTTTTAAAATCTGATCAAAAATTCGTATTCCTTATCCCCAAAAGCCCCCGTATACCAATTTTGGTTGAAATCGGACAAACTTAGCTGTTTTCCCCCCCCCCTCCACTGCTCTCGTAGGGGGGAGGTCTGCCTAATAATGACTTATTATTGTATTGTCACCGGAACTATAAATGCATGCCAAATTTGAAGGCAATCGGATGTGTATAAGTTAATTACAATTGGTTAGCAAAAGATGACCAAAAATCGTCCATCTTGAATCCGCCATATTGAATTTTCAGAATCTGATTAGAAATTCGTTCTTAAGTGCCCCAACACACCAAATATCAACGAAATCGGGCGTACTTCAACTGTACCCCCCCTCCACCCCCTTTAAGTAGGGGGGAGCTGTCAATTTCATCACACTATATTTTTGTGTTGTCACCGCAACTATATAAGCATGCCAGATTTGAAGCCGATCGGATGTCGGGAAGTTGGTCAAAATTAAGTTGCAAGATTCCACCCGAACAAACATATTTACATAGATACATTGCAAGTGATATAAAAGCTTGTAAAAATATTTGTAATAGCATGGGCATATTATACAGACCGCTTCAAGCTACTGCGAACATAGGGCGGAAGAAGTCTAATTTGCCAGTGTACGTACATGCAGAGACACCGCACGCCTATCAGTGAAGCAACCAATACTCAGACTTGCGATCACCACTTGCATGACTTTCCTTTGGTATTTAGTACGCCTCTAACCACGGTGCTGTGTGGAGCGTAGTCAATGAAATCGGAATTTGGTCAATAAATACGCAAATTTTTATAACGTAATTTTCTTATTTTTTGTCACTGATAAATAAGAGCGTTTTATTGTCAACTGCTCAGATTTATCAGTGACGACGTGTTAAAATGAAAATAATAAGGAAAAATAAAAGCAAGTTCTCAAAATAAAATAATACATTCTAAAAACCAAAAGATTCTCCCAGTCAAAAAAAAATTAAAGCAAATGTTCGAAAAGTCCTCCTTGCTCGGCTAGACAATATCCGAGCCTACTATAAAAACCCCTTCTAACGTTTCCAAGCATGTTAGGGGTGATAATTTGAAAAGCTTCTTCAAAAACAGATAGAAGTCATTAGGAGCTTACACCAAATCTTACACCTAACAACTGCCTAGCAGTTGGAATAATGTGCTGCTGCAGTAGATCCAAGTATCTAGGACCATTCAAATTGCAATTGCCGTTAATAAAAAATGGCCCAATTACGTGTTCCCCTATAATACCCCCCCCCCCAAACATTTAGTTTTTGGGGATACTGTGTTCTTACGTCAAAATACAAATGCAAATTTTCCCTCGACCAATATCGAACGTGTGTTGGGTTATGACGATTTGACCATTTGACCATCTGCACTTTTTCGGCAACTTCGTAGACATCCATTTTTGGTTTTAAAAATGTATTATTTCAATCAAGAACTTACCCATCTGTTTCTCGAGCAAGGCAGAAATAAAACAAAATAATAAAAACAAAATGAATTTCCAAAAGATAACGCTGCAGCGTGCTTCGAATCCACCTCGGTCGTACGGCACGGAGTGTAAATTGGACTTGATTCCCCCTATGTTCGCAGTAGCTTGAAGCGGTCTGTATATATTATTAATTTTATTTAGAACCAACGAATAGTACTAATTTTACGACACAACTGAAATGGCTCATTTACGGTCCTAGGACAATAATAAAGCTTAGACAAGCTATAAAACTTTATTTTATAAGAGCACTAATTGACGCAAAAATGTGAATTATTTTAAACGTAAAAAATCCAATATAATTTTAGTGCATAACCAAAAATAATTGACATATTTCGCATTTTTAGGGAAAAAAACCTTGTTTTTAAAAAAGTATATGAAAAGTCCCTTAGTACCCTTATTTGTTGTGAAGTTTTAGATAGAACGTCATTGAAAGTTCAGGTTATGAAGGTTGTTGATTTAACGGCGCAAGAACAATCCAGAGATAATATAAATTTGTCAATCGATTTCAATACGTCATCTACCACTCATTATCTATCTCTGGTTTCTTTACTGTATTCTCCTGTTCACAGATTGCGCCGCGAATCATTGGGGATTAGGGTCACTGGATCCTAAAACCTGCGGCTGGGACCGCAGGTCTCAGGATCCAGTGACCCTATGGGGGATTGTTTATTTATCACCTAGGTGATCGAATTGAGAGCAGTGACAACTAGTCAAATGGCCATACACACAGACCACTTAAGGGTTCTAAAAAGTAGCTTTTCACCAAAGGAAAAATTATTAAATAAAACACAAAAACCAGGCCGACGAACTCCAAAACAAAACGACAAAACTAAGGTTATGAAGAATGTCAGGCAGACACACTGACATTGGTTAGTTTCAAATACAGTTAGTCGACCAATTTCGATGTTTGCATGGCATAAATTTTTTTCCTGGTAAGGGGTGTTACCTAGGTATATATGCTGGATCTCTCTTAGCCGAATACTTAGGAGAACACTAGAAACTATGCCTAGGGTAAGCTCACAAAAAAAAGACGTGGGTGGTTAATTTTGATGGTGGCGGTATCTATAATATAACCATTTAAGTACTTTTTGATGCTAGGCGTCTAACTAATATTGATAGGTAACCAGTATAGACCATGTTTTTACATTTCTGCATATTTTAGCTTTAGAGGAAAATAATACTCAATTTGTTTTTTATTAGAGGAAGAGGATTACAAAGCTTATTAATACAATCTAGAGAGTTTTTGAAATTAAGTGTCCATTATTTGGAAAATTACAAATATTTCCAATTTAGTTTTACAGGTCTCTATAAAGGGTATTTCTGACTGTTTCTGACGTAATATGAGCGCGCCAATTTTGAAACACCACAAAAGCTAAAACAGTTTTTTTTCAAAAAATAAACAAAATTTTAAAAAAGTACCAAGATTTGATGGAAAAACATAGTCCAATAAACAATTTAGGCAAAATTTCAGGCCATTTGGAAGTCCCGTTTCCGAGAAACATGCGGAAAAAGAATTGCCTAATAAACGGACCCAACAGCGTTGCCGGTTTAACGATGTAATTGGGCCGTTAAGTTTGTTTGATATTTATAATAATTTAGGATATCTATTATGAAATTTTCATTGGTCGTAGGTACAGTATACTACACTAACTCGCATGTTATGGTCATTACACGCTCAGATAAATTAAGACACTCGCCTGCGGCTCGCGTCTCAAATTTCATCTTCGCGTTTAATGACCATCATAACATGCTTGCTATGTAAACTACTATAATTTTTAAAAAGCAAAACTCTCAGAACTGCGACCCTAATTTATGTCATCTAATTAGTCCAGTTGGTTTTTTTTCTGAATACTTTTTTAATTTGACTAGTTTTTTATTCCTCGCTTTTTCCAGAGAATTGAGAGGGTGGGCAGAACGTACATAGATTAGTGCGAAACAAATTTTACGGTAACGCGAAGAAAACTTTTTCTGATTTGTTTTGTTTGGTAACAAGAATGGTCAATGTTTTTTTTTTATGTTTTTTGAGATTTTCTTTAATATGTTTTAATAGGTATTGCCTTATGGCGAGAGGTAAGACAAAAACAATAGTTGGATCCCTAGAAAAAAACCGAAACCAAACTTGGCGGAAACATAATTTGTCAGAATTTGAAAGAAAAGGAAATAATTGCTCTGAAAAAAATTGTCTCGGAAATTAAATAACGGGAAAATCAAATCGCTAGAAAATATATGCATAGAATTAAATTTAAACGAAACATATAATTTGTTGAAACACAAAAAGTATAGCCACGAATTTAATTGCTACGTTGCCAGGCTTACGGCAGCGAAGAGTCGAAGTGAAGTAAGTTGTGATATTGTACTAACTTACCCCCTTTTATATTCTTCAACCAACTCTACCCCCAAAATTCTTCATAATATTGTATTGTCATCGGACCTACATTACAAAAATGAATCGCAAGATTTGATAGACAGTTAGACAGCCAGAAACTGTAAAGTTACATAAAATCGTTTGATAAAAAAATCCCTGTGTCATCTTCCAAATACAGAAACTTGTCAATGCCGCAATCCAGGGCCTACTGCGCGGCGCTCTATCGATTTACATTGGACGCATGCCCCATAGCGATTCGGCTGGATTGTGGTTCTGCTCTTTTAAGGATCGGGCATATTATTTTCTATCAATTTGTGGGTCGGGTGTTTTTCGTTTCCAGAGAATTATTTTCGATGCTTTTGTAATTCTGATATTTTAAGGTTCGGGAAAATTATAATCGGTTAAATTATATTCGTGTCTTTTAAGGATCGAGTAAATTAAGATTCTAGAAAATTATATTCGTATCCATTATTTTCTGGGTGTTTTATTTTCGTTCATATTTCCGTGAAAGCAAGCGCTTTCTCCTCAAAATGGCGGCGCCCCGTGTTAGGAAAGTTGCATGGCTTGAAGCTTCTACTCCCACCCTCTCATATCTCTGGCTTTTTCTTGTTTTGCTTGTTAAATTTTAATTTTCGCGAAAACGTATATGAATAATTAAAAGTTGCTTAGGAGGGTATTTATTATTTTTACACTGCTGTGCATATTACGGGTGCATTTTTCTGTATGAAAAATTAATTAAATACAATTTTATAAATGCTGTAAAATGAATTAAAAAAAATAAGCCCGAAATTTTTTCTAATATGTATCCCCGGCGCCGCGCCGTATGACGGCAAAACCAAAGATAGACGGCTGAGGCAAATTTTTGATCACTTTTTAAAATATTTAAAAAACATTAGTGCTAGAAAGCAGAAATAGTCCACCATACAATCAATTATTTTATGTTGAAAGGAAATGAAAGTAACTCGAAAACTGTAGCTTTGAAAAATTTGAAACTTATAAACAAAACTTTTGGGTAATATTTACGAAAACCAAAATCTGAAAACCGCACATCAATAGCTGCTTTACTTCTAAAGTTATGATTTTTTTAAATATATTTTAGTGTTTTTTCAAATAACTCGGCAAGTAAAGCTCCAACGAATTTGGACTTTATAACAAAATTTATAGTCCATATTCATGGAAACTTAAATCTGAAAACCGTATATCGCTACTTGCTTTTGTTCCAAAGTTAAAATTTTTTAAAATATTTTATCCCTTTTTCCCCTTCAACCCCCCACCACCCTACCCAAAAGTTAATCAGTTCATGGTCAGCCGATAGAGGATTTTTGTACCAAATTTCGTTAAAATCGATTAAGGCGTTCTTGAGTTATCGTGTATACAAACACATAACAGACCGACAGAATTTTTTTTTTTTTCGTTGATTAAGGTGTTTTGGACCCTTAGTAACTACAGTTTTCGAGATATTTTCATTTTCTTTCAACATAAAATAATTGACCTTGGGAATAATAAAATAATCAATCTGCCAAAAATCCCTGGCAAAACACAAATACAAAAAAAATAGCTTCCAAAATAGGAAAAATGAAAACTACGTAACCTAACTTCTGAACCACGACTACCAAAAGTTCGAACTAACCCTAAGTCAATTACTAACTATTGATCTTAATTTCTATTTAGTGCAAGATCAACTCAAGCCGGCCAAAAATAAATTTTGTTTACTTGTACACAAAAAGTTATAATACAAGATAAAAGCAAAAAATAGCCTGCCATCAATCATTTAAACAAAAAAAAAATGAAAAATCTGAAAATTTAATTTAATTTGTCGAGCCTTTTTACAGTTTCTAAATGGCGGACAAAAATCAGCTGCTATCTTTGTTTCGTCATCAGGTAGAAGAGTGGGGCAAAATTCCTATACCTTATCTTACGGACCGTGGTGTTCAGCCACCTTAAGGCCTGGTAATGCTTTGAGGATCGACTATGAATTCGGCCCCTTACAGCTTGCTCTTTTCGTTATGTGAAAGACCAAACCTGGGAAAACTCCCCGGGGGTAGATAAATATTTAGAACCTTTGAGGCTCTATATTGTACAGGAACAGAGCTCCTGTCGTCTTAAAAAGTTTAAACTACATATATCTACATAACTCCGTTAAAGGGAAATTTTCTAGTAAATTTACTTTTTAAGTCCCCAGGGACTTAAAATAACTTTTCTTTTCTTAAGAGTAGAGATTTTTTTTTCTTTCAGTGACCTTAGCTCAGGAAATTTCTAAGTGACGTTCAAAAAGGGTCATGTGATACAGTGGTGTAGCCAGAAATCGACTCTGGGAGGGGAGGGGGGGGGGTTTCACCATTCAATAAAAATCAACTACCTACATATGGCAAATTTTTAAAAATTAGGTAGGTGCCTATTCCTTGAGCTCTTGAACTGAAGGGAGGATAGAGGGGTGGTTCTTATAACAATTAATGACGTCATAGGACTGCAAGCAAAATTTTTAAAGTTTCAGACATCACACCAAACACACGACATAAACTGGAGTAAATGGTCAAAAAAGTAGTAGAGCTATAGCTCTCCCTGGGGCCCTTGATCGTGTTTAATTTATTGTAGATTCGGTTGGACCCCTGGCTACGCCAGTTTGTCATATTCATACTTTTTCGAGTCAAAAAGGCGCATTTTGTAAAAACTAAGAACATGGCCCGGAGCACTTTTTAGATTTTTTGCGGAATAAGCCAAAATTTCTTTCTAAAGTCATAAATTCAACACATTTTTACAAAATGTGCCTTCCATTCATATTTTAGCCAGTTCTGATGTTTAGTTGACTCGAAAAAGTATGGATATCACATGACCCGTTTTGAGCGTCACAAAATTGTTTTTAGCAACACTGTACGGGAAATCAATTTAACTATGTCGACCTGAATTTTTGCAAAATTTTACGTCATTTAATTTTTTTTCCATGGCAACGCGGAGACTTTATTTATGTTTATCCACAGTGGGACACCAGAGTTAGTAAAAAAACAAGTAAAATACTAAAATAAAAAAAGCCATTTATTGCAGAATTACCTGCTAAAAAAACGCTACACAACTACGTATTAAAGTAACTGGGTGTAATGTTTAAGGTTGCATTTACAGGGGCATTTATAATTGAATTGGAAACACTCCCGCTAGATGATACCGACAACAGGTTAACTTAAAAGCGTGCAGATTTAAAAATCGACTACTGGCGATAGACGAAATAATCGTATTCTATTTTAAACAGGAGCGTCAACGACGAGCAAGAGTCTTTCCAACCTCTAAAAGGAGCTTTATTGACCTGTTTTGTTAGTACTCAAGTATCCGTGTGTTTTTGAAACTGCT
Source organism: Oxystoma pomonae (assembly GCA_963921995.1). Lineage (NCBI taxonomy): Eukaryota > Metazoa > Arthropoda > Insecta > Coleoptera > Brentidae > Oxystoma > Oxystoma pomonae. Next base: position 66,760,273 of record OY998171.1, read on the forward strand.
CTACTCAATCCAAGATTTCCGAGAAGATTTCGCTAGTACACTTTCACATAACTATGCCGCAATAATTTAAATTTAAAAAAAAATGATTGAATCAAAGTAAAAACAAAATTATGTGGGTTTATGGGCGCCGAATGTTTCTATGCGAATTCCTAGTAATCCCAGCGGGCCAGTAAAATTCTCTTGGTTCTTTGATAGACTCGGGGTAATGCCCGCGCAGCCCTAGGCCTGAGTGGTTCCATATTTGTTTTAGAATAATGTTTTTGAGAACACATTTTCGAAAGATAAACATAACCTCGAATGGTTTTCTGTCAGAAAACGTAAAAATACTCTTCTGTCCCACTGCGGCCCGATTTAAAGTTTGTTGACAAAACACCTGCAGTTACCTTGGGATCGTATAAATTCTGCGGTCTATCGGCCAACACTTGAACTGCGTGTGTCTCCCAAATTCAATGAAGTGTGAATGGTTGATCGGTTTTCTTTTCCGGAGTGCACAGGGTTTTAGAAAAAAGGAAACTTAGTTTTTATTTGCGCTAAAGCAAGGAAATATATAAAGAGGAAATTGTGAGTATTTCTCAATTTTTTTTTGTAAATCGGATTTTCTCTAAACCGTTATTATTTTGAGGCTTTTGGGATAGATGACAGCACAAGAGCTTTTATTTTAAAAAAAAAATAATTGAGAATTTTGAAAAATCCTTCAGATATTATTCAGATATACCCCTGCAAAATTTCAGCTAATTCTGATGTTTAGTTTTCCCTGTGCACTCTGGCAAAATATTAAAAAATTAGAGAACAAGGCGTTGCCAGTTGTACTTTTTTTACTTAAAATCTGGGAAGAAACTATAGCCTTAACGAGGAGGTAAAACTACTTATATGTAAAATAATACCAGTTCTACCTGTTCCAGAACAAAAAAAAACTAGATTTACCTGTCATTGTTGCCAAAAATGAATAAAAAATATACCTGAATGTCCGGGGCCGTCCTCTGTCCCCACTAGAATTTTCTGAATTTTCACTTGCCATGCTTGCACTTCTTCTTTTTCAAGTGCCATGCTCTCTCAATCTGCACCCTGTCCACTGCTTTTCGGAAAAGTGTCGTAGTACTAACAGCATGCCATTGTCTAAGATTTTTAAGCCATGATATCCGTCTACGACCCGGACCTCTTCTGCCTTCAATTTTGCTTTCTATTATCAATTTTAAGAGTTTATATTTGTCATTTCTCAAAATATGGCCAAAATATTCAAGTTTTCGTTTTTCGATGGTAAATAAAACTTCAAGCTCTTTATTTATTCTAAGCAGAACATCCACATTAGTTACTCGGTCCTTATATCCTTAATATTCTACGATAACACCACATCTCGAATGCCTCCAAGTTTTTGCACATGGCCTTAGTCAGTGTCCATGCTTCCATGCCATAATATAAGATGCTAAAAACATAACACCGAAGCACACGAATTCGGAAAGTGGTATTAAGATCGCGACTACACAACACTGGTTTCATTTTGATAAAAGGTGATCTGGCCTGTTCAAATCTCAATAAAGAGACAACTTAAGTATTTGTATGAATCCACGCGTTCGACTTGCTGCCCATTTGCCATGCCCCGGATGTTCTTCAGCAATTTGATTCAACAACTCTTGTAGGCTTTCCAGCGTGTCTGCTATTATGACAGTGTCGTCGGCATATGGTATGTTGTTGATTTTTATACCGTTTATGGTCAAACCCTTTTCGCAGTTATGAAGTGCATTCTCTATTATTTGGTTACTATAGATATTAAACAACAGCGGAGACAATATACAACCTTGGCGTACTCCTCTTCTTATTTGGACCTCTTCGGACAGTTGGCCATCAACCTTTATTTGAGCAGATTCCAGTATAGATTAGCGATTATCTTTAGATCTCGGTCATCTAGACCAACTTCTTTTAGCGATTCTATGAGCTTTTCGTGTTGGACTCGATCAAATGCCTTCTCATAATCTATGAAACAGGCATATACTGCCACCAACACATCTCTGGACCGCTGAACTAAGACTTGAATGCCAAACAAGGCCTCTCTTGTCCCGAACCCACCACGAAATCCAAACTGCGTGTCACCCATAAAAGATTCGCATTTCCCATAAATTCTTTTGAGGATAATCTTTAGAAATATTTTTAACCATATATGAGCCATATCATTAGGCTGATTAGGCGATAATCACTACACTTCTTTGCTGAATGTTCGTTTTTATTAGCTTTAAAACCTCAATGTATACTTTGTCTTGCCCTACCGCTTTTTTGTTTTTCTGTTCTGTTTTTTTTTCACTACTGTAGTGTATTTAAAAAGCGTGATGTAAGGAATATTAAAATACAGATTTATTTTTACATGCTTTTATTTTACTTCTAAGGTCTTTATTTTTGTGTATGTGTCCCTAGAACTACACTCTTCACATAAAACTGGTACAGCAAAAGGTAGCTGCAAATACGATATTTTATATTTTCCTATGTACAACACTGACTTTTTCACTTTGTCATTTTAGGTTATATTTTTGGCATATATAAACTTTTTATAAGGAGACGGCTTGTTTATTTTTTACTAAAACAAAATTATGATTGTTTTCCACAAACCAAAACTACACTTTTTTGCACTCGACGCGCATTTCGCTAACAAAGTTAGCATCATCAGGAAACGATAAACAATGAACTAAATTAATCTACGCTCTATCTTATATACAATACTTTAGTGGGCGGAGATAAGACTAATAAATTGTGATTGATTACGATTTTTAAACCTATCTCCCCTCAACCAAAGAATAAAGTGTACTAAACGGGATGGGTCCTCTATCTTTATTTAAACTATTTCTGGATTTAATGATTTCCATACTTTCATATGCATTCAAATAACTACTACCAGCAATTAGAAGGAACCACAATGGGTAATAGTTTATCTCCTTTTATCGCAAACCTATTTATGAGCAAATTTGTCCTTGTACCTTTTTTGTTGACCACCTTGATTTCTCTTTCCCTCCTTCAGTTGTCCATAAAATATCTGCTTTGGGAGACGTGTTTCAGGCATGCGGATAATGTGACCAGTCTAACGAAGCTGGTGCTTGAAGATAAGGGCTTCTATACTAGTTGTTCTGGCTTTTTCTAAAACACTTATGTTTGTTCGTCGGTCTTGCCATTTGATTCTCAGTATTCGTCTTATGTCGTCGTTTGATATGCCTTCTGTAAATGGTCCACGTTTCGCATCCGTATGTTAGAGTTGGTATTGTAACTGTGTTGTAGACACGAAGCTTGGTCTCCGCATTGATGTCGTGATTGTTGAAGACTCTCTCCGAAAGCCGTCCGAACGCTGCGCTAGCACATTTTAGGCGATGCTGTGTTTCTGCGTCAATAGTTGCATTTGATGATAGGTGGCTCCCAAGGTATGGGTAATGTTCCACGTTCTGCAGAGGATGGCCATGGTTCTGGTTGGTGAAGAATTTGCGTTTTTGTCAAAATTGACCTCTAGGCCAATGCTTTTGTAGGCTTGGTTAAATGCGTTGATTACCAGTTGTAGACCTTCCACTGTATCGACCATTACGACGTTGTCATCGGCGTACTGCAGTTCGATTACCGAGGTTGTCGAGACCTTAGTTTTTGCTCGCAGTCTGCTTAGGTTAAGTAGGCCACCGTCTAATCTATATAGAATTTCCACTCCCGGCGGTAGATGTTCCTCAACAAGGTGAAGCAGGGCACCTAAAAATATAAAGAATAGGGTGGGCGCAATAATACACCCTTGTTTAACGCCTGTCGTAATCTGGAATGACTCTCCTGGTCCATCGTTGCTCAGGACTGTTGCATTCATATTGTCGTGTAGTAGTCTAAGAATTTGAATATATTTTTGAGGGCATCCAGCTTTTGCCAGTATTTTCCAAAGAGCTTCTCTGTTGACCGAATCAAATGCTTTGACTAGATCTATGAAGGCCATGAAGAGAGGGCGATTTTGTTCTATAGAGTTCTTCGTATCGGGTTCTTGGCGGTTGATAAACCAGAATTTGTTTTTTATTGCGGTTGGACTTTTTGGATGTGTATTTTCTCATCTGTAAAAACCACCTGCTGCCAAAATTCTTCGTCCCTCAGAGAATAATTCAACCCACAAATGAATCGATACTGCTTCTTTTCCTCACCTCGAACGTTTAATCCTCCTGCCTAATGTTGTTATGGATCCTGGAAAATTAGATTCAATTTTTACTTCTTTCGCTTTGGCAAACGGATGATTTCCCCGAAAATCGATTGCTTCTTCCTCTGGGCTAGTAACTTTCCTAAAACTGGTGCTTTCCTTTCGGTGGATAGTTCCTTCCTCTTGAAATCGGTTTTTTACGTTTACTATCGTAGACTCACTTCTCCCATAATGAAAAGCGTCTAGTTTTGCTAAGATTAACCCTGGATTTATAAACTGGACTATATCGGCGAACGACGACGTTGTCGGCAGCGGTGTCGGTGTGGTTAAGCTTTCCATTCATAAACTGGTCGACGACGGCAGAATCAGACAGAGATAGGGACAAAAAAAGAGGACAATTGTACCTAACCTAAAATTGGTTTTCATTCAGTGTTTGTTTTTTTTTTAATTTTTTTGGAAAAAAGAGAAAATATGGATACTGAAACCCAGATGTTGGGTTTAATGAGTGTTCTTTTGTGTTTATCCATGGCTTACATGCTAACAAAGAAAAAAAGAAGATTTAAAACCAGCCCTATTAACAGAGAAAGAATTTAAAAAAAAAACAAAAATAGCAGAAAACCGTTTAAATAATTACCAAAGAAAGTAAACAAAGTACTTACAAATGGGAAAAAAAATCGGAAAAAATGTATTGAAAAACAAACCAAAAACAAACAAAGCCCTTGTCAAAATGAAACGTCAAAACAGGCGACGCCATAGTATGATATCACGTGGTAAAAACCGCGACGTTTCATTGGTCGAATATCTGAACGCGCTCCCGACGTTGTCGGCGAAGATAAAGTTGGTTCATCTCGGCCTACCGATACCGTCGTACCGATAACGGCAAAAACTTTATGAATGGTATGGTGGCATTTCCATTGTTGATCTTCTAGCGATAACAGTAACGTCACCGTTCGCCGATATAGTCCAGTTTATAAATCCAGGGTTAAGCTTTATCAAATTCGGAAAGATGCGGCGGCATTTTTTAAAATTTGTATTGTCAGGAATCTGTGACATTGTCACTTATAGGAAGACAATGCCGTACTATAAAAATTTGGAGAGAAGTGTACATACCAACAATTTTTTTAACCCTTAACTGGCGTGGCGGAGTCCCAGGGACTCCAGCAAGTATAAAATGTTTAACAACTTCTGCATTTTTCAATCAAGAATAGCACGCTCTTCAATATAATACCTTTCTATGACAGTGGCGGTCCCGGGGAGGGCGGGAGTGGGCGCCTTTGCTCCAGAAAAAAGTAGACAACAACAACAAAGATGCTGGTGGTAATAACCCTGAAGAAGAAAAAACGAGAAATTGCAGAAAGTTCCTTTAACTACATTCTAGAATCTGTCCACAATATTTTGGGACAATTTGACCTTCAATCCGTCAGACCAAGAATATACAAACGCATGACGAACTTACCGCGAAAACCATTGAAAATACAGGACAGTATTATAGAGCTTCTATTTATAAACAAGTTCTAGACAAAATCGATTCGAACATAAAAAAGTATTTTTGACCTGAACATATTCATGACAAGTTTCACATGAAGCGAAAATCAAGGCAAAATTAACTAAAGTCGTTTCTAAATACTATAAACTGTTTTATTAATCCAAAACACAAATTCTTGACCTTTTATTGGGACAAGTCAGTATTTGGAAACAATATTGGTCAGAAGTAGGCAAAAGCTTAAATCAAAACATACCTGATAACGTTTTCGAGACAATGAACAAGTGTGGCAATATTTTTCCGTTGATTAAAAAAGTACTTAAAAACTATATGACGGAAATTCGTCTGATGGGCTTAACGTTGCTGCATATCAACAACCATATTGAAATTGACATTGAGCGAGTCATTGAGCGGTTTGCCCAAAAAACTGGAAATTATTTTTTTTTTGACATGGGATCTTATGTTTGAGATATGCGATTTAAAAGTTAATGTTTCAACAAAAAGCTTTTTAGACCTCAAAAAAAAGTATTTAGCTATTGGGTTTTGTTTGTGGTTTGTTTGTTATCTATGTTTTTTATAACTGAAAAAATCATACGTAGTTACTCCATAACCTTTCACCTATCAACCTTCCCTTAAAGGTTCAGTCATTGTTCTGTAAAGCAACAGAATTTTTCTAAGATACTTTATTTATTTACCTCTTACTGGTGACTTAAATTTAAGGAACTATGCAGGATTACAGCTTTATAAAAAAAAGTTCTGTTTTTTAATATCCACTTGAAACAATAAAGTTGCAAAAGCAATTCAAACAGAAGTTAAAAAGAAAACACCTTCTTGTGGATCGCCAAGGAAACAAAAACCTGCCTTTGGTATGTAAAAGTAAAAATGGCGGCCCAACAAATCTTACCGTTCGCGCAGGTAGGAAGGATCATCTATTCCCCTCTCTGATTTCTATGAGTTACTCAAGCGCGGATTTTAGTAGGATAAGGGGGTAGTTAAACCCCCCCTACCCTGGCTTTAAATTTTTTATGAAAACATTTAGAAAATCAAAAGTAGGGCATAAATTGCGGCGCTATAACACCTTTTATATTTACGGTATTAGTTTAATTTTGTGTTAAAAATGGCATTTCTATTGTCATTTTCTTAAAAATTTTCACCTGCCGCGCTTTGAAACCATTGATATATTTACAATTTTAGTTTAATTTCAAATCAAAAGACGCATTTTTTAGAGCAATTTTCTCAAAAATTTTCCTAAACATTATTTAAAATAAAAAATGTATGAAATAAACGACTTCAAATCTGAGTAACCCCTCCCTAGATTTGAGACCAAATCCTCGCTTGTAGTTACTAAGTTTTGTTTGGATATATTAATATGTTCCTCATAAAAGCTATGCTTTTATTCTATTTTTTTTCTTCTTATCGAACCGCCCCCCCCTTTTCAAATGGCTGGGACCGCCACTGCCTATGATGGAGGGCGCTTAGTCGAATTTTGTCTTTTGTTAAAGTAGCAGCGTTTTACAAGGCCTTTGGAGTCCCTGTGACTCCGCCATGCAGTGAACGTAACTTTTTGAGTGTATTTTTGCATAAAAATTACAGGAAATATTGGTTTATCTGTGACGCAAAATTAAAAGGAAAAATTCAATACTTATCTGTGCAATGCAAAAGTCCGATTTGTTTACAATGTTCTAAAAAAATATGCGCATTGAGGGGCAAAAAGAGCTCTAATTACTCAATTTTTAGTAGGCCAAATGAGTATTTTCAGGTTTTTACACTTCAGATGTAACAAATTATGAATCATAGTTTTTAGTTCCTTGGTTTCCACAAATTATATTTTAGGTGCAGAATTTCTTGGTTTTTAAGTATTTTTTAAAAAACAAGAATTTAAGTAGAAACGTGTTATTTTTTCCTTAAAAATTATTATTTTTGGTTCAGAGCTTATCACAAATAGTTACTTGTAAAAACAAATATATTCCAAAACAGACTTTTCTTGCCTTTGTTCACTTATGTAACCAAAAAAAATTACTCTTAAAAAACATTGAAAACCCCCTCTTGAATCTTGCGAGCTTTTCCTCCAAAAAAGTAATTTAAACAGTAGACCCAGATTTGCACTTGTCGTGCTCATCAGTACGGTGCGGTGAAAGATGGTGGTGAAAACAACCATAATCGTTTCTAAAAAAACATTATACTATACAACTATATCATGTAACACTTTATATACATGTAAATTTCTAACAGGTATTATATAGTCGAAACAAGCCCCCTCTAATCCATGGCTCTCTTCGCACTACAAACCCTTTTGTTTAATTAATTATATGTAAATACCACCTAAAAACCAGTCTCTATCCAATTTCAGCAAATTACTAAGCCCACAATCTTAGCTACATGTAGCCGAAGCTGAAATAGAGTGTCAGCTACACATAGTAAGGACAAGATTATTAAAGCTACTCAGTTTTGAAATTTCGCACCATATCCTACTGCTGGCCATGATTTTTTAACATCTCCACAATCAATGTAAAAACGTAATTTCCCAAAATTTACAATAACAAATCAGTACCGGGCAAAAATTTGAAAATGACAAAATTATGTAACGGCAAAACAGAAATTGGTCAAAACGTACTGGCCTAAAACCTTAAACCATTAAACCGTTACTAGGGCAAAACCGTAAAAACGTAAAATAGTATAACATATTGCCGCTAGATGGCGCTGCGGTGTGACGGGCACGGTTTGATTTGTTAACCTGACAGCGCCTTCTGTATTTTAGGTACCGAGAGCGCTGGCATCGCCTACAGTCAGCCAATTGAAATTAGGTAGTACCTATTTAAGGGCCTTATTCATAGTTTTCCCTTGGAGGGAGCCAACCCAACCCAGCCCATTCTGTACAATAAAAAACAAGCGCTGCAAAAGCCGTTACGAAAAGCTCTCTCTCTCTCTCTCTCTTTTTTTTATTGGCTCTATCTCTTTATGAGATAATCTGCCAGCTCAAGTGGTAGAACCCAGGATTGACTGGCTCGAAGTCACCTGAAATTTTTATATATATATATATATATATATATATATATATCTGAAGCCCCCCTACCCCGCTCAGCAGACCGGTCTGATGAGCACCGAAGTCAAATTTTCAACAACATTTTACCTACCTTTGACATTGTCCCAGGCAAAAATATTCCTCAAAATAGCTGTGACAACATTTTAGTGACGTTTTCTAAACGTTGTGATGGAAGACATCAACAGTGAGATTTACTAAGATCTAAAATAGTACACCCCACAGATGTAAATATTTTAAACCTAATTTTTTTTACACGTTTCAAAATGGCAAATGATGAATACGCCAAAAATTTGGCAGGTCGCGATTCTTCAGAAACGACAGAAAATCTCACCCGTCAGAATTCTGGAAAGTGACGATTTTTACTTATCGCCTCATTTAAAATAAAAACACAGTAACCTTCATATTTATCCTAACGCTGTAAGAGAAACTGCGTCATTTTTTTATTAACATTTTGTAAATTTAATATTTTAAAGATATTCTGCAGGACTAGTTTATGGCGGAGCTAAATTGTTACTACGCGTATCAATAAACGTCGAAAATTCTCACCATGTAAAAGGAAAGGCAGAATTTGTGTGACTTTTCTGAACAGTGATAGCGAAATATTCCATGGCTATCTATGGTTTGTTAAGATTTAAAGATTTGTTTACACATAAAAATATTTAAGAAATATCAGCAAATAGTCCTGACAAAAAAGCACTTGTGTTTAAAAATCAAGGGCGAGATTTTCTGACGGTTTTTGAAGAATCGCGACCATAATAGCTTCATTATTTGTGTATGAGGTTATAAAGTTGGTGATTTTTTAGACCACCTCAGGGGGGTGGTTTAAATTTATAGCCCCCAGAAAGGATTGTTTTGTGGCATTTGGTAATAAGTTCGTTTATAATTTCCCTAATTAACCGCTTTTACAAGGTTTAATTTACCTTATTTAATATCCCAAGTTGTACATTTCCCAATAAAACCCCTCCTATTTTGTCCAGAAAAACGCCATATTTTGAACCCGTTTTCAGCACAAAAAATATATTTATGAGGGCACTACGAGGCAAAACAAACATAAGGGAAGGTCACTGATTACACACGAAAAATATACCAAACAAAAAAAGCTATATTAATTTATTTACAAACTAAAAGTAAAACAGTGAGGTTATCTAAAAGCTCAGTCAAAAAAACTTTCCTTACTCCAAGCCCACTCATTTTAAAGCTGTAGCTTTCATCAGTAGAGGTTGGTGCAAGCCAAGGTGCAAGCAGAGGTAAGAGATCCGAACTCGCTGTTTGTGATTGAACGAAGCGCTGATATTTTTAAACTGACATTTCGACAGTGCCAGAAATGTAAAAAAACTTCCATTTAAGTTTTTAAATACATTTCATAAATAAAAACACCTTTTAAATAAGTACAAAATTAATCTACTCCTTATTTTATTATTAACCATCTAAATCGTTAATTAACAAAGGTAAGTTTTAATTGGAGTGACATACAGACCGCTTCAAGCTACTGCGAACATAGGGCGAAAGAAGTCTAATTTGCCAGTGTACGTACATGCAGAGACACCGCACGCCTATCAGTGAAGCAACCAACACTCAGGCTTCCGATCGCCATTCGCTGCCGCTCGCCGCCGTTCGCCTTGTATTTAGTACGCCTCTAACCACGGTGCTGTGTGGAGTGTAGTCAATTAAACCGGAATTTGGTCAATAAATACGCAAATTTTTATAACGTAATTTTCTTATTTTTTGTCACTGATAAATAAGAGCGTTTTATTGTCAACTGCTCAGATTTATCAGTGACGACGTGTTACAATGAAAATAATAAGGAGAAACAAAACAAAAGCAAGTTCTCAAAATAAAATAATACATTCGAAAAACCAAAAAGATTCTCCCAGTCAAAAAAAAATTAAAGCAAATGTTCGAAAAATCCTCCTTGCTCGGCTAGACAATATCCGAGCCTACTATAAAAACCCCTTCCAACGTTTCCAAGCATGTTAGGGGTGATAATTTGAAAAGCTTCTTCAAAAACAGATAGAAGTCATTAGGAGCAAGATCGGGAGATCGAGCTGGCCATAAAATAGTTCCCCGTGTACTTATAACCCGATTAGGAAATACATTATCAAGATATTCCCTAACAAGGCCAACATTGTGAGCGGAACAACCATCTTGTTGAAACCATGTTTTACCAAATCTTACAGCTAACAACTGCCTAGCATTTGGAATAATGTGCTGCTGCAGTAGATCCAAGTATCTAGGACCATTCAAATTGCAATTGCCGTTAATAAAAAATGGCCCAATTACGTGTTTCCCTACAATACCCCCCCCCCAAACATTTAGTTTTTGGGGATACTGTGTTCTTACGTTAAAATATAAATGCAAATTTTCCCTCGACCAATATCGAACGTGTGTTGGGTTATGACGATTTGACCATTTGACCATCTGCACTTTTTCGGCAACTTCGTAGACATCCATTTTTAGTTTTAAAAATGTATTATTTCAATTAAGAACTTACCCATCTGTTTCTCGAGCAAGGCAGAAATAAAACAAAATAATAAAAACAAAATGAATTTCCAAAAGATAACACTGCAGCGTGCTTCGAATCCACCTCGGTCGTACGGTACGGAGAGTAAATTGGACTTGATTCCCCCTATGTTCGCAGTAGCTTGAAGCGGTCTGTATAAATTCAATTTTAATTTGTTCTACAGAGTGTTTACTATTGAAACCCCGCGTGGGTTTAAATTTTTTAATTTTTTTTTCTAAATTGAAAATTTTCTCTTAAATCCAACAAAAGATTATGTGAACTATGTTGGGAATTTGGAACCTTTGGTTGCACTAAAACAATCATAATTTTGTAAAAGATTATGTGAAGATGATTATTCAATAAACAGATTTATTAAAATTCTTCTTATAAATCAAACTATGTCCAAAACTGAAGGAGGGTTGGTTTAAAATGCTTCAAACCAGAAATTTCACTTAAGCTTTGAACTAAAATAGACTAAACCTTTTTAGTAAATCCCACCGAAAAAGATTTATTGTTATTTTTTTTTCTGTGGAAACGCTGTCCGTGCTGTTACTTTGGGCAAGAAGTATGACAAGACATTAAAAAGTTCTCACAAAAATATTTTCAAAAAACTTAAACAAATGATAGAAGCCCCTACTATACAGAGTATGGCATTAACAGAGCATATTTATTAAGATTCTGCTCAAAACAACTCCCTGCGGGAGGGTGTATTATTATTGGACGCGAGCGACAGCAGGACAGTGACAAATGGCCAAAACGTTCTACAACTATGATGACACTATATTATAATACGGTTAAGCGTCTATGAAAGGCATTAGATAACTAGGCACTATACCGAGTGAAACAAGTAAAATTTATATATTTACTGAATTTAAGAAAGTTTTATAAAAAATAGGCGGTGGCCGAGCGGAAAGGGTTTCTAACATTTCATTGAAGGATCCTGATTCTTGCAAAAGAGTTCAAGACTCGTGTCGCCCACATTTTTTTTAATTTTGAAAGCAATTCGTATTAAGTCCCAATATAGTTTGCAGAAAATATACATTAGAGAAACGTATTTCATAGAAATTAACAATGGAGAAACTGTACTTTGTAGAAATCGAACTTTCAAAAAATGTACACTTGAAACTCATACATGCATTTTTTTCTATGCCACAAAATTTAGCTTTCCATTAGTGTATACTATTATAAGGCACCACCAGCTTAGTATGCCTGACAGCTTAAAATTCAGTGTGACATCCTTAAAAATGCCACAGATATCAACATTTACAAAAGTTCAAATTATCACTCGAGTTATAGAAGACGGTTGGTCTATAAGAAGAGCGGCCACCCATTTTGGAGTTGATAAAATGACGATAATGCGATGGAAAAAGCGCTGGATTGAAAATAATTCTACGGATAGGAAAGATGGATCAGGACGACCAAAAGTAAGTTCTGAAGTGCAAGATGAGAGACTTATTGACCATCTCAGACAAAATCCTTTTTCAACGTCGGTTAAAGCAGCTAATGTAGCAACAGTAAATAGAAGAGTAACGAAATCAGAAGTCTCTTGTCGAGTTGCTGCAAAGAAGCTTTTTCTAACAGAAGAACAAAAACAGGCCAGAGTGATTTTTGCACTGAACAACGTTCTTCGTGATAATGACTTCTGGGAGAGGGTGGGTTTCACTGACGAAAAAATTGTTTAATCATCTTCAAGCAGCAGGAGAATTTTAGTTTATCGTCCACCAAATTATAGATTTGAACCCGAATATACAAACCAAATTAAAAAAGCTGCTTTTTCTGTAAACATGTGGGGTTTAGTGCTAGAGGTTTGGTTTTTTTTTTGGGAGAATCGGAGGAAGATTCAATAGTGAACGATATATTGAAATTCTTGAAAACGTTAATAATGACTTCGTTTATCAGCAGGACAACTCTCCAGTACAAACGGCTAATGTTGTTCGCCAATGGTTTCAGAATAATAATATAGAAACACTTCCTTGGCCAGTCAACATCCCTGACCTTAACCCAATGGAAAATATATGGGGTCGAATCGTTAAAATAATATACCAAAGGAATTGGAGACCACGAAATGCTGAAGAGTTAAGCGATGCTATTTATCGCTCATTGAATCAGCTCTCAGAAGACCATCAGTATTTTCAAAATTTAACCTTTTCAATGCCCAGACGTTTGCAGCTTGTAATAGAGAAAAATGGTGATCCTATTAAATACTAAATTATTTATTTTAGTTCTTTCTTAAGTTAAAATAATTAATATTAAGCAAGGCTTAAGGAACATCAGACGAATACTCAAAAAGGTGAAACAACGAAATTAGGAATCGCCGCACATGCATGTTCAAAACAACACCGAATGAAGTGGGCAGAAGTAAAGGTTTTGCACAAGGAGTCACACTGGAAGAAACGAAAATTCCTTGAAGCTGCCTTTATTGGCAGAATCAGGGTATTTTCAGTAAACCAAGTGTTGAAATCCCAAATATTTGGAAGCCCCTCCGTGGGCGGAGCCAACTTCTTAAACTTCAAGGTTGAGTGATTTCCCACAGTATATAAGTACGTAGCCTTATGAATTGATTATAGTTTGCACCTGAAGACGATCAGAGATTGTACTGATCGAAACGTCGTGTATAAATAAAATATAGACAATGGAAGTCCTAAACATAGAGTTAATTTCAAACACATCATTGTCTCAAACATATTAAGTTTTGTTCCACCCTGTAGCTTTCCTAACACGCTTTTGAATGCAAATTTTCGTAGTTTAATCCCGGACGGGACAATAAAATAAGAAACGTCTTTTCATAAGCCTTAGTGTTTTTGTTTGTTTACTAATCAAGATAAAAACACTTAATATCCCAAATTAAGCAATTTTTTGTTTATTGGTGCAACACCTTCAAGGTCTTTGCAGGAACACTTATTGAGTTCGACAGGCAAGAGATTCGGACAATGGTTGATCTGTACAGGGTGGATTATTTAAACGGAACGGTCCCTATAAACAGGATGTGACGGATTTATGATGGTTCTTCATTGGTTTACCTGTCAATTTGGCTATAAAAATGGCGACAACGTAGGCTAAAGGGCACTGAGGAGGTATGAGTTAACTGGCATTTTAGTTGAGAACGGTGTTGGTTGGATGACTGAATGACTTTTGAGTGACTGACGGAAATTATTTAGTAGACCGCTGACGAACATCAGTTAATTTGCCAACAAAGTTGTTTCGCCAATAATAATTCGATGTGTCATTGGAGAAAAAATTACGTCCCTCTGATATTCGTTTACTTTGTTGGGCTCAAGCCGGCGCCAGGGGGGGTGCAGGTGTGGCTGCACCCGGGCGGTCAAACCAAGGGACGGCCGAAGGCAGACCGATTGTATATATACCACATGAGGTTTTATTAGTCATCGAAATAATATATAAAAAATAATAATACCTGTATTATTATAGGTAATAACTGTTTTATATTTTGAAGTTAATTAGCAATCCATCTTTTCCGGATATAGTACCTACTGTCTGTCCATGCATTTCTATTCAATGAATGCAAATTGTGAGGCGCGAGGCGGCCTACAAAGTTACTGGTTATGAATATGAGCGTTTGTTCTTTTGTGAAAGAGGCAGGCTTCCTAGGCTAAACCATGGAAGTGGCAGAACTGCACGCTAAGCAGCATGCTAGAGGCGGCACGGGGATTCCTTGAATAGTACTGATAATATTATAGTCGAGGCTACCAAAGCTCTCGATGCCTTGCAAGGTCATTTTCGAAAACTGAGAAACAGCTTCTGGATGCCGGTGAATTGGCCACACTAGAAATCGAGACAGTTTTCGAAAACGATGTCAGGGCCAGACCGCGAAAAAAAAGGGGCATAAGTTTTTATAGTCGAATAATATGAACAGAATGAGAAATAAATTCCCAATGTCCATAGTGGAGTCAAATGATGATCCCTAACAAAGGTGAAACACATGTATGCGTCTAGTCTCCAAGTCGCACCCGGTATGTATTTTTGTGGTACTCCGGTGTATTTTGTAAAGTTTGTTTTTTGCTATCGATTCGTCATAGTCAAAAGCCCGACTGGTGGATGGACTGTGTCTGAAACCAGTCAGTGGTAGAACTGGTGGAGGGGGCCAAAAATGCAATAGTTTTCTGTTGGTAAAACCCTCTTTTTTATTTATATTTAACTCCCCTATGAACATTGGCAATTTATTTCTCATTCTGTTAAAATATTTTTGTTAAATACATCTTAAAATACTTTTAGATATAATAAAATGCTTTTGCGTAATTTTAAAAATTGTAAAAAACTTTTGGTTACTTTACGCTTTAAACTATTACAATTTTTGCCTTTTTTGTGGCACTAGTGCGGAACAGTTAGCTTTATGGTAAGTTCCGCACTCAACCAAAAATAAAAAATAAATATATTGCTATATTTTTCAAAATTATCTTTTTTGTGTTAGGTAAACATTTTACTCACGATAAATAAAGAGTAACATTTTTAAAATTCTTTTTATCGGGTTAAATGAATACTTCAATCAAGCAAGTAGAAAAAATATTGTACCTAACTCGCGCGTAAAGTGACTTTTCCGCACTTAATTGCTGGCCGAACTCCGCTAGCGCGTCGGCCATCTGCAATCGCGTGCGGAAAAGTGGCACTTTCCACATTAATCAGGTAAACTACTATTTTGCGTCAATGTTATAAAAAGTTTCATCGCTTGTCATGCCATCTCGTGGTTTACATCTAAGCTTTATTATTATCCTAGGACCGTTAATAAGTCCTTAAAATCGTGTTGAATTAGTATTATTCATTGGTCGTAGGTAAAAATCTTTTAAGATGACAGACGGATGACAAAACAGAAAATTCGAAATTTTTAATAAAAAATTCTGCTTTTTCTCTTTTATCTCTGCCTAATATAGAACAACAAATACACTCTCTGCACGCATCAACTGCACAAACATAAATTTTATTTTCCCCTGGTATTCGCGATATATAAAATTACTAGAACCAGATATTATAACCCTGTCCCAGGGATGTAAAATCCGAACGATAAATTATCCTGCTTGATATATTGCGTTTTACGCAACGCCGGACCGTATATAATATCATATGCATTAAATTTTAAAATAATTATGCGTATCGGTTATTTTATCGTGTACTCTATGTATTTATTAGGGTCCATGTATGTTAATTTTAAAATTTTGATTAAGATTATTTTTTAATGAAATATCGCAAGCTTTATGGACACAGTTTTTTTATTGTCAGCTAATTTTTAATTTTCACCAACGTTTCGGTAATATGGTTGTTACCATAGTTCTAAAAAAAATTCTCTTTTTGACAATACCACACACTATCTCTTATGGTTTCCAAGATAGAGCCATTTAAACTTGTATGGGTCTATGCCCTGTTTTACGCGGGATAGTTTTCCATACAGATTTAGATAAAAATATCTTGATTATCGTAAAAGATAGATCTTACTGTATGGTATTGCTGAAGAGAGAATTGCTTGCAGATTTCAAAAATTGCAAAATATGCAGGGTGGTCCAAATTCGAAGGTCCTCTATAGCTTTGGGCTTTTGCAGCATAGTTAGCCCAAAACTAATATACATATTACGGGCTCGATTTTCAAGAGAAGTCGAAAACTAAAAACCGCATTGCGATATGTCAAAGCGTTTCTGAGCTACAGGGTGATTCTCAAAAATGTGCGATTTTAAAAACCTTCTACAACTTTTTTATTTCTAAAGATAGAGATTTTCATTAAAAACATTTTTTGAAGATTTTTTAAGACAAATCTACCTGTTTCACCGATTTTCTCTTAAAGCCTTTAGTTCCCGAGATATCACACAAAGTTATATTTCTTCAAATGGGATACCCCCAATTTTTCTAATAAATCAGTTTTCTAATAAAATTTCCTGTCGAACAATATGCCATACACCTATTTTTATTAAATAGTTTAAAAGATATTTGCATATTTTGATATTTACAATAGTAGGCGCTGTGCGCGCCCTAAATGTGTAAATAAAATTTTATTGTTTTTTCTTCATACAAAATCAAGTTGGCTACGACACGAGGGGACACAGCAACCTCGAACTTTAACTTCTAGTTTACTATAATTACCAACCCTAAAATAATAAACAAAAATAAAATTATTAAAAGTTTTTATTTAAAATTTTTATTAATTAAACTATGTAACACCTAAAAATCTACATCTAACAATTTTCTTTAATTCTAAAACAAATGCTCAAATTGACGACCGTTTTCTTGTAAACATATCCTACATCTTCCCTTGACGCTATTTTCTGCATTAAGAACTATCTATCGCACGAAGCTGCCTGAATGCAGTACGAAGTGCCTCTTCCAATTCCCTTCTAGTAGTTGGGCGATTTCGAAATACAAGGTCTTTGACTCTCCCCTACAAAAAGAAGTCGGTTAGGTCTGGAGACCTGGGGGGCCAATATATAGGACCTTTATTTCCGATTCAGTTTTCGGCAAACACAATATTAGCAAATTAGTAATGTCTCGTGCATTGTGAAGAGGTGCACCGTCATGTTGAAAGTATAGCTCGTTATTTTGCTGAAGTGGCAAATTGTCGATAAACGGAATCACCTGCTCTTTTAAAATTTGTTGGTATCTTTCGGCATTTAAATTTCCATCAAAAATATATGGCCCAATAATTTGTCCTCTGTAGATGCCTACCCATACCTTAAAACTGAACCTTCCCTGATTCGCTTGTTCCACCATAATATGGGGATTTTGCTGTTTCCAGTAATAGCAGTTATATCTGGTGAATATTCCATCACTAGAAATCGTTGCCTCATCCGTCCAAATAACTTTTCTGGCAAAATCAGGGTCTTCTTGGCTTTTATTTAGGTACCACCTGCAAAATGCACGTCTTGGAGCAAAATCTCGTTGCCGTAATTGGTGCACCCGTCGGGGTCGATAGGGCCTAAAATTGTATTTTTTAAGCACCCGAACGGCATTGCTGCATGGAATTCCAGTGTTTCTCTCCACAGCCCTGGTGGAAGTATTCGGGTTAATTTCTATTTCTCCTAGAACCGTTAGTTCTTGCAACTCTCTATCTCTGGCTAGGCTTCTATACGTCCTAGGCCGCGGTTTTGTAAAGGATCCGTATTCTTGATGACGTTTTAACTTCAAAAATATTTTTGAGCTAGGTTGCCTTCTTTCCGGATATCTCTGGAAATATAGATTTAACGCCGTCTGTCGATTTTCGTTACTTTCAATACAACATTTTATCATGTCGTACTTTTCAAAGTTTTCAAACATTTTTATTATATCTTGACGAAGACGCCACTTTTGACACTTGGGCTCGTTTATCATAGCAATTGTTTTTATTTGATCATAACTACCTAGATAGATACCCTAAAACTGCATAGGTCAGAGTTAAACACAGCCTACTATGGTAAGTATTAAAAATTGCAGATATATGTTTAACTTCTTAATAAAAATAGGTGTATGACACATTGTTTAACAGGAAATTTTATTACAAAACTAATTTTTTTTTTAAATTGGGGTATTCAATTTAAAAAAATGTAGTTTTGTGTTATATCTCGTGAACTAAAGGCTTTAAGACAAAATCGGTGAAACAGGTAGATTTGTCCTTAAAAAATCTTCAAAAAATGTTTTTAATGAAAATCTCTATCTTAACAAATAAAAAAGTTGTAGAGGGTTTTTAGAAACGCACATTTTTGAGAATCACCCTGTAGCTCAGAAACGCTTTGACATATCGCAATGCAGTTTTTGGGTTTCGACTTCTCTTAAAAATCGAGCTCGTAACATGTATATTAGTTTTAGGCTAACTATGCTGCAAAAGCCCAAAGCTATAGAGGCCCCTCGAATTTGGACAACCCTGTACAGGGTGTCCTATTTAAAAAAATATATATTTTTTGCCATACCTCGTAAACTAAATGACATACACAAAATCCAAAATGGCACGAATAAAGGAAATTAAAAATCTTAGTTGACGTATTTTTGGATTTTTTTATTCAACCAATCTGACCCGCTAGAAGCACCGCTCCGTTTAAAGAATCCACCCTGTATTTATATAAAAAAGTCTTTGTGGAGAGGTTGGAAGAACAAAAATAAAGACGCTAAAAGTTGACGAGAAGTTAGCCACAGTATTTGACGTAACTAATGCCTAGCGTACAGTCCGACGTCTTGCCACTGATTGCTATTTCTCTCTTTGTCAGCGGAAAAAAGTTTCAATGTGGAGTCTAGGCAAAAGACGCATGCGCTCGTTTGAAACGAACAAAAAGCTCGTTTCGAAACCATTCAAATTGGTGAAAAAGGGACGGCTTTGATAAAGGGCGGAAAAAACTGATATTTAAATTGATTCTATAATGTCCATTTGCACCGCAGGGTTAAAACCAGATTTAGATTTAAACCCGGTTTGGTTAACACATATATGTATGAGGTTAAATATAGGCCTTTCCCATGCCAAACTTGTAAGCAAGATCTAAAACCTAGCAGGCAATGGAGCCGTCTTAGCTCCACGCCTATGCACATGCGCGAAAATTTTACGAGGCGACCTTCGTCTTCGGTCGAGACGCCATTTTTGTTGATTTGTTTTGATCACACAGTCGTTTTCCGCGTTTTCGGTTATGCAAATTTTTTTATGGTGATATTTTTAATCTTTAGTTTCAGAAAAGTTTTTAGGAGTTATAATTAAACTGTTTATATCTTGGAGTTTAAGATGTCGACGCATAAAAAGACGTGCTCTGTTTGTGCGGCAATTACAACAAAAGTGAAGTTCCACAGGTTGGTAGCTATTTTTTCTTAAAATTTGAAGGAAAAAAAGTGAAAATACCTAAAAATTATTTGTATTCATATATTTATTTATTTAAAAATAGACAATACTGATTTTCTAAAAACGTAAACAAATAGAAAAATTTTGACAACTGCACAGCTGTCTTTCTGGATTTTGGTTGGTTAACCGATGACGATGGCCGCGCATGTGCAGAGCGCTTTGACGCCAAGAGTAAAAGAGAAAGGTATAGGCATATGCTTACAAAGTTGTGCACGCCGAAAGAATTGCAAGGGCGTATATTTAAGCTCATACATATATGGATTAACACCTCATTCGGAAACACTTAAAAATTCTTAAATCCAGATTTAGCATAAAACTTGTTTCCTAGTGGTCAGTTCTTATTTTGTTTTCATATTTTTTGAGTGTGTTGGTGAAGACAATGAATTTTAAAAAAGGGCCCAACGATCTGTCACGATCATGTGTTGTGAAGGGCTGCGCCTCGCGTCTCAAACTTTATCTACGCGTTTAATGACTATCATAACATGCTTGCTATGTGAACTACTATTAGATATGTCTTTGTAGACAACTTTATATTTTCCTGTGAAAAGCCGAACGCAGACTTTACCATAGTACTGAAGTAAAAAAATCAAAATTACCTCTGCAAACGCTAAAATGAGCACCAACCGAATGGCGGCCGACCGAAAATTGACATCACTTTCGTCCCACGGTATAAACTTCCACAGTCTAAGTGAAAACCTTCCAAAAGTAGGTAAATAATATTTTTAGGGAAATGCGCTGCAGTTCTCAATGATCGACAAGGAAAGCAAATATTTGAGTTAAAAGGTAATATACCTCGAGTTTTGATATGAAAAACATCAGGTTTTCGTCTGGTATCGCTTTTAATCCAGTTTTATTTTACTAAAAAAACTTGGAGCATACGAAAAAACGTACTAGAGATTTGGAAAGACTGTGATATTTTTAGGATGAACTATTATTATAGTTAGTATAGAGAGAAAATAGAACATATAGAGAATGGATATCACCAAAAAGAAAGAGCGGATGGGACAATCTGAGAGGCATAACGGTTAGGTAAATTTATATTCCCTGGATAAATTTAATCTATGGTCCGACTTCACGCATAACCTTACTTTCTTGTTTACTTTTTCTTTCGTGTTGTTTACTTTTTAAAGCTGCAATTTCTCGACCTTTTTTTGAGTCTTTTCTCTAAAATATCTAATAAATTGATCTATTTCAATTTCAACTTCTAGAGTTGTCCTACTTCGCGTATTTCATAAAAATTCCACAAAAAGTAAGTATTTTCTGCAGACAACAATAAGGTATCCCAAAGGTTACTTTGTAGCCATATTGTCTTTATTTCTTATTCTAAACCCACTGTGGGTCTATTCTTGAATCGAGAGAGAATTTGATCCCAGGGAGTCAAATTCTCTCGCTACTATGCATCTCATTGGTCCAAACCTTCGGTTTAAATCGGTTTCGATGTGATCGAAAGTAATTCTCTTAGTCAAGACCACAGACCTAAAAACCATAGACCCTGAATGCCATTCATAAATTCTTATTTTTTTTGCCCCCAAGCTAGCCTGTGTGCCAAAAAAGGACAGAATGATTTTCAGAACGTTGATCGGCAACACTGCGGTAAAACATGTGTATGTTTGTAGACGTATGTCTTAGATACATCCATTTGTTTTACATACTCTACCAGTAGCGGCGAAAAATTAATAAATATGTAAAAACAAATGGGTTAATTGCACAAAAGCAGTAATTTGTAGTTTTCACAACTAGCGGTTAAAAGAGCGTTTTTTTTACGAGCGTTGATTTAAATTAACGAGCACAGCGAGTGATTTAAAAAAACGGTTTTTTTTTTGCATCGGTAACCATGCGTTTGTAATTTATTGACACTTACAAAAATCGTCTTTTGGATGAAGTTATAAAAACTCACCCCCTTTCTTGTCACCCTTTCAGAAATCCGCCACCAATTTAATTGTCTTATGTTATTAAATATTTTTTGAAGTGCTAATGATGAGTAAAAGCGATTAAAGTAGGTGATAATTTCAATAATTATTGCAAAATTTGCTGGTGCAAACCCAAAAAAAAATAAAAATTACAAAATAACTTTAATACAAGGTTGAGGGCAACAGCTGTTTTATAGTCTTTTCTATCAACTGAAGAAAAAAGGCAAAACCTGATATTTAAATTAAACCCCTGATGAAATCTACTAAATCACTTGCATGATTATAAGTTTAAAATATGTCATATGAAATATGTTAAGATAAAAGAAAAAATATAATAAAACTAATGTTTAATTAAAGCTTTGAGAATTAAAATATTTTACTATACTTAATAATTTCGTTTTACCCATTGTTATTTTACATAGGTGAGGTACACAGAACTCGAAACCCTTAGGTCTATGGTCAGGTACATGCTTTTCTAAATTTACAGACAATAAAACATAATAATATTTTTATACAGGGTTCCTAAGCAAATCCTTAGGGGGCCAAGCAGACGTGTATAAGACGCAGAAAAACGGAAAAGCACATTAGGCAGAAGAGGATGGGCATGGGGCGATGTTGATACTACATCTTACACGTAGTACATCCATTTCAGGTTGTTATTTTCTAATGTTTTCCATTTTCATACCTTTAGGACTGGAATAAAAATTGTTTTTGCTCCACTTTAATACCAAACTGATGAAAGATATCGTAAAAAAAAATATTTTTCGGCTTTTCATTTTGTAACCATTGTCCTTACGCACTGTTTACAGGCTGGGGACTGAGATACATGCAAATGCCTAACCTAAAGCGTTCATACACGGCCGGAGAAATCGACTGAGATATTTCCGTAGAAACTTTATCAAGAAAATAGGACGGGTTGACGCCTTCGAACGTCCAATCCGGGTTTTGTACTTTGATTCGAAATCAAAAAGGAGGAACAGTCAGATGTGGGGCCGTGCACAACCGTAACGGTGATTTTACCAATTTTTGACCCCCTCCCTATGTAATGTTTTGTAACGGTTTGGCACGCCACTCCCCTAATATTACGTAACGATTTCAAGACCACTACCCCCCTCCCCAAAAAAAAAAAACTTTTCACTTATTTTCATTCCAAATTTTCTTAGTTTCACACAAATGCAAACGCTGTCGAAAACCCCCCTCCCCCCTATAACCATTACGTAATTTGTGCACGGCCCCTGTAGTCCCAGTGGAGGAGGGCGAGAAAATTGATATTTTTTTCTTAAAAATTATACTCTTTAGACCTATTTCTTTGCGTTCCCGAAATTACGTAATTTTTGAAAAAAAATTGTAAGCGGCGCCATTTTTATTTCGTGCTTTGTTTTTCTAACATTTTTGCGTTCGGCTAATTTAATTGAAAAAATTTTGCCTGCAGCGCCCTTTATCTTCTCACTCGAAACCAACATCCCCCGTTTTAGGAAATCTGATCCCGTCTCTGTTTCTAAATTTTTTCGAATAAAAGTAGATTATGACCATGGAGGAAATAATTTTTTTCTACGGTATGACGAAAATTTCGAGAAAGTTGAAGAAAAAAATAAAAAAAGTGGCAGAGCTCTTGTAAAGAAACAGAGCAAAATAAATCTTTTCACCCCTTTTGGGTGTTACAAATATTGGCAGCCTCTTATTTTTCGCTTTTACCGTCCCGCTAGTTTTGAAGAATTGGTTCGCTACATGTTTCGAGGTCATGTCATAAAACACCTCGAAAATATCAAATGTAGTGTAGGGCCAGCTTTATTTAAAATCAATAATATCGCAAGCAAAAAGCTCTGCAGGAAAAACAGCGCCGTTTATTGATTTATTTGGCTGCTAGTGCTAACTGCATGGTTTGGCCGTTTCAGGATAGATGTCACTAGTAGAACAGAATGGAAAGAAATTTAATTAAAAGCGAAGATATTTCTTTCTAATGTTAACAACCTCAGGAGTTTATCGCTCAGTATCGTAAATAATGGACCCTGCCGCCTCCTTTAAGCAAGAAAAACTGTGGTTTGGACCTGAAAACATCTAATTTTTAATTTCATGGTTTGGCCGCCATCTAGCGGAATTTGCAGACATCTTGTCAACGGTTATTATTGCAACTATGATTTATGCTCACAGAGTGGCGACAATTTTTCATGAAAGCAGTCCGGAGATAATAACAAACTGGCACCATTGCTTAATATACCTGTTTCTTTTGTGCGCGCAGAACTTTCTATGCCATTTCTGTTTGATTTATTGAAATCCTATCCCTACGGAAAATCTTAGGAACCCTGTATACTACATATATGTAATCATTTTCACATCGCATACTGGCTCAGACACATTGTATCTTTTTTTATTTTGCTCTTTGCGGAAAAGATATTGTATAAAGTGCGAGTTAGGATGACTACAAATATTTTTTTGAATTTACATAAAGAGAAAGAGAACGCCTAATTCCGGCGATAGGTTTTGCGAGATACATTGTTATTGTAGGAGCCAGGCCATTAGCATAGCATTCAGGGTCTAATGGTGTTAGGTCTGTGGTCAAGACCAATAGAATTACTTTCGATCAATATCGGGCACAATTGAGATAAACCGATTTAAACCGAAGATTTGGACCAATGAGATGCATAGTAGCGAGAAAATTTAACTCCCTGGGAGCAAATTTTCTCTCGATTCAAGAATAGACCCCCTGGCTAGCGTAAATCACTGAAAATTACAAAAAGAATGTAAGAAAATTATTGCCATGAAAACAACAATAAAATACGCCATGTCGAAAAGCCCTTGTCAACCTCGTGTCAAAGCATAGGAAAAGCGACGTTTCCCCAACCGTTTTGCCTTTTTAGCTAAGAAACTGTCAATCGGATCATTACCCCTAATTTTTTAGATTGGTTGGTTGAGATATCCCTATATGTTCTATTTTCCCTGATTTAAAAGGACTGTAGAGTCAGAAGCAGGGTAAGGGGACACCCTTAGAAGGAGCTTTGCATCAGACCTAGGGCAGGATGTTTGAATTCAACATCTTCATCCCATTGTTGTCATGTTAACCTAATACGTTTTCCTCTGTTTTTAATATTATTTAAAATACCTTCAATAATTTTTAGTTCCGTTTAATTAAATGGTCTAGATAAAGTAATAAAAATCTATGTTTCTATAAAAAAAAATCTAAAAATATATTCAAGTAGGATGTACAACTATAAAAATAAGAAAAAGGTGCTATGATTCACAATGAAATTAATGACAAGCCGGAAACACAGATTTCCTGCCTTTGTTTACCCATAATGGCCAAATATGACGAATTCTAACCTAATATTTAGTTAATATTTTAATTTAACGTACCTTTGAAACGAAAAACTGCAATCCCCCGGCTTCTGCTTCAACTTGTTTACCCATAATGGCCAAATATGACGAATTGTAACCTAATATTTAGTTAATATTTTAATTTAACGTACCTGTGAAACGAAATACTGCAATCCCCCGGCTTCTGCTTCAACTTGCATATAATAATACACTTCGGAACCATTTTTCGCCACAAACTTTTCACAAAAATATCAAAAAAACACTATTGACAAGTGCTGAAATTTTCACTTTCAAAACAATAATGACATTCCAGGAAAGTTCGAGAAACCGCAACAAACAATCAATGTTGCCACGTTGACTACAAAAGAAGATGTTTAAAAAAAAACACATCTTAAATTTTCAAAAAACGTTGAAAGTTTTAAATAGATTGTGAGTGTTATATATTGTGTATATTAGCTTTTTCAACATATATCTTAAACCTCATTAATTAATTAATAAATAAGCATCAAATTTAATCCAAATTTAATAAGTTTCCCCCTTTCCCCACTGTAGATGTTGCACTCAAACAACCAGTGTAACCAGACAGACCAGACGCCTTCTAGTAGTTCAATGTTCTTAAGGGACACTTGGCGTTGGGACGATTGTGAAAGTCCAAAATTAATTAAAAAAATCAGAGTTTTTTGTACTTCAGTGCAAAAGGAACTTCCTGCATTTCGATTGCTCGCAAAAAGGGTGGAACCTAGGACGATGCCGTTTTGTCTTTATTAGGGACTCATCAGCTACGTGCACCACAACGACAGAGAATTTCGGTCACGCTTATGTGCCAAAGATTACAGCTCAAGCGGAGAGAATTTCTGTCGAGTACCGACCATGACACCCTCTGTGCGAACCTCCGACAACCACGAATAGTACCCACGTCCTAGGTTCCACCCTCTGTGTGAGCAATCGAAATTCAAGAAGTTCAGTTTGCACTGAAGTACAAAAAACTCTTGTTTTTTCGTTAGATTTACAGTGCCACAAGATCTTTCGTTTGTTTTTTAAATCGTGCAGTACGGTACCTTTCGTTTAATCATTTCTCTTTTCGGTCCTTTGTGTGCTCCTTGTGGGATGCTCATCCAAGTTTGAATTTTCGTTATTTCCACCCAAGATCTTTTTTTTTTTAGTTTCTTTTCGGTTGAAGTAACTGATTTGGGGGTTTTTTAACTTCTTTTTACTAGAAAACAGTTGAAATTTTTAAATCTACTTTCAGTGTTAAAAAATGCAGGCCTGTAAAAATGCTCGGAAAAAATCTCATTTAATATCAAGGCGCAACGTCCTGATACAAGAGTAAATAAGAGTGTGTACTTTCTCTCTCTACTCTCTGACATTTAAAATAGGTTGTGGGGGGGAATTTAATCTTTTCGAGCGAGTATTCAAAGTAACGCAGCGCTTTATTTGATCGACGGTGCACTTAGCTAAATCGGATTATTTTCGCAAAAGAAAATTGGAAACAACATGTTTTTCAACGGTCTTTTGTTTCTTTCCCAAGCATAAGTAATAACAAGTAAAATTAAAAATTAAAAAACCCTCGACAAACACGCGAATTTTCCTAAAAACTACCCCCATTTACTCCGCCCCTGAAGTGATTTTTTTTACCTAACGGAACTGAACAAAACTAGTGCCTTACTACATCTTCACAACAAATTTCTCATCATAATCGGATGAGCGGTTCAGAAGTTACACCCCATTATATTATTATCGGTGTGTAGAAAGCGTATTATCTCTGAAACTGCTTAGCCTATTTTTATCGAACATACCTAAGAACACTCTCTGACTCCTCCAAACAAAAAAAAAACGGATTAAAGTCGGTTCACTGGTTCGAGAGCTATATGCGCACAGACATAACTACAAATTAACGGTGGGATTTACTAAAAGGGTTTAGTCTATTTTAGAACGGTCCTAAGTTTAAGTGAAATTTTTAATTTTAAGCATTTTAAACCAACCCTCTTTGAGTTTTGGACATATTTTGATATATAAGAAGAATTTTAATAAATTTGATTATTGAATAATCATCTTAAAAAAAGTTTCAATTTAGAAAAAAAGAAAATTAAAAAATTTAAACCCACGCGGGGTTTAAATAATAAACACTCTGTGGAACAAATTAAAATTGGGGTTATATGTCACTCTAAATAAAAGTTACCCTTGTTAATTAATTTTTCCAATTAATACTTGATGTATTTATATATATACACAAATGAATGACTGCATCAAAAAAAAAATTTTTACCACTAGAAGGTGGTCCAATAATTTGTAAAGCATTAACTTTTGGTATTTTTTTTTCAATAATATTAAATAAATCAGTTAAAAACATAAATACATTAGCCTCGTTATGCCCAAATTGAAAATTTAATAATTCAATAAATACATCTAATGACTGTTGGATGTCATAATAATAATCCTCTACATTTCCCTGCTGGACAGCATACAAAGGAGTAACATTTTCGACATAAGACCCTAATTCAAATATATTTTTTTCACAAATTTCTAAATTAATTATTTCTGATACATTTTGAATTATACTGTCACTTTTTCTATAAAATTTAAAGGGAGAATTCCGCCACGCCCACGCAATTTAAAACATTTAATACGGGGCTTGTCGGAAATTCCCTAAAGAATTGTAAGAGTTCTTCTTCAAGACCTCTTTTTTTAAATTTTTTATTTGGGATATACGTTTCGTTGCTTCGCGTATCACTCCGCGCACTGACAGGAACAGAGGATCCACACTGCTCTGAGTCAAAAAGGTCATTCTGACATCCGCCATCCGCCACCATTGTTGTTTCGTCATTCAATCATTCGATGTAACGATTTAGATGGGTAATAATAAAATAAGGAATAAATTAATTTTGTATTTATTTAAAAGGTGTTTTTATTTATGAAATGTATTAAAAATCTTAAATGCAAGTTTTGTTTACATTTCTGCCACTGTCGAAATGCCAATTTTAAAATATTAGCTGCGTTCAAATTCCAAACAGCCAGTTCGGATCTGTTACCTCTGCCTTGTACCTTGGCTTGCACCAACCTCTACTGATGAAAGCTACAGCTTTGAAATTAGTGGGCTTTGAGTAAGGAAAGTTTTTTTGACTGGGCTTTTAGATAATCTCAATGTTTTAATTTCAGTTTGCAAATAAATTACTATAGTTGTTTTGGGTTCTTTTGTTTGGTATATTTTTCGTGCATAACACTGTGCAACAAAATTTGACCAAAATGTTATCTCCGGGGAAATTTTTTCGAAATCGCAAAGCTGTTTGGCTCCAAAATCTATTGTAAAACGCAGTTTTTAAAAGTTAGCTCGTATAATTTTTTTATGATAAAAAAGTTAAGTTAGGGGTTAAATATTTTATTTTTAATATATATCTCAAGAAACATAAGCCTGTGAATATATTATTTGATAATATTTTTGAAATTTATTATTTTATGCCTAGAACGATGTATGATTTATTAAAATCGACCAAGAAATAAGAAAGTTATGAATAAAAGAAAATTGTTTTTAACGAGTTTAATTGAATTTCGTTGAAAAAAAAACATCCCAAGATAGGAAATGACAATTTTCAGTTATTCATTGATTCAAGAACTCTAAATTAATATGTTTTAACGTAAACTATAAATAATCTTAAAATTCTATTTTTGTGCCTACTAAGATACAATTGGTCAAAATCGCACGTTACGATGTACAAAGTAATTTGGTAAGATTCTACTAAATCCGGAACATTTGAATGCGTACTTACGACCAATCCATAATACTAATTTAACGAGCGTCCCAACACGACTGTAATGGAC
Organism: Oxystoma pomonae; assembly: GCA_963921995.1. Taxonomy (NCBI): domain Eukaryota; kingdom Metazoa; phylum Arthropoda; class Insecta; order Coleoptera; family Brentidae; genus Oxystoma; species Oxystoma pomonae. The sequence goes on from OY998171.1 coordinate 66,789,260, forward strand.
CACTTACGCTCCTAGGATAATAATGAAGCTTAGACGTAAACCACAAGGTGGCGTTACAAGCGATGAAAATTTATTTTAAAAGAGCACTAATTGACCCAAAAATGTTTTTAAGGCAATAGATATTTATTAAACGTTAATAAATTCAATACAACTTTAGTACCTAACCAAAAATAAGTCCTGTTAAATTGACATATTAAGCAGTTTTAAGAAAAAAAACTTGTTTTTAAAAAGATATATGAAAAGTCCCTTAGAACGTCATTGAAAGTTCAGGTTATGAAGGTTGTTGACTTAACAATGTTCGCGTTTGATATTTTTAAAATTTTCTGATATTTATGATGAAATTTTCCTTGGTCGTAGGTAAAGTATAGTATACTAACTCGCATGCTATGGTCATTACACGCCTGCGGCGCGCGTCTCAAACTTCATTTTCGCGTTTAATGACCATCATAATATGCTTGTTATGTAAACGTCAATCCTATAAGGAAAATCCATTTTAGCTACACGATGTATGTAACTCATACTCAAAACGATACGCGCACCAGAATCTTGGTTTTTTTTTGTTTTAGAAATACCTTTCACAGCCTACTTGATGTATTGCCTTAAACACGTCGGGCTTATACCTACAGCTATGGCAAATAAAATCTATATGTTTGTGGCGGATTCATAATGTCGAAACTACTTTTTTTTGGTGTTAAGGAAATTTTTTTCAAAAATATGTTAAAACCCACTGCGTAAATTCTTAAAGAAAAAAATTTGTTCGTTTGTCAGTGGTTTTTAAATAAGATAAAAAATTTGCCTACACACACGCAAATCCTAACTAGAATCTAAGTACTTATCTGACGTTTCGGCAGAAATTCTACTGCCGTTATCAAAGAATTTTATCCTTTTCAAAAACTTTTTTCGATTCTTTTTTAAAATATCTGTCTGTTGTCATACAACTGACTGACTTTGACTGATATATATTCATATTAACTTGACAGTTTGGTGCGTCGATAGTGGCCAACAAGGTATTGGGTGAATTTAGTAAAATTTAAAATCAAAATTATATTTGTTTGAGTGTTTTCGATTTTAGATTACATTATAAAAATACAACATTTGTATTTAAAAATATCAATTATAAAAATTATCTTTTGACTAACTTTAAGAAAAAATACATTAGAAACCCAAAGAACATCAATGCTATTTTTTTAAATTTATTTTAAGAAAACCTTTTTGAAAATCTTGTTTTAAAATTGGAAGCCAAACTGTATTTATATCAACTGATATGCTAGCTATGCATTCATCTTCATTAAGATAGATGCAAGCTGCTTCTTTGATTTTTCGTTTAATTTTGTCTGGTTCTTTTTGTAATATACTGGTTTCTCCCCACATTACTCTATGATCATTTTCAAAAGAATGTTGTCAAATTTTAGACTTCTCCCAATCTCCCCTTCTGAGGTACCCCTTATGGTCATTTATTCTAACTTCAAGAGGCCTTGAAGTTTCTCCAATATAAAATTTACCACACTCGCAAGGAATTTTATAAACGATATTTTTTGAGTTTTGCTCAGTATTTAATGGTTTTGTTTTGGTTAGAATTGATTAGATTGTCCGAACAAATAATTTTAGCTCTGAGGTTTGTAATGTATTTAGTTTGTTTATTAAAACATCTAAAAATTAAATTTTGTTATCGTTTTCTACTTCTAAAGTAAATTTTATTGTTGGTTCTTTACCGTTTATAAAATTAAGAAAATCATTAAGTTTATTTAAATCGTGTGGATGTGAAAACGGAATTATTGCAACTATGATTTATGTTCACAATGAAAGAATGGCGACAATTTTTTCTCATGAAAGCAGTCCGGAGATAATAACAAACTGGCACCATTGCTCAATATACCTGTTTCTTTTATGCGCGCAGAACTTTCTATGCCATTTCTGTTTGATTTATTGAAATCCTATCCCTAAGGAAAATCTTAGGAACCCTGTATAATGTGTAATGAGAGCGAAATCCCTTTACGATGATTGAACTTTGAGAGCTAAGCCAATTTTGATTTCCAATCCCGCGGATGGATAACTTATTGTGGAAATTTCCAACTTGGGGAAAGCGCGCTGAAATGGAAACTTTTAAGCTCTTATATATCAAGTAGTGTATATGAAGTATAACTCAGCTCGGCGGGGAGTTATAAAGTTTAAAGCTCGGTGCGAAATAAAAAAAAATTATGGTGCCAGAAAGCATGGATATTTAGTCCTGTCGACACCGTGGAATGAATTTAGAATGTCTGTTTCTGTTATGGTTGGTCTGAGGGTAACCAACAAGTAAATTTAAAGATTTTTGGATCGTCGTGAACATATTTTAAATTGGGCCCGTTTTTAAAATCAACGCTTTTCTGAGTTCGGTGGCATCGACTGATGGACAGATAAATAGTGACGTCATTACCGATGAATGTCAGGTTGGTCAACAAACGCCGAATGAAAAATCGCCTTGACATACACAACTTAACTCCTATACGAGACATTCTAAATTCTTATAATGTATTTTTCATCTTAGTGGAGGGGGCTTGAGGGTCCCCTGGTGGACTCTTGAGTAACCGAATAATCTCAGACTACCATTTTATTGGTGAGTGGGGGGTCTTGAGCCCCTAGCCTCCCCCCTGCGTAGGCCGTTGGTAATCTTACAATTAACTAAATACTATCAACCAACAAACAAAAAAACAGCTGAGGTTTTGTGATGTTAAATAATAATCCCACCCCAAGAAAATAAAAATTTAGTTATGCCATAATTATGTGCTAATTTCCTCCCCAATCAAAAAATTTTCTGCTCCTCTAGTTTTTGAGAAAATCGAAAAATAAAATTGAGTAGCTAGATTAATATTAACTTAGCAACTACACCAGGAAATATGGCGCCAAACTAAAAATTTTTGGTTTTAAAATTATGTGCTAAATTCGAAATTTTCATTTAAATTATTTATTTTAAAATACGACATAAATATGAGATTTTTCTTGAAATGTTAATCTGAGAGTGTTATTTGTAACATTATTTTAAAGCCTAAAAAAATACTACTGTTATATTATAAAGAAGGATTTTGGATATTTTTTATGTCAGTGCAAAATTTTTTTATTAGGTATATTGGTAAAAAAAAGTGGCTAGGAATTTCTAATTAGGAGTGACAAATTGGAGGCACCCTCGCCCCAAACTACACACCTATCCAATCTACCCTCATTAACTCTTACTCAAAGGTGGCCGCCCAAAATAATCTAACCCAAATCTAAATCATTTTGAGTGTTACGCCACCTAGAGGTGTCCAAGTGACAAATTAACCGTATTCCACTTAATTAAGTTGCCTACAGAATAAACAACAAAATATAAACGAGTTTTTCTTAGATATAGTGAAGGGGCATATGTAAGTTCGTGGGATTTTGAATGAAAGAGTTTTGTGACTATGTAGGATTGATAGCTCTTTAGTCACATAATCAAGTGTTACCGGGTGTTTTGTTCGCATCCGTGTAGAAGAGGTTGATATGACGTCATCTTTTAAGATGGCGGCCAAAAATCATAAAAAATACAACTTTTGCAACCGGGGCATGATTATACTCGATTCCATATAATTCGACGACGAGGATCCCAAAAAATTTACTTTCAAGGTCATCCGAGCTTAAATTACTTTGAAAATCGCAAAAAACAAGATTTTTGCCATTTTCTCTACAAAAAATCTTAATAATTCGACGTTTTGTCAGACTAACTCCAAGTGTACATCAAACTATTAGGCATATATGCCAAATTCGATCCTTGGAGTTTGATGCTTCATGACCGCGAAAAATACCCCAGTAAAATTAACATATTGCAAAAATAACATACTAAAGTGCACTATTCATCAACTATTAAAGGAAAGAGGACCAAATTTGGTAAGAAAGATGAGATGGTCAAGTCCAAGAATATTGTTAAAAAAAATTCGGTTCAGCTATGACGCGTTTCAATATGGCGGCTGATATATCAAAATGGCGATTTATAACCAGATTTTATTTTATCCAATTTCGTAAAAAAGCAAAAATGACAAGGTGGCTATCAATTCTTGTTGACTTATCGTCGCTTCCTATGAAAAAAAAGTTTAGTTGATACATAACTTTGATTGACGTACAATTGAAAAACCAGCTTTCTGTTGTAATTTTTCCAATTTACCACTACGCAAAAACTTTAAGTGCCGGAAATAAAATTAACATTTTAGCCATAACTAAAAACTTTATTTTGAACCTCCCTACCATTTTTTTGAATCTGGCGTCCAACATGTTTATGCTATACCCCGGTAGGAACTTTCTACACGGATGCGAACAAAACACCCGGTAGCACATGAATGTGTGACTAAATAGCTGTAACCTCATCCTTGAATTTTATTATGAATGTTAATAAACTAGTATAGTCATGCCCTACTAGCATAATTAGAATTTTTTATGCTTTTTTGACCGCCATTTTGGGAAATAGCATCTAAAACACCTGGCCAGTATTTGCTAATGTATATCTAACTTTTGCTAACTCTCTTATAGGTAATTTAAATGACTTTGTTGGCTAGAGTAGAGAATAAAATTCACAGTTCCGAAACTTAATAAACCTTGGACGCCAGATCAAAAAAAAATGATAGGGAGGTTTAAAATGATGTGCTTAGTTATGGCTAAGATGTTCATTTCATCTGCGGCACTTAAAGTTTTTGCGTAGTGAAAACACTAAAACCTGTTTTTTTACTTGTACATGGTATTCTTAAGGTCAATCAAGGTCATGCATCAACTAAACTTTTTTTTCATAGTAAGCGGCGATAAGTCAACAATAATTGATGGCCACCTTGTCATTTTTGTTTTTTACGAAATTGAATAAAATAAAATGTGGTTGTAGGTCGCCATTTTGATATATCAGCCGCCATATTGAAACGCATCATAGCTGAACCAAATTTTTTTTAACACTGTTACTGGACTCGACCTTCTTATCTTTCCTACCAAATTTGGTCCTCTTCGCTTTAATAGTAGATTAATAGCGCCCTTTAGTATGTTATTTTTGCAATATAATAATTTTACTGGGGTATTTTTCAAGGTTATAAAGCTTTAAACTGCATCAAACTCAAAGGATCGAATTTGGCATATATGCCTAATAGTTTGAGGTACATTTGAAGTCAGTGTGACAAAACGGCGAATTATTAAGATTTTCTGAAGAGAAAATAACAAAAATCTTGTTTTTGCGGATTTTCAAGGTCATTTAAGGTCGGATGACCTTAAAAGTTAATTTTTTGGAATTCTCGTCCTCGAGTTATATGGCATCGAGTATAATGATGCTCCGGTTGCGAAAGTTGTATTTTTTATGATTTTTGGCCGCCATCTTGAAAGATGACATCCATATCAACCCCTTCTACACGGATGCAAACAAAACAGTCGGTAACACTTAATTGTGTGACTTAAGGGCTATCAATCTCACCTAGTCACAAAAATCCTTTATCCAAAATCCCACGGGATAGAAATTATCGACATATGCCCCTACACTAATAACTGTTTTTTTTAAATGTTTTTGTGTAAATCGGTTTTACCAGGGTAGTTTTAGAGTTCTGATGGCAGAAGCGGAATTAGTTTTAAGTTTTATATTTTTTTATATCAAGAATTGCTAAATGTGCAAGAGAGTGATGACTGACGACAAAAAAAAAGAAAATGACTCCTGCGTTTTACAGGAAAATACAGAGTGTTTATTATAAAACTTCTCACCCAATTATGTGGTATCTGATTTTAGAAAAATCCTGGGACAAGCATAAGAAAGTTTTATTAAATCGAAAGTAACAGGTATTCCCTCTAATATAAATTAAATTATTTCCTGGAAATTGCATCTGGCAATATCTCCGGAATATTTCCAGATGCAATTGGATCCCTATAAAAAACCCGAAACCAAGTTTGGCAGAAACATAATTTGTCAAAATTTAAAAGAAAAGAAAATAATTGGTCCGAAAAAAATTGTCTCGAACATGAAATGACGTGAAAATCAAATCGCTAGAAACACAAAATGTTAAAAATATTTTTAACGAAAATAATTTAATAGAAACGTAATAATGCCGAATCACAAAATTCAAGAACCCCAATCTGGCCGGAAATGATTTAAACCGATAGCCACGAATTCAATTGCTACGTTGCCAGGCTTACGGCAGGGAAGAGTCGAAGTAAGTTGTGATATGCATTAATTTACCCCCTTTACATCCATCAACCACCTCCTACCTCATAATATTGTATTGTCATCGGATCTACATTACTGTTCCAAATTTCATTAAAATCGGTTCACGGGAAGTGTGTCAAAAATGAATCGCAAGATTTGATAGACAACGGCACTATAGAGAGAATTCAAATATGAAGTCAAAATAGGGGGTTGCTATTTAAGGTTCTCAGAATATTTTCCAAAAATAGCCCCCCACGAAAGGGGTTTTTACTTTTTACGGTAAATGGTAGTTGGCGAAGTATCGAAAACAAAAATCTATGTTTTAAAGATTATATATTTTGTTTTGTTTAAAAGCTCTCTCTAGACCAACCGTGGCAGCTTCTGAGCCTTCTTATTGGTTCCCAGGCGACCATTCTCTCGAAATTCAAGAATCGGCACCCTGAACGACTTTCTTTGGGTGCTTATTCTTCAAAGTAAGAGAATGGAACGATCCCGGTGACCATACTGGGGAGTGACAAATTTTGAAGGTTTATTGTACACCCTGGCTTAGTTCTCTTACTTTGATCTAGGAAAACGCAGCATTCCCTTGATATATCTCTTGGTTTTGACCAGTCCCCAATTCTCTCCCCGCGGAAGGCTATCACTTCCTTTTACTCCCTAACTGTCAAGAGTATCCCGCTGTAAAACTAAAAATTAATTGTTTTTACCTACCAATTTGACGACCATCTTAACACGGGTCATTTACGGCCTTAGGATAATAATAAAGCTTAGAGGTAAACCACGAGAAGGCGTGACAAGCGATGAAACTTTATTTTATAAGAGCACTAATTGAGGCAAAAATGTGAATTCTTTTTCTATATTTTTAAGAAAATAAATGTTTATTAAACGTAAATAAATCCAATATAATTTTAGTCCCGAACCAAAAATAAGTCCCGGTAAATTGACACATTACGATTTTTTTTAAAAAAACCTTATTTTTAAAAAGATATATGAAAAGTCCCTTAGTAACCTTATTTGTTTTGACGTTTGATGAAGGTTGTTGACTAAAGAGTGTTCGCGTTTGATATTTTTAATAATTTCGGATATTTGTGACATTTTTATTTGTCGTAGGTAAATAGTGTACTAACTCGCATGTTATGGTCATTACACGCTCAGATAAACTTCATCTTCGCGTTTAATGATCATAATTGCTTGCTATGTAATAGTATTACGTCCTTATAATTTTAATATCTTCTGTTAAACAGCCCCATACTAATTATCATTTATTGATTTTTCAATAACCATTATTGTCAGATCGGTAGATCGTGTATCTGTGTTGTGATAATAGGAAAATTAATCATCGTGTAAGTGTATGACATTGACGAACCGATATGATTGCTGCTGTAGGCATTCTTGAATTTGTTTTGTCATTTGTGTTTTCCTTCGTAAAATAATCCCCTAAATATTAGTCGGACTTTAAAATTAACTAAGTTGTATTAATTTACTCATGCTTATTTTCCAGCTCGGATCGAGGCAAGGCAAGCAGTGGTTCTCCTAGAAAAACATCTTCTAAAATGTAATTTTTAAAATAGGAAACAATTACTTTAGATTGTATTAAAAATTCTGAAAATTATTCAAACAATCAATCAATATCTTTATTGACTAAATTTTGTAAGTTACAATACAAGTGCAGCAAATCAACAAATACAAATTTACGGTAAATTGTGAAGGTTAAGAGTAAAAATGTGTTTCGGACTTCCATTGTCTATATTTTATTTATATTACACTGTGCTTATACTATGGGAAATCACTCAACGGTGAAGATTAAGAAGTTGGCTCCGCCCAAGGAGGGGCTTCCAAATATTTAGAATTTCAACACTTGGTTTACTGAAAATACCCTGATTCTGCCCAATAAAAGCAACTTCAAAGAATTTTCCTTTCTTCCAATGTGACTCCTTGTGCAAAACCTTTGCTTCTGTCCACTTCATTCGGTGTTGTTTTGACCATGCATGTTCGGCGATTCCTGATTTCGTTGTTTCACCTCTTTGGGTATTGATAGTGGTCTTTATGTTTCGCCTATAATTGATGATTCACCACACTCACAAGGAACTAGGTAAATGCATTCCTTATTTTGTTTGTTCTCCGGTTTTGTTTACTAAGAAGGCTTCTAATTGTTTAAAAGCTGTTTTAATATTAAATTTGTTCGCTACTCTTCGAATTTTCTCTGATACCTCTGTATGTATGGAATTGTAAGGAATGCGGTTTTGGTCTTGAAATTTCTGTCATGTTTGCTAAAATTTAGAAATAGTGTCTGTTATAAGGTTAAGGCTGAAGCATTCTGCTGCAGATCCTTCTTAATGTTTCTTATTTCGATTTCCAAGTCATGAGAATTGTTACAAATTTGAACGGCTCTGTTATACAAGGTTTTTATTATGCCTCGTTTGGTTGTAGAAGAATGATTCGAACCTTGATTTAAATATTGTCCTGTGGGAATGAGTTTACGATAGACTGTTGTTCTGATGTCGCTTTCTACTCGTTTGACACCTAAGTACATTAAGAAAAGAAATTTGACAATTTTGCTCCAACTCAATTGTGAATTTAATAGTGGGTGTTATGTTATTTAAGTGGTGAAGAAATTCTGAAAGTTGTTGGTCATTCCCGGTTCAGACAATAAAAGTATCATCAACATATCTCAGCCAGAGCTTAGGTTTATATGTAGCGGTATCAACCGCGTGTGATTCGAACCACTCCATGTAAATATTGGCCACCACTGGCGAAAGCATTGAAACCATTGGCAGACCGTCATCCTGAGCATAAAACCTGAAAATAAGAGTTATGTAGACAAACAGCACTTCAACAACTCCACCACCCCTTTCAGCGGCAGACTGGTACGTTTATAAAGAGATGCATCATCAACCAGTCTCTGTCTAATAATATCTGTTGATTCCTTTATCGGGAAATTGGTGTATAGACTTTCGACATCTATCCTCTGAAATTCTCTAAACTAAAACATAAAGTAACACATGAATATTAACAATTGCTAACAAAATAAAACAAAGAGGAGGCAATTAATTTTTATACGCGAATAATACTATTTTACAAATGTTTTACTGCTTCAAAAAACTCTGAAACATCATAAAAGGCATTTTTGCAAAGGAACTGTTTAACAACGTATTTAAATTAAAGAGTTATAGAGAGCAAATCTCAAGCCCATAACAAAGGCGGCCTTGACTCAAACCGAATCACAGCAGAAAGTCTGCCCACGTGTCGTATGAGTGGGGCTTTTCACTACTCTAGAAGAATCCAATAGAAGCTCTGTAGCCTGCAGGGGTGCGTTTGAAAATTGTCAACCCAGGATAAAGGTTATACTTCGGCTAGCCCAAAACCGTTCGAAAATGACCGAGATGAAAGTAATGACGTCATACACCTCCGTTCGAAAATCAGAAAGGTGATCGCCCGGGGTGCGCCGGGGTCTTGAGCAGAGGAAAAGTTACCCGCGTCTGCGCAATAGCGTTTTAACGTTAAAAATGTATTTGGCTCCTTTACTTTTTTGGTCAGTATATAGTTATATATACTACAACAAAACTGATTTTCAGAACAAATCCAACATCTGCGTTCGAAAATTCATAGTAATATTCACCCCAGGATAACCCGCTTGATGGCGTCATAAATATTACGTTACCGTACCCTCACCTCACCATTACCTTTTATTTTCAAATGCACCCCAGCTATAATACGCTGGCAGCAGCAGTATGCCTCAGTGTTGGCAGATCTAGTGAAATTTCACTAAATCTAGTGATTTTTTTGCAATTTAGTGATTTAGTGAAAACTTTTATTAAAATGCAATGTTCTAGTGATTTTTTTTCACATTAGTACTTACGTACCCACTTTACTATTTTTATATTTTGATCTTATTATTTCTTTATTTTAAATTAATCCTAAAAGGTAAATATTGCTTTAAACTTAATAAAAATAATAAAAATCCTGAAAATTATGTTCCAATAGATAAACTGTATCTAGGTCCAAAAGTCTAGCTGTAGCTTTAGAAGCAAATAAACGGTTCCCTTTCGATTCACAAGAAATAAACGATGGGATTTACTAAAAAGGATTAGTATATTTTAGAACGGTCCTAAGTTTAAGTGAAATTTTTGGTTTTAAGCATTTTAAACCAACCCTCCTTGAGTTTTGGACATAGTTTGATTTATAACAAGAATTTTAATAAATTTGTTTATTGAATAATCATCTTAACACAATCTTTTGTTGGATTTAAGAGGAAATTTTTAATTTAGAAGAAAAAAAAATTCAAAAATTTAAACCCACGGTGGGTTTAAATAGCAAACAATCTGTAAAATAAATTAACAATTATATGTCACTCTAATTAAAACTTACCCTTGCGATTTAGATGAGTAATAATTAAATAAGGAGTAGATTAATTTTGTATTTATTTAAAAGATCTTTTTATTTATGAAATGTATTAAAAAACTTAAATGCAAGTTTTTTTACATTTATACCACTGTCGAAATGTCAGTTTAAAAATATTAGCGCTGCATTCAATCACCAACAGCGAGTTCGGATCTTTTACCTCTACTTGCACCTTGACTTGCACCAACCTCTACTGATGAAAGCTACATATTTAAAATGAGTGGGCTTTGAGTAAGGAAAGCTTTTTTGACTGAGCTTTTAGATAACCTCAATGTTGTACTTTCAGTTTGTAAATAAATTAATAGTTGTTTTGGGTTTTTTGTTTGGTATATTTTTCGTGCATAATCAGTGACCTTCACTTATGTTTGTTCTGCCTCGTAGTGCCCTCATAAATATATTTTTTGTGCTGAAGACGGGTTTAAAATATGGCGTTTTTCTGGACAAAATAGGAGGTGTTTTATTGGGTAATGAACAACTTGGGATATTAAATAAGGTAAATTAATCCTTGTAAAACGGGAAATTATAAACTAACTTATTACCAAATGCCCCAAAAAATCACCAACTTTATAACGTCAAACACAAATAATGAAGCTATTATGTGCCAAATTTTTGGCGTATTCGCCATTTGCCATTTTGAAACCTGTCAAAAAAAATTAGTTTTAGGGCATTTTCTTTTAAAATATGGTGTATTTTGAGAAAAAAACAGATTTTTAGTGGTATTTTGCAATAACAATACAAAATAATCAATAACTTTGTGTCTTTTCTGTATGGGTACGTGTTTTTTGAAAATTGGTTTTAAAATTTAGTACCCCCCACAGGTGTCAATATTTAGACCTGTGGTGGGTACTAGTGATGGGCACAAAACATCGATGTTTCATGTTTTTTAAACATCGGAACATCGATCATCGATAAAAAAAAAATTACCTATTTTTGAGGTGCCAGTCGGCTTTGCCGGCAATAGGTGTCGCTACCTAATCTTTACCAATGATAGATATAAGATATAGTTTCTTTTGAATGTACTACTCATATTTTTTGTGGGTTTTAGCGTAGATATTTAATAGATTTTGTCATGTACCGATTATTATTTTAAATCTCTTATTTGCATGCTTATTATTGGGGGTGCACCGAGTGCCGAGTAGTTCGGTGCTCGGTCAGAATTTTAACAGAGTAATATGTACTTGGTGCTTGGTCTTACTCGGCCGAGTAAAGTAGAGAATATAAACAATCCATTTATGCATGTCAAATTATATATTTATATTCAGTGGCGGTCGCAGCTTTCCCCAAAGGGGGGGGGGGGCGTGAAGGCAAAATTTTGTAAAAGCGAAGAAAAAGTTTTATACAAAAGTCTTAAAATTAATTTTCGACACAATAGGGCACCGCAGGCGAAATTTTTTGAAAAACTCAAAAATATTACTGTTTTTATGAAAAACCGTCAATTTTTAAAATAAATTCTCGAAAAAAAGGGGTGGGCGATCGGCCCCCCCCCCTGGAACCGCCACTGTTATATTATGTATAAAATATAATAATAATATGATGATATGATAACTGTTAAGACTTGATCTTCTTAGATTCTTTTCGGTTGATGCAACTGATTTGGAAGTTTAACTAACTGCTAAGACTATTAAAAAAACCGACAATTCCACTACTCGGCAGCAGAGTACTAGGTAATCGGCCGTCACCTTTAGCCGAGTACTCGGTACTCGGTCAAGGTAAAAACACGGCTCGTTACAGCATTATAAGTATTGTGGAAAATTAACAATAATTCCTAAATAAAACAGTTTCTTTGAGCAACGGAATAATCTCTAAAAAAAGCAAAAAAAAACATCGATGTTTTTTCACCATCGATGTTGAGTTTCGATGTTGACATCGATGTTCAACATCGATGTTTTTTTTCGATGTGCCCATCACTAGTGGGTACTATTTTAGATCTTAGTAAATCCCACTGTCAAATTCTTAAAAAACTTGATTTTCTAAATTCCAAAACTTTTAAAAATATAGAGACTGTTGGACCGTTAGTTTCACATTTTTCCAAAGAATTCATAGAAATTAACTTATTAGGTAGGTAATTTAGACCAATACCTTCTCCACATAGGCCAATCAACTCCTACCGTTTTAGTGTCCTTTTCTCGACCTTCGCCGCCATTGACAGAAAATTTTGGCATAAATATTGTAAACTAGTAAATTTTTTATTTACTTTCCCACACAGTCGTGCTTGTGTTGAAAGAAATTTTACTTATCTATTATTAATTAATTGTCTGTTTATTATTATTATTATTTTTGGAATTTAGCTCATTTTTTCATTTACTTCGGTGTTAATAAAAGTTTTGTAAGCGCCAGCAAAGCAAATATAAGTCTAGTGAAATTCTAGTGATTTTTTAAAACTCCATCTGAATTCTTAAATTTTGATCTGGCAACACTGGTATGCCTGCTTTCGAGTGCGTCGAGAGGTCCCTGAACTTGCTGAATGCAGCGAGCATCAAGGCGCTGTCGCGTGCTTTAGGCGGGCGTGGAAGCTATCATTGGAGGAGGTTATTTGCAGGTTTAAACGGCTATCGGTGTGTACAGTGTACACTTGATTTCAAAAAAAAACTCATACATGCATTTTTTCCTATGCCACAGAATTTAGCTTTCCATTAGTGTAAACTATTATAAGGCACCACCAGCTTAGCATGCCTGACAACTTAAAATTCAGTGTGATATCCTTAAAAATGCCACAGATATCAACATTTACAAAAGTTCAAATTATCACTCGAGTTATAGAAGACGGTCTATAAGAAAAGCGGCCACCCATTTTGGAGTTGATAAAATGACGATAATGCGGTGGAAAAAGCGCTGGATTCGACCAAAAGTAAGTTCTGAAGTGCAAGATGAGAGACTTATTGACCATCTCAGACAAAATCCTTTTTCAACGTCGGTTGAAGCAGCTAATGTAACATTCTTTCCAGGTTCCTTAGCAACAGTAAATAGAAGAGTAACGAAATCAGAAGTCTCTTGTCGAGTTGCTGCAAAGAAACCTTTTCTAACAGAAGAACAAAAACAGGCCAGAGTGATTTTTGCACTGAACAACGTTCTTCATGATAATGACTTCTGGGAGAGGGTGGTTTTCACTGACGAACAAATTTTTCAATCATCTTCAAGCATCAGGAGAATTTTATTTTATCGTCCACCAAATTCTAGATTTGAACCCGAATATACAAACCAAATTAAAAAAGCTGGACATTTTTCTGTAAACATGTGGGGCTGGTTTCGTGCTAAAGGTTTGAGTTTTTTTGGAGAATCGAAGGAAGATTCAATAGTGAACGATATATTGAAATCCTGGAAAACGTTATGCTGCCATCTGTATAGGCGTTACATGAAAATAATGACTTCGTTTATCAGCAGGACAACTGTCCAGTACACACGGCTAATGTTGTTCGCCAATGGTTTCAGAATAATAATATAGAAATACTTCCTTTGCCAGCCAACAGCCCTGACCTTAACCCAATGGAAAATATATGGGGTCGAGTCGTTAAAATAATATACCAAAGGAATTGGAGACCACGAATGCTATTTATCGCGCATTGGATCAGCTCTCAGAAGACCATCAGTATTTTCAAAATTTAACCTTGTCAATGCCCAGGCATTTGCAGCTTGTAATAGAGAAAAATGGTGATCCTATTAAATACTAAAGTATTTATTTTAGTTCTTTTTTAAGTTAAAATAATTAGTATTAAGGTTACCATCGTTTTTGTCCTAATCCAAGTTTCCTATTCGTCAAATTGTTTTCAATCCAGCGCTGTTTCAACTCCAAAATGGGTTACCGCACTCTTTATAGAACAGCCTTCGTCCGTTACTCGAGTGATAATTTGATATTGTTCAATAAATTATTCAATATTTTAGTATTATGCAAAATTTAATATAAAAATAAGGTTGCCTTTAATTTAAGTAAAAAAATATTTTCAGTTTTAGAGTCCTTTTTTAATTTCGTTAAAGTCGTACTTTTGAAGTTTTTAGGCGTTTTAGCTGGTAGTCCGTACATATTATACACTTTTAGAAAGGTCAATTTTGTGACTGCATGTATGCGTTTTTTTTTTAAATCAAGTGTACGTGTGTCGTGCGATATGGAAGACAATACAAACACGCAAATACCGTCAACTTCAGCTGACGGGAATAATGCTAAAAAAAAAAATCGACGAATCAAATTAAATTACAAATAGGGTAAGTTTTTAAAAATTGCTCCCCTTACTTGAAATTTCACCGCCCGCTGATATTTTCTGCGGAGTCGTAAAATTATAGAAAACACGCCGTTGTGAAAAATTATCGGTAATTTTATATCCGAGCATTTCTAATTAATTTTATGAGACCTCGGAAACTAACTATCTGTCACAGTCATCGATGTTTCATTGTGTCAATAGGGTGTTAACGGGAGTAAAATGGATGGCCAGCCCGAGGTCCATTTGGAGAGATTCGACGCCTATAAAGGGCTTGTAATGACGATTGACGGATGGGGGCAAGATAATTTGGAAAATTTATCCAACAAGTAAAATTTAAACAAATCTTCTAAAAACTTCCCCATTTGCTCCTCTCCTGAATTGATTTCTAGTCTGATCGAACAAAAATAAACTACTAAATAAAAATCGGTGCTAGAAACTACGGATAGTCCACCATACAATCAATTAGTTTATGTTGAAAGGAAATTAAAATATCTCGAAAACTGTAGCTTTGAAAGATTTGAACGTTATAACAAAATTTTTGGGTAATATTTACGAAAACCAAAATCTGAAAACCGCATATCAATAGCTGCTTTACTTCTAAAGTTATAATTTTTTAAATATATTTTAACGTTTTTTCAAATAACTCGGAAACTAAAGCTCCCACGAATTTGAACTTTATAACTAAATTTGTAGTACATATTCATGGAAACTTAAATCTGAAAACCGTATATCGCTACTTGTTTTTGTTCCAAAGTTAAAAATTTTTTAAATATTTTATCCCTTTTTTCCCCCTTCAGCCCCGCACCACCATACCCAAAAGTTAAACATTTTATAGTCAGCCGATAGAGGATTTGTGTACCAAATTTCGTTAAACTCCATTAAGGCGTTCTTGAGTTATCGTGTATACAGACAGACAACAGACCGACAGTCGATTAAGGTGTTTTGGAACCTTAGTAACTCATTTTTGATAAAATTAAGAAAAGCCAGAATATAATGATTTTAATAGTCCCCCATACCGTATTGGTATGGTGGACTGAAAATAGTTATTTTAATTTTCCAATCTATATTGGGAATAAAACCTACACCATGTGACAACGTCGCACTTGCAGCGGGTCACTCATATAACTGCGTAATACGCTGCCTCATTCATTATTTGTCGTCGGAGTTGCCGCTTTAGTAGAATCGAGCTGGTAAACGTAAGGTATTGCCTGATGCAGCGTTGCCACTGGAGAGGACAATGCTTTCCCTAAATCTAACAACTGATCGCGTTTCAAAGCGATTTGTGAATGACTTGAAAACAACACAACACATTCAACTAAAATAGACCCATTTTAGTTGAATAGGGACTTATTGGGCGTATATTTTTGCGTTCACTTATTGAGGAAAATTGACATTTGACATCTGAGCATACGCGCGAGCTGCTTTTTTATTAAGGGAACCGTAATAAAATACGGTGTTCCCTTAATTCGGTACAGTCGCCGTACGTCCCTTATCTTTAAACATAACCTCAATTAGCACGGATAATAGTGATGGTTGGTTTGTTTTTGGACACGAGTTTTTAATATTCTTTGCATTTTTATTTTTTTTTATAAACAAAAACAGTCTTGTGGATTTTTAAAATTTAATGAATAAATTGGAGAAACCTACAAGGTTGAGGCTCAGCTACACTGACGATATAATTCTTTTGCGAGAATTTATCAGGGAAAATCCCTACAAGGTTAGAAATTTTAGGTTAGGAATGTATGGTTAAAGTTCAACCTAAATAAAATACGGATGTTTTTGGAGAGGCGATCGGATTTCTTTGATTACATTCTGTTTTGACAAAGTATCGCTTGCTTGCTTACTTGATTTAGAATCAAAACTAATTATAATGTGTAGTGAAACTTGTCATAAAGACATCAATATTTTGGTGTGGGTGTACGTAAATATTAATTTTTTGCATACTTTTTTGGCGCCTTTTTGGCGTCGACACACCGCTACCTAGATAAAATCAGGATAAAAGTAAAAAATGAATGAAAAAAAGGCGTCGCGAATCTTCATGGGATTAGAATTTTAAATAGAACAAAAGTGGATTAGCGACGGTCTCTCTACCCCGCATGTGTATGGTAGTAGATCCCATCGCATGGATAATGAAAAAGGGTAGAGAAATGTACATCAATAGGTACTAGATTTCTTATTTGATACGTGCTATTGCCCGCTACTTCGTCCGTATCTTTAAAACGGCTTCCTTCCACCCCTCCCCTTTCTAGTCCCTCCCAGTCCCCAATAAAGCTTATGGCCTGGACAGAACATATACCGTGAGATTTACTAAGATCTAAAATAGTACTCCCCATGTCTAAGTATTTACACCTGTGGAGGGTACTAAATTTTAAAACCAATTTTCAAAAAACACTTATCCATATAGAAAAGACGAAAATGTTATCAGAGACATAAAGCTATTTGTAACTCATCGCGGTATACGTATCCGCATCTAGCGAGAACCAAGCACATTGATTGGTCAGAAACTTGTAGCACGTTCGAAAAGAGCAGATATATGCTAATTTAATGTGTTTCTGAACGCAATAGGTGCTGAGATATGATACGTGTGCCGTAACGATACGTGATACCTAACGCATCTCAACACCTATCGCGATTAGCATATATCTGCTCTTTTCGAACGTGGTACAAGTTTCTGATCAATTAATGTGCTTGGTTCTCGCTAGATGCGGATTCGTATACGGCGATGAGTTAAAAATTGCTTTATGTCGCTATTTTGTATTGTTATTGCAAAATACCACTGAAAAACTGCTTTTTGTCTCAAAATATATTTTAGGAGAAAATGCACTAAAACTAATTTTTTTTAACAGGTTTCAAAATGGCAAATGGTAAATACGCCAAAAATTTGGCACATTATAGCTTCATTATCTGCGTTTGAGGTTATAAAGTTGGTGATTTTTTAGACCACCTCTGGGGGGGTAGTTTAAATTTATAGCCCTTAGAAAGGATTGTTTTGTGGCAATTGGTAATAAGATCGTTTATAATTTTCCTAGGTAACCGTTTTTACAAGGATTAATTTACCTTATTTAATGTCCCAAGTTGTTCATTGCCCAATAAACATCTCCAATTTGGTTCATATTTTGAACCCGTTTTCAGCACAAAAAATACATTTGTGAGGGCACTACGAGGCAAAACAAACATAAGTGAAGGTCACTGATTATGCACGAAAAATATATCAAACAATAAACCCAAAACAACTATATTAATTTATTTACAAACTGAAATTAAAACATTGAGTTTCTTAATCAAAGCCCGCTTATTTCAAGGCTGTAGCTTTCATTAGTAGATGTTGGTGCAAGCCAAGGTACAAGCAGAGGTAAGAGATCCGAACTCGCTGTTTGTGATTTGAACGCAGCTAATATTTTGAAACTGACATTTCAACAGTGACAGAAATGTAAAAAAAACTAGTATTTAAGTTTTTTGATACATTTCATAAATAAAAACACCTTTTAAATAAATATAAAAATTAATCTACTTGTGTGACATCAAGTATTAATTGAAAAAATTAATTAACAACGGTAAGTTTTAATTAAAGTGACATATAACCCCAATTTTAATTTGTTCTACTTAGTGTTTACTATTTAAACCCCGCGTGGGTTTAAATTTTTTAATTTTCTTTTCTTCTAAATTGAAACTTTCTTCTTAAATCCAACAAAATATTGTGTTAAGATGGTACAGGGTGTTTAGTATCTTTTTTATTAATGAAAATAAAGGGTAAGTTTGAATTCAAAAATTTCTTGGCAAATTGCAATGAACTTAAGCGCTATAACAACTTTTTTTTGTTCCCCTTGCTACACAGGGTGTGACAATAAAGCTATTTTTTTAAATAGAATACCCAGTAGAATTCTTCAAAAAATTAGCTTTACAAAAATACCAAACACTATTGAAATATCTTTTGTAGTTTCTGAGATATTTGCGTTTAAAATTTGAATAAAATACGTTAGAAACGACCATCTGATCAAGCTGCATTGCCTTCAATTGTTTTTTTTTCAAGGTCACTTGATTTTTAGGTTTATATTGTTAAAATAAAGAAATACTATCATGTGGGCCATGGTATCTTGATCAGATGGTCATTTCCAATATATTTTCATTTTGACAATTATTAAAACTTAAACGCAAATATCTCAGGAACTACAAAAGATATTGAAATAGTGTTTGATATTTTTGTAATACAGGGTGTTCTATTTAAAAAAATTGTCTTTATTGCCACGCACTGTAGACCAAGGGCAACAAAAAAAAGTTGTTATAGCGCTTAAGTTCGTTGTAATTTGCCAAGAAATTTTTGAATTTAGACCTCCCCTTTATTTTCAATAATAAAAAAGATACTGAGTGTTCCAATTATAAACAAACACTCTGTACGATTCGGATATAAGAGCGGGGCGGGCAATGCAACTGATGCTTATATTTCTTGTTAGGTTCTTTGTTGATAAGAATCAATGTAAAGTCAAAAGCGAAATAGTAGTTTTAACAACTAGTGGCTAAAATAGTGCTTTTTTTACAAGTGTTGATTTAAATAACGAGCGCAGCGAGGTATTTAAAAACGCGAGTAAAACAAAGCAGTTTAGCGGCGAGTTGTTAACATAATTTTTTTTTAATACCTTTATCAAGTTTTTAAATGATTTTTTCGTAAATACTTGGTGAAAACTGGCGGAAAAGACTTAATATTTAGGCAAGAATAATTAGATTTTTTCAATATTAATATTTTTGGGTAAAAAAACGGACAGAAATCTTTTTTATTAGTTTTAAGTTTTTTTTATTAAGTTAATATTAGTTTTAACAACTAGTGGCTAAAATAGTACTTTTTTTACAAGTGTTGGTTTAAATATCGAGCGCAGCAAGGTATTTAAAAACGCGAGTAAAACAAAGCAGTTTAGCGGCGAGTTGTTAACATTATATTTTTTTAATACCTTTATCAAGTTTTTAAATGATTTTTTCGTAAATACTTGGTGAAAACTGGCGGAAATGACTTAATATTTAGGCAAGAATAATTAGATTTTTTCAATATTAATTTTTTCCGCTATTTCTCTTTAATTTTGGGTAAAAAAACAGACAGAAATCTTTTTTATTAGTTTTAAGTTTTTTTTATTAAGTTAATATTAGTTTTAACAACTAGTGGCTAAAATAGTGCTTTTTTTACAAGCGTTGGTTTAAATAACGAGCGCAGCAAGGTATTTAAAAACGCGAGTAAAAAAAGCACAGTTTAGCCGCGAGTTTTGAACACTATTTTTTTAAAAATCTCGAACGATGAGCACTTCTCGCAACACACCATTTTTACACTATAAATCAAGGCGGCTGGTAAATGAAATAACAATCGTTTCCATAGCGATGTGCTATTTTACTCGGTGACGTTCATTGTTGCGACATCTTAATCTTTGACAGTTTAATATTTTGACGAAGTTTTTATATGATTTTTTCGTAAATACTTGGTGAAAACTGGCGGAAATGGCTTAATGTTTAGGCAAGAATAATTTGATTTTTTCAATATTACTATTTTCCGCTATTTCTCTTTAATTTTGGGACAATGTTTTGGGTAAAAAATGGACAGAAATCTTTTTTTTGCACCCGTGATCAAACAAAAAGTTTTTTTGCATCGGTAACTAAAAAAGTCATGCTTCAGTTATCTGCAGACAGTTACTAAATTCAGATTTTTGTTGAAAGTATAAAAAAAAATGTTTTATCACATTTTTGGTTGTTTTTTTGAAAACAAATTTTGAACAAATTTAAGCCAAATGAATAGTCATTTCAAACACCGACCAGTTTTTTATACATAAGATGTGAATCACCTTGCATAATAAATCACTAAAAACACTGTCTGTACAATGAATATTCTTTTTAAATCTTGCTATTGGCTTTGAACCAAACGATATGGATAGCAAAAATCGACTTTTTACAATTTTTTTCACTTTCACTGGTGCATTTCTGTTAAAATCGCCCCTACCCTAAAAGATAGAGAATACCCAAGGCATATAACCAATGAGTGGAAGAGGGAATAGTTTGTTGCTGTTGGATATTTTCTATCTACGGGTAAACTAATTCTTTGTCAAAACTGTTCTTGTAACAAACAATCCGTGGTTGACCACTTGCAAGCCCCCGGGATATGTGACTAATTCTTCGGGGAATTTTGGTTTTTACACCGATTTGTGCAGACAATTAAAAATTCGTGATGTAGGTGACCAGGACCGGTTTTGTTTCCTATAAAGACTCATATCAGTATTTACGTCTAGAGCACTATAAGAAAATTAAAAAAATGTCGGAACCAATGAGTAAATATTAGCAAGACATTGATGTCAGTGGCTCTCAAGTGGGCCAAAGTACTGGACTTCGTGAAGAGAACAGGAAGGCCCGGAGAGCCCAGTACCGTACAAGCGGTACAGGTAGTGGATTAGGGGGCTGGGTTGGAGTTAGGTAAAAAGGGACCGATTGGGCGTACTTGCCAGGTCTTGGGCTGCTCCCTGTTTACTACTACTACATGTCAGTGGCGGTCTCAGGGAGGGGGATGGGGGGGGCGAACGCCTTTCCTTTGCTCTAAAAAAACGTAGACAACAAAGATGCCTGTGGTCACCCTGAAGTCTTTGAAGAAAAAAGGTGAAATTGCAGAACGTTCCTTGAAAGACATTCTAGAATCCCTCCAAAGTATTTTGGCATAGACACAACAAACGCATGACGTACTTACCACAAAAACCAAGATATTGGAAATAAAGAAGTGAAGA
This sequence comes from Oxystoma pomonae, assembly GCA_963921995.1. Classification (NCBI taxonomy): domain Eukaryota; kingdom Metazoa; phylum Arthropoda; class Insecta; order Coleoptera; family Brentidae; genus Oxystoma; species Oxystoma pomonae. Next base: position 66,810,754 of record OY998171.1, read on the forward strand.
ACAGTATTATAGAGTTTCTATGTATAAACAAGTTTTAGAAAATCATTTCGGACATAAAATCAAGGTTCAATAACGAGACCCAACAAGCATTTGGACGTTATATTACGTTATGGTCACGTAGGGCAAGAAATACCTGACGTCGGCTCCGACGTCTATCAGTCTTCCTGAGGACTCGATTTAGCACCTAAATGGGGAATCAAAATTCGAGTCGTTTCGACGTCGGGTGCTGCACAGTGTTTTGGTCAAATATTACGTCGAATTACGTAGACCCACGACCCAAAGTTTTACTGTGCACACCAAGTTTAAACTTATTCGGTAAAACTTTTATATGTCTAAACAAACACATCTCAATGAACTGTGGATGACAATAATTATTATCTTAGTTATTGTAGGTAACTGAAAAAAGTTAGTTTTACACATTCTATGGATCCAAATCTTCCAACGAAGGTCAGTTTACTGATAAATATAATTAAAATAGACATTAAAAAGCAGAAACCCACAAAAATAATTCAAAAATATTAAGAAATTAATTTTGACAAAAATTAACCTAAAAATAAAATCTTTATAAGGATGCCCGTTTCTTATAGTAAAACATTATAGGCATTTAAAAAATGCATTTTAGTTGCAAACAAATGAGTTAATTTACATATCAAGTGTTTAAAATGAAAAAATAAAATGTACTGTTGCAATGGCGGATCGACGCTAAACGTTTAAAATGGCCTTTCGGGCGCCGACCAAATTTCTAATGATTATTTACCTATTCGGACAAGAACACCTCCTGCGACGTCGCGTTGTAGAACGACCCGACCTAGAATATTGTAGTATAATTGTAGGTCACGCACCCATGTCGGTGGACCTCGGAATAGTTACATTTAATAAATACAAGTTTGGCAACGTCAATTTTATAACAATTCTACTTTAAAACTCATACTAAATATAAAGTCTCATGAATTGGGCGTTATACCGGGTGTCCCGAGGTGAGTCGCTTATAAGATTATTTTGTAAACTATACAATAGAAACTTTTAAACTTTCTATTCTAACATAAGTCCATGTAAAGTATATTTATAAAATACTTTCGTATTTGCAGTGTTGCCATTTACAGGACATCTTGGCAACAACTTAATTTATTGACGTCCGTTTTCACTTTGGCCCGACCTTGAATTTTATTCTAAAAATTACGTCGCCGTAATTAACGTTAATTTACATCGCTGATAAGTAGCGAGTATCACCAACATTTGGCTACGTCAGTTTTGGTAAGTATCGACGTCACAACTGATGCACTAGTTGTTGGCGACGTCAGGTCTTAGTAAATAATACGTTGTTTGATGGAAAAACCAACTGCCGACATAAATTTGGGCCAAAACCGACGTCATGTTAGGTTGTAATTAGTCGGAAGTGAAAAAAATGCTGCTTAGGGACTCTAAGTATTTTTGACCTGAACATATTCATACCAAGTTTTATATAACGAAGCCAAAATCATGGCAAAATTAACTAATGTCGTTTCCAAATACTATAAACTGTTTAATTAATCCAAAACACAAATTCTTGAACTTTTAATGGGAGAAGTCAATATTTGGAAATAAACAGTATTGGCAAACGAAAATAGGCAAAAGCTTAAATCAAAACATATATGATAACTTTTTCGAGACAATGCACAAGTGTGACGATATTTTTCCGTTGATAAAAAAATTCTTGGATGTTTGGCAGTAAGTAATGCTTCGTCAGAAAGAAGCTTCTCCTGCCTCAGAAGATTGAAAACATAGGTACTTAAAAACACTATGACGGAAATTCGTCTGTGGGGCTTAGCATTTCTGCATATCAACAGACATATTGAAATTGACATTGAGCGAGTTATTGACCGGTTTGTCCAAAAAAAACCGGAAACGAACATTTTTTGAGAGGCATCTTATATTTGAGATATTGCAATACAAAAATTAATGTTTGAACAAAAAGCTTCTTAGACCTCAAAAAAAAAGTATTTATAATGTCCATATCCACCAACGTGAGTATTCTCCGATTAAGCTTCAATCATGATTAACACTAATCGGAGTTTGGAATGGGTCTTGGCAAACAAAGTTTCAATTCAATGTAAAACACCATCTTCTAAACACCGGTTAGCAACTAATCAGGATTAAAGCTTAATCGGGGAATGTTTGCGTCGGTGGATACGAGCATAAGAAACACTGAAGGTTCCCAAAAAAATTAAGATAAATTATGTTCTTTCTTTATAACGTATTTCTTACTTGACGAAAATAAATCAAAAGAAAATACGGAAATATTAGAAATTATGAGGACCAAAAATACGCGATAAAATTAAAAGCGATTAGTTGACTAAAACTTTGAGATTTGTTGTTCAAAGAAATTAGAAATACAAAATGTAAAATGTTCTTAAATTTCCCAAATGAACCTTCATATTTCCCAACTGCAAGCAACTGTAAGCAACATTGGGGGGGGGGGCGGTGTCTACCCCCACCCCCCCCCCCAAGGGATTTCCGGTGCTTGTAACGGACTTGTGTTGTTAGGGTTTGACAGCGCACTTGATTAGATACGACTTTATGAAGCTCAAGCGGAATAAAATGCACTTAATGCAGATCTTTTTAGCCAATGGAATACGAAAGCATGCTGATCTTGCACGTCAATGGAATGAAAACTAGTGATGCACTCAGCATTCCAATGCAAACCGCTATTAGTGAAGCGGGCGGAGTTGTCAAATTGAATTACTTCCAACGAGTTCAGGGAAATGAGTGTTAAAATAAAATAAAATCGCCTTTTTAAGTGCTTTTCTGACTAAAATATTATTTCTTGAGCCTCGAGTTTTGCGTTTATCACGAGCTTAAAACGATTAAATTCTATAACTATGTACTAATCACATTTTCTCGGTGAAAAGGCTCGGAACGCGAGCGAGCTTTTCAGTTGGCATTGACACAGAAGGGTGTAAAATGGCGAGAGATCAACTTAGACATCAAGACAGTAATCATTGAGTTTCGTTTTTTTTAAAATATAAATCAGAAAGATACTGACATAATGAGAGACTCTAGAAGGATCAGAGTTCTCACATGTGCGCAAAAAATTTCTGCACACGGGTGAAATTGAACGTTTTCTAAGAATGCAAATCGTGTGAAATCCTTTATTTTCATATGTGGTCGTAGGAAAAAATAGTTAAACTACACAAAAACCTGTGACCCAGATGGTTTACCAGTAAAAACTGTAAATTTTTGTTGTCCAGTATTTTGGCTAAAATTTTTAATTCAAAAGCGGAGCTAAGGTAAGCATTAAAAACTACAGAGGTATTTAAAAAATTTCTTGATTTCCTAAATTTCTTGAATCAATAGATAAAATTGCACCATATTTTCAAAACATAATTATAAACCAACAACACAATCTCTTGATATATGAAGAAACTTTGTTGGAAGCCTTGGAGAGTGGGTATCAGGTAGATGTCATCTATACCGATTTCTCCTAGGCTTCGAACAATATAGATTTTACTTATCAGTTGGATAAGTCCAATTTGGAGAAACCTTGCAATTATCATGCGTGACTTGGGTGTCTTTTTTGATAGAAAACTTATTTTTGTTGAACACATAGATATTAATGCAAATAAAGCTATGAAATTGCTAGGATTTTTGTTTAGAACATTTAAAGACGTAAACAACATTTTTACATTAAGAAATGCTTACTGTCCAATTGTAAGGTCAATTCTAGAATATGGTTGTACTATTTGGTCTCCATATTATGAGATTCATAAAAATCGTTTGGAAAAAATACAAAGAAAGTTTTTGCGCTCTATATGCTATAAATTACACATACCTATTGAGTCAATTGATTATGACCAGCTAATGTGTCTGTTGAACTTAACAAATCTAGACAATCGTAGAAAGTACTATATACTACTATACTATCAATATTCAAGTTTCATCTGCCATCACGGAACACAAGAAATCATAAATTACACTACATTGCCAATAGCCAATAAAAGCGAAGATATTTCTTTCTAATGTTAACAACCTCACGAGTTTATCGCTCAGTATCGTAAATAATGGACCCTGCCGCCTCCTTTAAGCAAGAAAAAGCTGTGGTTTGGACCTGAAAACATCTAATTTTTAATTAGATTAGATGTTCAAATCTGTCCCCTTCTTGAGCCTCACAATATCCCAATCTATTGTAAAACTCTTGGCGCGTAGCAGCCAACATTTCAGGGGTGATAGAGTTGCCTGCCTCCAAAATTTTCGCCCTCAACTCCTGTATAGTCGTAGGCCGTAAGTGAGGGTGTTGGAAAAAAAAAAGTCATTTGGCGCAAGATCTGGTGATCGAGGAGGCCATCGGATATTTCTATACGTGGAAATAATTCTATTACCAAATACCTGACGAAGGTAATTTGTAGCCTGGCGTGAATTGTGGGATGAACAGCCATCTTGCTGAAACCACAATTCGTCCAAATTTATGTTGAGTTCCCTCAACCGTAGTAAAACCTGGTGTTGGAGAAGATCAACATATTTTTGGCTATTCAAATTCCCTTCAATGAAAAAGGGTCCAATAATGTGATCCCCGACAATACCGCTCCAAACATTTAATTTTTGAGGATGTTGCGTTCTAACACTTGCGTGCAGATGTTTATTTTCGCTGGATCAATAGCGGCTATTTTGTGGATTGTGAGAGCTATGAAGTTCAAATGTCTTCTCGTCACTAAACAAAACTTTTGATAGGAAATTTTCGTTCCTGTCACATTTATCCCTCATAACCTCACAATATTCTAACCAGCGAAAATAATCACCTGGTTGCAATTCCTGCGACTTCCCAATCTTAAACGACTTGTAGCCGTATTTTTTTAGGATCCATTGGCAAGTACTGTTGGGAATATCCAGTGCCTCCGCAATCGGTTTTGTCGAACATGATTCATGTGCCTCAACGTAAGCGCATATCATTTCGTCTCGTTCCACCCTGTGTGGAAGAACGGGATGCTCTGGTATTTCGCCGTCGTGGTAACACTTTCTACAACCATTTATGCACCCGTACCTTTCAAAACGATGACGAGACAGTTTGAGCCACAGGAACCGGTCGATCTGGAAACGCAAAAACAAAAAGCCCAATGACCTCGTCCGCACTGTCACTTTTTATGTAGTTTTTAATAATAAAAATCTTTTCTTCTCGAGTATACGGCATTTTAAAAACACAAAATTTACGAAACTGAAGCGACTCGAAAGGAAATAAAAATGCAATGCCTGTAAATCCCAGTTTTCCTCGATCATCTCATGGTGTGGCCGCCATCTACCGGAATTTGCAGACATCTTGTCAACGGTTATTATTGCAACTATGATTTATGCTCACAATGAAAGAGTGGCGACAATTTTTTCTCATGAAAGCAGTCCGGAGATAATAACAAACTGGCACCATTGCTCAATATACCTGTTTCTTTTGTGCGCGCAGAACTTTCTATGCCATTTCTGTTTGATTTATTGAAATCCTATCCCTAAGGAAAATCTTAGGAACCCTGTATTATCCATTAGTTAGTTCACGAGGTATTTTGTTTTTAACTTTTAATTTCAGGTCGAATAGACCAAGTAGATCTGTCGTGATTTTAACATGTATTCTTAGTTATAGGTTTTTACTTTTTTGACCATTGTTATTGTGATTTTTTTTATTATGTATGTATATTAGGATGTATCCTACTTTAAACAAATAAATTGATTGATTCAATCTGGACTTTTGAGATCCTTGAACTTGATGGGGCAAACAGGCCTTAGATTTTAATATGTTCGCGTATCCACGCTCAACTATGAGCAAACAATGTTAGCAGTTTCATGCATAAGCAAAACGAACATGTTAATAAATAAAATAGCTTTGGGCGCTCCAGAGACTTAATAATATTTATTTGGCTCTCTTTAAGATCAAAATTGAAATTTCTGAACTGCATGGAGATGCGCCGCTTTTCTCAATTTTCTCAAAATAAATACGAAGCATATTGAAAAAACACTAGTCAACACAGAAAAAAGGTCGACCTGCTCGACGCAGGTCTGTTGGTGTCTGTGGTGGGAACCGCGTTTAACCAATATCCGATACTGACAGAAGAACTTTATTTGTTTGCCATGTTTTATTACATTTTTTTCAAATACACTACGCACATGGAACTGATAACACAATTGTTTTTAATTTTTTATGAAGCGTGAAAGGAAAACATGCTTTTAATTTTAAATAGCTGTATATTTATTTTCAATTAAAAACTTCTCTTGATATTTCCAGGGGACACACGTCAGGGGACTGATAATTGGGGTAGGTACTGGAAAAAAATATAAAAAAAGGAACACCAAATATAATATTTAAGATTTAAGCAATGATAGCTTATAACCTTTTCAAAAAAGTAATTAAATGCCTTGTAGTTAAAAATATATTTAAAGGGAACAGGAAGTTTACCAATTTCTGTAGAACTACCCATATACTCTTAAATTCATTTTGCTTCCATGCACACAACTACACATATTTACATAAGTATTTTACATGAATCTTTTCAATAAGAAGCCAATATGGTTTTTTACCAAAGCTGGGATTTCTTTAAAAAAAAAACAAATTTGATGCGGCCGACACTCAAAGGGATCCCGTATTGGCGAAAAATTGGAAATAAATTGAAAAATAAACTTGACGTTGTCCGGATTATTATAATACTTTTGAGGATTCAATATGCAAGGCAATGTCGACGTACACAATTAGGTTTTGCTCGAAAAGAAAAATAAGATCATAAGGTGGAAAACTTCCCGAAAATCATTTTGATTCGAATTTACCTTGGCTCCAACTTTGAATTTAATTTATCCCAAGGGCTATAAACAACATTTACCCGTATACGGGGTGTCCCAATATTAATAATAGTGACCTTTTGCACCTATTATTTTGGCCCAATTTCACTTATTTGAAACGTGCGCACTTGATAAGAAATATTTGCGCACCAAACACAAATAAAATAAAATATTCATTCAAGGGGCCGAAGCAACACAAATATTTTGCCAAGGTAACGTAAAAAACTACAAATTATTATTGAATGCGTCCGTTTATTACGTATATTTGCTCTTAATCAAGGATCGGTGCAGTGGCCGCATAACGTTAGACGTTAGATTTTTAGATGGCGCTATACAGACCGCTTCAAGCTACTGCGAACATAGGGCGGAAGAAGTCTAATTTGCCAGTGTACGTACATGCAGAGACACCGCACGCCTATCAGTGAAGCAACCAACACTCAGGCTTCCGATCGCCATTCGCTGCCATTCGCCGCCTTTCACCTTGTATTTAGTACGCCTCTAACCACGGTGCTGTGTGGAGCGTAGTCAATGAAACCGGAATTTGGTCAATAAATACGCAAATTTTTATAACGTAATTTTCTTATTTTTTGTCACTGATAAATAAGAGCGTTTTATTGTCAACTGCTCAGATTTATCAGTGACGACGTGTTACAATGAAAATAATAAGGAGAAACAAAATAAAAGCAAGTTCTCAAAATAAAATAATACATTCTAAAAACCAAAAAGATTCTCCCAGTCAAAAAAAAATTAAAGCAAATGTTCGAAAAGTCCTCCTTGCTCGGCTAGACAATATCCGAGCCTACTATAAAAACCCCTTCTAACGTTTCCAAGCATGTTAGGGGTGATAATTTGAAAAGCTTCTTCAAAAACAGATAGAAGTCATTAGGAGCAAGATCGGGAGATCGAGCTGGCCATAAAATAGTTCCCAGTGTACTTATAACCCGATTAGGAAATACATTATCAAGATATTCCCTAACAAGGCCAACATTGTGAGAGGAACAACCATCTTGTTGAAATCATGTTTCACCAAATCTTACACCTAACAACTGCCTAGCAGTTGGAATAATTTGCTGCTGCAGTAGATCCAAGTATCTAGGACCATTCAAATTGCAATTGCCGTTAATAAAAAATGGCCCAATTACGTGTTCCCCTACAATACCCCCCCCCCCAAACATTTAGTTTTTGGGGATACTGTGTTCTTACGTCAAAATACAAATGCAAATTTTCCCTCGACCAATATCGAACGTGTGCACTGCACTTTTTCGGCAACTTCGTAGACATCCATTTTTAGTTTTAAAAATGTATTATTTCAATTAAGAACTTACCCATCTGTTTCTCGAGCAAGGCAGAAATAAAACAAAATAATAAAAACAAAATGAATTTCCAAAAGATAACTGCAGCGTGCTTCGAATCCACCTCGGTCGTACGGCACGGAGAGTAAATTGGACTTGATTCCCCTTATGTTCGCAGTAGCTTGAAGCGGTTTGTATGTGGGACGGTAGTGTAGTGTCTAAGGGCCGTATGCATAGTCGTTCCTCAAGGCTCCCTCCTTCCTTCGCCATAAGAATTTACATTACCCAAGGAGTACATCTGTGAGATTGCACCGTACTCCATTGAAGAGTTTTTAAACAAGAAAACCAGGTAAAACTCTAATTTGAATTCTGTTTTTTCTTTCATACATAAACGTGTCTATGTCCATTTTGTCGTTCTGTATAAACGAATTGTTTTATTTACATTTTGATGTTTTATGTTGATTTATTTTAGGAAAATCGCTTGTACAGATATTTTGTTCCTTTTTATACCTATTTTAATCTATGTTGTTTTCATCAGGTAACAATGCTGTTCCTATCTTATTTTAATCCTGTGTGTCAAAATATAAAATAGTTTTTTTGTACACTTAAATGTTAGTACGTTGTCTATTGCAAAAAAAAAAAAAAAAAAAAAAAAAAAAAAAAAAAAAAAAAAAAAAAAAAAAAAAAAAAAAAAAAAAAAAAAAAAAAAAAATCTGCTTGTACAATTAATTATAACTTATACGCTTAATTTTCTGTTTTGTTCAAAAAGAAATCCACAATACCATGACAATTTCCAATGGATGTTTATATTTATATTAATATGTTACCTATTTATTTTATTAATCTATAACTTTATAATATTCAATTAGGCTGACGATACCTGTATATATATGTATTTTATATGTATAAATAACATGGCAATAAAGAACTATGAACTATGAAGAAGGAAGACTTCGGAATTACTATGAACACGGCCCTAAGGAAAGAATTGCCCCTAAATATCATTGTACAACTACAGACTCTAAATAATAACTAGGTAAATGTGTTTTTATTATGTTTCGAGCATCGTCATCGGCCCATAAGACCTTTTCAGGCACCGGCCCACCGAGCTTAGCTCGGTAGCTCGCCGGGCCAATCCGGGCCTGCTCACAAGAAATAGGCTATAGTTTCTCCCCAGATTTTAAGTAAAAAAAAGTACAACTAGCAACGCCTTGTTCTTTAATTTTTTGATCTTTTACCAGAGTGTACAGGGAAAACTAAACATCAGAATTAGCTGAAATTTTGCAGGGGTGATCATTTTTAAATGCTTAACAAAAATATCTGAAGGATTTCTCAAAATTCTCAATTATTTTTTCTTCAAAATAAAAGCTCTGGTGCTGTCATCTATCCCAAAAGCCTCAAAATAATAGCGGTTTAGAACCAACCCGATTTACGATGAATTACATTTTTCCTTTTTATATTTCCTTGCTTTAGCGAAAATAAAAACTAAGTTTCCTTTTTTCTAAAAGCCTATGCACTCCGGAAAAGAAAACCGATCAATCAATCATAAACGGGTACACTTCATTGAATTTGGTAGACACACGCAGTTCAAGTGTTGGACGATAGATCGCAGAATTTATACGATTCCATGGTGACTGCAGGTGTTTTGTTAACAAACTTTAAATCAGGCCGCAGTGGAAAAGAAGAGTATTTTTACGTTTTCTGACAGAAAACCATTCGAGGTTATGTGTTTTCAAAAACATTGTTCTAAAACAAATATAAAACCACTCCGCATGTGCGGTCGCCCGCCGAAAAAGGCCTAGCGCTGCGAGGGCATTACCCCGAGTCTATCAAAGAACCAAGAGAACTTTACTGGCTCGCTGGGATTACTAGGAATTAGCATAGAAACATTCGGCGTCCATAACCCCACATAATTTTGTTTTTATTGTGATTCAACCATTTTTTTTATTTAAATTATTGCGGCATAGTTATGTGCAAGTGTATTAGATGTCATCTTAGAGTACAAGGGATATATTTTAGATACCAACCTCCGTTTCAAAACACACGGATACTTGAGTACTAGCAAAACAGGTCAGTAAAGCTCCATTTAGAGGTTGGAAAGACTCTTGCTAGTCGTTGATCCTCCTGTTTAAAATAGAATACGATTATTTCGGCTAGCGCCAGTAGCCGATTTTTGAATCTGCATGCTTTTAAGTTAACCTGTTGTCGGTATCAGGTAGCGGCAGTGTTTCCAATTTTAATTCAATTATAAATGCACCTGTAAATGCAACCTTAAATATTTTATACTTATGTGCTTTAGCGACGCAGAACGCGAAAAGTCAAAATAAGTAACCTAACCCCAAATTTTTGACCCGGTGCTAAATAATCTCTGGTGTCCCACTGTGGATAAACATAAATAAAGTCTCCGCGTTGCCATGAAAAACAAATGACGTAAAATTTTGGAAAAAAATCATGTCGACATAGTTAAACTGATTTCCCATACAGTGTTGCTAAAAACAATTCCCCAGATTGTAACTATTGAAATCTACCCTCACCATTTTTTTTGTGACTTTGTCCTGTGGATTTCATTAATTTTTAAATGAAACCATCTAGAGCCAAAATCCGAGTTATGCGCGTTGGTCGTTACAGACAGACAGATAGACAGACAGACAGACAGACAGACGGCGCGACAAAAATGTTTCAAAATTTTTATTTTTGGCAGGACAAAAATCATTACTTTCATCAATCAATCAAAATTTTTCAAGAAGCAGTTTTTTATTAAATGTTCTTCTCTCTCTCTCAGACTTAAATTTTGTTTTATTTAATGTTCTAATTTTTTGAGCTAAATAGTTATAAAAATCAGCAACCTACGGTATGCCGACGACACTGTCATAATAGCAGACAAGCTGAAAGCCTGCAAGAGTTGTTGAATCAAATTGCTGCCAAAAGTTCGCAATTCGGACTTAACTTAAGAAGTAAATGGCCAGCAAGTCGAACGCGTGGATTTATACAAATACTTGGGTTGCCTCCTCAATGAGAACTGGGACGACATGCAAGAAGTTCGGGCAAGAATTGACCAGGCCAGATCATCTTTTATCAAAATGAAATCAGTGTTGTGTAGTCGCGATCTTAATACCACTCTCCGAATTCGTGTGTCCTTCTGTGTTATGTTTTTAGCATCTTATATTATGGCATGGAAGCATGGACTGACTGACGTCACGTGCAAAAAGTTAGAGGCATTCGAGATCTGGTGTTATGGTAGAATACTAAGGATATCTTGGATGGACAGAGTGGATGTTTTGCTTAGAATAAATAAAGATCTTAAAGTTTTATTTACCATCAAAAAACGAAAATTCGAATATTTTGACCATATTAAGGCGCATTTACACAGACAAACTTTCCTTTGATGTTGAAATGCCGACAAATATTTACACGAGCCTCTTGAGCAAAATGTTCAAAGAAATGTTCGAGCAAAATCGCGTACAAAAAAACACACGTAAATTTTGGAGAGAATGTTGACCAAAATTTGTTTGAAGAAATGTTGGTAATAAAAATTTCTTACAAATTTAAATTTTATAGTTTTATGGGAATTCATTGAACTTAACTGAAAATAGAAAGACTAAGTTTTAAAACAAGGTATTTTTAATTAAGTGCTTTCCGACGGAAAAACGATTTGATGACGAAATTCACGTTTTACCTCATAAGCCATGGGGTTGTAAAAAAAACGAGAATCAAAAAAAATAAAAATTGGCACTTATTTATTGCTGTTGCTGGGTTAGGAGAAGGTAAAAACCGTAGACTAGTGAGAGGGAGTTTTGGTCAAATGAACATTGACACACAAAATTACAGCAGTGTTTGACAGCGCTGCGTTCCGACTGTCTAAACCTCCCTATCCCCCCCCCAGGGAACAACTAACTACTCTCCAGAACAGTTCTCTAAAAATATCCACCTGCATTTTAAAAAGTAATTACTTCGAAGACATTTCCGTTTTCTTTTTATAATGAAAGAAAACCAAAAAAGTTAAAGAAAAGAATTAAATGTTATTACCTCCATCATTAACTATTTTAACATTGCATATGACAAAACTAATAGCGAATAATAATGTTTCGCTTGCCGTCGCCTTTTTTTCACAAAAGTTTAAAATAAAAGTTGGTGTTCCATTTTTTTAAAGAATTGAGATCACTGATCAATGATGTAAAATTATATTTATTCTCATCTTTAAAAATATTTTTCCAAAATAGATAGCAATAACTTGCTCAAAAATTTACCCGAACAAAATGTTCAAAGAAAAGCTCACAAAAATGTTCGCGCAAAAAATTTCAGATCTTTTGCACGAGCTTTTATTTGAGCATGTTCGTCTGTGTTGATGGAAGGAGAGGTCTGGGTCGTAGACGGATATCATGGCTTAAAAATCTTAGACAATGGTATGGTGTTAGTACTATGACATTTCTGAAAAGCAGTGGACAGGGTACAGATCGCGCTGATGATAGCCAACGTTCCAAAAGAGCATGGCGCTTGAAGAAGAAGAAATGGTTATAAAGATTTATGATAGTTGGCAAAAGCATAATTCTAAGCTCTGGAAGAAGTGGTTTACATGTGTCTCGACAGCATTGGCCAAAATTCGTATCAGCTTTTTCCAGGCTCTAAAACCACTATCTACATCCGTAGAGTTTCCCTTTTTTAATTAACAATCATCTTATTCATGCACTCCTGATAAGAGATCACCCTGTATAATCAATTTACGTTTCAACGCACGTGTAAGGGCGGTCTCTCTCAGAGATCCGATTTTTAATTCAAAGTAAACAAAAACCAATTTAAGTAACAGATTATATCGTGCATAGGAAGGCGAAGGATTTTTCGTTTTCCTTTTGCCAAAACACACAAAAAAATTTTTGTTGTTCGCTATTTTTTTGTTTAATTTGGTAAAAAACCATATATAGGTTGTAAAGTGACCATAGTGTACATTTAAGTTAAAAATCTTTTCCACGGATTAAACCTTAGATTAAAAAGAGACAAGATACCTAACACTTACGGAGACTTTGGTGTGACAGTGGCATACCTACTTAAATGTAAATTTACACGTGGATTATATTATTAAAATTTTACTATAATATGAAATCTGCAAAATAAATAATTCTGCCAATGTGAGCTTTGGAAGCTTTCTAAGAATAAATGTTTGTAGTATAATTTTATACAAAATAAATTACATTATTACAAAGTTTGTATATGATTTACAGCAATTTCAATTTTCAACACATTGGAACATCAAGAAAAAAAAATATTACCTAGTACCTAAAAATTATGTTATTGTGTTTGTTAGTTTTGTTATTTTTTCTGGTCATTAACAGAAACTTACTTATACTAACTTCTTCAGTACACAATAAAGTCAATAATGCTTAGGGTATATAGAGACATCTAGGACAGACAAAAAGTTTCAAATCGAAGGCCGAGCGCAGATGGCAACCTTAATATTCTGATAAGAGGTATTAAATATTCTTACAAACCTGAACACATGTGAATTAACTTTTTTTGTTGTTTGCAACTTGGGTTAAGGACTTTACCTAGCTTTATTTTATATTCTTTATAAAAAAAACCTTCGAAAATATCTCATTTGCGCATTAACTACTTCATCAAAAGTATGTTTTATTTTATCGTCTTTATAAAAAAAACCTCGAAAAAAGCGTTATAAAAACGTCCGAAAATATCTCATTTGAAACATTGGGCATTAACTACTTCATCAAAAGTATTTTAAATTTTGAAAATTAACAAAAAAAAATGTGTTTGTTGATATTTTAATCTAAGGATCTACTAATTTAGGTATGTTTCATAAACTTTTTTATTTTCTGTGTACTTACCGGCATGTACCGCCACTGACTGATTGTACTTGCTCTCCCTTTATTTTCAAAACATTGGACGATTTGTTCCAAAATATCACTTTAAATGAACTGAAATATTCTCCTACTGGTAAAAAAACACACTATAAACGTTTTTTGACAAAATGTGGTTTTAAAAAGACTTACAAACTGCTTAAAACATCCTGAAATTTTAGAATGAATAACACGAAAAGCTTATGTCTGCCGAGTTTCCCCACCCACCCAATTCTCTATCCCTATCATTCTAATGTCATTTAAAAGCATAGAAAAATAATCGATATTTCTCACTTTTGTTTTGTTGTGATTTTATTTGTAAATGAACAGTGATTATTATTTGCCAAGGAGTTTTCGTTGGACCAGATATCTTGTCTCTTTTTAATCTAAGGATTAATCGGAAGAGCAAACAATACAAATTATGGCCGCCAATCAAAATAACCACAACCACCACGAAATGGATTCGTAGCTTACGGCATTGGTAGTGGTTAATAGCGACATAAAGCTATTTTTTACTCATCGCCGGATACGTATCCGAAAACCAAGCATATTAATTGGTCAGAAACTTGTACCACGTTCGAAAAGAGCAAATATATGCTAATCTAAGGTGTTCTTGAACGCGATAGGTGTTGAGATGCGTTAGGTATCACGTATCGTTACGGCACACGTATCGTATCTCAGCACCTATTGCGTTCAGAAACACCTTAAATTAGCATATATCTGCTCTTTTCGAACGTGCTACAAGTTTCTGACCAATCAATGTGCTTGGTTCTCGCTAGATGCGGATACGTATACAACGGAATGACGTTTAGCTATTGCGCAGACTCAGTAATTACAACAACCACTACGAAGTGTCAAATAAGCGTTAAATTTCGAAAGAAGTGTTTCCCTAAAATAAAAATATGTGTGCATATGAATACAGGCTTCATTCTTTTAAGCACTCCTTGACTGAATTTTATGGTGAGTCTTTTTAACCTCATTTACCTTATTGTGAATTGTATTATTTATTAAAAGTATCTGTATTTTTTTTTTTATTATAGTTGTGATTTATTTTTTTTTTTAATGATATATTTATACTTTACCACTTAATAGTCTTCTTTGTTTTGCTGTCTTGCTTGTTTTTGATTGCGTAGTTTGTTTTTTATATTTTTAAACTTAATATATATTGTCTTTTATTATAACAATAAATTACTAGAATTTTTTTTATCATAGAGTTACGTTGCAATTTTTTTTCAAGTGTGAGGATTTTTTCACATCTACCAATTACAATAAAAACTGCCGGCACTCTCCATGTATTTAAAAACAAATTAAAATGTGTGTAAAGCGTTTTATTTATTAGACGAATATTTTTTATACGAAATAATATTATGTCCTGTTTTCTGAAGATAATATATTTAAATCTTATTGGGATACTGTGTTTCTTTTTTACAATTTTATGCAATTTAATATAATGTTCTGTCCTGTTTTTTATATGATGTTCTGTCATGTTTGTGAAAATGTTATATTTTTATATCTTATTAGGATACTGTATTTTTTATACATGTGCCTTTTTGTATTTTTTTTAGAAATAATCTTAAATTTGCTGGTAAAAATTCTAAATGACTAGCGACGTCTACATTGCTATACTAAAATTGTTTGTAAATAATATTAACGTGTTCGACACAATTGTTAAATTGCCACAAAGGAAAATAAAGATCGACTTTACTCTATTCTAATTCTTTGCTAATAATTTTTAAGCAAAAACAACAGAAAATGGGAAATTGGATTTCGTCGAAATTTTGCTTATTGCTATTAAAGTATTTTTAATCGAAAATGTTTGGTAACAATTTTCCTTGATTCAAAAATAAAATAAACCATGGCTAAAAACTAAAAAGCACAAACAAAAACATCTTGGCTTTTGTATGGCCTTGCTCAGCATTCTTTGGCGACTACAGGGAACTGTAATGACAATTTTTTAATTTTTTCCTATTTTTGCAAAAAAAAACAAAAAATTTGTCAGTTTTTTTTTGCATTGTATAACCAAAAAAGACATGGTTTGGTTATTTGAGGACAGTTACTAAAATTGTGTTTTTCTACGATCATGGCACTTCCCACACTGTTTGCCGTGCGAGAAGACACATAACGAGGGCAGTGAGGTATTTAAAAACGTAAGTAAAAAAAAGCACAGTTTAGCCGCGAGTTGTTAATACTATCAAAAAATCCAAGAAAAACAGGAAAATACTTTTAAAAATCTGGAACTAAGAGTACTTTTCGCAACACACTATAAATCAAGGCGGCTAGTAAATAAAATAACAATGATTTCCATAGCGATGTGCCTTTTTACTAGGTGATGTTCATTGTTGCGACATTTTAATCTTTGACAGTTTAATATTTTGACGTGTTTTTAAAAGATTTTTTCGTAAATACTTGGTGAAAACTGACGGAAATGCTTAATTTTTAAGCAGGCATAATTAGATTTTTTCAATATTACTATTTTCCGCTATTTCTCTTTAATTTTGGTAAAAAACGGACATAAATATTTTTTGTTGGAACCACTTTTTTTGGGTTTTCCGCCACTAAGTTACGGAAATTTTTTTAAAAATATGTTAAAAACCACTGCGTAAATTCGTAAAGAAACTTTTTTTTTCGTTTTTCAGTGGTTTTTAAATAAGATAAAAAATATTTTGCCTACACACACAAAAATTTTAACTAGAATAAAGTACTTATCTGACGTTTCGGCAGAAACTTTACTGCCGTTTTCAAAGAAATTATTCTTTTCAAAACTTTTTAGATTCTTTTTTAAAAATATCTGTCTGTTGTCATACAACTGACTGACTTTGACTAATATATATATTTCAAATATCAACTTGACAGTTTGGTGTGTCGATAGTAGTCAACAAGATATTGGGTGAGTTTAATAAAATTAAAATTATATTTGTTTGAGTGTTTTCGATTTTAGATTACATTATAAAAATACAAAATTTAAAGTGAAATTAAAAACAAAGTTTAATATTTTGTTGTTCATTTTAAAATATTTTTTTGCACCCGTGATCAAAAAAAAGTTTTTTTTGCATCGGTAACCAAAAACGCAATGCTTTAGTTATCTGCAGACAGTTGCTAAAATCACAGAGTACCGAACAGAGGTGACCCGTGCGTAAATCATGTCTTGGATGAAGGTATAAAAAAAAGAATTTTTCGTGCACGGCGTGCGTAAAAAATACTTTGACGCACGCTTTTTTTTACCGATTTTTAGTCCAATAATCCATAACGTTAACTTTACCGCACTGAGGGCGGTAAAATACTACTTTCCGCACGCAAATAAACAGGTAAATAACTATCCCACACTCATTAGGAAAATGGCTCATTTGATTAAGGTATAAAAAATTATTTGCAAGCTGCAAAGTTTTTAAGAGCTTTTTTGCATTCTTTCTAGTAACGTTTATGTCCCAACAAACAAGCAAATGTTTAATAAAGATAAACTCAAAAAAAAAATATATATAAAAAAAACAAAATCATAAAAAAACATGTAGCTACAAAAACAAACAAAAATCATGAATAAATTATATAAATTGTAAATAAATAAGAAGCCACTACTATAAAATATTTATATATCTTTTGCAATTGCATCACTGCAGTCACAGAATTGTTCAAAGCTAATAAAACTTTGCTTACGACATCACTCGGGGGGAATTCCTTTGCCGACTTTTTCTCTTGTCACTTTTTGGGCCATAAAGAGGATTTATATGGTTTTGAGAAGGAATTTTACCTTTTCGACGCGACGGACGCGAGTAAAATCAAACGGAACGATTTACTTTTTCGGAGCTAAATTCTATCAGAGTTCAAAGTTTTCCCTGACCATTTTTACAAAATTTCCTGACATTTTTGTCCATGTTACACTTTTTCAAATTTAGTCTCACAGTCTCTGTACATTATTTTTTTCCCTTATTAGTTAAGTTAGTATTTGAAAAAACTGTCAACGCCTTCACCCAACTATAAAACTCAAGCAAAGAACCCCGCACAAATTACATTGGAAATGGCTTTCGGCGAAATGTCATAATTTTTTTATATGTTGTAGTACTCGATCAACAAAGCACAAAAATAAAAAAAAAAACGAGATAGGGAGCAGGATTACTTTCTGAGATATGGAGCTTTAAAGTTGACGTGTTTTTAGACTATATTTTTGGACATGGTCCAAGTTTTTTTCCACAACTTTGTTCGTTACCGCGGAAATAAAATAATTCGAATCTCTATTTGTCTGAAATGAAACAAACAGCCCTTTCATTCACATAAAAATGTTTTATATGATTTCTTTGGTACCACCAGAAAAGTCACTGATTTGTAAGTTTTAAGAAGGAAAGAAAAGGACCATTTTTTAAAAAATGACATACATATGTTATTAAAAATAATGCCATTTGGCTAAAGAAAAAATTTTTAGCTTGAGTGGCACCTTTCCAAATCCAATCAAAAAGCTTATTACCAATATTTCGGTACCAATTAGTACCCACTGGTACCTGTATTTGACCAATTAAATTGCTCGTGTGGTATATGCTTTTAGGCTAACTTGGGGTCGCCGGTAACGAGCGAACCTAAGGGATTAAAAATAAATTTAATCCCTCAGCTTAGGGGCTTAATCCCTCAGGGATTTAAAAAAAACTAATCTCTGGAAAATTATAATTAAATTTATGGCAAGTCATGCCAAACAGCACTTGCTCTTGGCCAAGATTTCATTCTTAGCACTCTTTCTTGTAGTTGACGAACCATTTGGCGTAGAAATAACGTAATTTTAAAAAAGATCGTTTCCTAAAGTGCATAAAATAGTATATAAACCTCGGGACTAAAGTGTCGTTTAATCCCTTAGCGAGTTGTAGCCGTCCCTACGGTCGGGCAACAAACCTTTCGTCGCGGGATTAAATGTGGCAGTTTAGTCCCTAGGTTTATAATGTACTATTCATTTCTGTGAAGACCACACTGAAGAACATTACTAAATGCAAAAATAACCCTGGCCTGTTTTTTCTTCCGTTAAAAAATGTTTTTTTTGCTGCAACTCTACAGGAAATTTAAGATTTTTTAATCCTTCTGTTAATAGTTCATGCTTCAACGGATGTGGTGGTCGATAAGCCTTTCAGCTTAATTCTAGATTTTTCCAAAATTATGACAGGCGAAAATTTTGAGGAAAAGTGTACAAAAAATGACGTTTCCTGAACGAACGAATGTTTCAAAAAAGCTTGACCTTCTATATAAAGCACCAGGAATTATGTTGATTGATATTTTTAAACTGAAGCAAAGAGGAAAACAATTAAAAAATTAAATTTTACCAAAGGTTTTTAGGTGAAATATTTATCCTAATTTTTTTTGCCAGGTAATAATGTCACTTAATATCATGACCAACCGTAAAAAACATCAGAATTTCGACTCTTTAAACAAAAGCTGACTAAACCTTATTTGGTTTTCGATTTTTCGAACGTTTCAAGTTTCGTTAGTCCTTTATCTCCATATATGTATCACTAACTTTACGAGTAGGTATATAGGCATACGCGTTGCCCGACACCTGGACCGGTATTCTCGTAACTAAATACGCTCGGCGTTTCGTGCTCGCTGACCGTATGATAACGTAATATTCGCATACCACGTGACCAAAGTAACAAAAATGGTATTTACGTATATTGAACGCAAGGCGTCGACAAAATGTGCTCAGCGCGTGGCGACCGTTTGAGAAACACCTACCATTTGCTTGCTGTTTTGCTCTCCGCGCGTACGATTTTCCTACCCTACAATACTTTGTAGAGTGCTGCAGAAAATATAGTAGTTTTTTTAGTTTGCATTTTTATTAATAATAAAAAAAATAAAAATCTCTTATTAGTAGCTTCGGGACGGGTATTTAGAGACTCTCAACATCTCACAAAAGTGGCTTCTTAAAGTAATTTTTAAGACCGGCTTTACCCATTAACCTTACTATTTGATGCTCGATGTAAGACAACTTTTTTTCCAAAAAATAGCAACAAAAATTTTTCTTAATAAAATCGACATCGAAATAATTGAGCATACGTATAATACTTTGGCCATTGGTCAGCGGTGCTTTTTGTATCTTTCATCAGCTGTGTACCAAAAAATATCTGGTTTTATTAGGCTCATGCCCACATTGTTTTCTTTTAAAAATAAACTAAAAACTTTCATGAAATATCAAATTAGCATACATGAAATAAATAGCTTAATTGATATAAAAAATAATTAGTAAACCATATCTTTATATCTGTGTTTTGGTCTGTATTTTCTTTACTTTTCTGAAAAATCACATTTTTCACATTAATTACCATTTTTATGTTTTTTATCTTTTGTCATTTTATTTATTCATAAATGTACTAAAAATTATTATTTTCGTTTTTTAATTCCACACTTCCATGAAAATATAAATTTTTCCACGCGCGAGGTTTCTCTTGTGGATTTATGAATTCTGTGTTTGTTGTTGAATTGGTTAGGTTATTTTTTGGGTAACAAATACCTTAGAGTCTTATTTTCTGTTTCTTAAAATGTAGAATACGCATTTTTACTATAATTATAAGGTATAACTTACTAGATATATAAGTAACTATTGTGAAACCATTTTAACAATAAATGCTATATAATAAAGTATCAATATCACTGAGTGCGGGATTTTTTTGTAAATGTGCGGTAAGTCTCGGGGTAAACTTTTTCCCGCACACTGGGCGGGAACGTGCTACGAGTTTATATCACAGGGTCAAAGGGCGGGTTTAACTGAGCTAAACCAAACCATCAAGTAATTTTTTAAAGGATCAACACTTATACAAGTCACCATTTGATTTACCCTTTCTGAAATACGGCTCGAAATCGATCACACAATGGCCTCTTTCTTACACATAGAAAAAGAAAAGGAGCGACAAGGCACAAGATGTGCTAAGCGAATTTGATTCTGTCTGCTCGCAGGGCAGCGCGTTCGGCAGAGAGAATACGAAAAGTCGTCGGTCAGCGTGCCGCTGAGCGCGCTGTTCGCTATTCGTTTCGCTTAGCGACTTCAAAACGTTACGTATTACGAGAATACCGGTCCTGGTGTGTGTTCCGTTCTAGCGCCGAAAGTGGTCGGGGGCATAGGGTCCCGAAACCAAATTTGGCAGAAACATAATTTGTCAGAATATAAATGAAATGACGGGAAAATCAAATCGCTAGAAAATATATGCATAGAATTAAATTTAAACGAAACATATTTTTATAGAAACACAAAATGTCAGGAAATATTTTTAACGTAAATAATTTAATAGAAACATAATAATACCGAACCACAAAATTCAAGAACCCCAATCTGTCCGAAAATAATTTGAACCGATAGCCACGAATTCAATTGCTATGTTGCCAGGCTTACGGCAGGGAAGAGTCGAAGTAAGTTGTGACATTGTATTAATTTACCCCCTTTACATCCCTCAACCACCCCCTACCCCCCATTTTTGTCATAATATTGTATTGTCATCGGACCTACATTACTGTTCCAAATTTCATTAAAATTGGTTCATGGGAAGTGTGTCGAAAATGAACCGCAAGATTTGATACACAGTTAGACAGCCACAAACTGTGAAGTTAAGGCCACAAAAACGGCATAGATTTGACAACACTGCTTTGCTATTTTTTTGAAAGATTAAGAATATGTGGCATCACGAATACCATTTCGAGTGAGATCGTGCAGTGTTCAGAGCACGGTGCAAACACCATAATATGTGAGGAAAAGTATAACTTATTAGGAACGTAGCCATTAAAAGGTTTTGCCTCGAAATTAAAAAGAATCAAAAGAAAAATCATTATGTAACATCAAAATAATAAAAAATTTCCGTAATATTTTTATCACTTGACATGTATCAATTTATTGGCCGAATGTTCCATTAGACAAGTGGGCGGTGGCTATGCGGAACCTGAATTCCAATACTCCAATCGAACTCACTTCAGTTTCCTTGGGCCTACTAAATTACGTGACCTTGGCGCTTCAGAATTTCGGTAAAATATTACTTACAAAGAAAAAAACCATAACTTTTTTGTTATCAGATAATAGGATTTATAAAAATCTACAACCGTATCCAAAGGATTTTTCAAAATTTGGTGTATTTTTTCTCAAAAAATAAAAAAATCCAAAAATTGCTGTTACAGATTTCTGTATTATCGACGAGGCTAAAGAAAAAGCCAGGTAAGATTTTTGACTATTGTTAGGCGTGTTTATTTTATTCCGTAAATGAGAGAGTCAGGCAAACAACTGTCTGGATACGGTTGTGAAGAATTCAAAAATAAATATTCCTGCCAAATTTCAACAGATTCCGTTTTCTCGTTTCCGATATTCTGCCCGGTAAAGATTCGCCCAAAAACAGCAAAGCAGTGTTGTCAAATCTATGCCGTTTTTGTGGCCTTAAATAAAATCGTTTAATAAAAAACCCCATGTCATTTTCCAAATAGAGAAACTCGTCACCGCCGCAATCCAGGGCCTACGGCGCTCTATAGAGATTTTAATTTGACGCATGCCCAATAGCGATTCGGATGGATTGTAGTTCACCTCATTGAAGGATCGGGCATATTATTTTCTATCAATTTGTGGTCCGGGTGTTTTTCGTTTCTAAAAAATTATTTTCGATACTTTTGTAATTCTGACGTTTTAAGATTCGCGAAAATTATAATCGGTTAAATTATATTCGTCTCTTTTAAGGATCGAGTAAATTAAAATTCTATAAAATTATATTCGTATCCATTATTTTCTGGGTATTTTACTTTCGTTCATATTTCGCTTCGGTTGTGTTCCGGTTTTTGTGAATTCGGCTTTTTTGGGGATTCCCCAAAATTACCTGATTTAAACCGTTCACTTCGCTGTCACGGCATCTGTCATTTAAATCTAAACACACCTCTGATCATACGATCCGGTCTTTCTCTCGTGCGATGGATTCACTACATTGTCCAGAAGTTTTGCTTGGCTCGTGCACACTGTTGCACTGAGTGACTGGTTTAAATCAGTATTGCACGAGTGGGTGGAGGGCATTCGTGTTGTTTCGCATGAAAAACCGGTTATTCTTTCACGTGCTACCGAAGAATCAGCATGTCGGCATATTTTTTGCCTCTTATTCTATACGGTATAGGAAAAGACGGAAATAGTCGCATTCGAATCCATACGAAAATCTCCGTATACGTGTACTGAATAATCGACAATTTTTATGTCAGTCTCTTTCTATACCGTGTGAAATAAAAAGCGAAACATAAGACGGTTTGTGTGCACCGCGTTCGAATTCGACTGGTTTAACGCAATATTGCACGAGTGGGTGGAGGGTATTCGTGTTGTTTGGCATGAAAAGCCAGTTATTCTTTCACGTACTACCCAAGAATCAGCATGTCGGCATATCTTTTGCCTCCTATTCTATACGGTATGGGAAAAGACGGAAGTAGTCGCATGGGAATAATTTCGGGTTGTTTCAAAAATAGGACCCCAGGACCGTAGGCATAGTCATATCTCAGTGCTCCCTCCTTCCTTCGCCATTCGGGATTACTATGAATACGGCCCTAGGACAGTCTTTATAGTAGGGACTGATGAGTATATAATATATTTATTATATCTCAAAGGAGCGACAAACTTTTGTGGCATTCGGTGTTTGTTTGTTTTTTTCTTCGACTTGTAGTGTTTTCTACAAGTTCTTTTTCTCGAAACTCGTAGTTTTTTCGCAGATGAGACTTGTGTCCATTGATCTCTTACTAAAATAATAGAAGCGTTCAGTTTTCTCCGGCCGAAAACCCTCTAAACCATCTATATCCTTGGTTGGATGTCAATGTGCTCCCCATTTCAATATTTTTGTAAGAAGTCAGTTTTTTCCGTCGAACTAGACTAATAAATTTACCCTGTTTTGAAAAGGCGCCACAGCTTATTTTAAGATAAAGAAAGATTATATTCACAAAAAGCCAGGCATAATTCGATATTTATGGGTCTGTTACATAAACAAGAACCTGTGACCCACACTTTACTAGCGTTGGATGTTTCAGAACGTTTTAAAACTGTGGGGTGAAAAGTGTTAAGAGATAAATATTAACTGTGCTGGTGTGTGTAATTGGTCTTAGATTACATTTTCAAAAGGTGAGTTTTCTCACAGAGTATTTCGATTTTCCTTATTTTATATTTATTTTTATGTTCTTTTTGACCATTTTACATTCTAAAGCATTTATTCGCCAATATATAAAAATACAGTAATTTGGATATTTTTGTGGTTAAGCTATTAATTTAAAATATTGAAAGGAATGGACATATACACCTATGAATATTGCAAAGTGCTTGAGTTGCATATTACCTTATCTCTTTTGCGCAAAACGGCCGTCTAGCGTGTATTTTAGTTGCCGATGTGGAGTGCTTGAGCCACTAGGCATTGTCCGAGTCCTTACATTTTTTTTGCACTGTTATAACGACGGATGTGTTCCGTCGGGTGCGCCGCAGATATGCAGATATTTTGTTTCGTACTACTGAAGTTGACGAGCCACGTAGTGCGTTCCTCTAATACCTTTTCCCAACCTCCTAGTACTTCTAACGAAGTACTGCCCTTGACCTAGCGCGTCTTTGTACCAATAGACAGTGCTAGCGTCTTTTTCACCTGAATCTATTACTGATGTGGAGTGCTTGAGCCACTAGGTAAAATATTCTTATCCTACCTGTATTGTGGAGTGCTTGAGCCACTTGCAGATGACCTTTTTCCGTAAAATTGGTATAGTACATAGCCTAACCTTAACCACTATCCCATTATTACTCCATATAGGAGTATTTCAGCACTAGCACAATTTTGTTACGCTTGTGGGTGACAGACACAATGCGGTTTGGTTTAATTGAATTAAATTAAATAGAAGTATCGATAATAGTCATTAATTAATTGTCTGATTTCAGTACTATTTTAGTACTTTCATTTATACAACCAGTTTATTACTGTTTAATCTTAAAAATAGATATTAACACTTGTTTATTAGCGTTATACTGAATAAATTCATAATAAAGGTAAATTGAATGCTCAGGTTACTCTTTTAATTTCAGGTATGTCACCTCTAATGTCACGCATCTCCCAGATACAACAGTTTTTTATAATTTTGCTTATACAAATCATTTAGTAAGTACAAGTACATTATCTTGGAATTTATTTAAATTGGTCAGTACTGATTATTTTTAATATACGCCCTATATATAAAAATTATTGTTACTGCCATTTAATTTAATATGTCGTTCTTCAAGTTTGTAAAAAAAAAATGGCTCACATTTTTGATCTAGACTGCTCTCTTTGCAATGGGTAAAAAAACTGTAACCTTTACAAAAATATCAGAATTTGTATGTATACCTCTTCCTAATACCAGAAGTATTTTCCTCAAAAATTTGACTTCATTTTTTTGTTTTAATTGTTTTTATGCTCAATTCCCATGCAAGGAAAAACAAGTTTGAAGAAACTGAAGTCCCAAACGGATTTTATCAGGGATATCAGGGAAAAAAATTGGTCCTAGAAACCACGGATAATCCACCATACAATCAATTATTTTATGTTGAAAGGAAATAAACATATCTCGAAAACTGTAGCTTTAATTGTAATATATACGAAAATCAAAATCTGAAAACCGCATATCAATAGCTGCTTTACTTCTAAAGTTATGTTTTGTTTTATATATTTTAACGTTCTTTTAAATAACACGGAAACTAAAGCTTCCACGAATTTGGACTTTATAACAAAATTTGGAGTCCATATTCATGGAAACTTTAATCTGAAAACCGTATATCGCTTTTGTTCTAAAGTTACAATTTTTTAAAATATTTTATCCCCCTTTTCCCCCCTTCAACTCCCCACCTTCCTACCCAAAATTTAACCAGTTTATGGTCAGCCGATAAAGGATTTTTGTACCAAATTTCGTTAAAATCGATTAAGGCTTTCTTGAGTTATCGGGTATACAGACACGGGAGAAAGGCGAAATGTCACATTTGTTTCAGTTTTGAGTTAAACATGGCAACAAGTCTGCTATTAGTAGTAGATTTATATGCCGAATTAAAAACGGGAAGAAAAGCGAAGCATCGCAGCGTAAACGTGATCTGAAAATATTCCATTAGTGTATACTATTATAAGGCACCACCAGCTTAGTATGCCTGACAGCTTAAAATTCAGTGTGACATCCTTAAAAATGCCACAGATATCAACATTTACAAAAGTTCAAATTATCACTCGAGTTATAGAAGACGGCTGGTCTACAAGAGAAGAAAATGACGATAATGCGATGGAAAAAGCGCTGGATTGAAAATAATTCTACGGATAGGAAAGATGGATCATGACGACCAAAAGTAAGTTCTGAAGTGCAAGATGAGAGACTTATTGACCATCTCTGACAAAATCCTTTTTCAACGTCGGTTGAAGCAGCTAATGTAACATTATTTCCGGGTTCTTTAGCAACAGTAAATAGAAGAGTAACAATATCAGAAGTCTCTTGTTGTTGCTGCAAAGAAGCCTTTTCTAACAGAAGAACAAAAACAGGTCAGAGTGATTTTTGCACTGAACAACTTTCTTCGTGATAATGACTTCTGGGAGAGGGTGGTTTTCACTGACGAAAAAATTTTTCAATCATCTTTAAGCAGCAGGAAAATTTTAGTTTATCGTCCACCAAATTCTAAATTTGAACCCGAATATACAAACCAAATTAAAAAAGCTGGACATTTTTCTGTAAACATGTGGGGCTGGTTTAGTGCTAGAGGTTTGGGTTTTTTTTTGGAGAATCGAAGGAAGATTCAATTGTGAACGATATATTGAAATCCTTGAAAACGTTATGCTGCCATCTGTACAGGCTTTACAGGACAACTGTCCAGTACACACGGCTAATGTTGTTCGCCAATGGTTTCAGAATAATAATATAGAAACACTTCCTTGGCCAGCCAACAGCCCTGACTTTAACCCAATGGAAAATATATGAGGTCGAATCGTTAAAATAATATACCAAAGGAATTGGAGACCACGAAATGCTGAAGAGTTAAGCGATGCTATTTATCGCGCATTGAAGACCATCAGTATTTTCAAAATTTAACCTTTTCAAAGCCGAGACGTTTGCAGCTTATAATAGAGAAAAATGGTGATCCTATTAAATTCTAAAATCTTTTGTTTAGTTCTTTTTTAAGTTAAAATAATTAGTATTAAGTTTAGCATCGTTTTTGTCCTAATCCAAGTTTCCTATTCGTCGAATTGTTTCCAATCCAGCGCTGTTTCCATCGTATTATTGTTATATACAGTGCAAAAATAAAATGTTAATCTCCATCTTACATGGGTAAAAACGCATCACCCGGTATCTAAGATTGTACTTTGTAAAGTTTAGACATTTTGACAGGTCTCTTAGCCTTTTTTATTTTTATAAAGCTTTTCCTATTGCGCCTCTACCCCATTTCCAGTGGGAAAAATAGTCTGGAATTTGATTTAAAAGTCCCCATATCGGCATCCCCGACTCTTTATTTATATTTTCTTTTTCATAACGTAAACTCGCACCCTCCGATATTAGAAATTATTTATGTTTTCTTTATTCTCAATTTACTTGGCCCCGAATGTTGGGGGGCGCGCGGCAATAAAGTACTCCTAAGAAGACATGCATTACTTTTATGACAGGGTTTGTGGGTGTTGAATTATCCTTGTTTTATCGCAAAAAAATAAACTAAAAAACTGGATTTGTACATAAACGCACGATACACTCGTATCGTGCAAAAAGAATAGAATAGAATAGAACAATTGAGTGAAAATAGTCAAAAATTTTACACGAATCTATAAAAAAGGTGTATATTTATATAGGCCTATGCTAGGAAAACACTAAAAAGTTACAATACAAATACACAACAACGATTAACACTATGACGAGCTACATCACACAAAACCCATCACCAGTCAGTGCAATCAAAAAACTGTTTTAAGGCTATAGTTTCTCCCCAGATTTTAAGTAAAAAAAGTACAACTGGCAACGCCTTGTTCTTTAATTTTTTAATCTTTTGCCATTGTGCACAGGGAAAACTAAACATCAGAATTATCTGAAATTTTGCAGGAGTGATCATTTTTTAAATGCTTAACAAAAATATCTGAAGGATTTTTCAAAATTCTCAATTATTTTTTCTTTAAAATAAAAGCTCTGGTGCTGTCATCTATCCCAAAAGCCTCAAAATAATTGCGGTTTAGAACAAATCCGATATACAAAAAAAATAGAGAAATACTCACAATTTCCTCTGGATTACATTTTTCTTTTTTATATTTCCTTGCTTTAGCGAAAATAAAAACTAAATTTCCTTTTTTCTAAAAGCCTGTGCACTCCGGAAAAGAAAATAGATCAATCAATCACACTTCATTGAATTTGGGAGACACACGCATTTCAAGTGTTGGCCGATAGATAGCAGAATTTATACAAACTTTAAATCGGGCCGCATTGGGACAGAAGAGTATTTTTACGTTTTCTGACAGAAAGCCATTCGAGGTATGTTTATCTTTCAAAAGTGTGTTTTCAAAAACATTGTGCTATAACAAATATGCCGCCTGTGCGGTCGCCCTCCGAAAAAGGCCTAGCGCTGCGCGGGCATTACCTCGAGTCTATCAAAGAACCAAAAGAACTTTTCTGGCTCGCTGGGATTACTAGGAATTCGCATAGAAACATTCGGCGCCCATAACCCCAAATAATTTTGTTTTTATTTTGATTCAAGCATTTTTTTTAATTTAAATTATTGCGGCATAGTTATGTGCAAGTTTACTAGTGAAATCTTGGAGTGGAAAGGATAGATTTTAGAACCTCAGTTTCAAAAACACACGGATACTTGAGTACTAACAAAACAGGTCAATAAAGTTCCTTTTAGAGGTTGGAAAGACTCTTGCCGATTTTAAAATCTGCATGCTTTTAAGTTAACCTGTTGTCGGTATCAGTTAGCGGGAGTGTTCAATTTAAATGCACCTGTAAATGCAATTATAAATGCAACTGTAAATGCCACCTTAAACATTACACCCAGTTACTTTAATACGTAGTATTAGTAGAGTTTTTTTAGCAGGTGATTCTTGAGAAAATAAGTAACCTAACTCCAAATTTTTGACCCGGTGCTAAAAAATCTCTGGGGTCCCATTGTGGATAAACATAAATAAAGTCTCCGCGTTGCCATGGAAAACAAACTCAATGACGTAAAATTTTGCAAAAAAATCAGGTCGACATAGTTAAATTTATTTCCCGTACAGTGTTGCTAAAAACAATTCCCCAGATTGTAACTACGACCTTAAACTATAGAAATTCTTTTCAAGAAGAATTCGTTTTAGATTTTCCTTAAAAATATCCTGACTGAAGTGATTTTGAAGTTCTAGTCAGTTTATGAGAAGTTATATAGATATTTTCTCTCTGTCTAGTATTCATACTATGTATGTGATTTAAAAGTGTCAACTGGAATTTAGTTTTGAATATCAATAAAGCCATTTCCAAGACAAATAGACCTGGTGAAGCTAGAATTTTCAATCGCTCAAATAATGGTTTACATGAGTCTCGTAGCTCCACTCGCTCAATTGTTCGTATGGCTTTCTTTTGAGCTCTAAAGACATCATCTAACATTGAAGAATCACTCCAGAGGCACCATCCATATCGCAGTCTAGATTCGATCTGAAGTTTAACGTGTTTTGCAGTTTTGGATCGGCAAAAAAAAACTTTCATTTGTTCTTTATATCGCACTAAAAATGAGTTACTTGGGTCAAAAAATACTTCAGAATTTTGTGATGGTGTCTGTCTATTTGTTTGGGATATGATAAGTCAAAAGCCGCTTGAATTCTTTGGCACCACACGATGAGCTGATTAATTTTTGATGAAGGTGAGAGATTAAATTTAAAAAAAAATCCCAACTCAGGAACCGTATAGCAAAAATTAGCTAACTTTAAAGTCTGTCAAACTCATAGTTTTTGAGATATTTATATAATTCATTTTAATTGTGATTATATATTTAAGGTTCCATGGGGAGGCATTAGACGGGCCTGGTGGCGCCATTTATTTCAAAATAAACTAACGAATTTTGTTTATTATTTTATTATCATTTCATACAACAAATTTAGTATAAATCAACCTTAAAATTTAATTTTGGGAATATTTCGCGCGTGTTATTACAGTATTTTATATATTATATAAATATGGATAATTTGGGTTATTTATCTTAACTAATAATTTGAAATTGTATCCTATTAAACATTTTTTTGTTTCAAGAACGTTTCGGGACATTATCGGTTGTTTGTATAACAACATATTACCATAGGCAAACCTCTAGGCTCTTATTTCATACGCGCACTAAAGCATCTTTATATCCATTTAGTGAAAAAAATTGTTGGGAAAAGGTGCTCAAAACCATTTAAACAGCAATCTGTACTACTTGGGTGCGGTTACTACAGCGCATTGTTTCACATCTAAAGTTGAAAAACATGACAAGTGTTGCTGTAACTTTACTGAAATATTGATCAGAGCGATATTGCAGTAACTTTACTGAAATATTGATGAGAGCGATATTGCAGTAACTTTACTGAAATATTGGTTAGGGCGATATTGCCGTAACTTTACTGAAATATTGATGAGAGCGATATTGCTGTAACTTTACTGAAATATTGATTAGAGCGATATTGCCGTAACTTTACTGAAATATTGATTAGAGCGATATTGCCGTAACTTTACTGAAATATTGATAAGAGCGATATATTAACGTAACTTTACTGAAATAGTGATTGAAGCGAATATTGATTAGAGCGATATTGCCGTAAATTTACTGAAATATTGATTAGAGCGATATTTGATTAGAGCGATATTGCCGTAACTTTACTGGAACATTGATTAGGGCCATATTGCTGTAACTTTACTGAAATATTGATTAGAGCGTTATTGCAGTAACTTTACTGAAATATTGATTAGAGCGATATTGCTGTAACTTTACTGAAATATTTATTAGAGCGATATTGCCGTAAATTTACTGAAATATTGATTAGAGCGATATTTGATTAGAGCGATATTGCCGTAACTTTACTGGAACATTGATTAGGGCGATATTGCTGTAACTTTACTTAAATATTGATTAGAGCGATATTGCAGTAACTTTACTGAAATATTGATTAGGGCGATATTGCTGTAACTTTACTGAAATATTGATTAGGGCGATATTGCCGTAAGTTTACTGAAATATTGATGAGAGCGATATTACCGTAACTTTACTGAAATATTGATTAGAGCGATATTGCCGTAACTTAACTGAAATATTGATTAGGGCGATATTGCTGTAACTTTACTGAAATATTTATAAGAGCGATATTCCTATAAATTTATTGAAATATTGATCAGAGCGATATTGCTGTAACTTTACTGAAACTTTGATTAGGGTGATATTACTGTAACTTTAGTGAAATATTAATTAGAGCGATATTACCCCGTAACGACTGCAACCCAGAAAAAGTTAACAAATAATAGTTTTTACAACTAGTGACTAAACAAATGCTTTTTTTACAAGCGTGATTTTTAAAAACGAACGCAGCGAGTGATTTCAAAACGCGAGTAAAAAAGGTCACAGTTTAGCCGCGAGTTGTAAATATTTTTTTTTAATACCTACCTTCATCAAAAAATTCAAAAACCGGAAAAAAACATACAAAAAACTGGAACACAAGAGCATTTTCTTCGCCACTGACTATTCCGTCTGCAAATTTTGCACCATATGTTTCTGTCGGCTAATTAATTTTTTGACATTATTTTTGTGCAATCGATAATAAAGAAAGCCATAGTTTTGTTATTTGCGAACAGTGAGTAAAATCGTGTTTGTTACATAAAAAACGCTTTTTCCCATTTTCTTTAGGAAAAGACGAGAAGTAAATCAAAAACCTAATTCTGGCGTTTTTAAATCACTCTCACTTAGCGGCTAGTTGTAAAAACTTCTGTTTTAATTGCATCGGTAACTAAAAAATATACGGTTTGGTTATTACCGGACAACGATTAAAATCATGTTTTTGATAAAGGTTGAAAAAAAAAACTGTTTACAATAAGGTTGCTTCCCTATCCATCCCTATTTCATTTCAAATACTCCAATTACAATTTTGCACTCTTTTTCATGTATATTTAACATTATTTTATGTCCCATAAAATTTTATTTTACGACTTTATACCAGTTACTTTGTTTACACCGGCCTCTTAAAGCACTTTTATATAAGGACGGTTTGAAAATTTGGTCGTATAAACACCACTGAAACAGGCTTAACAAAGAGGCTTATCGCTTTAAACCTGATTTTACGCTGATTTATACCCAGACAGCACAACTCTGTCCCAAGGATGTCCAGCGGAGAGAGTTTTCTGGATAATGCAGCAATCCATTGGACAACCAAATCTGTAGGAAATTTTGTCCAAGGCATATCCATCAGATAATACAATTGTCAAAACATTGGACGACTCTGGGACATCCTAAAAAGGTCCAGAAGTTTCAATATTTTGACTATTGTATCACTATACCAAAAGTTATCCATTGACTATCCAAAAAGTATCTTTATAGTTCACTGTTGGAAAAATGAATAATTACAATGTATATCAGGTCTAATTTTCTTAGTACACTGGATATATTTATTTGTTCCAATTGATATCCAGTGGAAAGTTCTGTCAAAAGCGGCGATATTTTTAATATAAGTATATAGGTACCAATATTTGAACCACTCCAACATCATAAGTCTGATTGTCGATCCCTGCTGATGGATATCCTAGCAAAGCATGGGTATTAAAATACTAAAATACCAATTAGTCCAAAATAATGAAAAATACTTACTTAAATGATTCGGCTAGGTATGAGAGAAATGTTATTGTTGGTAATGAATAAGAAAAAACATGAACGTCCCCCGGATATAGTTTATTTTTTGTCCGATGGACCAAGAAAAATCTTTATCCATTGGATATCCAAAAACTAACTGAAAAAAATCAGTTCTTTATGGATCAAAATTGGAAGTCCTTTGGACTCAGTTTTTTTGTAGTCCACTGTATCAGGAAGAACCTTTCTCCAATGGATGTCCATAAATGGTCCATGGACAATGGCAAAATGACAAATGACTGTTCGATGGACAATTTGTGCTGTCTTGGTAGTACAGTAAAATTGTCACCTGAGGTCGAAAATAATCCGGGGAGGCTGAGTTTTTGGTATGTTTTTTCGGGGGGTCTGAAAGTTAACCTCCCATGTTTGTGTTTCCCCCACTCCTCGGGAACCATCCGCCATTTTGAAAAATCTCTGTAACCGACTTTCCTCTGAGAACAAAAATATTCGGGAAAAAATTTGCAACATTTTTGGCCAAGTGCTCAACTTTCTGTAGTCAGTTCCAATAAAGATAGAGGGGGCCAGAGTTAGAAAAAATCAGTTTTAACGTATTTTGGTAAACAAAAAGTGATTTTTAAAAAAAAGTTTAATTAAGAAAGTTGTAGATTTCGGAAAAATCCTATAAAAATATGTATATTATTTATAATCAATTAAACAGTCTCTGAACTGCGAATTCTTTCAGAACCGCTTTCTGGGCATGCATGAAGTCGCCTGTTGCGGATTATACAGGGTGGATTCTTTAAACGGATCGGTGCTTCTAGCTTGGTTTTATAAAAAAATCCGAAAACACGTCAACTGAGATTTTTTATTTTCTTTAATCGTGTTATCTTGGATTTTTTTATGTCGTTTTGTTTACGAGGTATGAGAAAAAAATATTTTTTTGTAGATAGGACACCCTGTACAGTTTGAAATTTTTGAATTCCAAAAAAAAATATATTTTTTACAATACCACACACTAATACTTTATCTATTTTACGGGGGATATTTGAATGAATATCCAAGTTTTCCATACAGATTTAGATAAAAATATTGTCATAAGGGTAATTCCAATAATAATTACAAAAAGTAATATTTAATAACATAATTCAATCCGCGACGTGTTTACAACCAACAGCACTGTATGGAAAGGGGAAGTTGAATCCAGTCAAGTTCCTAAAGGAGCCGCAGTGAAGAAGCTATATAACAGGGTGTCCCGTATGGATGGACATGGCAACGGAAGGGTAAATGGCAACATGGTTAATGGTACAATTACCAATGACAAATGGCAACGTTGGAAATCAAGCATGGTTCCAACTACATGATGAGGGTATCCACCGCAAATCTACTGACACAGCAAGGCCAAGGTTAACGCAATATACAGACCGCTTCAAGCTACTGCGAACATAGGGCGAAAGAAGTCTAATTTGCCAGTGTACGTACATGCAGAGACACCGCACGCCTATCAGTGAAGCAACCAATACTCATCACCACTTGCATGACTTTCCTTTGGTATTTAGTACGCCTCTAACCACGGTGCTGTGTGGAGCGTAGTCAATGAAACCGGAATTTGGTCAATAAATACGCAAATTTTTATAACGTAATTTTCTTATTTTTTGTCACTGATAAATAAGAGCGTTTTATTGTCAACTGCTCAGATTTATCAGTGACGACGTGTTACAATGAAAATAATAAGGAGAAACAAAATAAAAGCAAGTTCTCAAAATAAAATAATACATTCTAAAAACCAAAAAGATTCTCCCAGTCAAAACAAAATTAAAGCAAATGTTCGAAAAGTCCTCCTTGCTCGGCTAGACAATATCCGAGCCTACTATAAAAACCCCTTCTAACGTTTCCAAGCATGTTAGGGGTGATAATTTGAAAAGCTTCTTCAAAAACAGATAGAAGTCATTAGGAGCAAGATCGGGAGATCGAGCTGGCCATAAAATAGTTCCCCGTGTACTTATAACCCGATTGGGAAATACATTATCAAGATATTCCCTAACAAGGCCAACATTGTGAGCGGAACAACCATCTTGTTGAAACCATGTTTCACCAAATCTTACACCTAACAACTGCCTAGCAGTTGGAATAATGTGCTGCTGCAGTAGATCCAAGTATCTAGGACCATTCAAATTGCAATTGCCGTTAATAAAAAATGGCCCAATTACGTGTTCCCCTACAATACCCCCCCCAAACATTTAGTTTTTGCGGATACTGTGTTCTTACGTCAAAATACAAATGCAAATTTTCCCTCGACCAATATCGAACGTGTGTTGGATTATCACGATTTGACCATTTGACCATCTGCACTTTTTCGGCAACTTCGTAGACATCCATTTTTAGTTTTAAAAATGTATTATTTCAATTAAGAACTTACCCATCCGTTTCTCGAGCAAGGCAGAAATAAAACAAAATAATAAAAACAAAATGAATTTCCAAAAGATAACACTGCAGCGTGCTTCGAATCCACCTCGGTCGTACGGCACGGAGAGTAAATTGGACTTGATTCCCCCTATGTTCGCAGTAGCTTGAAGCGGTCTGTATACAATCTAATGGAGTTCGCTGCTACACATTCAGTCGAAATCGAGACCAGATACTTGCTATGAACAGTAGGCAGAAAGTCAATGTAGGTCATCGAGAAGAAAGAAAACATGGGAGCAAGTAGAGTCGAGTGAATATTATAATGTTTTTAAATGTAATATTTTTGTGACAAAACTAGCCAATTGTTATGGTATAATTTAATTTTAATTCACTAGTCAACAAGTTTTTTTTAAAGTAGGCCATCATAATTAATTATTGTAAATATTGGGTAGTACACGATAAATTGTCCTACAGCCCTTTGAACATTTTGCAGTTAGTAGTGATCCGATATTTCAGAGTAAAGTTAGTAAACCCAAGACATAAGCCGCTCAACATGATAGAGAAGAAAGTGTGTGTATTTTTAATGTAAGTACTATTTTATTTATTATCTATTTTATTATTATACAACCATTTATTTAAATGCGTGTATTATTCATACTAGTTGCGTAGTTGTGTAGCTCTAAAAGCGCAATTACAGAGACGAACATGCTCAAATAAAAGCTCGTGCAAAATATATAAACATTTTTGCGTGAACATTTTTGTGAGCTTTTCTTTGAACATTTTGTTCGGGTAAATTTTTGAGCAAATTATTGCTATCTATTTTGGAAACATATTTTTAAAGATGAGAATAAATAAAATTTCACATCAGTGATCAGTGATCTCAATTCTTTAAAAAAATGGAACACCAACTTTTATTTAAAAGTTACATTATTATTGGCTCTACTATCAGTTTTGTCACATGGATTAGGTTTACTTATAATATTTTTTTCTTAGGGTTTTTCCCGGATTTTTGCCCGGGGTTTTTTTGGGATCTTCTTGCGAGTTTTTTTTATTTCCAAGGGTTTTTTCCAAAAAAAAAACCCAGGAAAATTTTTCTTTTCCAAAAAAATTTTGAGTTTTTCAAATATCAGCAAAAAACTCAAAAATTGCACTTTTAAGCGGTAATCCGAGCCTCACGACTATGGGGAGTGATGGGGACGGCGATTTTTTTTAAACATATTTTTGTAACTTTACTTTACCTTTAGCTTTTATTGTTGTTTTTTAATTCCTCACACCAGATTTACCTAGTTAGTTTAAGGTCCCAAGGGTTGCTTAAAAAAGCAAAAGGTTCATGAAAATGCTGAAGATATAGATATTTACTGTCAATTTAATGTAATAATCAAGGTCGTTTACTGACACTGAACCAACAATATGCAAAGGGCAACATTGCGATTCAAAAGGGTGGCCGGCCTACGTAGGGTTGTAGAAGTGGGTAATAAATGAGTATTATTTACACCGAACGTGCTTTTGTTCATATATTTGAGATTTAATAAAATGTATATAGGTTTTTCAATTTGACTTAATTATTATTGTAAAAGACTAAACTAGGAAGTAAAATAAGAGATATTCTTTTAAACGTAAATTTTTATCATTATATTTTACAGGCAACAACAATAAATAAGTGCCCTCGAGAACTATCCGCCATTTTGGAAAAACTTTGAAACCGATATTCTCCGTTTCTGTTGGTCGGAGGAAAAAACGTGTAGAAACAAAAACTTTGGCATAAAATTTGCAATATTTTTTGTTACAGGTTCAACTCTTTGTAGTTAGTTTTTAAAAAGATAGAGGCCGTTGAAGTCACGAAAAATCAGTTCGAACGTATTTTGACCCACAAATATCAGTCTGTCAGATACTTTCGGCAATTTTCATGCCGACAGTGTGGGTCATTTGTGTAGCGCACGTCACAAGCTTTAATTTGATACCTTATTTGTACTGCTCTTACTGTAAATAATAATATATAATCCACAACACGCTTCATGCATGCCCAGAAAGCGGTTCTAAATGAATTTTACCGAATTTCAGTTGTTGTAGCTCAGAGTCTGTTTAATTAATTATAACAATTTTTGCATTTAAAGTTTTTTTAAAAAAATCACTTTTTGTTGGTCAACTTTTTGGAAACTAATAACAGAAAGTTGAGCACTTAAACCAAAACGTTGAAAATTTTATGCCGAATATTTTTGTTGTCAGACTTTTTCGCCTCCAACCAATAGAAATGGAGAAAAGTGAGTTAAAAAGTTTTTTTAAAATGGCGGATGGTTCCCGAGGAGTGGAGGAAACGCAAACTTGGGGATCTTTTTTTTAGACCCCCGCTAACAACATATCAAAATTAACACCCTTATTTATGAAAATTTTACTGTACTATTAGTTGTTTTATTTGTTTTAAATTGACATTTAAAGCAATTTTATTTAAAACCGTCCTTATCAAAAACCGGTTTTAGGCCTGTATAAACGTAGTAATTGTGGAGTAAAACAAGTAAATTGGAAAAATAGGTTTATTTTGATGGGAGGTACAATGACCGCACGAAACATATTTTTAGATTATTGCAAAAATAAATACAGTACATATTTACATTTTATTAGTGCGGAGCATACACAGGGCGAATAATGCAGCTATAAGTCCAAGAGCTCGCGACAAAAAAGTGCAAGACTTTTGGAAAGGCTGATATTTTTAGAAATGGCGGGGCCTTTTTTGTACCGGGTGGGCCATAAAAAACCGGACAAAATGTTTTTCGTTATAACTTTCGAACCATACCACCGATTTTAATGCAACAAACTGCTCTTTGCAGGGAATTGAGCAAGACTTTGAGTAAAAATATTTTTTTGTCCGCCATGTTAAAATCTAAGATGGCGGAAATAAACAAACTTTACCCTTCAAAGAGCCACGTTTATTCTTATGCTACGGAAGACTTTTGGATTTTTTATGAATTTTTAAAAAATCTCTGTTTCTGCCACGCAGAACGAGGTGCGAATCATTAAAATCGGTTAAGTGGTTCTCAAAAAAAATAAAAAAATGTTCAATCAGTTTTTTACGGATTATGCGATTGCCGTCTCAATTTTGTCTGCATACATTTTCTAATAAATTCATTATTTAAACACTGCTATTGAAATTTGCCGCCATCTTGAAGTCCAGGATGGTGGACAGAATCAAACTTGACCCTTCAAAGAGGCTCGTTTATTCATATTTTCTGAAAACTTTTTTTATTTTTTTTTAATTCGTAGAAAAGTTCTTAAAAAATTAATTTTTGTTTCCATCATTGTTTTCCAGATTAATTTCGTTTCGTCATAAATTCGTAATTACTGAACCGATTTTAATTTAATAAAAGGCATTATGACAAAGATTTATCGAACTTTAAAGATCACTATTGAAATTTGTCGTAATTTGTAAACCCAAGATTGCGGACAAAAGCAAATTTGATCCTTCAAAGACGCTCGATTATTCTTATGTTTCGAGAACCTTTTCGACTTTTTTTAAATTCGTAAAAAAGCTCTGTCTTCACCGCATATAACTAGATACAAATCACTAAAAACGGTTTAGTGGTTATTAAAAAATTAATATAAATATAAAAAACGGTCCAAAAATTACTCGCAAAAAAAAGAGCGGCTTTTTTAAACGGCGATCTTTAAAGAGAAATCGATTCTTACTATGATGTTTTTATTTTATCAAAATCAATTCAGTAATAATGAGTTTATGAGGAAACAGTGGTTAAAAA
Organism: Oxystoma pomonae; assembly: GCA_963921995.1. Taxonomy (NCBI): domain Eukaryota; kingdom Metazoa; phylum Arthropoda; class Insecta; order Coleoptera; family Brentidae; genus Oxystoma; species Oxystoma pomonae. The sequence goes on from OY998171.1 coordinate 66,849,581, forward strand.
AAAATTAATTGTTTGAGAACCACTAAACCGATTTTAATGATTCGTGCCTAGCTATGCGCGTTAGAGAAAGGGCATTATTAGGTTCTTGAAACCTAAGAATAAACGAGCTTCTTTGAAGAGATAAATTTAATTGTGTCCGCCATCTTGGGTTTCAAAATGGCGACAAATTTCGATAGTGATCTTTTAAGAGTTTTTGATCTTCGCCATGATGCTTTTTATTTTATTGAAATCGGTTGAGTATTAATTTGAGAAGGCAATCGTATAATCTGGAAAACAGTGATGGAAACAAAAATTAATTTTTGGAGAACCACCAAACCGATTTTGATGATTTGTACCTCGTTATGCGTGGCGAAAGCAGAACTTTTGTACAAATTAAAAAAAAATATTTAAAAGTTTACAGAACATATGAATAAACGAGCCTCTTTGAAGGGTCAAGTTTGATTCTGTCCGCCATCTTGGATTTCAATATGACGGCAAATTTCAATAGTAGTGGTTAAAGAACCATCGATTTTCGCCATGAAGCTTTTTATTTTATCAAAATCGGTTTAGTAATAATGAATTTATGAGAAAATTTATGCAGACAGAATTGAGACGGCAATCGCATAATCCGTAAAACACTGATTGAAATTTTTTTATTTTTTTTTTGGGAACCACTTAACCGATTTTAACGATTCACACCTCGAAATAGAGCTTTTTTACGAATTTATAAAAAAATCCAAAAATTTTCCGAAACATAAGAATAAACGTGGCTCTTTGAAGAGTAAAGTTTATTTCTTTCCGCCATATTAGATTTTAAGATGGCGGACAAAACAATATTTTTACTCAAAGTCTTGCTCAGTTCCCTGCAAAGACCAATTTGTTGCATTAAAATCGGTGGTATGGTTCGAAAGTTATAACGAAAAACAGTTTGTCCGGTTTTTTATGGCCCACCCGGTATATGTCAGTAACATTTTGAAATTTTCTAATTAGGAAAATCGGACTACCCCACTGGAAAAATTTAATTTTTTAATATAATTTAGGTCATTGCTCTTAGATCAACCCTGCCAAGTTTGGTAGTCGTAGGTTAAAAATCTTGGTGAAAATACTAAAAAGGAATATGCAAGAAATTGTTCAAATTGGCATAATTTTTGCTTGGGGTTTTTCAATTTTTCTGGCAGAAGGAGTGCTTTAAGCTACACTATCACTATTCACACTTTTGACAGTCTGTCATCACTTAGGAGTTATCCAAGAAAAACGCTTTTTTGAAGGTTAGAAATGACAGTTCTCGAGTGGGTAGGAATGGGGACTTTTAGTATGTTAAACGGTGAACTTTCCGAAGCTTGTTAATGAAAAAAAAATTGGGTTGTAATTTTTTCCTCTATTCAGAAAATTTATATCTAAATTGCCTATCCTACTGGGGAACAGCAAAAACGTTTCCTAGACCAAAAAATGAGGAATTAGTCTGAGCAGAGAATGAATTTTTTGGGTTGTCTGGCAAAAAAAAATATATATAAAGCACATGGACAAAGAAGGCCACGCTTTTAGTTATTTAAAAGAAAAGTTCCCTATTAAAGAGGGGAATATTTGTGGGTCCCTAGATGCACAATTCGATTCCATACTTCAAGGCAAGAAAAAGATGCTTGGAATGCGTTTAAAATGGTTGCAACAAATTTTTTGGGAAACACTACAACAGAAAACTATAAAGACCTGAGACGTTTTCCTACATTGAACCCGTTTTGAAAAACTTTTTCAATAAATACGTCATTGATTAGTGACGTCACAACTCTGAAATCTCGTGTTTTCAGTGCTTAAAAACCATTTACAACCTAGAAAATTCTGTATTTCTTCCCAACAATTTAGTAAAATCCGCATAAAATTGAAAAGGTTTTGTTTTTTTTTATTATTTATAGAAACAATTTAAATGTCAATTTTTCCCGCTCGTTATCAATAACGTCACTTTTCCACCAATTTGAATGGTTTCGAAACGAGCTTTTTGTTCGTTTCGAACTAGCGCATGAGTCTTTTGCCTCGACTCCACATTGAAATTTTGTGCCGCTGCCATTTATTGCTTCTCACTCCCTGGGAACAGAATTTCTATCAGTTCGAGAATAAGGGCATTACTTTCCCGAAAATTGTGGTGTAAGTGACGAGCACAGCGAAAGGTTCCACCAATATATTTTAAACATGGAAAGGGAAATGGAATGAGAGATGCCCCAGAGGCTACTTTCAAAAAGCTTCAATAATAAAGGCATAAAGTAAATAATTGCTTTTGTTAAATTAAAATTGTTTTTTTTGTTAAATTTTGTAATAACATAGTTTTTTTTGCGGCCAACTCAAATCTTTTTTTTGTTCTTGAGCTCTCCCAGTATAAAGTTTTTAATATTTTGTTAATTTTTAAACAAACATAGCTACAGTATAAAGTTTGGGATAAGGTCTACATACGAGAGATGTTCAAAGTTTACAGCGCCAATTTTAATGTTTCCTCAAGTTTCACTTCAGCTTGAGCTCTATATATACATCTAGTTTAATAACAAAGTTTTATTAAATACATATTATAACATACGTAATAATATAAAGGAAGAGTGAAAGTACCTAGTAGCCATTTGAGCTTTTAGAAATGACAATGAGGCAAAATAATTGTTTTAAGAAAAAGAAAAGTTCGTGGCATATCGGACACATATTACCCAAACAACATTTGCATGACTTCCTACCAAATCTGGAAACCTTCCAACGTCGCCTGATCTCCAGAAAGTGATCAGGTAGTGTAGTCGCTCAGCGACGACGTCACAACATCGTGGGGTCGTCGCAAAGTTGTAAAAAATCAATAGTCTTCCTTCAGTCGTTTGGCGACGTTCGGTAGACGTCGCCAAATTACTCACTTAGGTTTGGTAGAAATGAAGGCAGCCGACGACGTTGGCCCAACAACATAATAGGTCTTAAAATCCTAACGTAACCTTTCGGTAAACTATCGACGTCTCTCCCACGTTGGGAAGCAACTTCTTACGGCCTACATACGTCGTACGGGGGTCCAATACCTTCAACTATGTATTTACTTTGACGTTTCTTGAAAAATTCCAGGTTAGGTATTTTTTGCTGTGTTTTTGTTATTAAAATCTAAGTTTCAAGTTGTTTTTATGTACTTTTATTAATTGGAAACAGTTACGTCAGCCGTTGTAGCTAGAGGCTCATGCTTAAGATCACCCACGATCAGGTTGTCTATGGAGCCATGCATCATCTTTTTTCCTGACCACCACAGGCTTTTGACCAACGACATTGATAAAAAAGGAATCTGTAATAGGAAAAAAAACAAGAAGAAAACTGTAATTTCAGAGATTTGGATGCTAACTCGGGAAAAATGATGAAAGCGCAAAATATTTAACATAATTTTTACACTGCTGAAACAGGAACGCCATGTTGGTTATTCTGACCTACAATTTGTTTAAAGCAAAATTTAAGAAAAAGCAATAAATATTGTGATTTTGACAGTTTTTTTAAACTTTTTTCATATCCCTATGGTTTATTCTTTAATTAGAGACTAAAAATTTAAAACTTTAAAGATTTTTTTTTTTCGTAAAAAAAATACAATAAAGCAATCGGTTAAACTAACGCATTTTGAAGGCCCCTTAAAAAAAATTCCATGTACTAGCCCTATTTCTGTCAGAGAACTGCCCTGCGTTTGTAAATATTGGGTCCGCCATGTCCAATACCTGCACTGTTTACGTAATTTAACTGGCCATCATCACATTTTATTGTTCACCATTTTTCCATTTTTTTAAGTCACAAATCAAATACCATTACAACCTTTATTCAAAAATAAGTCGCAAGAAATTTACCCTCTCCGACCGGCACGCTGAGAGAACTGTCAGAATTCCAATTATTTACGCGCATGCTCCATGGCAAAGTCGGTCTTTCTACGTCGGGTTGGCCTACGGCCCGACAATTTCAGTCGAACGACTCCCTGACGTTGGTAATGCGTGTTCCGACGTCGGAAAGACCTGAAAATGTTTTACCATATTAGTGCAATACTGAATCGTAAGAACGTTATACTCTAGTTGGCTACCAACTTCAGAGTCAGATAGTTTAACGTAGGCGCAACGTAATTCGACGTAATATTGTTGCTTGGGTATTTATATACCAGGCCTACAAGATCTAATGGATATTCCAGAAACCTAAAGGCCTGTTACGTCCTTCTTAGTAATCATCAGGGTAACATAGGACTGTAGCTGGCATATGAAGCATAAGATAAGCAGCGAATTTAAACGGTGTGTTTAGTGAGCGGTTATTCATTTCAAATGTAAATCAAGTTTGGTTCAAACCAAGTTTAAACCAAAATAAGATCACTCTGCAATGTAGATATTGAACTTGATAATATTTTTTTATAATTGCGCTCGAACAACATTTTGGTAAAATATCACATTTGACGTTTGACAAGAGTTTTACGAAATTTTGGGTTTATTAATAGCGAGAGCGGCGCAATTTTTCGACATTGAAAAGAAAGTACGAAAATTTAAAAAAAGATTTCAACAAAAAATTATTTAAAACAAAAGATCAAAAGATATTGGGTGGCAATAAAGAAAATTCAAACCTGGATGAGCATCCCACAAGGAACACACAAAGAACCAAAGCGAAAAGAGAAATGATTGAACGATGTTTCGCTCTGGGTAACCAGCGTGAGCTCGTCAGTGGTTCCACTGGTCAAACTCCCCATTAAACATCACCATACACTTTGATTTCCAACTTTGAATCACTCACAAATAGGCATCGTTCCGCACTGGTACTTATCCAAGTTACCTGATACGGATTCGTCCTGGCGTGTTAATATTTCCAATAGGATTATGCTCCTAAGGCAATTAAAAATCAAACAGGAAGTTAAAAAACCTCCAAATCAGTTACATCAACCGAAAAGAATCTTAAAACCAAAGATCAAAAGATCTTGGGTGGAAATCAAAAAAATTCAAACCTGGATGAACATCCTACAAGGAACACACAAAGAATCAAAGCGAAAAGAGAAATGATTGAATGATGTTTCGCTCTGGGTAACCAGCGTGAGCTCGTCAGTGGTTTTCGGTGGAAGATTCGAATTTCTTGTATTCGAAAACCTATAAATCAATACCAAACACCATCAATTTGACTCTACACAATAATAGAAAAATCGAATTTACAACATTCACGAGATGATTGAAGTAAGTAAGTCTCACTCCCAAGCAGCATTTTTCTGACTTCCGACTAATTACAACCTAACATGACGTCGGTTTTGGCCCAAATTTAGGTCGACAGTTGGTTTGTCCATCAAACAACGTATTTTTTACTAAGACCTGACGTCGCCAACAACTAGTGCATCAGTTGTGACGTCGATACTTAGCAAAACTGACGTAGCCAAATGTTGGTGATGCTCGCTACTTATCAGCGACGTAAATTAACGTTAATTACGGCGACGTAATTTTTAGAATAAAATTCAAGGACGGGCCAAAGTGAAAACGGACGTCAATAAATTTAGTTGTTGCCAAGATTTCCTGTAAATGGCAACACTGCAAATACGAAAGTATTTTATAAATATACTTTACATGGACTTATGTTAGAATAGAAAGTTTCTATTGTATAGTTTACAAAATAATCTTATAGGCCACTCACCTCGGGACACTCGGTATAACGCCCAATTCATGAGACGTTATATTTAGTATGAGTTTTAAAGTAGAATTGTAATAAAATTGACGTTGCCAAACTTTTATTTATTAAATCTAACTATTTCGAGGTCCACCGACGTGGGTGCGTGACCTACAATTTTACTACAATATTCTAGGTCGGGTCGTTCTACAAGGCGACGTCGCAGGAGGTGTTCTTGTCCGAATAGGTAAATAATGATTACAAATTTGGTCAGCGCCCGAAACGCCATTTTAAACGTTCAGCATCGATGCGCCATTACAACAGTACATTATATTTTTTCATTTTAAAGGCTTGATATGTAAATTAACTCATTTGTTGGCAACTAAAATGCATTTTTTAAATACCTATAATGTTTTACTATAAGAAACGGGCTTCCTTATAAAGATTTTATTTTTAGGTTAATTTTTTTCAAAATTAACTTCTGAATATTTTTGAATTATTTTTGTTGGTTTCTGTTTTTTTAATGTCTATTTTAATTATATTTATCAGTAAACTGACCTTCGTTGGAAGATTTGGATCCATATAATGTGTAAAACTAACTTTTTTCAGTTAACTACAATAACTAAGATAATAATTATTGTCATCCACAGTTCATTGGGATGTGTTTGTTTAGACATATAAAAGTTTTTACCTAATAAGTTTAAACTTGATGTGCACAGTAAAACTTTGGGTCGTGGGTCTACGTAATTTGACGTAATATTTGACCAAAACACTGTGCAGCACCCGACGTCGAAACGAAATATAACGACCAAATGCTTGTTTAAAGTTTTAAAGTTTAAACTCCAAACCGAGTTTAAACCGCTCATGAACAATCGAGCCTTAAGATTCAATCTAGGATCAGGACCGTTTTATTTAAAGTTTTATATTTTCATCAAGTGATTTTGCAACTCGGTACCTACGTAACTCGAGTCTTTTACGAAAAGTACCTTAATAAAGAATGTCTCACTAATTGCCAGACATAAAGAAAACTGCAGTTTATGGCAATGCGCGCAAAGCAGTGAAGGTAGGAATTTGGCTTCATTTACTTCTGCGAGTCAGAGACTGTAACTTTTCCAGGCGGGGCTCTGGCTCAGTTAAGAGCCGGTTTATCAATCGAGCGATAGCCCCCGAGGTAAATATAACCTAAGCTTGTAGAGGCTTGAAATCAAAATTAAAAAATTTTAAGATCCCCGACAACTATGCGAATTTTTCTCAAAACTACTCCCAGTGGTACTCATTATTCTAAGAAGTTACTACAAAAGAACATCAATATCCCTATTATAGGTCATGACATCCCAAGGTTTTTCCATTTAGATCTAATTGTCTAAACTTTCCGATCAGAACATTTCGAGGATATCTTACATAGGATGTGCTTCCGTGGACCTCACGCCGCTGCTATATACCCGCTAAGGATGACAAATTGCTATGTGGGTAGTGAAGGACGGAAAAAAAATTAGGAAAAACACCGAGAAAATCCGAAATACTCCTAACGGTCCTTTTTGTAACGTTGAGTGTGCTGTGAATATATTATCCAGTTTTTGACGGTGTTATAAGTGTATTTTTTCCTTGTTTCAGTTACTGCGTCGAGTTTGAAATTTTGAAAGCCTCCAAAGCGTGCAGAAAAGAAGACAGTTATCAGACGTTAAAAGAAGGTGAGTTAAAATACTGTTCCGCTCGCCATAAACTATTCCAGAAAAATGGAACATGGCATAGACTTTAAGAAAATAGAGACAAAGTTAAATATTTATCACAATGAAGCCAACATTGACAGTATCCATGATTAAGGTACGTTAAGGCTATATTTTCTCCTCAGATTTTAAGTAAAAAAAAGTACAACTTGCAACGCCTTGTTCTCTAATTTTTTAATATTTTGCCAGAGTGCACAGGGAAAACTAAACATCAGAATTAGCTGCAGGGGTGATCATTTTTAAATGCTTAACAAAAATATCTGAAGGATTTTTCAAAATTCTCAATTATTTTTTCTTCAAAATAAAAGCTCTGGTGCTGTCATCTAACCCAAAAGCCTCAAAATAATTGCGGTTTAGAACAAACCCCATTTACAAAAAAAAATAGAGAAATACTCACAATTTCCTTTGGATTACATTTTTCCTTTTTATATTTCCTTGCTTTAGCGAAAATAAAAACTAAGTTTCCTTTTTTCTAAAAGCCTGTGCACTCCGGAAAAGAAAACCAATCAATCACACTTCATTGAATTTGGGAGACACGAATTTCCAGTGTTGGCCGCTAAATCGCATAATTTATACGATTCCATGGTAACTGCAGGTGTTTTGTCAACAAACTTTAAATTGGGCCGCAGTGGGACAGAAGAGAAAAGGCCTAGCGCTGCGCGGGCATTACCCCGAGTCTATCAAAGAACCAAGAGAACTTTACTGGCTCTTTGGGATTACTAGGAATTCGCATAGAAATATTCGGCGCCCATAACCCCAAATAATTTTGTTTTTATTTTGATTCAACCATTTTTCAAAAATTTAAATTCTTGCGGCATGGTTATGTGCAAGTGTACTAGTGAAATCTTGAAGTGTCAAGGATAGATTTTAGAACCTCAGTTTCAAAAACACACGGATACTTGAGTACTAACAAAACAGGTCAGTAAAGCTCCATTTAGAGGTTGGAAGTAGCCGATTTTTAAATCTGCATGCTTTTAAGTTAACCTGTTGTCAGCTAGCGGGAGTGTTTCCAATTCAATTATAAATGCACCTGTAAATTCAACCTTAAACATTACACACAGTTACTTTAATACGTAGTTTTGTAGCGTTTTTTAGCAGGTAGTTCCGCAGTAAATGGTCTTTTTTTTATTTTAGTATTTTACTTGGTTTTTTAGCGGCGTAGAACACGAAAAGTCAAAATAAGTAACCTAACCCCAAATTTTTAACCCGGTACTAAAAAATCTCTGGTGTCCCACTGTGGATAAACATAAATAAAGTCTCCGCGTTGCCATAGAAAACAAATTCAATGACGTAAAATTTTGCAAAAGATCAGGTCGACATATTTAAATTGATTTCCCGTACTAAAAACAATTCCCCAGATTGTAATTACGGCCTTAAGCTTTGTGTTCACATACAGGGTGGCAAATTGTACATAGTTCAACCAGAAGTACTATGGACCGAGGTTTATCATGTGAATTATTCTATGTTAAATATCTCTGAAAGTAAAAAACTCAAGACATATGAAATTTGGCACACATAGTAGGCTCCCTAAGCTCAATAAAATAGGGTTTTAAAAAATTTTAATTTCAGGCCCGAACTTGGTTTCTTTCTTTAAATTTATATTGGTGTTTTAAAAACAACACTCTGTATGCCATATTACTAGAGATAAAATATTATAGTCAAATTATTTAAAGAGTGATATGTTAGGGAGACCATTATAACTATGGGATACGATAAAGGCCCTGCCCGTGTATTTCTCTATGATAAATAGCGTAGCGGAAACCCCTGCGAAATATCAAGTTGGCCGGGGCCAATGGATTTATGACGGACTTCATTGCGCATACGTCAGCTGTAAGTGCGCAGAACGAGAAATGCGGTGATTCGACGTTATAAATTTGCGCAGACTCGGATCGAGCCGTCTTTATCCCATTGGCCATGCCATGGCAATCTAGATTTTGATTTGATTACCTATTAGTAGTTATATGGGAAGAACAAACACACACGCAAACTTTCCCACTTATAATATTATTAGTTAGGAATACACTAATGAAAAAGCTTTTTTTTTCCTTTTTTAACACATATTGGTAAACAAATTAATGTTGGCTTCATTAATATTACGTTTTAAATTACTTTACATCGTCTCTGGTTTTTTTAAGTCTATGGGAACACGCGATCATTTGCTTTTCAGATTTTTATAACCGCGCACCGAGACGCTTGTTATAATTCAAAGATTTTCCAGCACGTCAGCAACTTTCTCAAAAGGAGCTAGCGATATTTATTCCCCATAAAAGTGATGAGCTGTTATATAAAAACCGTTACTTTTTATTTTTTATTACTATTTGAAAAATATACATAACAACAAAAATGGCAAAAGAAATAAAGTCCCTCATGCTGCAGATTTTAAAAAAAAACAATTATTTCGGTACCCTTTGTGCTAAAATGGCCACGGGTAGCGTAATCTGTACCAGAAAATATTTTTAGTTAATAATTATAATTTCGGACTTCAAACCTAAAAACCAGAACAAAGGAAAGTAACTTGGAAAAGCTAAAATTTTAACATTTCTCCAAAACGAGCCGCTACTGTTTTCGTACCACTTACTTTTAAACACGAAAGTAAAAACAAAAGTGGAATGATAATACCCCCTAAGAAATTTCACAAAAATGACCGTCTTATGCAGGTGACAGTTATGAGCCTAAAAGAACGTAGTCACATCAATCGAATCGATTTGACATTCTTTTTTGTTTTTGTTGTGTCTTTTCCACAATCAGTAATTGGTATTTTTTACCATGATTTTTCATAATATATTAAAATTTGGTTTTTTTAAATTTTTCTTAATAGGAAAAGTAAAGTTATATCATTTTTAGATGGGTTTCAAGTCCCCCTGTAAACATGATATATATTTGCCTGCTTTTTTTATTAGCCACACACTTGTTTGGACCAAAACAAAAGTTACTAGAATGTTACTCCGTTGTTTTTTTAGTCAAAATAAAGTGTTTTCGTTTTTTTTTTTTGTATTTTTGCTAAAAATATAGTGTTTTGATTTGTTCAGTGCTGTTATACAACCAGAATAACTAGTTTTTTGCCTTCCATAAGTGATGTGCGATAACCCTTTTTATTATTAGCCTCAGAGTTAGGGGAATTTTGTCAATACCAACTTATTTAGGCTCACAAATGTCAAGTACATGTAGCGGTCATTTTATTTACAGGATATTATCATTCCACTTTTGTTTTTACTTTCGTGCTTTTAAACAAAAACGAATACCTTGTTAAATAAACCAATGATTTGGCTTTCTTGAAATGAAAACCGTTCTTGTGGGGGTCTTAGTTTTTGAGATATTCATGAAAAACTTGAGTAATGCTTAGATTTTCCCATTTTCTATTAAAAATTCGGTTACCGCCCCCCCCCCCCAAAGAACGTTTAATCAATCTTACACATTTTTTGAAAATGTTAAAGAAATAAACGGATTAAAAGACATTCAACTAAAATAGACCCATCAAGTCATTCATAAATCGCTTTAAAATGCGATCAGTCGTTATAGTCTAGAAGAAGTGAGACTTGGGTACGAAAATCTTACCATATGCTATGTTTTCATGGATATTGAATTCGTTTTCAATATGTTTTGAAAACTTTTTTTTCATGAGTTTTCATGACAGGTTTTCAAATCGATTTTGAATCGATTTGAAAACGGTTTTTAAATTTTGATATTTGGCAGCTGACATATGCCATAGTTGTCAAATATTCATTTTTGAGTTTTGGTATTTTTTTTAAATGTATTTTATTCAAAAGATGATGTTGGACCTTGCCACACATTTTTTTAAAATTTTAATTACTACTCTGTTTGCAATTGGAAATGAAGAAAGAAATGCTAGACTGGCATATGTGCATAGCACATACACTTTCGAGCCAAATATTTCTTTTATTTTTCATAATTAATTTTTTTATTTAAAAAAACAAATCTTTAGTTATTTAAGTAAGGTTATGTTATTAATCTTGTTTTTTCTATACACTCCACCAAATTTTAGAATGCCGGTTCCACAGTCTCACTTCTATTTCTCTCTCTCTCTCAAAAAGAGTGAGAGCAATAAAATATAATTTGGCGGCTGTATGGTAATCCGACGCAATACGCATGTGTAAACTCAATCCCCGTTTTCATGGAAAATCGGTATTTCGATCTCAATACGATCTTGATCCAACCCTAAAAATTTTCAGGGTCGGATCTAGATTGAAATCGATTTGGATACTGGAAAAACAGGCGTTTTCATGGACGGTATCGGATTGAAATCGAACTCAATTCCCATGAAAACGTAGCAATAGTAGATTTTATGATGTCATATGAAAGGTGAGACTCCCCAGATTACGAATCCGCCAGACGACATCTCGTAAATGTTGAGCGTTTTGAGATATTCAGCAAAATATCCAAGATGGCGACCAATGAGTAAAAATTCGATTTTTGTATTTTTTGTGTAGAGTCAAATTGAGGGTCTTTGATTTTGATTTATAGGTTTTCGAATACAACGAATTCGAATCTTCCACCGAAAACTGCCTAAAATGACATTTAGCACATTTTTGACATGTAAGACACTTATATCCGCCATCAAAAACTGCATTAAATGAAATTTGACAGTTTTTTGACAGCACGTAAAGCAAAAAACTCACCACTCTAAAACCATCTAACATAAAATAATCTTATTAACCAAAACTTTTCATCAACTGTCACGTAAAGTGACATTTACAGGATTTTTGATAGTTTTCAAGAACATAACGGGTATTTTTTAATTTATGCATCATCAATAGCTATTTTCCTAAAATCTTAAAAGTTGCAAAAGTAGTTCTTATCTACAAAAACAAGGGTAACTCTGAAGACTACAACAATTATCGGCCTATCTCACTGTTATATATTTTCACACAAAATCAATATGGGTTTCGCAATAAAAAATCTACAACTTTGGCAATTAACCATCTAACTGAGTTTGTTTCAAGGGGTTTTGAGAGGATGCATGACACCTATGCCTCTTTCCTGGACCTAACAAAGGCATTTGACTGCATCTCATTTGATATTCTTTTAAATAAACTGGAATACTACAACTTCCATCCAAGCAGCCTTGCCTTTGTTGCGTCCTATATGGCAGAGAGGGAACAGTATGTGTTTTTCGAGAAAATGAGCTCAGAAAGGCAAAGGCTCCATCACGGTGTCCCTCAAGGGTCGGTGCTGGGCCCTTTGCTTTTTCTTATTTACATTAATGACCTTCCTAATTTCTGTGATATTGCCAATATGCTGCTTCTCTTATTTTCCGATGACACAACCTCACTACAACAATATCACCCATCTCAGTCGATCAAAGATCAAGTAAAAAACAACCAACTTAACATCCAAGATTGGTTCCTAGCTAACAGATTAAGTCTCAATAACAGCAAAACTCACAACTTGAATTTTACGCTAAGGACTACTCAATCTGAGCTGCCCAGCGATGACATGGTTAAGTTCCTTGGAGTGCATCTTGATTCGGGTCTGACATGAGAGGCTCATGTTGACACTCTTAGCTCGAAACTCTCTAATTAGAAATTTGTCAAAAAGCGTGTCAACTTCCACATTACTCACAGCTTATCATGGATACTTCTGCTCGAATATTTCATATGCCATTTTAAACTGGGGCCATGCTCTCCATGCTAAACCAATTTTTAATTTCTTTTTTTAAACTTCAACAACGTAAACGCGTAAGAGTTATTTTGGGAAAGGGGTATCGGGAGTGCCGTAGGGCTTTAAAGATCTTAAGATATTGACTTTTCCAAGTATTTTTATCCTTAACTGCCTCACATATGTAAAGCAAAATAAGGAGCTGTTTCAAACCCACCCAGATGTTCACTCATATGCAACAAGAAACCATCGTGTGGAAAGAACTCGAAGGGGTTCTGACCATTATGGGATAAAATTTTTTAATGTCCTTCCTTTTGAGGTGAAAATCCTTGATGAGAATATTCATTAAAAAAATAAAAAACTACCTTATTCAGAATGCATTCTACTCTTGTGAAGAATATCTTGACAGTAATTTTTTATTTTAAAGTGTTGTTTTTCTGTCATTTTAACAATGTAAATGTTTGTAAAATTGTTTTTTTTTTTCTACATTAAGTATTTTATTTTTAAATTCTTAAATATTTTAAAGTGTTGTTTTTATGTCATTTTAACAATGTGTATGTTTGTAAAATTGTCTTTTTGTAGTTTTGACTTGTAAAAACACTTTTGTGTAATACTTACCAATAAAGAAACTAAACTAAACTAAACTATGATAATAGTAGCTATCCACTAAAAGTCTTGAGAAAAATCTAAAATTTAGGTCAAACTAACCAGTATCTTTTATATCAATTTAAGGTATAATAATTATTTTCACAACATTTTAATTTTGGATCACTAAAATAATATTAGCCATTTTTATTTACTTAGGAGCTGTCAAAAATATATCGAATGTCAATTTATATATATTTTTGATAAATGAATCAAATTTCTTATACTTCAAAGTTTATAAAGTGATATAATATAAGGTTACTTTCAGCTATCTATTATAAATGGTAAGTAATTTTGATTCAAAATGAACAAATTTTGTATTTTAAATGCTGTCAAATGTCATTTAATGCTATTTTTAATGGCAGATACAAGTTAATTACATCAAAAGAACCTATAAAAGTTATTAAACGCCACTAATTCTCGTAAAATAAATAAAAAATAAATATTTTTTCAAAAATATCAATTTTTTTGTACCAAATGTCTGTCAAAAATGTGTCAAATGTCATTTTGGCGAGTTTTTGATGGACGATACGCATTCCTCGTATTCGAAAACCTATAAATTAATATCAAACACCATCAATTTGACTTTAGACAAAAAATCGAATTTACTCCATCCCGCCATCTTGGATATTTTGCTAAATATCTCAAAACGCTCAACATTTACGAGATGTCATCCGGCAGATTCATAATCTGGGGAGTCTCAGCTTTCATATGACACCATAAAATCTACTATGGTAAGAAAATCCGGGCTTGATTAAAAATCGCCACTTATCCCCTTGACTTGTTAGTACGTCGATGGGGAAAACCATTGTCCTCTCCACTGGCAACGCTGCATCACGCAATAGGGCTGTCTCACAAACCTTATAACCAAAAAAATAGACTGCTAATGCTTATGGGTTTTCTCCCAATAAATGACTGCCTCATGGAAGTGACAGTTTGGTGCTACTGGAACCAGAGTAAACCGACTTGAGTAAAATTTGTTGTGGTTGCAAACCCAATATTTTAGTATTTGATGAATATATAACAAGCAAAACCACTGTTTCTTGTGTATTTTAAAAAACTTATTTAGAAAACTGTTCGAATTAACTAGATTTCAAAGGGGCAGTGTAAACAGTGTCATGACGTGACAACTTATTTTCTCTTTATCCACGTTTTCGGTTGGTAGCATTGCGTTTGACGGTCTTGACGTTAGTAGATTCGCCATTTTCTTTATTTTCGTTTCTTGGTTTTCGAAGATTTTGCTTTGGATAGACGTCTGTAAAGACGCGAATCCATAGTAACCGAGAAGATGAAGAAGTTTTTGCTTGGTTTTTGCTTAACGTGTTGTGTTTTTAATATACTTTTTCTGTGCCCTTTTGCATCATGAAGTGCTTTGTTGTCGGCTGCAACAACAGTAATTCTGCGAGTGGAAATCGTTTTCCTATCACAGGTAAGGGTAAATAATTCCTGTTTTTGCCAATTTTCTTTAATACTTCTGCGATCATTGCCTGTATTCTTAAAACCCCATGAGGTGGTTACAGCTCACCAGTGCGGGGATTCTTGAAAGTGTGAGAAAGGAGTACACCCCAAGGGAGTATCCATGTCCTCTTCTTACTTGTGTACTTTTGTATATCTCCACCTCACTCACAAATTTCGGTGAGTACTCGCTGGTTTGGATTTCAAAAATCTCCGCACATTTCTCACCCTTTTCACGTCTGAGTTTACCCAACTTTTCAAATTGATAATTCATAAATTTGTGCTAATTCTGTATGTCTATTTTTTTCTTTGTTATTAAAATAAAGAGAGATACTAGCACTAAAACTTGAAGCAATCATTACAACATACAGCACTTTGAGGAGTCATAGCTCTGCAAATAAAATTAGTGAAAGTATATCTGGAGAAAAGGTCCGAAAAGTTTTAACAAAACTTGTACTGTTTAAACAACATGTTTTATATATTATCTTTAATTAAAAATAAGTAGTTTCTGTTTGTAAATAAGTTACTTTTAAGTATTTTTTGTATTGTAACTTTTTTGATGGTATTTTGTATATAATTATTTTCTACAAATAAAATTTATTAAGGCTGGGTTTATACAAGCAAATAAAAATTAAAGTAACAAAAAGTAAAATAAAAATAAATAATTTTGGTTTATACAGCTGAATAAAAATAACTTGGCAGAATGGTTTAACGATCCTATTTTTAATTTTCTTGTAGCTGTATGTTTATGGGTTGAGGGATCTTGTTAATGAAATGTCCTTTTTTTGAAGTGCCAATGTTTCACAAAATTTATATAAAAATAAATTTTGCAAAACTTCGGCATTTCAATATATAAAAATAAATTTTGCGAAACGTTGGCATTTCAAAAAAAGGACGTTTTATAAACCAAATCCCTTGACCCATAAACATACACCTTCTAGAAAATAAAAATAACTGAACCAATCAGCACACAGCTTCAATAATTGAAATAATTAAACTAAACTCAATCATACTGTTTTCTTAAATAATAGGTATCTGCCTAAACCAAACCAAAAAATGAGTGAGGTTATGCGCAAATCTTTTTTCAGATAATAAAAGTTGCCCATCTTTCTATTTTTATTTCTGCTGTATAAACGCCTACACTATTTCCCATAAGTTCAACTTTTATTTGAATTATTATTTTTAGTTGCCTGCATAAATAAAAAGTACCGAACAGACAGGGTGATTTTTTTTAAGGGATCATCCATAAACTGGTGTAAATACTTAAAGAAGGGGAACATTTTTTCCTAAAGATAAAATGTACTTTACCCATTTAAAAAATTCATATTTTAAGGGAAGGGGGGGGGGCTATTATTTAAGATTATTATTAAAAAACTGCAAATTTATTATGCCAGAGCCTTTTTTACAATTAGCCGCGTCTAGTGTCATTTGTGCTTCTCAGTTGGTAGTTATAGGGATTTTGGTGCATTGCCAACTGCTTCTGGCACCAAACTGTCAAATACATGAAGCAGTCATTTTTTAAAGCAACATCATCAGTCTATTTTTTTGGTTATAAGGTTTGTGGGCTGTCTAACAAATTGTCAAAGTCCGCCATTAATCACGTGATGGCCGTTTAAAAATGGTGGCTGTAGGGTAAACAAAGCGATTTTCCATAAGACGTAACGCTAATACAAATGAAAATTTTGGGAAACTGAAGATGCACAATAAACAAAGTGACATTTTATGGATTAATCCTTTCTGAATCGGGGGAAAACGAGTATTTAGCCAAAATGTTACAAATAGACTAAAAATTCGCAGTTTAAAGAGATCATGTCATGTCCTTTTATCTCTCTTGAACTTGCAGTGTGGATAGGCATTGTCTCTCTCAGTTCAGCTTCAAGATCAGGCCAGATCGGCTTGAAAAGAGACAGTTGCGCTATCTGATTTGAGAGAGATGACGTTATCTGTAATTACACAGGTGCGACAGAGATAGGTAGAGGGACATTTCCACGTTTAATTGCGAATTTTGAGTTTATTTTTAAAATTTTAGGTCAAATTCTTGTTTCTCCCCAATTCAGAAAGGATTACTCCATAAAAATATCACTTTACTTAATCTGCGTCTTTTTCTACTTTGCCAAACTTTTGATTTAAACTACAGCGGCCATATCCATATTGGATCGGCCCTATTATTTTTGTTAGACTGCCCTATTGTTGAACCAAGGCCGACAAAAAAAACAACAGGCCGTAACCATCAGAAAAACAGCTGTTAATCTTGGGCCGGTTTTTACATGGAGTCTTATGGGAGAAGCGAGGTTTTTTCGGGATTATTTCTAAACGACTCGATGAATTTTCTTCAAATTCCCATGAAATATTCTTCGATACTATCCTAATATTTTAGAAAAGTTTTCTGGAGATCACAGGGTCTCAAATAATAAATATTCTAGGAAAAGTATTTTGTGAGGTTAGGTTGATGTAAACAACAACACTTATTTTATTATTCTTAAAAAAAGGAAATTTTCTCATATTGTTAGCAATAAAATGCACATGAAAGGTTTCAAAAGGTGCGCATCCATATCTACACCAGAATAGAAATTGATTTATCGAAAAAATGCAGGAGACTAGTGTTTTTTTTGTGATCACTTCACGAATTGGAAATGGTGGATTTATATACCTAAATTAATAATTCCTGTCTTTTTGAGTCGCTAAATAATATTTTAGTCGCCATACATGACATCTGAATATATTTTGTCTTATAGCGAGAAGAGTAGGTATGGTTTAGGTTCTTCCACGAGGTCTCCTACCAACCAAGTCCCATCAGAGTGACTACCTTATAGAAGATTGGAGTAATGATAAAAAGTAAGACAATGGCACAGAATATGGTACAGAGAAGCATCTAATTAATACATCATTTTGAGTGCAGTTTTTGAGTAATATCTGGGACTTTTGCTCTTTGTGTGATTTTCATCATAAGAGATCTAAATTGAACATTATTTAGATAGATAGATAGATAGATAGATAGATAGATAATTCTTTATTAGCAATTAAATATTTTTCATAGGTAGCTGCACTGAGAATCCTATTTATCTAAGACGTCTTGTGGGCGTTTCAACCAGTTAACATTTTTAATATAAATTTCAGATTAAATTAACATTATGATGATGAACTTAACAAAAATTACTAGAGATGAAAACAGTGATTTCAGTGACATCACAAAGTTTTCTTGCTTTTTTGCATTATTTGAGGTGCTATGGAGGTGTATTTATGAGAGGACAATGACCGACAATCCCTCTGCATAATGTGATCCTTCACTTGTTAGTGTTGTTTGTTTGAATGTGGTTATCAAATCGCATTTTTCGATCCTTTGTCTCAGAGGATCTTGGGATTCATCACAGTTTTCAAAAAAGTGTGACAGAAAAACGCTATACGATAACCACCCCTAAAACAAGCAACATTGACAAGTTAAGGGTCAAATACTACGAAGGGATTGTGGCTCTCCTTCCACCCACAAAAATACCTTCACATCACCTCAAATAATACAGAAAAAAGTAGACAAACTTCGCAATGTCATGATTTACTGTTTTCATCACCACCATCTCTGAGAATTACTGTTAATTTAAACTGGAATTTTAATTAAAAATGTTAACTTGTTGAAATACATAGAATATCTGAGTTACATACTCCAACAAGACATCTTAGTTAAACAGGATTGTACTGAATTCTTTCAATAAAATTCGGTATTCTTCTGCAAATAAGTTTATTTTCTTTAATTGGATTCACACATAAGTAGGTACCTACTTTACAAATCCAAAAAATAATCACTTTTAGAGATTTCCTACGACCTTCTTGACTTCATGGTTGTTTGACTATTTCATAAAATGACTATTTCATAAAATAATAATAATAATATATATCTATTAATTTTCAATCTCTGTGAGGCTTGTGCTTGGAAGTTTTTTAATTTATTTATGATTACTACTAAGAAATAAATTATTAATTTTAAATATAAAGAATAAACATAAACATAAAATCTGTAAATATAAATAAATAATAAAATATAAAGGCAACTTTTGTAAAGAAATATACAAGGATACTAGAAGTTATTAGAAAAAATTATATTATTTTTAAATACCTAACAACTTAACAACCTAACGTTTGGATAGCCTTTGATAAATAATTTGATCAAAAAATAATCTAGATTCATTTGGAATCCAAACTTTTATCTTTTTTTTAAATTTTTTCTGATTGTTAACAGTTTTAATTTCGTCCAGTATCAGATGATAGACATAATTAAGGCCCAGGGCTTTCCAGTCACAGTAAAAGGAATATTTTTTTACCCCTTTTAGAGGGTGAAACCTAACCCCACCCTATTTTTTTAAATGGGATGATAGTACTTGTGGCACCTTGCTGGAAAGCTCTCTTAAAAGAAAATTGGCTGCTCATGTTTTATTTCATTCTAACTAGAGAATCTATCTTTTAGCTTCAAAAAACTTTTTAATATCACAAAATTCCGCAATGTTTAAACAGAATGAATTTGCAATTTTTAGTGGTCCAGTATTATTTTCATTAATTTAGACACAATGTGTATGAACTGCTTTATCGAAATTTTGCACTCTTTATTGCCCAAAATGGATTTTTCTGAATGAAAAAAAAATATATTTTTTTTTCATTTGTGTGGCAGAATTAAATCAATTATTTTTGCCGAAATATTTTTCAAATATTCTTTATTTACATTAAAAATGCCAGCAAATAACCGAAACATTAAAAATTTAAATTTTAATGATTGGGATCAGAGATTTGAAATATGAATTACCTATGAAGTTAAAATAAAACAAAAATTGCACAATTTTCTGCTTAAAAGAGCTTTCCAACAAAGTGCCACAAGTGGGGTCAGGTTTCGCCCTCTAAAAGGAGTGAAGCAATATTTTCTTTAGTATGACTGTAAAGCCCAAATTCTTCACCCTGAAGCTGTAGAAAATTTGTTTGAGTTAAAGTCCCCACCCTGTAGATTCTACAATATTATATAGGCAACCAACTTAATCTAGGAATAGTTTTCAGTGAGTGTCATAAACCAAGATGACCATTGACCATTGCTATCTCCTATGTAGTATTTGGAGGTATGGTAATCATTTATTTTCAAAAAAGGAATGGACACTTCCGGACCCTTCAACTGGAACAGTATTATTGTGATGCCTTTTTTGTTTACCCTCTTTCTCCAGTTTTATCTTCTTCATCTCCGCCTACTTCCATTCTAAAAACATTAAAAAATTTACTACCTCAAGGGAATTAAATCAATATATATGAATTTTAGGTCATTCTATCGCTTTTATTGGCAATGGTAGCATGTGATCCTCAAAAAGTTAATAGCTGTGGATTTTTCTTAAAAAATATGTTAAAAAATGATACCAAACTTCATAGGGGTACCCCTTTTAGTTTCAGAGACATGGGCATTTAAAAGTTACTTAACCTTATGAAACAGATTTCTATTAAACGTAAATTTTAAGAAGATTGTAAATTTAATATTAAAATGGAACATTTATGTTCAAACCTTCTAAGTTAAACCAAAATTGCCCCCTAAAAAGGGGCTACATAAAAAATTTTAATTTTTACATTTGTAAGTTAAAAATATGGGCTGCAAAGTGCTTGAATATGCTAGTTTTGTTAACTTTGTTTACCTTGATATTGTTAATAACATGTGCCGAGGTATTATTTTCCATATTCATAGTTCTCTATCCCTCCCAAGATCTCTCCATTATGCATTCCCATGTTTTCTCTTTTACAGGCATTCAAGTTTCCATTTTCTACTCCTTTTCCTATAAAAAATAAATAATAAAAATTATTAGCAAAAGAACTGGGGACGTGTACAAATTATGGAACAGTGATTTTATCAATTTTTGACCCCCTCCCCCATATCACGTTTTGTAACGGTTTGGTGAACCTCCGCCCATAATATTATGTAACGGTTGGAAGACCACCACTCCCCAAAAAGTAATTTTTTCTTATTTTCATTCCAAATCTGTCGCAAACCCCCTATGTAACGTTTTGTAACACTTTGGCTACCCCCCTCCCTCCCCTCTATGACCGTTACATAATTTGTGCACAGCTCCTAGCATATATTCGTAAAATTTTATTCATTAGCTCAGTTCAATACCTATATATGTTTAAATTATCTCTAAGTATGAAGAATGTGCAGTGTTTTATACAAAAACAGTTTTTACAAGTAAATTTAACAAAAAGCAATTTAGCAATAGGCTGGTAATATGTGACATTTTACTAGCTTAGTAGAAAAGGGAGCAATTATGCAGTATACAGTTTTCTGGCATTTTTGATTTTTTATGAAAAATTCTCTGGACCCCAAATCTGCCGGTTGGTTTTTTTTTAATTTTTTTGTTTTTTTTTTTTAATTTTTTTTTCACTAAAACAACCCAATCCAACACAGCCCTACCCAACCTAACCCAAAACAATCAAGAAAACACATTACAACCCCCCCGGCACCTTTTTTCTCTTAAAAAAAAAACCGGCGCCAGCGGATTTGAGGTCCTAGGGACCCTAGTAGGTGCCCCCATAAAGATTTTTTCATAAAAAATCATAAATGGCAGAAAATCGTATACTGCATATAAAATTACTGAAAAGGGAGGGATCAGTTGGATAGGAAAAGTTTGTTACATATGACTCACCCTTTTTCTGGGCACTTTCTGGTATGCAGCATTTTCGACGCATTTTCATGATTTCTATATCAGATACGATAGACGATAAAGGTGATTTAAACATTTTCGAAGCACAAAATTCACACTGTAAGCAATTGTCCTTTTTTTGGTTTGAAGTTCACTTTTTTCACATCAAACGACCAGTCATTCTTTTTAAAACAATACCGGTTTATTTTAAAGTTTGTTTGATTCCAAAATTGGAAAAAAAATGTTAAAAATTGACTGAAAATTAAATACACAAATCAAGAATTAGTGAGGTTATGTTTGCGGCCTTGCGCGTCTGGCTGGACGCAACCAACGAAAAAAAAACCGGCCCAAGATTGTGACGTCACAATTTTGGTTGTGTGAGGCCCGTGTGGAACACATTCTTGTCGGCCCTGGTTGAACGTTTGTCGGGTTTCTCACACACCAACAAAAAAAAAGGAACAGGCCTAGTATGCTTGAAGTAGGCCGGAACCGTAAATAGAGAATAGGATATTCTTTATTTATACGGCCGGACAAATGAGATCCATGCAGCTACACCTCGCATTCAAAAAACCTTTTTTTTTAATGTAGGAATTACGGTTTAATTATCTACTGTAAACAAAAATTGGGCTCATCTCCTTATCTGATTTTTTTAAAGCTTAAAATGCGGGATGTAGCTGCATGTGCAGGAGCCGAATTTTTTTTATCGCAGATGATTAGCCTGTAATTTTGACATACTTTTTGTTTCGATACTGCTATTATTACTGCGTGCAGGGTGGGGCTGCGCATGCAAGCACCCCGCATTTTGATTTTTTTTTTTTTAATTAGGTAAGGGCATAAACCCACATTTTTTTTGTCGCAGATGATTAGCCCGTAATTTTGACATACTTTTCTTTGGGTACCGCTATTATTAGTGGATGCGGGGTTAAAATATCAGATAAGGAGATGAGCTCAAATTTTTTTTTGCGGTAAATAATTAATTAACCCGTAATTCCTGTATTTAAAAAAAAATGATTTTTTGAGCTGCATAGCCTGGACAAATGAAAATTTCCAATTCTGAAATATTTTTGTTGATGATTGAAAAAGCTACAAAAACGGTCGATTTTTGAGATTTAGAAGGGGTCGAAAGGCATAAAAAAATTAGAAGTTGCCACCCTGTACTATTGTTGATGAGTCAATTCAATATTTGATGCTTCCGGGGTTTACCGGTCTGGAAACAATACGACACGTGTATGTGAATATCCTTCCAATAAAGGGATAATGGAGACCCTCTCGTTATCCTGACGATCGCCCCAAACAGGAGATTGGAGTAGTGGAAGTTATGCTCTTGAATGTTAATAATAAGCAAATTTCTGCAACGAGATTTACAGTCAATTAGTCCGAAAAATAATGACAACAATTTCAGCACTTGATGTCATTATTTCGTTTTCCGTAAAACGGGCATGAAAATGAATATTTCTATAAAAAAAATGTTATATTGATGAGCTGATAAAATTATTACACAGGCGATACTGATGCAAAAACCCATTCATAAAAACTTAGATTATGAAAGTGTTAAAAAAAATTATATAGGCTCTTACTTTATCTTTATCCACTAGCATTGCCCTCCATTTTCTGAATAGGTATGTCATCTATACATATAATAAATCTCTCGATAGACCGGTACATTAAATATTAAAAAAAAAAATGTTCTTGGCTTCTAGCCAAACCATATAGATAACAAAAATCCAATTTATATCATTTTTGTTATTTGTTTGTACCAGTATCACGCAAAAATGTCTTAACGGATTTTGATAGGAGTTTCACTACTGGATTCCTTAAAGTCCTGGACAGGGCTTTATTTCATCAAAAACGGTTCACGGGAACAAAAATTATGACCATTTAAAGCAAGAACAACGGGGTTCAGCTAGTCCTACCTAGAGGTCCTTTATACATTGACAGTTCTTTTTTTACCAGAGGTGGGCAACTCATATTATCCTCTCTAGTTTTTTTCATATTTGCATGTAAAGACGATTTTATGAAATTGACTGATGTTTTGTTTTCTCTTTTTATGATATCCCCAGACGGTTTTTGAATGATGATGACTTTTTTGGTTAGTAAAATATGTCAAGCTTTGACAAAACAAAACCAGTAAGGTTCACGGGAGATTTCAAAATGTTAATAGTAGGTAAAATACTTACTTAAAATAACAATATATAATAGGGACTTATTGGGCGTACATTTTTGAGTTCCCTCGTCCTCCGGAGCATGCGCGTGACCTGCGTTTTTATTGAGGGAACCGTAATAAAATACGGTGTTCCCTTAATTCGGTACAGTTACCGTACGTCCCTTACCTTTAAACATAACCTCAATTAGCATGGATAATAGTGATGGTTGGTTTGTTTTTCGACACGACTTTTTAATATTCTTTGCATTTTTAGTTTTTTGTTTATAAACAAAAACACTCTTGTGGATTTTTAAAATTTAATGAATAAATTGGAGAAACCTACAAGGTTGAGGTTCAGCTACACTGACGATATAATTCTTTTGCGAGAATTTATCAAGGAAAATCCCTACAAGATGAGAAAATTTAGGTTAGGAATAAGGAAAAGTAATGCGACTTCCAATAACACTTTTTTTAAAGTGTGGTTAAGGTTCAACCTAAATAAAATACGGTTTTCCCTTATTATGGTAAAACCTTATAGAGTAACGCCCAATAAGTCCCTAATATTATTTAAATTTAACTTATCGTACTTACCTCGCAAATTCGACTATTTTTATTCATTTTCCAGTTTGGCAAATGCATGATCTCTTTCCATTTTTCTTGCGTTTCTTTTTCCATTGAACAATGAAACAATACGCGTGGGCGCGAGTATTTTTATAGTTTCTTTTACCGCAATTTTAGATTTTTAAACGGCATATAAATAATCAAATTTGTGTGTGTGTGTGTGACGTACCTACTTTAATTAATGAAAAATGTGACAAAATTATTTATTGCCAATAGTTGCCAACACACAAAAAAATTATCAACATTTCCCTAACAACTGCCAAATCGAGTTGCTTACCATAGAGAAAGTAATAGCTACGCGAGAGTGGTCGATACTGTGTTATACTTGGGAAATATTGATTGACACTTACTTATTTAATAATAAAAAGATATGAAAAAACTTACCAGACGCAGTTTTTCCATACTTTTTAGTGTTAAAAAAGCAATGTATTCTGCAAATTTGTACTGTTCCATGCAGCTACAAAACTTTCTTTAGCTTACAAAAAATTTTGGACCCTTTGAAAATCTAAAATAGGAGAAAGGGGTTATAACTATGTTGAGGAATATTATCAAATATTAAAGATAACAACATTTTATCATGTTATGTTCTATTATTAATTGGGAAAAAATTCCAGTATAAGTCTTATAGATTTTATAAATGTTTTAACCTATATCTCTTTTTTTTTCGTTGCATTTTAACCTATTATCTTCTTGCTTAACTTTGTATAAATCATCATAATATTTTCTTCAGGGATTTGGCTCACAAAAATCTAAACCTCAATTTTCGGCACTCAAATAGTCCATGCTCTCTAGCTTTAATGGTAGTGATCCAGCTTGATTTGAATGGCATTTTAGACTAGTTGTTAATCCACTATATAGCTAATCCTATAAACTCGCGCGATTTCTAACCAAAACTGATTAAAGTAACTCACATTTGAAAATCTAAAAAAACTTTGACTTTGACAAGCCGTGGAAAAAACCGGCAGGTACAAAATTAAAATTGTGTTAAATATATTTCGACATTGAAAAATGTTCTCCGTCTTTCTTTTATGTTCATATAGAAAGAGATGAACGGGGCAAGGTAAATGTTTACTTAATACAAGCATTACTTACGCTATGCGCTACAGGAACGTAGTATCTGCGCGGCCCTATCTTTCTGTTAGTCTCCGTAAGTTATTAGAGACATAAAGCTATTTGTAACTCATCGCGGTATACGTATCCGCATCTAGCGAGAACCAAGCACATTGATTGGTCAGAAACTTGTAGCCAGTTCGAAAAGAGCAGATATATGCTAGTTTAAGGTGTTTCTGAACGCGATGAGTTACAAATAGCTTTATGTCTCTATTATGTTGTCTCTGTTGCTTATCTCAGTAAAACAATAACTTTCAAAAATTATATACAGGGGCTCTAGTCCTACCTATGTCGCATTATGTAGTATTGAAATACGGCCGCACTGGATAGTGCCTGGCTCTAAAAGGTGCACATTATAGAATTATTGAACGCGCCTCTAGCAAAACGGTGACGATACGACTTTATTTCTAACCTACAAATATATGCTGCCTGTTTTCGAAATTCTGTGTTGTTTTTTTTTATATTTTGATTGATCAAAAGCATGGGTGATGTGTTGGAAGCAGAGGTCTTTGTGGAGGGTGGAGAGAAGGACCATTTAGAGTTCTGAAGGGATTTGGTTGAACTACTCGTACAAAACAAACTCGTAGCAAACAAATATTGTCTTCATCGGTAAAACGAAGTATTTGAGCCTTGCTTTTTTTAATTTTCTTTTGGTATGTCATCCGATTTCATAAAAATATAATTATTTTGTCTCAATTTTTGCTTTTTTGGCCGTCACAACACAAAAAATTCCCGAAAGTAGGGTTAAGGTAAAAAAATAGCGAATAGTCAAAAACGTCAAATACGGCTAGACACAGCCAAGATGCAGCCCAGTATAATTCCTCCACAAATAAGGGCAGGTCCTAACCTTATTAGTGTCGGCACTAAATGTGGTCGTTCTTGCGCATGCGTATCTGTCAACAGCGTCAAAATAGTGCCTGGCCTTATTAGTGCCGGGCCCTAACTGCGTTTCAATAATTCCCTAATAGAGAACCGTAACCACTCGACACATTTTTTCTTTCATACTTTCTCGAAAAAAAAAACGCCTACACCTTTACAGTTCGACGATCAGTGCCTCTTAAAAGCAAGCCAAAATCGCTGCATTTTAAGAATTTTTCCATGAAAAGAAGACCTTGACTGACTGAAACGCCCCTTATCTCTTGTTTGAGATTTTTACGCTGCATTCACGCTTTTATTCTTTTCATTTGTTAATAATCCGAACAGAAAAAGCCGCTGTAACCACATTCTTAACATTGCATTATGGAGAAGACATACCATATGTGTTAAGGACGGGACATTTTACCGTCACTAAAGTGACACAAATAATGTTATGTTCCAACAAGGGGTCAGCCTTAAAATCACTGCTGGGATCTAGAGAAATTGTTTTTAGCAAAAGACCACTTTTTATTTAATAAAAATTTTCATTTTAAGAACGATTTACCATAAAAACCGCAATTTGTTAAACCAATATTTTATCCGAACCTTCTTCAAACTTATTCGATAACAAATTCGAAATTTATAAGACCCGTTTTTAACCGAATCATTGTTCATCAAACTCGTAATTGATTGCGCATTCGCTAATAATACATGAACCGGAGGCGTACACGCAGGTTGCGCGGCGTTTCGATGCATTTGTCGTTCTATGTGCGCACACTTGGCTAAAAGTATTCACAGGTAGTGTTCAATACTTTGTGTATAGATGTCACTCCATTGTTCTTAACTGAAATGCTAGTGACGGGTATGCGCGCGCAGCAGCGACAAATGCATCGAAAGGCCGCGCCACCTGCGTTTACGCCTCCGGTTCATTTATTATTGGCGAATGCGCAATCAATTTAGCAAAAATTATCTAATAAACAACAGGTTTACGAATTCCGGTTTTGAAAAATAATGGTTTGACAAATTCCGGGTTTTATTAAAAATGGGTTTTACAAATTACGAGTTTGATATTGAATGAGTTCCAACAACAATGGTTCGATTAAAAACGGGTCTTATAAATTTCGAATTTTTTATTGAATGGGTTTGAAGAAATAAGGCTCGGATAAAAAATTTGTTTGAAAATTGGTTTGATTGATTGATAAGCCGTGGGCGTCACTCGCGAGCCTTAATTTTTAAAAGAAATTGAAAGTTGAAAACCTCATCTTGATTGTCAAGCCATTTTCGAGCTACGGGGGCTTTTTGAAAAGTCTGCATTTTGGGGTGTATAAGGGGGTGTATAATTTTATTTGGAAAAATTTCTGGTTAGTATACATAGGTTTTTTAAAGATTTTTAAAGCAGAATTCGACTGTCAAACTGGATTTTAACGACCCTTTTTTTAATTGATCTTTAATATTAACTTAAAATTCCCTATCACACTTTGTGTTTTATTTTTTATATTTTTGTATTTTTATATAATTTTTTATTTCTTTATAATACCTAGTTTTGAGTGAAAAAAGTAAATAAGATAGTAATAGAAGAAATAAATGAGTAATAAAAAATTAAAATATATAAAAAATAAAAGAAAAGGCTGATAAGCTGATTTTAAAAAACAAATAACAACTTTGTGTTATCTCTAAACTAACTAAACTAAAACTCGACAGATAAAATCCAATGTGACAGTCGAATTCAGACAGACATTTAAACATCCGTTAAAAATTAAGCCTCACAAGTGGGGGTCATTTTTTCCATCTCCTCCATCGAATTTTGGACACCCTGTAGATTAGATTAGAATGGGGTGGTGTAGACACCTGTCCACCTCGACCTTCTCAGATCTATTGTGGTTCCCCTTTCTTCTTCCCTGAACTACAAAACAAGTTGCAGCCCCGTCCTTATCATGAAACCCAGAAGCTTTGCCAGTGTGCCCTGTATATAGCTTTCTGGCCGCGGACATCGTAGGTCCCCCAGTAAGGCCCTGGTTCTAAGTAGGCCTTCACATTGACATAGGACATGTAATGAGGTTTCTTCCTCTTTCTTGCAGAAGTGGCATGTAGCATTTTCTACCAATTCCATTACATACAAGTGCTTATTGAGTTTGCAGTGATCTGCTAGGAGCCCCACTATTTGTCTGACAATCTTTCTGTCCTTACTAAGAAGTTCCGCAGTCAGCTTTAGTGAACGTTCTTTAATGAACTGTTTGGCCTGTCTTTGTCCAGGCGTTTGCTCCCAGAGACCGTTCGTCTCTTTGGTGAGCCACTGTTTAATAGATTTCTTGGCTCTGGCCTTAGCGATCCCACAGGGGCTGCCTGCAGAACAGAGATCGCAGGATCGGACCTCGGCAAGTACACATTGCTTCACACAACACCGAATGCGACTCGAGACGACGACGGGCGGCTCCACTTCTCCGCAGTTGACGTTGTGCATAGAATAACAACAAACGAGGTAGAAGTAGGCGGCACGGTTGACACTGCACCGAAAACTTTGCGGGACTCAAAGGTGGACGGCCGAGGACCTCACCAAACTGGGTAGAGGAGCCTAGCCGGTGACCCAAAAAGGACGACCTGAACTTCCCCGAAATCGGGACTCCAGGGAATGCGGCTGGACTCCGACAGATTTGATAGCGGGAGTCGACAGAGGGTGACTTGGAAGAGGCGGTAGCAGGACCACTCCAAAGAATTTTATGAAGACTCCGACGTCGACCTCGACCAGTGAAACCGGGACCTCGATTTTCGGGTCAACCTATATGACGGCGGGCTGCTGGGGAGAAAAGTCTACTGTCAACCAAGTTCTGCTGGGACGGTAGCGATGTTAGATAGATGCATGTCTAACATGTAGCAGGACCACCCTTCGGAGGGGGTGTAAAGCCGGCGGTCCATTGTGTATACTTGCTACGCAGTCTAAAGATCCCTGCCCTCGACAAAGAGGTGTCGGGCAAAAATTAAGTCCTCTTAAAGAAAGAAAACTTGCATCCTAAGGGGCACGTGCATTAGTCGGGGGTGCACGGGGGGTATGGCAAAAAGGGTCCATTATGCGGCCTAATTGGCAGGTTACGGCCGCCCATATACTACTACTAGCGATCCCACAAAATGGTTCAGGCCCTGTGAACTTTATTGCCGAGCCTTGTCTGGTCAATTCATCGGCTTTTTCGTTTCCAGAGTGTCCCCGATTTCCTGGAACCCAGGCTAGTGTCACCCTTTTGGTGCTTGTCAGCCTATTTAGAGCTGTTCTGCAGTCCCAAACCAGTTTGGACGTCACTTGCACTGCTTCTATATAAGAGTTTTCCTCTACTCTTCTTTGTATTTCTTCGGCATAATAATATATTGCCGCTACTTCACCTTGGAACACTGTGCAATCGTTTTTCAGGCTAATAGACACTAAAGTCTCGTATTTTTGCCCGTTAATGCCAGCTCCTACACCCTCATCGGTCTTGGAGCCGTCTGTGCACCAGATGGATTCCGCTCCAAAAGGAGGACCTCCCTCCCAGTCAGTTCTGTCTCAAATTTTGACTTTGTATTTCTTTTCGAAATTGTACTTGCTCGGAAAACCCAGTATAGGATCTGATAATGGGTGCTTGACCCCGCCTGTACACTACCTCTCGTGCTTCTGTCTCAATGAAGACATGCAGAGGTGGCAAATTCAGTAGAACTTCCAAAGCTGCCGTTGGGGTGATTCTCATAGCACCCGTGATACTTAGGCAGGCTTGTCTTTGTATGCTATTCAGGAGTGCTATGAGGACACCTTGTACAGGGTGCGGTGCTTTATTATATTTGACTTCTCCTAAATTATATCCATTATGATTTAAGGGCTAATTTTACAACCAAAGGTAAAACTCCAGATTAAACCTTAGTTTAATCTTTGGATTAAAGCATTGGTAAAGTTGCTCAATTTTATAAGTCGCAGTCAAACCACAGCCAGAAAGAAAAGAAGAGCTGTTGGATTGGGAGCTTAATAAGTTCTTTTCTTGTTTAAAAAGACTACATTTTATGATTATTTTAACCATATCTTTAAAATGGCACTAACTAGAGCCAAACACATCATGGTCACCAAATTTGATAAAAACCAGTCAAGTAGTTTTTGAGATATCAGCGTTGGTTACAGACAGGCATACAGCCAGACGCCACAACAAAAAATGTTCAGGATTATCAGAAAGATATATACTACCCAATGAGCATTTTTGTGTATATAGAAGCTACAGCGAATAATATAAAACCTTCATAAAATAACCAAAAGTTATATTATTTAGTGTTGGTGATAATTTTATAACTCTTATATATCTCTTAAATGAGTAAAAAAGACTTGAAAAACAACTGACCAACACCAGCTTATAAACATTTATGGTACATAGTAATGGATAGAAAAACAACATAGATTTTATAAAACTTCCTTATGAACCCTCAAGTCTAGATATTATTATAAAAAGGTTTTACAACTGTTCTAACAATACTACATAACAAATTAAAGGTTTTTATCGATTTAGAAATATAAATTTTCCATCTTTCTTCCCTTTGCTTGTTATGTATTATTCTTTTTCTTTTTAAAATAAAAAATTTATAAAATGTTGTTTACCAATCTTCTAAAATAAATTAAAATGGAAGTGAGATAAGTTGAAGCAGGAATATGAATATTTATATACTATAGGTTAAATAAAAGCTGTTTTCCCAGTCCATCCTACTCTGATAATCAGCTGCGGTCCCGTGTGTACTGTATAGTTTTCGAATACACTCACAAAATTTTCATGGGCTCCAAAAATACTTGAGAAACGGGAAAAAAAATATTCATTTAACTAATACTTTTTTTTCACATATGTTTTTTGCTTTCTGGGAGAAATATTGAATTTTGTATTTTGTTCTTAACCCTAAACAAGCAATATTTATATTTTTGACCAAAATATATATTTATTTTGGTCAAAAACCTATTGTTGGAATCCAAAATGGCGAAAATTTACGACAATTCTATAAAAAAAACAATACAATTATACCACTGTTTACCTCTTTCAACACTATTTTATCAACGTTTTAAAACATGATGCTAGTTGGAACAAAAGGCTGCAGATGGCACAGTGTTGAACACTGAAGGTCCGTTTCTGCGAGCTTAACATAGTTACCATTGTTCTCTTTTCCTAAATGTATTCGTCTGAGAGAGGTCCATACCAGGAAAAATACCCGCCTGCACACCCTTCAACCCCGCATAACTGTCAGAGGTAACTATCTCAAGAAGATAGAACATTGCCGCCGACCAGCCGTGCGCACTGTATGCACTCGAAGTTTCACGGTGCATATTTGCGAACTTAACACGGTTACTATATTGTTCTCTTTTTCTAAAACCCGGTTCCCATCTATGGATTTCTTATGCTTGGGCTCCCCGAATCAAAACACGGATCACGTAGTCTAAGCGAGATTTGCCTATACAAGTTCATATCGGTCCACGTGATTTTGAGTCAGGGTGGCCGCGCATGGGAAACGCTGGTCGGAATCGGGTGTAGAATGCATTCGATCCCGATATCTCAAGAAGATTTGGATCTCTTATGTCTCTCCCCAGATTGATGTAATTAAAACCAGATAATGATGGTATGGTATCTCGCAAAAACGCGCCTTTTGATGTCGCAAAAACGCACCTTTTAAAGTCGCAAAAACGAGCCTTTTGATGTCATAAAATTAACCTAAAAAATCTTGTTTGTTTTGTTATAAATTAAAATTGTTTTTTTGTTGTAAAAACAGTGGTATTATAACCACTATACAAAGAAATTATATAGAAAGAATAGGTAATAGAAAGAATGGGCACCAATTTATATAAAAGTGTCTCGTTGTTGTTGGTTAATTAAGTTTTTATAAGTGAGTTGATAGCAACATTTTAAAAACCAATCTATATATCTTTAATTGATAGTTACTTAATGGTTTTATAGATGGGTTAACAGAAAGATTTCAAAAACAAATTTATATAACTTTTGGCACTGATGACTTATATTTTTATAAATATTTTGTTGGATACATTGTTAACACCAATTTATATAACATTTGTTACCGATGACTTTAATTTTTATAAAGATGTCCGTGGAAATATTGTTAAAGCCAGAACCTTTAATAAAACAAATATACAAACTCAATTCCTGTAGGAAACCTCTAAATACCCTAGGGCATTAATGGAACCCTCTTTATAATAATTATATAAATTTTTGTCACCAGAGGTTTCTGAAAATGCTCATTGGGTATATAAATACGTGTGAGCTCGCTGTGAGAATGAAACTTGGTCTGTGGAATGTTCCAACTCTTGTCGTATACAATTTTGCATGTCTCTTTAGATAATCTAAACCTCTTTTTCAAAAGCTACATCGTCATACTCCTCTAAAGGATATATTCTAGGACGAATAATTTTTGGTCTTCTTGGTGCTTCGAAAATGTCAATAAATTCTAAGTCATCGATCACAGCGATTTCACTAAATATTCACAGTTTTTTTACCAAAAACAAATTTTTAATAACTATTTTGAGGTTAGAATCTTTCGGTAACTATTAAACTGAACTTTAACCCACACCCAGACCGCCGGTAACGGTTAAACCGAAGTTTGTTGGTAAACTGCACCTATAAAACGTAAAAAAGTCGACATCTGTCGTTTAAACTGAGGTTTGGCGTTTAACTATGAGTTGTAAAATTGCGCATAAGCCAGAAAAAAAATTCAAACACGAAAGTTGCATTATTGTAAATATTGTTTTTTTTTTAAAGAAACTATATTAATTTGTTTTTTTTTCAGGTGAAAAAGTGTGCGTGCGCTGCGAGTCGGAGGCCCTTCACGAAAATCTCGGATGGAGGTGTCACGGTCACGGCGTGGACGGCAAGATCACGCGTTTTTCTGCGCTTTCCGCCCCCCACTGTCACGGAAAGTGGATACGAGCGATTACGGAACTTGACAGAAGCTGCGCGGACAGGGCGTGCAAGGATCAGAAGTCTTCGTTTATTTTTGTTTAGGACAAAAACCCAATTTATCTATAGGCTACGGACTTCGGACAAGACAATACGTTACGGACAGGACACCCTGTTACGGACAGGACAACCTGTTGCCGACATAACATGTTACGGACAAGACACGCTATTACGGAAATAAATTTACTTTTTAATAAAAATTTTGATTTATACAGGGTGTAACAGATATCAATGCAAATATTTTAACGGGTGATAGGAAATTTAAAAAAATAAGAAAAAGTTCCTCTATAAGGGGTTAAACTCCTTTTCCCAGTTTGAGAAGTGAAGGAAATGACATTTCATAATGAAAAAAATTGATAGCTCCAAAGGATTTTTTAATTTCTTACGATCCAAAAATGACCTATGCAGTTTTTGTAAAACCCATAGGTTTTAAGGATATCCAAGCTGTCAAAAAAACCTCTGCAATGGTTAAAAAAGACATATTTTTTAATTTAATTTCTAGAAAAAAGAAACTTTAAATTTAAAGTAAAATTCAAAACCCTTTAAAGGGGTTTTCAAATTTGTATTAAAAAACAGGTATTTTATTTAAAATTTTGAAACCAACCCTTATTATAAAGGCGCGACTATAAAAATGAAGATGTGGTTTCTAAACATGATATAACAAACAAAAATCGCGCATTTGAGACCCTCCATCTCGAAAACAAAGACCTTTTGACTCGTCTCATCAAAAATATTTGCATTCATAACTTTTAAACCACTGTTCATTTTTTACACAAAATTTCAAAATATATTTTAGACCATTTTCACGACTGATTATATAAGCATTTATTATTGTATTTTATGCGTGTTAAAAATATCTTTATTTTAACTTAACAGCAATCAAAAATATGTGCAATTATTTTAAAAAATGGTCACATTTTCCACACAAAAATTGACCACTTTTTAGAGTTTATAAAATAACGTGTTTATATACTAACCTACCAAAACTATGAAATAAAACAAAATAGTAATAAATATTATTGTTTAGGAATAATTAAATAAAATAGACTGTATGTGTTAGAAATTGACCCATAGTTTTTAAAGAAAAACTAACTGTTAATCATAGAATACATGAAATGCCCCAAAAAAATTGTTTTGGGGAAATTTTCATGGATTTTAATATAACTTTTAGCATTTAATATTTTTACTAATAATAATACTTCATATAAAAAAAATGTAAATAAAAACAAGAAAAATAATATTTTTCCCTATGGTTTGTATGTTTAAGACCCATATAATAATGTTATATTTTGTCAGAACATATCAGCAGAAGAGAAAACGAAATTGTAAAACAAATTTTTGTGTAATGATAACTGTTGAAAACATACTGAAATAAAATACTTAACAAAAATGTATCCGTTATTTTGAGTCCCAAACAATAATGTAGTACATTATCCTCATAGGGACTAAAGTGGTAGTTTTTATCCCAAGGTGACAAGTTTGTAACCCGACCGGAAGTCCACATAACAATTAAATATTTCTGTAATGTAAGTCATATTCATTGAGAACAAGGAATGTGATAGGAATGTTACATTTTACCATTGAGAATATTACTAACACATGGCGGCAATAAGTTACGTTTTAGCTCATACAGGTGATATAAATGGGATAGAAAAGTGACGTGAAACATGACTATATTATTATTAAATTATAGCAATATACGTAAGCACTTCTCCAAAATATGTCTATAACATTCCCAGAATTATTTTTTGGCAAAATGATAGTAATTAGTGATGGGCGATATTTTTATACCGGTGGCTTAGATGGTCACCACGGTTACTACCGGTGCCCTGATTTTTAAAGCAGCGCCCTAGGCGTGACCTTCGGTCACTAATTAAAGCCAACTCGGTTGTCAGAATAGATCATCTGTGGACAGAAGTTTCTAACCTGTACGTATGACGCTGTCACCATAACCGTCGGTTTTTCATGAAACGCCAATGAATATGACAATAATATTGGGTAACCTAAAAGACATAATTTGACTGACATTGACTGGAGAAACCACTATCAACAGCTGATTGATAGGCTCTGATTAGTGACCGAAGGTCACGCCCGAGGTGACTATTAAAGTATAGTCGCAAACTGATCGACAGACGACGGCAACGTCTACGTATAATGTTTGTACAGTTACCAAAAGTTCTACGCTAACTGCTTCGTTATTGGGTGTTAATCTAACCGCTGCTTGACTGCCTTGGACTGCCTGCTGGGCAGTGACTGTTGTTCTTAATGTTCGTTTATCTGCTCAGAGCTTTATCAAGCGTGGATCGAGCTCACGGTGCGATAAACAAAAACGAACGCCTTTTTCCCGCACAAAGTTTTTTTTATTTAACCTAACCTTCAAATTTGTTTTTGCAAAGTTTTCATTTTTCGCTCGCAGGCGCAAAATTATTCCATTACGAAGACTGTCTTTGCCACATCAATGAACCAAAAATAATTTTACATACCTTGTTGTACAATAAACTTGTAATATTGTTCGGCGCTTACGCTTATGTGGTAAAAACCAATCAAACGTTAAAAAAAAACTAAACTCGGCACTAATTGGTAAATAAACAAAATTTCTAGGTTAGAATTTCAGCAGTTTGACAGACCTCGATATACTCGCTGAAAAAGCCTCGAGCTAATCGAGGAGCTCTTTTCCCTCTCTCGGTCTAAAAACGAACTCGAAAAAGTGCGCACGGTTTGCTCGATTTTGAATAAAAGAACAGGAATTTGCCATTTTGGAGCGCACGGTGCGCATCGATCAGATAAAAGAACGCACCAAACATTTCGACAAAATGCTCGTTTCTCCTCGATTGAAAAAGGATTACTCTATAAAATAGTCACTTTGTTTAATCTGAATCTTTTTCCACCTTCCCAAAATTTTCATTTTTATTAGCACTATGTCAACAAATCGTTTTGTTTGCCCTACACCCACCATTTTTAAAGGGCCATTACGTGATTAATGTCCGACTTTGACAATTTGTTAGACTACCCTATGAATTACCCTTATAACTCGCTGCTAAACTCTGCTTTTTCAAGTTGCGTTTTTAAATCCACTAATGCTTGTAAAAAAGGCACTATTTTGGCCACTACTTGTAAAAACTCATATAAATATGAGATACTATAACGGCCCAAGTGCCGCAAAATGTGTAACGAAAATAACTTTGGAAAGCAAAGAAGACAATTCAAAATCGCGGTTGGCTTTGAAACTGTTTGGGCCAAAAATCTACTGCGCATGCACTAACAAATCCATGCCTGGTGTCGTAGTGACCTTACGATAATTTAATGACAAGGTATTAATTTCAGTCACAACGAAATCATCTGTCCGAAATTATGTATAAAACATCTCCAACCGCAAGTTTAACCTTATTAGAGGGTTTCAATCCACAAGGAAAACCCGTTACACGAGGACATGGCCCCAAGTGCCGAACCCACTTCTTGAAAAAACTGGGCATTGTCGAAAAGTTTACATTTTCGACGAGGTATGAGGCGTTTTCTCGAGTTGAAATTGTTTAAAATGTTTTTAAAAAGTTTTAAACATTTATTTTCTCGCGTTGCAACGGTGACGTCACATCTAAACAGGTTAAAAATATTTTGAAACGGAATCCACTCTAGTTTCAAAACTGACGCGTGCGTAAAAGATACGTCAAAATTCTACATTTTTGTTTTAACCTAAGATTTTTCGTATCGTATTCTAGATATCTTTTTAGCGATTTTTCATGGTATCCCTGTGGTCTTATATGATTTTCGGGGCTTAAACAAACAGTAAATAAAAAAAAATCACTATCTATGTAGCTTCCATTGCTTGTCATCCATGCTACTAAAACTGGCCGTACACTCGAAGGTTTTGTTAAATAAACCAGTAGTTGATCCATTTTAGTTTTAAACACCAAAAAAATAAACAGAAAAACAAAGAAAGTGAGGTTACACTAAACTACGTCAGCGTTTTGAACTACTAATTTTTTCTCGGTTCTAAATGATTACGTCACATCTAAATAGTTTCAAATAATATTTCAAAATAATTTCAACGCGAGAAAACGCCTATGGGTTTGCCATTTTGTTTATGTCATTGTGGAGTTTTGGTGTTTTCAAATTTTGTAGCGGTATTTGATTGCGTGCATTATTATTACGGAAAACACTAGAAAACACTTTTTCAATTTTTTTTACGGTAGTGTCCACTCTTTTAATAGATTTTCCAAAAGTTGTCAGTTGCTTTCACTACTGACGCAATCGACGCGCCTGTCCATTACACTCCTTATCTATGGGTTTTTTCCAGGCCAACTTGATAGGGAGTTATTATCGGTACGCATTTTTGTCGAAAAAAGCAATGGGAGGGCCGTTATCTCATAGTTATATGTAAAAACTATTATAGTTTGCACTGAAACCATCAGCACTTTGGAAATCTCCCTCGTATCATGGCGGAAGCCGCCGCACATTCCACGTATTCCCGAGGGTTCCGGGTTACTAAGAATATTTCACCCCTTAACATATGAAACCAACAATGCCGACCTCGAGCATGGTGGGTTGCAGCTATAATAAGAAATAAACCGCATTTACTAGCCAATATCTATCTTCACTTTTCAATGTATCAAAAGGAGACAGCCCAACGCGTAACCCCCCCAATTTTGAACTCCCGCGTTTTTCTCCTGCGAACGCCATCGCTGTACCAAATTTGCGTTTCTATTTAGGGTAGTGAACCCCTGGCTAAATTGCATTTTAAACGGTGTAAACCTTTGAGTGTCGACGGCCTGGTCATTTTTTCCCCTGTCTAGGTAAGGCTAAACATAAAACTTATCTTAAGGCTGTGAATTGTAAATTTATAAGTTATAGGTTATGTTATAACTGTGCCTTCCTGGCAACTCTCCGCCAACTCCTAAAGTTCTAAATAGGTCATTTTTTCCCCTGTCTAGATCGCCAATTTTGTACCTGCATTAAGACTGAATAAACGTAATCAAACTCCCTTGTCTGTGTGATTGCTGTAAACCCACCGATCCACCCTGAGACCAAAGCGTTTCTGTACAAGTTACCAAAGTAATCAAAGAAGAGTTCTTAATTTTCCAATTTTCTTATTAAAACATACCGTAATAAAATAAAATACACCAGACAACAAAAGTTTTTTGTTGTAAAACATTTTTATTATCAAGTTTTCAAGTAGGTACAAAAATAAACTTTTACATATTTTAACTTTATTTAAAACAAAGTTATGATTGTTTTCCACAAACCAAAACTATACTTTTTTGCACTCGACGCCCGTTTCGCTAACAACGTTAGCATCATCAGGAAACGATACGATACGAAATTAGTTGCATGGATTGTGACAAAAAATATGTTGGCCAAACGAGACGCTCTATTCAAACACGTTTTAAAGAACACTTAGCACACTTAAAATACGGAAGAACAGGAAAGTCAAGTGTGGCCGAGCCTGCTTTTGAAAACAATCATAGATTCACATTAGATAACCTAAAAATTCTAAAAAATGTACCAAACAAAAGACTTGAATGCATATGAAAGTATGGAAATCATTAAATCCAGAAATAGTTTAAATAAAGATAGAGGACCCATCCCGTTTAGTACACTTTATTCTTTAGTTGAGGGGAGATAGGATTATAAAGCGTGACCAATCACAAATTATTATCTTATCTCCGCCCACTAAAAGATTGTATATAAGATAGAGCGTAGGTTAATTTAGTTTATTGTTTATCATCTCCTGATGATGCTAATGTTGTTAGCGAAACGCGCGTCGAGTACAAAAAAGTGTAGTTTTGGTTTGTGGAAAACAATCATAACTTTGTTTTAGTGCAACCAAAGGTTCCAAATTCCCAACATAATTAACGTTATTTGCTTAAATTCGAAGAACATTTAACACAAACATTTTGATAAAACAAAAAGCCACTAAAAATATTAACTGATTGTCCTTTGAAAAGGGGGATATTAAGGTGACATATATTTATAAGTAATATTTGCTTAAATCTTAGAGAAGAACAACAAACTCAGTATTTTTAATACTAAGCCCAACTAAAAACATAAATAAAATTAATCTACATAACATTTGAGTATCGACAAGAAAATCACTGTTTAACAGAAACAAGAAATAACTCGTTTAAAAATGTCCATACTTATGTTTTTTAGCAGCATTTTTGACCTTCCAGTCTTCAGGAGGTTTAAAATCAACCTCTTTGCAATCAAACTTTTCAGGATTGTACCCTTCAGGTTCGATACAATCTTCTGGAGGCCCAGCCCTGCGTCCTCCCAAACATATGGGGTACAAAACGCTAGCATCGAGAGGAAGAATTTTCTCCAAAGTTATGATGTGTTGCCAGCTTTGACCAAGATCATATGTATAATCAGCTTTGTCTCTTGGGGTTTTAAAATAGTCGCAAATTTTGACTTTTTCTTGGTCAACCAGATTTAGAAAGTCATACATTTGATAATCGGACTGGTCAATAATTGGCTTTATCAAATGTTCTTCTCCTAAAAAAATTAATAGGAACACCTTAAATATATACAGAGGGTTCCAAAAGTTTAAGTCCACCCTAATATCTCCAAAACCGATAGAGGCAGAGAAGTAAAATTTCGAAACTACTTTTTTTGGGTTTTTCGCCACTAAGTTAAGGACATTTTTTTCAAAAATATGTTAAAACCCACTGCGTAAATTCCTAAAGAAAAAAATTTGTTCGTTTGTCAGTGGTTTTTAAATAAGATAAAAAATTTGCCTACACACACGCAAATCCTAACTAGAATCTAAGTACTTATCTTTTAAGTATCTTTTTGGATGCTACCCACGTACATAGCAAGCCTTGGATATTGTATATCACAAAGATATTTAAAATTAGGATATACATTTCGTATGTTACATGTATATTTTATATATATTAGAAAAAAAAAACATGATTCGTTTCAAAAAAAGGAAACACGAACGGATATTTACTGTATATTTAGTGTATAAGCGCTATCGTACATCCTAAAAATATGTTTTTTGTACACAAGCCTTATATTTTTTAACCGAATATACTTTTATGAATATAACATTGTTAAATATCAACTAAAATTTTGACAAATTACATTTTGTATATCGTGATAGATATCGACAGGATATACCGAGGGATATACTATACATACCGCTTCATGCTACTGCGAACATAGGCCGGAAGAAGTCCAATTTGCCAGTGTACGTACATGCAGGGATACCGCACACCTATCAGTGGAGCAACCAACACTCAGGCTTGCGATCGCCTTTCACCGCCGTTCGCCGCCGTTCGCATCGCAGCTTATGTTTAGTACCATAGACAAACTACTTGTCTGCCAGAAAGACCGAACCCAATTTTTTTTTTCTATTGCTACGTTTTCATGGGAATTGAGTTCGTTCTGAAAACGATTTCAATCCGATACCTTCCATGAAAACGCCTGTTTTTCCAGTATTCAAATCGATTTCAATCTAGATCCGACCCTGAAAATTTTTAGGGTTGGATCAAGATCGTATTGAGATCGAAATACCGATTTTCCATGAAAACGGGGATTGAGTTTACACATGCGTATTGCGTCGGATTACCAGACAGCCGCCAAATTATATTTTATTGCTTTCACTCTTTTTGAGAGAGAGAGAAATAGAAGTGAAACTGTGGAACCAGCATTCTAAAATTTGGTGGAGTGTATAGAAAAAAGAAGATTAATAACATAACCTTACTTAAATAACTAGAGATTTGTTTTTTTTAAAGACTTTAAAAAAATTAATTATGGAAAGTAAAAGAAATACTTGGCTCGAAAGTGTATGTGCTATGCACATATGCCAGTCCAGCATTTCTTTCTTCACTTCCACTTGCAAACAGAGTGGTAATTAAAATTTAAAAAGAATGTGTAGCAATGGCAAACATCATCTTTTAAATAAAATACATTTTTTAAAAAAAAGTTCCAAAACTCAAAAATGAATATGTGACAACTATGACATATGTCAGCTGCCAAATATCAAAATTTAAAAACCGTTTTCAAATCGATTCAAAATCGATTTGGAAACCTGTCATGAAAACTCATGAAAAAAAAGTTTTCAAAACATATTGAAAACGAATTCAATATCCATGAAAACATAGCATATGTTTAGTACGCCTCTAACCACGGTGCTATGTGGAGTGTAGTCAATGAAACCGGAATTTGATCAATAAATACGCATATTTTTATATTTTCTTGTTTTTGTCACTGATAAATTAAAGCGTTTTACTTTCAACTGCTCAGATTTATCCCTAACAACGTGTTACAATGAAAATAATAAGGAGAAATAAATAAAAGCAAGTTCTCAAAATAAAATAATTCTAAAAACCAAAAAGATTCTCCCAGTCAAAAAAAATTAAGAGCAAAGGTTCGAAAAGTCCTCCTTGCTCGGCTAGACAATATCCGAGCCTATTATAAAAACCCCTTCTAACGTTTCCAAGCATATTAGGGGTGATAGTTTCAAAAGCTTCTTCAATTTTAATCCGAAGTTCTTCTAAATTATTAGCCCTTTCACGCCCGTAAACTTTATTTTTGATATAACTCCACAGATAGAAACCATTAGGAGCAAGATCGGGTAATCGAGCTGGCCATAAAATAGTTCCCGGTGTACTTATAACCCGATTAGAAACAAGGCCAACATTGTGAGTGGAACAACCATCTTGTTGAAACCATAATGGAAAAGTGCTTTCAACTGTGAAAAGAATAGATCTCAGAAAGTTTTAAGCACAATTAGCCCTTTCCATCATTGTTTCGCAAAATTCCATACGACGATAGTGGTGCGTTTTTGACGCTTTGTAAGAATGATAACCATTCTTTTTGAGAACACGTAAGACAGTGGCTGAAGACGTATCAACTGCTTTGGCAGTTTGATGGCTAGTTAACTTTCGATTTTCTTCCACTGCAGCGCAAATCATCACACCTCGTACTTCCTGCTCGTCATTCAAAACAGTGGGTTTTTTATGGTTGCTTGGCGTTACACAACCAAACTTTTCAAAATTCTGCACTGCCTTGATAGTACCATTTGACTATCTGTACTTATTTGGCAAGTTCGTAGACATCCATTTTTAGTTTTAAAAATATATTATTTCACTTAAGAACTTCCCAATCTGTTTCTCGAGCAAGGCAGAAATAAAACAAAACAATAAAAACAAAATAAATTTCCAAAAGATAACACTGCAGCGTGCTTCGAATCCACCTCGGTCGTACAACACGGAGGGTAAATTGGACTTGATTCCCCCTATGTTCGCAGTAGCCTGAAGCTCATTGTATAAATCATAGAACAGAAAATTTGGTGTAATAGAAATATAACTCGAATATTGTTGTGGAGTAATTAATACATGTTCAAAATATACTTATAATGTATATTCAGTGGATGTTACATAATGGGTACCTCTGGATCTAAATTGGATCTATCTTTTTTGGAGGTCCTATGCAAGTCGGGTGAATATTTGGGTGATATGCAGGGCAATATCCTTCTCCGTTTTCGTATACAGGGTGTCCCAAGGTGAGGAACCTATTAGAATATTTTGGAAACTACAATGGAAACTTTTCAAACTTTCTATTCTATTATATTTCCATGTAAACTATCTTTATGAAATAGCATTTTTGGATTCTAAAAAGTATTTTAGGTACATTTTATGTATAATGTCCTGTACCTATGTTTAACTGTTTTTAAAATATTGACAGGTGAAAATTAACATTTTTTATCTTTGACAGCCCGTAACATCAAAATAGTTAATGATAGAGCAAAACGGTTTTTATATTCCTATCTTGGTTTTTTACAACTATTGTTTTACACTATTTTTAACCCAGGGTTAAACTAACCTTGGAATATTTAACCCTGGGTTTAGACATAATAAAATAATAATATAATAATCTCTATAAGACCAATGAGACAAGAAAATAGATATTTGGTGATTCTTTGTCTAAATCATTGCTTGTATTTACAAATTTTTCTCATTTTATTTAAAAACCCTTAGAGAAAAAGATAACATATCAGGTATTTTTAGCTCCGCCCCCTTAATGAATGGCAGCACAATTAGCATCCAAGAAGATACTTATTTGTAAACCATCTAATTCTGTGAAATTTTACTTCTATCTGTTTCTGTTGGTTCTGGATATATTAGGGTGGACTCGGATTTTTAGGACACCCTATACCAAAAAAAATCTAGATTTTTTTGACTGTCCATTACTAGAAGAAGTTTTTGTCTGATTTCAAAAATATTAACCACTTTGAAAAGCAAAGACTTAAAAATTTACCTAAGAGTCTCATGCCAAAAAATTTGTGAAAATCCAAGATGGCGAATAATTTTAAAAATTGGGTTTACCTGCAAATTCAATCTGAACAAAAAAAAATCTTGAATTTTTCGAAGAAGTCAATATTCAGAAAAAACAGCAAAATTTGGTTTACCAAACTCATTTGAACAATTTTTTCTTCAGTACACTCAGGAAAGATAAAGCTCTAACTTTTTCACCAGTTGCGCACATAAAAAATTTGCAGGGGGGTCAAAAATGCCTATTTTTTAAATTGTACACCCTCTTAAATTTTCACAAATTGACAATTTCTTCATTAAATTTTCAAGCCTTGACTTTTCAAATTATTAAAATCGGACAAAAACTTTTTTAGTAATGGACAGTCAAAAAAGTCCAGATTTTTTTATCTGTATAATAATAGGTACACCTAAAAGGGGGTAACCACTCGGCGAAATCTCCTCCCAAACTAGTCGCAAAATCGCGAAATCCCTAGGGAAATCCTTAAGAAAAATGCGAAATCACCAGAAAAACGCGAAATTGTGCGAAATCCACGTCCCTAAAGTTAGCAGATATTTGATAATGATCTTGGAAGGTATTTTGTGACCCAACATTATAATGGTTTTGACGTGTGTGATCAAATTTGCACTGGGATCTAAAAAAATGACAAACCTACTTACTTAATTCAGCACAATCTTTCATCTCAAACTGATGCAGATGATACATACTCCAGGCTGACTCCCAACCCATGGCACACTGAATGGCTATGTGAAGTTGAGCAAATGTAAAGTCAGCTGGTACTAGAATCATTCTCCAAATTGGTGGTTTAATGTACTTCATCGCTATTTTAAATTGGTATACTTTTGGGGTTTCTAGTGAAGCATCCATTTTCTGTCTGAATGTCCAAAAATATAAGCAGTCTTAAATTGCCAGGACCCGTTATTATGTATATCATTTGGAAAAAAAACAACCTTGAACATGTCAATTATTTGTTTTTCAAGGGAGACACTTTTGGGCTGTATTG
Organism: Oxystoma pomonae; assembly: GCA_963921995.1. Classification (NCBI taxonomy): domain Eukaryota; kingdom Metazoa; phylum Arthropoda; class Insecta; order Coleoptera; family Brentidae; genus Oxystoma; species Oxystoma pomonae. Next base: position 66,894,214 of record OY998171.1, read on the forward strand.
GAATTTTCGCAAGACACCCCTTTTGAGGGGTGAGCTTCACCACCAGAGTTTAGATAGGGAAAGTGTGCGTCATGTGATACTTTATTTTAAAGGACTTTCAAATAGCTCATTAAGTTTAAAATCTTTAAAATCTAGCAATTACTTTTTAAGATTCACTTTAAATATTATTGTGAACAAAATTAAGGTGACCAACCATCCCGATTTGGCCGGGACATTCCCGATTTTTAACCATTTGTCGAGGGGAAAAAATCCGTGCCGGATAGTCCCGATTTTTCAGCAAAAGTTCCGATTCGTCCCGGTTTTTTTTGATACCACTATATTTTGTAACTTTAAAATCACTGCAATTAAAAAAGCTGATGTTCTCCGCCATCTATAAATTTGAATTGAAACCTTACTTAAATTATTTATATTTTGGAAAATACATCTTAATATTATTAGGGGTGCATATAAGAGAAAATGGTAATTATGCAGTATACGGTTTTCTGCCATTTTTGATTTTTTTTTGAAAAATTCCTTATGGGGGCACCTTCTAGGGTCCCTAGGACCCCAAATCCGCCTGCGCCCGATTTTTTTTTTTTTTTTAACGAGAAAAAAGGGTGCCCAGGGGGGGTTGTAAAGTGTTTTTTTAATTGTTTTGGGTTGGTTTGGATTAGGTTGGGTTGGACTGTGTTGGTTTGGTTTGTTTTAGTGAAAAAAAATTTAAAAAAACCAAAAAAAATAAAAAATAAAAACCAAACGGCGCAGACGGATTTGGGGTCCTAGGGACCCTAGAAGGTGCCCCCATAAAGAATTTTTCAAAAATCAAAAATGGCAGAAAACCGTATACTGCATAATTACCGAGAAAATACATGATATGCAATACATTGAATGGCCGGAGTATCCCGGTTTTGCCCCTTTACTACTTTACCACTACATTTTTTAGTTCTTTCAAAATTTTGATTCCTTTTTATGTTTGGGTTGGAATTGGAATGTAAAACTGCTGTTGTTGCCAAATAAGGTACAAATCGGGAAGAAACTACCTAATAATTATGATACAATCCAGAAGAATTTTTCTGGGACAGCGTTTCAAAAACTGAAACTCATCCTGACCAATCCGGTACGGTTGAGGTCATCTTGCTCAACACCGTTCTGAGACGGTGTTGCCTTGCTGTAGGTCAATTACTACATTTTCATGTAGAACTGAACGCGTTTTCAATATGATTCATTTCATTTTAAAACATGAAAACGCGGCGAATCGAACTTTTTTTTTCGTTGGCCCTGCCCAAGTTCAATGCCGCTTTTTTTGGGATAGTATCGGGATCCAACTGCATGAAAAAGGGTATTAGAAAAGCAAACAGAGGTAAAATTGGCAAAAACTAACCTCAAAATGCATCAGGCAAATGTAAAAAAATTCAAATCGCGTCCAAAACCATAGAGGAACGACTAAATTTAATGGTATGAAAACTGAAAAGTGAATCGTATTCAGTTCACCTGAAAACGTAGGCTTGGTTCATCCCTCGATTTTCCCAACAATATTTCATTAATTTACATGCAGAAATTTTACACAAAAACTTACCAAGCTGTGATAAAATCTTAAAATTTCACAAAAAGGCACTAAGGAACGCCAACGAGCCACCAGCAAAAAAATCCGTTAAAAAATATGGCCGACAAACGTTAAACGATTATTATGGCTTGTTTGGGGTGCAAATATTTTTGATGACGAAAATAATCTTATATAATCAGAATCTTAAGGTAGACAAGGATACCAATCAATAAAAATACCCGAGTTAGTTGCGATTGGTGAAACGAAGCGGAAAAGTTTTCTTAAGTAATTTTTGGTGCATATAGAACTTGTGGCGTCATCTATGAAACAACATGTCCACCCAATAATCAATATGGCATTTTAGAGTAAAAAAGCGGGTTTGTGAAGTAGTATAATTTGCCAAGGTAAAATTATTTAAGTTGGGTTGAGTTTTAACCTTTTTCTTGACTTCCCTGGATTTAACTAATTAAGGTGGGTAAGGTTTAGGTCCTTTATTTGGAAGGTTTGGTAAAAATAAAATTATTTTAAGGACTTAATGGCAGCGCCACCTAGAGGCAAATAAACTTTTCTCTTGTACAGACATCGTGATTTTTCTCTAGGTGGCGCTGAAAGCTTTCGGTCGAAGTTAGCCCGAAGCATTGAATTATAAACCAGACTGAGAAGGCGCAACGACGAGTGCGCATCCTATTTTGATGCGACAAGATGCTCGCCGCCATGGGTCCCTATAATTAATCCAAAAGATACATTTTACAAACATATTTTAAACAAATATACATCGCACAAACAATACTTTAGACAAATTATACAATAGCATAACGATACATCACACAAAGCATACTTTTAGCAAACCGTACATCGTACAACTCGTACTTTCTACAAATAATACATCTTACAAATCGTATGTATTAGAATCCGTCCAACATACAACTTGTGTTCTGTGCTCGACTGACAGCTGTTTAAATCTGAGCTCAGAATAAAAAGAATGTTAGAGGATGTTTTTGTTATCTAAAAAATAATTTTAAATCTACTACCAGCTTAACTCTAAAAACGCATTACGTGACGCATCCTATGAAGTTTTTTTTGGGGTATAAAACTTTAAATCGCTGTATCTGTATCCCTTCGGGGTTGTTATTTTCATATGAAAAATGCCTCTGTAAGATAAAGAACCCTGCCATTTTGTTATGTGGAATGTGTGTCGGCTAATTTTATTTATATGTAGATAATATCTGTTGTAGAGGGGGTCCCAACGAGCAATTCTCGTCATAAGGCACAGGTTGATTCATAAATTAGGGGTAAAAGTTAGGAGAATGGCCGTTTTTAGTCGACTATTGCTATGTTTTCATGGGTATTGAGTTCGTTTTCAAAACTCATTGTATCTTTTTCTTTTATATAGCGTGTTCTTGATCAAGACCAAGAACACGCTATATAAAAGAAAAAGATAGAATGATCTTTGAAAACGAACTCAATACCCATGAAAACATAACATATACCAATATGGTATGGGGGACTATTAAAATCGTAAAATTTTGACTTTTCCTAATTTTATCAAAAATGGGTTACTAAGATTCCAAAACACCTTAATCGACGAAAAAAAAAGTTGTCTGTCCGTTGTCTGATGTTTGTCTGTATACACGATAACTCAACAACGCCGTAATCGATTTTAACGAAATTTGGTACAACAATCCTCCATCGGCTGACCAATACCTTCTCCACATAGGCCAATCAACTCCTACCGTTTTAGTGTCCTTTTCTCGATTTTGTCATAAAGTCCAAATTCGTGGAGGCTTTAGTTTCCGAGTTATTTGAAAAAACGTTGAAATATATAAAAAAAAATATAACTTTAGAAGTAAAGCAGCTATTGTTATGCGATTTTCAGATTTTGGTTTTCGTAAATATTACCCAATTTTGTTAGAAGGTTCAAATCTTTCAAAGATACAATTTTCGATATATTTTCATTTCCTTTTAACATAAAATAATTGATTGTTTGGTGGACTATCCGTGCTTTCTATCACCATTTTTTTTTACTTAGCTTTACAAGAATATATAACTACCTAATGCCAGATGAAAATAAAACGCCTTCCTACTTATATTGACTTTACATTTTTGATGCTAAGTACTATAAACGCATGTACAGGGTGAGCTATGCAAGAATTACGGTTGATATTGCTCACAATCCCTTATCTTTGAACTCGATTCGTGTCATCCTAAAAAGGATTCCCAAAAATTTATTTTATTTGGTATAAAATTTTGAATTTGTACAGATGAAGTAAACAAAAATAAGCTTAAAACTCGCGAAATGATACTTTTTTAATGTTTTTAACCATTTTTTACAAAAAAAGCAGAGCAACATTTTTGGTACCTAGGTTATGTCCAGTGGCGTAGTAAGAAAAGTTTTCGGGGTGGGGGGGGGGGGTAGGTATAAAATTATTCTAAACATTACAGCTCCAAAGTAAATTAACAAACGGGATCTTTTACAAAGTTAGTAATAAGTTTCGGGGAGGGGGTCCTAAACACCCCCCCCCCCGTTACTTTGCCACTTTTTTCCTTTATTTTATGAACTACAACTTACATTTTTTACCTTAACACCGGATTTCATATACAAACAGGAAATACGTTTGAAATTTTTTTAAATCCTTAATTGGCTTTAAACTCGATTTTACGTTTAAATATGCAGCGAATCAAAATAGAATTGTTATTGGAAACATAAAAAAACGGTCCCTATGAAGTAATTTTTTTAGCTGAAATGTTTTAAATTCGTAGAAAAAAAATTGGTGCTAGAAAGCACGAATAGTTCACCATACAATCAATTATTTTATGTTAAAAGGAAATGAAAATATCTCGAAAACTGTAGCTTTGAAAGATTTGAATTTTATAACAAAAGTTTTGGATAATATTGACGAAAAAGAAAATCTAAATATCAATAGCTGCTTTACTTCTAAAGTTATGATTTTTTTTAAATATATTTTAACGTTTTTTTTAATAACTCGGAAACTAAAGCTCCCACGAATTTGGATTTTTATAACAAAATTTGTAGTTCATATTAATGGAAACTTAAATCTGAAAACCGTATATCGCTACTTGCTTTTGTTCCAAAGTTAAAATTTTTTAAAATATTTGATACCCCTTTTCCCCCCTTCAACCACCCAACCAAAAAGTTAATCAGTTCCAGACGATAAAGGATTTTTGTACCAAATTTCGTTAAAATCGATTAAGGCGTTCTTGAGTTATCGTGCATACAGACAGACAACAGACCGACAGACAACTTTTTTTATTCGTCGATTTAGGTGTTTTGGAACATTAGTTTTTGATAGAATTAAGCAAAGTCAAAATTTCACTATTTTAATAGTCCCCCATACCATATTGGTATGGTAGACTAATAAAAGGTTCAAAACCCGCAAAATACACTTTTTTGTCGTTTTTAACTCTTTATCTTATTAAAAAAAACACTACCTAAGGAGGAGTTATTTTTTAACCCTCAAATGATTCTATAGAGCTGACAACACACGATTTTACCTTTGGTACTATTCATCGTATACGCGTACAGAGGGTCATCCATTTTAAATGTCCCCCCCCCCTTTTTTTTCTGGTTATTATGCATTTTACAAAAAATAGTGTTTTAGAAAAATTGCATAAGTAGCTTTTAGCACAGTATAAAAATAAAAATGTCAATATTGTCAAATGTCATCGCAGTATATACAGTGGCGCACCCAGGAATTGACTTCGGGGGGGGGGGGGGGGGGGGTATTGATAAATAATAATAAAAAAATAATTTGAAGTAAAAATCTGACCATAATTGATTGATGTTTATTTGCCCAAAATTTGATATCAAAATCATGCTCCAATGCGCCGCAGGCAAAATTTTTTGAGAAAACACTTAAAATGAAATTTGTGACTTAAAATTAAAGTAAAATCGTAAATATTGATGGGGTTTTGGGAATTTGAGTGGTTTTACCTTTAATATAGACACTTAAGGTAAATAGACACTTAAAGTAAATATTTCAAAAATACACTACACTTTTGACTTTTTATGCCATGTCTCAAACGATGCCCGCTTTTTAAACGGGTGCGATGACAGAATATAGCTGATTCCACTCGTTGCGTACGGAGAGATGTACGTATCATACGATTTCAATCAGCAGTTCTATCATCGCACCCTTCAAAAAGCAGGCATCGTTCCAAACATCGCATAAACAAGTCATAAATGTCGTATACCTAACGCGTTCATGGATTTCGAACGCGTTAGGTATACGGATACCGATACGTTGAAATATTTACTTTAAGTGTCTAATATCAACGCATCAGTATCGGTATACCTAACCCAGTGGCGTAGCCTGGGGGGGGATGGTTTGGGGGGTTAAAACCCAATCTACAATAAACTAATCATGATCAAGGGCCCCAGGGAGAGCTATAGCTCCCCACTTTTTTGACCCTTTACTCCAGTTTGTGACGTGTGTTTGGTGTGATGTCCTAAATTTTAAAAATTTTGCCTGCGGTGCTATGACGTCATTAATTGTTATAATTTTATATTAATTCTCAGGAATTTTTATCAGCATTTAAAACGTGTAATAAATGGTATTTATTACGCATTTATGATTTGGCAATAAATATATACCACCGCAATCTACCCCTTCTTGGCATCTAAACCAATGTAGTTTTCAAAAATATTTTACAAAAAAAACCTAAGAGATGAAAATAATTTTTGTTTTTTTGTCAATTTTCGCCTGCGACGCTATACCAATATCCAATATTTTTCCAATTTTGTTTATTTTAAGCAATTTTTTTATCAACAACATTTGAGACGCGTAAAAAATAGTATTTTAGTGTAATTTATAAAAAAATTTAGCCTGCGGCACATTTAAGGGTTAATTCTACAAAAAATCTGCAAATGAGACTAGATGAGACTTGCTTTTAAAAATAAGTATTTTTGTTTCGTATAAACTAACTCAACACCTATTAAACCGCCCCTCTTCCCTCCCTTCAGTTCAAGAGCTCAAGCAATAGAAACCTAATTTTTAAAAATTTGTCATAGGTAGGTAGTTGATAGGTACGATAGGTAGGTACCGGATAATGATGAAACCCCCCAGAGTCGATTTCTGGCTACGCCACTGCCTAACCCGTTCGAAAAAATCCAAAATTCATGCTACATGTATTGAACAATGCCTGCTTTTTTGACGGGTGGGATGATAGAACAGCTGATTCCACTCGTTGCGTACGGAGGGATGTACGCATATAACGTTACGAACCCACGAACGTACACTGATAATTTTTTCAGTAAAGCGGTTTTGGCTGGCGCCTAAGTTGCCAAACAATCTTGCTGGAACATCAAAGTTTTTGCTACAACAGAACTTGCTAGAACTCGGATAGGAATATAATGTTTAGTAGCCCCAGCGAAAAAAATAGTTACTGTCCCAGCTAAGAACGTTGATGTTCCAGCAAGTTGAAAATTTCTCAGTGTACGTAACGATTTCAATCAGCAGTTCTGTCATCGCACCCTTATTCAAAAAAGCGTTCGAAACTTGGCCTAAACAAGTAAAATATGTGTATATGTTGGCTTTATTTCAAACGCGTTTGGTGTACCGATATACCCATGCGTTGAAATATATTTACTTTAAGTATCTGATTTTTTTATTTGTAAAAGTGGTAAAATGCGCCGTATACGAAAATTTTTGCGAAAATGACTCTTAAAATGCGATTTTTGCCACCAAATCGCAGGCAGAATATTTTAATCAAGTTACATTAAACAACCTATATATAACTTTATTGTTCCTAAAGGATGTTTACCTTATCGGTAGTTTTTTCGTAAGAAAAAGTTAAAAAAGTATATATTTCGTTTTAAACCTTTTTCTTTGGCGCAAAATTCTATGGCTTTCCCTCTATACATATACGGGTATTAGTACTAATATCAAAAATGTAAGACCCATAGTTTTCTTGTAAGCGAAAGGAGTTTAGTAAAAAACGGCCTAATATCTGGCTCACCGTGTTCGTGGTAGTATCATATTTAAATATAAAAAAAATTAGTCGAACCATGCACATAAGAAAAAAGCAGGGTTCTTTTGTAAATCGGATGTCGACCATCTTTGAACCGCCATATTTAGCTAACACTATTTCAAGTAAAAAGCCAGTTAAAAACTCTTTATGGCTTTAGTACCCTTAAATTTGTCTTTTACCTGTCAATTTGGTTAAATATGGCGGCAGCAGTAGGCTAAAGGGCACAGGACAGATAGGAGTTAACTGGCTTTTTAATTGATAACGGTGTTGATTTAGCGTAGTAGGTACTGTCGACTTTTTTTTAACGATTCGTGAAAAAATGAAGGGAGGCAACAAAATGCATACTTACTAATTTTTCGGTTTTTTTATAATTACTCAGAAACCACAAAATCTAGTAAAGAATTCATGCCCATTCTAAAATCGTCTTAAAAGTGCCAATTTTTTTATATTTAAAGGGTTAGTTGTTTTTTTATAATATACACTCAAAAAACACATCAAAATGTTTATTATATATAACCAGTGCGGAAAGTTAATATTTCCCGCACGCGACTGCCGTTGACATAAATTTGGGGTCTCCTCTCCAATATTTTGTCTGAATGTCATGTTCACAGAAATCCAAGAAAATTACAAAAACATAATAAAAAATAACGACTTTATGTGGTCCTGTTTATTCAAGTGGTTTCAAAAAATTGTAGAATTTTTGTAAAGCCGATTTCAAAGGGGAGGGGCGCTTTAGTAGGTCTTGGGGTTAGGTTTGCAGGTTTGGAATTCTCCGTTGGGTCTATAGTTTTAATTCTAAATTTGCAAAAGGCGCAAATTTTCAAAATTATCCCAATTTTTTACGAGTGTTAAATAATGTTGTTGATAAAAATTGTTTAAAATTACTTAACTAAATTTGTAACAACCAATGATGTTATAGCACCGCTGGCGAGATTTTTTTAAATATAGACCGAAAATTGTTTAAAATATGATATTTTTCAGGTATTTTGTAAAATGTTTTGACAAGCTTTTGTCAAAGGTGTGGCAAATAAAATTTATGAAATTTTATCTAAAGAAGGTTCTTAGCATATGTTACGGGAATATTTAAAAAAAATAATATTTTATTCATATAACACCTATATTTTTTTACTGGGATTTAAAGAAGATTATACCCACTATAAAAAATTGTATTGTCCCAAATAGTATACTGGTGTATAAAGGCTAATATCACTACGACCGCCCCTGGCAAATAAGGATTTTTTATTACTCATATATTTTTTCCTTTTTAAATGGGTAACTTCAAAATAAAATTAAGAATCCTTTAATCAGGGGCGGCATTTAAAAAAATGCCTCGGGCGGTCAACAATTTAGCGCCGGGCCTGCTTTACGCTCGTGTTAAGTGCAACATTTTTCCTAAGGGCGGGCGGAAAATTAAAAACATCTTGTTGCTGTGCATAATTTTGTAAAAAAAATATGCACGCGGAAAAACCATTTTTTCCGTACGAGACTGCCTCATTGGCCGAAGTTCCGTCAAAGAGTCGACTGCGGAAAAAGTAATTCTGCATGCAAGCATTAGGAACAATTGTTCTTCTAAGAGCGTAAGGAAAATAGTATAAAATGGTCAATAAAAAATGTGTTTCATAAAAATTTTATTATAACATTGAAATAAAGTGGTTTTGCACATTAGTGTGGCATAGTAACGTAACACCTAATGCGCAAAATCCTATTTTCCTCAACCTCGTAGAAATTTCTTTTTGCGTCAGTGATATTTTTTTCGCAAGCAAAATTTTTTCGTGCACGCTGTGCGGAAAATTGCTACTTTCCACACGCAAATGACTGCGGAAAAGACGTACAAACTAAATAAGGTACCCTAGGATGTTAATTCGGTGTCATTTTAAAGGATTTTTTAACGACAATTCAGAAATGGTAGCATTTGGGCGCTTAGATACAAATTTACAAATGCAATTTATCCATTTTTGTTCATTTTTACGTCACTTTTTAAAAAATGTTGATAACGGGGCTTAATTTTAAAAATGTTACTATCTGTAGATTCTCTCAAAAAAACTCTTTAAAATGACACCCTACATCATAGGGCATCTAAAAACAAAAGATCAAAAGATCTTGGGTGGAAATAGGTCTGTGGGTGGAAATAACGAAAATTCAAACCTGGATGAGCATCCCACAAGGAACACTGGATGCTCATCCAGGTTTGAATCTAAAAACAAAAGATCAAAAGATCTTGGGTGGAAATAATGAAAATTCAAACCTGGATGAGCATCCAGTGTTCCTTGTGGGATGCTCATCCAGGTTTGAATTTTCGTTATTTCCACCCAAGATCTTTTGATCTTTTGTTTTTAGATTCTTTTCGGTTGATGTAACTGATTTGGAGGTTTTTTAACTTCTTTTTTGCATCATAGGGCATCTTATTTAGTTTGTGAGACTGAATATGAGGTATCTTTAAAAAGCAAATTTTATAAGGATTTAAAATTTGGTATCAAAAATAGTAGATCGTATAAAAAAAATTGGGATTGTCCCCAAAAATTTCCCCTCAAAAAATATCTACATCAAAGATTTTTGTTTTATGCTAACTGCAACCAAGGCATTTTAAAGCCTACTGATGTATGCTGACAATGCGATGAACTCATTTCGACATTACGATTACAGGGCGAAGTTTTTTCGCACTATGTTTGCGCACTACTGCGGCATTGTTAACAATGCGCAAAATCTGATTTTCCGCACGCCCGTAGAAAATAGTTTTTATCTTATATAACTTGTGCGAAAATTTAATCTTCTTGTCCTGAAAACGAACGCGGACCGGAGTTCGGGCAAGCAGCAAGGATGGGAAAGATACTTGACACATGAGTTAGGATAAATATTTTTTCTACGACCAGTTGTAAAAAATTGGAGTAAAATCTATTCTGTAGGTATACTCATTGCGGGAAAGTGATACTTTCCAAACTAAAATACGTGCGGGAAAGGGGTGTTTCACGCACGGTCGCAGAAATAAATAGTAGTTTACCTAACAAGTCCGGAAAGTGTCTCTTTTCCGCACGTCATTGCAGATGGCCGAACGACGCGTTAGCGAGTTCGGCCAGCAATTAAGTGCGGAAAAGTCACTTTACGCGAGTTGGGTACAATATTTTTTCTACTCACTTGACTTAAGTATATTTAACCCAATAAAAGGAATTTAAAAAATGTTACTCTATATTTATCCTGACTAAAACGTTTACCTAACACAAAGAAGAACATTTTTATAAAATATAGCAATGCATTTATATTCATTTTTGGTTGAGTGCGGAAACGTACCATAAAGTTTACTTTTCCGCACTAGTGCACGCTAGTAGAAAAAATATTAAATAGAGTCAGTTCCAAAATAGTGATTTTTGCTCTATTTTTAATATTTAAAAAAAAAATCATCCTGTACATGTAAATAGTAAATAATTTGTGTCTGTTTCCGTTTCCTTTATTTGCCTTGATGCTTCGTCTGTATAACTTTTTAATCAATCAGTCATCTAAAACCTTTTTTCAACTTTGGTGTCTTATTACATAATAATCTATATTTATATACCAATTTAACTTGATCATCACTTCTGGAAATTGAAATGATTATCCGAATTATTTTGTCGAAAGATAAGTCGTCGTGTTTCGATTTTATGTAGACACAATAATTAATTAATTAATGATGGTCAAGTAACCCAAAAATTCAGGTGACTTGTCAAAATAAGGTTGCAAAATATTATCTGTCATCCTTTATGAACCAAAAATGAACTTGCCGGAGCTCTCCTCTCACACTGCAATGTCAAATCTAAAAAACGAACCTGTCAGGTAGATTTTAAAAAACTCCCTGTTGAAATAAGTTTTATGCGTTTTTTGACAGCTTTAAAAGAATAAGGGCGCAGAAGAATAAAGACTATTTTTCCATCTTTTCTTAGTTTTCAGCAAAGCATTAAATTTACTCCTCCTACCGTTTAGGAGATATTCATGGTGAGCAGCAAATTTGACATCATATGTTTCACTTTTTCGGACCCTGCAGTCTGTGTTTGTGTGGGTCTATGTGGCTTTACAAATCGTAATCGAGTGAACCGATTTCAATGCAGGATAAAAAAAAACTGTAAACGTCCCTCTCGTGGGAATTAATAATTTACACTCTTTGCTGTCAGCTTTGGAGGAGGGGTTTTCGTATACCATCAGAATATTCTTGGGCCCTCCTATATAGGGTGGGAACTTTAACTGGAATAATTTCGCTAGAGCCTCAGGATAACCCTAAAAACCCATATAATCGACATAAAATCGGGCCAACGCATCGCTGCCGCAGTGCCGACGTTATACCGACGTTGGCCCGATCTCATGAGTTATTTGACGATTTTTGTTTGTAGAAAAAATATGCGGCTAAAGCGCAAAAACACGTCAACTGAGATTTTTTATGGGCTTTCCAGTCAAACAAAAAATTCCTCTTTTAAAGGGTGAAACCTCTCTAACCCACTTAATTTTTTTAAAAGGATTATACTACCTTGTTGGAAAGCCCGTTTAAAAAGACAAATTAGGGTGCAGTCTTTAATTTTAATTAAAAAAAAAGAATTTTATAAAAATCAGAAATTAAAAAATGGCGCCAGCAGGCACGTATAGCCATCCGTAAAAACCTAAAAAAAAAATAAAAAAATATGAAAAATTTTGTTTCAAATTTTTTTTTTAATTTTTTTTATTTTTTTTTTTTTTGTTGAAAATGCAATTATCTATCTTAGTGTGAAAACCACGTGTCGCTAGCTGATACGGTTCGTGAAGTTACAATTTTATTAAAAGCTTAATCCCCTCCTCCTATACCCTCTTACCAAGCAACACGCGGTTTTCATATTAACTTACATAATTGGATTTATTTATTTTACATTAAATCCATTTTTTTTTTTAATTTTTTTAAATTTTTGGTTGAAAATGTAATTATCTATCCGATATTGTGACAACCTCGTGTCGCTAGCTGCTGTACGGTTCGTGAGTTAAGTTTAATCCCCCCTAATATCGTCTTGCCAACCCCCCACCCCCACCAAAAACTAATTAACTCTGCGTAGGGTGACTAAAAATTTTAGTGGCAAACTTTATAAGAATCGGTTCAGAAGTTTTTAAGTAATCGTGTTACCGACAGACAGACGGATCGACAGACAGACCATAAAATATGTCTGAAAATTTAATTGATTAATTTAATTGACCGTATTGTGTTAAAAACTTACTCAACAAGGATACAGAATCTATCCCAAAAGTCTGGAATAATGGATTTTTTGGGATAACTATGGGTTTTTGAAACAAAACTTATATAGGATTTTTTAGGTAAAAAAAGCGGTTTCGAAAAATGTATACCATTTTATACTGGGTGTCCCAAAAATAAAATACGACACCATATCTCTTTTTTAAATTGGACGCCCTGTATATTATCTCATTTTCTGGATCATTAAAAAACAAGCTTTTCAAAAATACCCAACATTACACAATACAGAGTGCTCACCATGTATAAAAGAGTATACATTTTCCGAAACCGCTTTTATTCCTAAAATGATCCTATACCTATATATAAGTTTTTTTTGAAAATAGCGTTTTCCCAAAAAATCCATTATTCCAGACTTTTGAGACACACTGTATAAATGTGACCATAACCAGACTTTTAAGGGGGGGGGGTTGCGTTTTATCCATATATTTTATCCTGAGGCTCTATAGAGGATTTGATTCAGTTAAAGTCTCCGCATTGCATATTAATTATTAAACCTATATTTTTTATAAAATTAAAAAAAAAGAATATATCTTCGCTTTCTAAGATTGTATGTTTATTCTGAGCTTAAATTAAAACAGCAAAGAACAAAAATTGTATGTCAGACGGATTCTAAACTGTACGATTTGTAGGATGTATTGTTTGTAGAAAGTACGAGTTGTACGATGTACGGTTTGCAAAAAGTATGCTTTGTGCGATGTATCGTTATGCTATTTTACGATTTGCGGAAAGTATTATTTGCGCAATGTACGTTTGTGTTAAATACGCTTTGTAAAATGTATTTTTGTACAAACTATGGGACCCCGCCGCCATGAGCGGACACCATTGATCAAAATTTGGTTGAACTTAACCAACCAGATGTCGAAAAGTCGAAATTTCTGTGGTTGACGTTTCGACATAACCTCACTTTTTCGCTGTTTTTTGGAGACGATCGTGATTTTTTGCACTCGTTTTTTCCACAGAATTTTTTGTCCGTCGAAGTAATAGGGTGAGATTAAAGTGAACTTAATCCAGTGTGTTTTCTTTTAAAGTTATAAACGATACCAACATTTTAGTTATTTTTGTGTTTTTCTTGCTGCTAGAAGCTAGAAGGGCAACAAGAATGGCTTGTCAAGCCATAGGCTGCTATTCAAGCAAGCGGAAAGATGCAAATACTGGTGTAACATTTCACATGTAATAGCTGTTGCTGTTTGTGCTTGCCATTTGACATTAGTTTTTGTATATTTTTGATTCTGCCTAGCTGTTTTAGTGTGCGTTGAACATTTAAAATTATTTAATTAGGCAGTTTCAGTGATGCTAAGCACAGACAACTTAACTACATAATAATTTGAAAAACATTGTAAAAAAGTCGAGAACTGATTGAAGGCTTAATTGGTTTCCAAAATAAAACATGTTTCACATGACCTAATGTTCTTTTGTTTGCCTTGTGACATTAATTGAAAGTATTAAGGCGGATTCAGAGTGCCTCAAGGTAAGCTGTAAGGAAAATAAACTATATATATAGCAAACACATGCTGCTGTTCATAGTATACTTTGAGCTGCAAGTGGTAAGCATACTATTAACAGCATACATTTGCCCTAGTTTATTTTCTTTATCTCTTACTGCATATGTCATACTGCATACCTCATACCAATTTCCTTATTGCACTCTAAATTCCCCTTAAAGTACATATGTAATTGCGAAGAAGGAGTTATTTCTGAGATGTGCCAATGGCAAACAGAAAAGATAGAAAAGTCACCTTAAACAGGAAGCGCAGACAGCAACTGCAAGTCCTTATAAATCATATTAAAGATAGAGCGTTAATGAAGTGCTAATTTAAAAATTTGGTGCTTCTTTTAAACAAAAATAAGAGCATGTTCTTGTAGCTTCAGATAAACTGTAGTGCATAATCTGATCAAGAATTTGCTTTGCTGTGCTATACTTGTATCATGGCCATAAAAATAAATTTAAAAAAATTTAGCTCTACGAAGTATATATGTGAATGTCTGTAGTAAATGTGTAAAAGTATGTACAAGTTGTGTTATTTTATTTTGTTACTATATTTTAGCAACAATGTATTAGGATTTCCTATTTGATTGAATTAAATTTAAAAAAATAATTATGGATTACATCAAACGACGTTTTTTGACTTAATGAGTTTGCACACCAAGCCAATGATTTATACAAATTTTGTCTTTATTTGTAGATTTCCTAAAGAAGATCCAAGGCGTAGATTATGGTTGCAACTGAGTCCTTCATACCTCTCAGCGAAATTTTTGAAGACATAGTTGCTTACATGTCTGGGTATGTTTTGAAAATGATTAACAACAGAAATTTGTGCGGCCACTGTTTAGAAGGAATACACTCTGAATTTATAGATGAACAACATCAAAACTTTAAGTTTATACATAGAAGAAATAGAGGTTTGTACTTGACAATTATGCTTTTGGGGCTGACTAAACATTTAGTCAACAATACATGATTGTTAAGACAAGCAATTGGTTAAATTTTAACTAATTTTGTATTATTTTAGGAGGATTGCAGCGTCCTTCACAGGCCGTCACAAAAATATGTTCAGAAGTTGAAAAAGTTATAAGAAAACTGATGGCAATAACTGAAAATAAAATTCCTGCAGAATCTGGGTTTCAGAAGATATTTGTGTTGAGCATTAGCCAGAAGTTTTACCCTGAAGGAAATCATCTATTTCCAAAATTAGAAGACCATTTTCTGGAAACACACCCCTTTGAGGAAAATCATTGTTTCATTCTTATAAAAAATATCAGGAGGAAACTCACAAAACTTATTTCATTTAGCCATCAATAAATATTTAGAAAAACTAAATATGTAGAGGGTTTCTATGTCTGTGGTGTGCTTATACCGTGTGTTGTGTTTGCCCTTGCAATATAGGATTCCTAATTAAACTTTTGTCGTATCTTTTTTGAATCTGACAATGACTGACACTGAAAGTTTAAACAAAATGTAAAAGAGACGTTTTCCATATTTGCTAGTATTTTGATTGATGTAAATGTTATAGTATGAATAATAATTGGAAATTATGTATTGAAAATGCCTATGTTGTGGAAGTAAATGCAACAGATGGTATGTTATTAATATTGAGTATCAAGCATCCAGATTTTGATGTATATGTATGTATAATATATCTTGTATGTATTTAATGTTAAATAATAAAAAATAGTTTTTTTATATACCTATATATATGCCGATTGTTTTTTTAGGGTGGTTACCTATAGCTTTATATTCTGGAACCCTATAAAACTTTACTCTTCAAGCAAAGTTTAATACAGTGGAACTGCTAATACCTAAGTTTTGGAATAAATTATAATTTCTTAAATTAAAACGCATTTTTTAAAAGAAATTCTGTAAAAACAATATAGCAAATATTTTTACGCTGGGTGGGCAAAGTTACTCCCCAATGGGAAAGTTAAAGGAACAATAAAAGTAAAATTTTATTGAAAACCACTCCTCGGACCACTCAAAAAAGAAGAGGAATTTAAAGAGGTTTTACTGTATTAACTATTTGAGCAAATAATTTTCAATTCGAATGTAAAAGAAATAAAAAATCTAATTTGCTTTATTTTCTGTTGTGGTTAAATTTAAAAAATGCTTGTCCTAACAAGAGCTCAAGCATGCATAGGGAAGATAAGTTGGCACTTTACATACCTAGGTATATCTAAAGGCAGATTCAGAGTTTATAATAAGTGCTAAGGCACAAGGTACTGTAGCACATGCATGCTGCTGTTTATAGTATGCTCGAGTATGCTGTAAGTATAAGTGGTAAGTATGCTATAAGCAGCAGCATGCATTTGATACAGTTTATTTTCCTTGCATCTTAACTTTCACCTTATGGAACTCTGAATCCGTTTTTAGGCTTCCCCGTTTTTATTCTCTCTATGTAAGAAAGAAAGAAGCCTGAACAACAATATTTTTTACTCACACCCGAGGGTCAACAATTTTTTTGTCACTTCCGCACATATTTACGGATTTCTATAAAGTTACCCTAATATCTGTTTAATATCCTAATTTTCAAAGTTCTTATTTTTATCAATATTTCCAGCAATTTTCTCCATCCAAAAAAAATCATAAATGTTTTAATTAGTAGCCTATTTAATCCAAAAATAAAAAAAATGTTTGTAATAAATTTTCTACCAAATGTAAACAACAACGATTCATTTACAATTTTAAAACGAATTCAAAATATTTCAATGAAAATTTTGGGTGGTATGTTGATTAAATCTGCCAAACCTTACATTTTTTTTAATTACTTGACTATACCATAACAATTTTATTTCTAAATTTCAGTTAATTTGCGCGAAATGTCATGATTTCCTTGTTTAAATTTGATTTAAACTTGAAATGCAAACGGCACCACAATGACAAATTCAGTCAACCAATTTCTTAACTCTGCTGTGGTCTAATATGGCCGCGCTCACGGTTGGCCCGTTCGCGCAGGTTGTCGCCCCTTCTCAGTCTGGTTTATAATTCAATGGCCCGAAGCCGTCAAAAATGTCGCCTAACCTCAATAATTTTAAAATTATTGAGGTTAGGCGACATTTTTTACTTTTTCGAGTTTTCAAAGTTATTAAGGAGTAGTTGAGTATATTTCTGAGTTATTAGGAGTCCAGTAAATGGGTAGAATATTGTTATAGTGTTCAGCAAAAAATCAAAACTTTTTATCTACCACATTAATTAATTTTTACCGTTATCAGCTTGGGTTGTTGGGTACAATTAATACAAATGGATAACACGTAAAAAACCATGATAAAAATCACATTAAAATTTGCGACACGTAGCAAGGCTGAGAAACTAAAAAAGCAGGCATGAAAATCACTATTGACAACTACCAAAAAGACTATGAAAACTCTCCTTCTAGCCCAAGAAAAAGATGCCTTAGGCTCCAGAATATTTTGTGGTTTTTAACCCTTGGCAGAGTGCTGGCCATAATATCCACGGTTATTTTGATGATCTGCACTATATTACTTTTTAGAGTATACATTAAATTTGTGCTGTTGTGGCTTGAAAAGCAAGAATCGCTGGTCATCGCTGCCATGATATGTGTACTTTTTGTAATTGTCTCTTTTCCTGTTAGTATAGGTAAGTTACTGAGTCTTTTAAATTACTATAGGCATATTAATAATTAATTATTAATTAATTAATATTTTGTTCTAGGCTACATCATTTTAGTCCTGTCGTCAGGCTATTTATTTGGAATAATAAGTGGTCTGGTACTGGTGATTTGTGGAGCAAATTTTGGACTTCTGATTGCTCACAATATACTCAAAATCATTGGACACCACCCTAGCTTTTATAAATTCACTCAAAATAAAACGGCTGAAGCAATTATGCAAGTTATCTCTGGTCCTTTGTGCTTTAAAATTGTCTTCTGTTCAAGGCTGACTCCAATTCCATTTGGGCTTCAGAATACTATTTTTGCTGTGAGTACAAATTACTTAAAAACTATTATGCTGTTGATATAAAATATTTCAAATTCAAAAGTAGCTTTATTGTGGTGCATATTAAATAAACATTGACAAAGCCTTACTTAAAACCTAGAATAATTTAAGAATAGTCATTTTACAAGAAAAAAAAATAATTCTAAAAGTAAAAAGCAGTAATCATAAAATATACATACTTATCAAGCTTGATCTAAAATACGTCAATTTTTAACCTTAGTTAATCATTCATTCTGTCATTAAAAAATTCTTTTAAAGTATAGAATGCTTTGGAGATTAAAATATCTTTAGTGTGGCTTCTAAAACGTTTATAACAATTTAATTTGCATATTTTTAGCGGCAAATGATTTAAAAGTTTTTTACCATTGTAAACAAATGAGTTTTTAATTAAGGTAGATCGGGGTATTGGCAATGGTAATAAAAATGGCCGGCGCACACTAATAGCTATGCTCTCTATGCAATTCCTCTTTACACTTTTTAAAAACTAAACAAACAGTCTCCAAAATAATAAATTTGAGATTTACTTAAATTATAAACATTTTATAATTTAAGAGCTTTTACTTTGAAAAAACTGTGCCAGGATGATAAGAACCATTACTACACCAAAGAGAAACAAAAATTTGTTTAAAACTTACCTACTTTTTAATTTAATGGATATGAAAAAGGGTCAAACCATATCAAATCAACCAAAACAAAGGCACTTTTCGTTTTGACCATCTCCGATTTTGATGATTTTTGGTACACTTATTCTTCTGATCCAAAAACTTAAAAATCCAAAAAATTAAATTTTTTGGATAAGCGGTTTTTGTTTTATTGATTTTTGAAAATAAAGAAATTGACCAATATGCCCTTGACAGGCACTTACAAAAATAGCAATATCTCAAAAACTATTGGTCCTATAGAAGCGAGTTGTAGCTTATTTTGAAGGTTTTTTAAAGACCTTTTTAACGATGTGTATCACCATGTAATTTTTTGTTTTTATTTTTTTAAAAATTTTTTTAATATTTTAATTAATATTAAATATTGAAAACACCATTTTGAATTTTTTTCAAAAAAATTATATTTTTTTTTCAGTATTTTTTTAATATTTTTGGAAAATTTCAGGATGGAGAAGTTATTGGTTCCATTTAAAAAAAAATAATATAAAAAACCTTGCAGGAAAAACCATACATTTTTTGATAAATACTATATATTTACTCTTTATATCTAAAAACTTGTCAATTGTTCCCAGTCTTGTAAAAGGGATACATAAAAGGTTTTTCCAAACTTGTTTATTCCTGCAAAATTTTGAGTATTTCTTCAATTGTCCTCCCCTCCACCCAAGATCACTGCTTTTTGGACAAATGTGAGATATGCCTAGGAACTGAGAATTTAAAAAACTTTTTGAATGAAAAGTTCGAAGAAGCAATGATTGACAATGTGACTTTTAAGAAGTGGATATCTGTAGATAGATGCAATATGGAGACATTAATTAAACCAGCAGAGGACTTCATTGAAGAATTTTCAAACGACTTGAATAAATTAAAATCTCATTCTTTTTACACTCACATGCAAAAAGAATACTACAATGAGGTAAAAGACAATTTAAAAAAGAGAGAAGCACTAATCACATGCGAATTCTCTGAAAATTATTCATTTATTTTGCAGGATGAAGTGCAGTCCTATCACTGGACAAATAGCCAGGCAACCCTACATCCTTTTGTAATATATTACAAAACTCATGAGGGAAAACTGGGTCATTTAAATTATATATTTATTTCAAACTGTTTGGTACACAACACTGTGGCATTTCATCTTTTTTTAAGCCACCTTATGCCTGAACTAAAGAGGCAAATTGATAATTTAGACAAAATTATCTATTTTTCAGACGGCTGTGCCGCACAGTATAAAAATAAAAAAAAATTTGTTAATATTGCGTACCATCTCGAGGAATTTAAAATTAAAGCAGAATGGAATTTTTTTGCCACCTCCCACGGGAAGAGTGCATGGGATGGACTGGGAGGCACCATAAAAAGGTTGGCTGCTAAAGCAGGTCTGCAGAGACCATATAATGAACAGATTATGACCCCCGAAGATCTTTTTAAATTTGCAACAGAAAACATTCCTGGTATAACATTTAAATATTGTTAATTAAATGACTACCAGCAACATGAAAAGTTTTTGGAAAAAAGATACCTGGCAGCACAATTGATACCTGGGACTCAAAAATTGCACTCGATTATCCCCCTCAGTAATGAAAAAATTATTACAAAACCATTTTCACTAAGTAAAGAGGAAAATATTCAATGTCTTTTTGCAACCTGTGGTTTGTCAAACGCAGAAATTGAAAACATCGACTCCGGTTTTGTAATCATAAACTATGACTGTCTTTGGTGGATGGGATGTATCATTGGCAAAAATATAGAAAGCGGGGAATTAAAAGTTAGTTTTTTACATCCTCATGGTCCCTCTCTGTCTTTTTACTTTCCAAAGCCAAAAGCTGATATATTGGTCATAGATCAAAATTCTCTTTTAAGACGGGTCAACCCAAATACTGCCACTGGTAGGACATATACGCTAATTGCAGAAGAAATGACAGATTCCTCAAATATTTTACAAAAAAAATTAGCGACCTAAATGGGACTCAAAAATTGCACTTGATTATCCCCCTCAGTAATGAAAAAATTATTACAAAACCATTTTCACTAAGTATTTATCAAAAAATTTATGGTTTTTTCCTGCAAGGTTTTTTATATTATTTTTTTAAAAATGGAACCAACAACTTGAAAAGAAATATTTTTTTGAAAAAAATTAAAAAATGTGTTTTTGAGATTTTTCAAAAATTTTTTTTTTAATTAAGGAAAAAAAATTAAACAAACTATATTGTGTCACACATCTTTAAAAAGGTCTTTAAAAACCGTTGAAAATGAGCTATCACTCGCTTCTATAGGATAGAATAGTTTTTGAGATATTCCTATTTTTGTAAGTGTCTGTCAAGGACATATTGGTCAATTTCTTGATTTTCAAAAATCAATAAAACAAAAACCGCTTATCCAAAAAATTTGATTTTTTGGATTTTTGAGTTTTTTGATAAGACGAATAAGTGTACCAAAAATCATCAAAATCGGAGATGGTCAGAACTATTGCCTGGTTGACTTGATATGGTTTGACCCAAAAGTCAAATGTGTGCATTTAGTATTTCATCAGGAAAAACAATAAAATCTCTCTGCCTTTGTCTTCAATGAGATTGACATGCGAGATTGATATACTATCTCATTCATGGATGTGAAAAATATTAAATGGACTCACACTACACAAATTGATCAAGATTGAATCAAAACCAAGGTTATCTGTTGTAACTTTTATTGCGTAAGTTTGATTTCTGAAATAAACATGTGTTTTACCAAAATACAAGAAAATATATATATATATATATATATATATATATATGTGCTAAAGACTTAGTGTTAAGCCCCTTGTCAGGAATAGTAAGTTTTATTTAATTTTGTTACCCTTTTTGACAATATTTTATCGATTATAGCTCAGCAATGTAAGTGCCAAAGTCTATCATGTAGCATCATTTCTTGGTCTTCTTCCTGCCCAACTTGTAGCTGTTTATGTTGGGTCTACCTTACGGTCTATGCAAGAAGTCTTAGAAAACCATTCAATAAGCTCTAACGCTTATGTTTTTGCTGGATTTCAGGTATGCCTTTAATTTTTTATTTGGTTTAATTTTTGTTGAAAGATTCACAAAAATTATAATTGTGAAATATCCATTTCAGACATTTTGACAATAGCTACAGATAAAAGACAAAAAGGAAATTTATACTTAGATGCTGCCAATGTTTATTAATGTATTTAAGAAAGATAAAAAAATTGTTTCATTGTTGAGATTTACTTAAATGAGATTCACAGAAATGATGATTTTTTATAATTTTATCAAATTTTATAATTTAAGAGCTTTTACTTTGAAAAAAACTGCGCCAGGATGATAAGAACTATTACTACACAGAAGAAAAAAAAAATTGTTTAAAACTTACCTACTTTTTAATGATTGTGCAAATGTGGGCATTTAGTATTTCATCAAGAAAAACAATAAAATCTCTCTGCCTTTGTCTTTAATCAGATTGACATGCGAGATTGATATACTATCTCATTCATGGATGTGAAAAATATTAAATGGAACATAACAATTTTTTTAATTTTTATAAAAAAAAATCCATTTCAAAATCACAGACACATTGGAAAATAAATTTAATTTTGGCCTAATTTTAATAAATAGTGAGATTTTTCCAGTAAAACGTAAAAAAATATGGAAAATATTAAAATTTTAAGTTTGTATTTTGAATACAAGAAGAAGAGTCCTTTCAGATATTTTCTATATTTAGCCACAAAAATGAACATCTCGTGAGAATCAGCCAGCTATGTTCAATAAAAATAGGCTTTAATTTTATTTGTAGCTAACATTGGGTATCTCTCTTATGATATGGATTGGAAGTAAGGCTCGTGCAGAACTGATGAGGGCACTGGCCGAAGCTGAAACAAGTTCTGTCAAAACCAGTACTTCTTTTATGGTGTGATATTGTACCTCTAGATATTTCAAGATAAGTTTTTTTAAATTATTTTTGTGTTTGTGCTGTGTATTAGTCTGTCAACTACTTATTTGTAGATTTATTGGGGTTAAACCCCAAACTAAAGTACCATGACCCAAGGTACTGCACGTCAACAAAAAATAGAACAAGTTGCTTACATTAATCCTTGAAAATGAATGAAATTTTCATTCTAACATTTGGTTTATGAACATATCCTAGTAATGTGTCATACGCCTGGGCATGCTTAAATCAAATCAAATCCATTTATTATCCAAGTAACTGTTAATACACAGTATGGGTTTCGTCTTAAGTAAAACAAACAAAAGAAAGTAAAACCATTCCTATTTCCTAACTGATTTTCAAAATAAAATAAAAGTATCAATAAAATTAGTATAATTTATTAAAGTCATAAAACAAATAAAGTCAAATACAAGATACAAAATAATGAATAGATAAAATACTTGACCAGGAATAGTTGTTTTTTGTAAACAACAATAGCTTCATCAGCAAACACACAACAATACAAAATTATAATAACTAATATACTACATGGTAAACAAAACAAAAAACTTAAAAACTAAGTTGGTAACAATAAATAACAAGTGAATTGTCTTGGGCATATTGTTTTTTTTTAAATCTGTCATCTAAGTACTCCAACAAAGAATAGTAACACTTCGTCACCAGAAAAATTTTTAGTTTATTTTTAAACACATTATGGCTCTGTATATCCCTGAGTTTCCTAGGCAGATGGTTGTAGATGCGTACCGCCGCATAGCTCAGCAATCTCTCGTACCTTGCTGTTCTGTGCTGCTCTATCCGAAAGGCATTTCTATTTCGACTGTTATATCTACTCTCGTTTCCATTGGTTTCAAAATTATTGCGATTTTCTCTGAAGTAAAGACATAGTTTCAAAATATAAATAGAATGAAATGTAACAATTTTCTTTTCCTTGAATAGTCTTCTGCACGAGCCCCTGCTTTTTATATTAAAAATTAGGAGCAACCACCCCACAGAACAACATGGTACGACATCGCTGAGTAAGCCATTGCATGGTAAACCTGTAAAAGAACATTTTGCTCCACATCCGTTTTTAGAGTAAGAATTGCAAAGAATGCCCTGGAGAGCTGATGCTCGTCATGATCGACCTGTTTCTCCCATGACATTGATGAGTCCAGGTACTTGAAGGTAGGGGTTCCTTCGAACCCTGCAAGGTAATTGGTGTTGACGCTTATGGTGGTTTTTGTAAAGTGGGTACATTTTGTTTTTTCACGGTTTAACATTTGTGCCAGTTCTTCTGGCACCATGACGACATGTCCTCGCCCACCTTCTCTATCTTTAATTCCAGATCCTCTATACCATCTCCTGATATGCTCACGCCCACATTATCCACATAGGCAACTCTCCAATCTCTCTTAAAATTAGATGATTAATTTTTTCTTGGAGATCAGTTTCCCAAGTAACCTAAAGGGGAGGGTACGTGGGGACATTTCTAAAAAGAGCAATACCCACATAGCAATTTGTCATCCTTTGCACATGCATAGAATATCCTCATGAGAGACCAAGCTATATCCACCGTACCATGCGCTTATAAAGAAATATAAATATAAGCGTTTTGCGGATTCTTATGGTCGACTTAGAGAATTTTCGTGTTTGGTGGAAGTAGACACTTCACTTGGGATGGTTTTCTGAGTGCACTGAATTAAACGCTCATGATTTTATTGTATCATGCATATAGATGTACTTAATATTGTACCATAATTGGTATATACTTTGCATATGCTAAATATGTCCAAAAAGTAACCTTCTTTAATGCTACTTCATTATATAGTATATGCTAAGGAAATACTCAATCAATCAATTTATTTGTTTAAAGTAGAATACATCCTAATATACAAAAGTCACAATAACCTATAACTAAGAATACATGTTAAAATCACGACAGATCTACTTAGCCTATTCAACCTGAAATTAAAATTTAAAAACAGAATGGATTATATACTAGAACCAGAATAGCTTGTGCACTAAAAGGACCAAATAGTATTTCAATAAGTAAACTTTGCATATGCTAAAGATGTTCTTTAAGGGTATGTCCTTAGCATATGCTAAGGAAATACTAGAAGCGCATTCTTTTGATGTTCTTTTGCAGTACCAGAATAGCATTTACGCTAAAAGGATCAAATAATAATGTTTCAATAAGGGAAATATACTTTGCATATGATGTTCTGATAGTAACCTTCTTTAGTGGTATATCCTTAGCATATGCCAAGAAAATACTTAGAAAGTCATTATTTTGATGTTCTTTTATGATTACAGAATAGCATGTGCACTAAACTGACCTAAAAATGTTTTAAAATTGATATATTCTTTGCATGTGTTAAAGATGTACTCAAAAGGACATTCATAGCAGTTGCTATGGATATCCTTAATAGCATATACTTAAATAGTATCCCACTAAGCAAGGTCTGTTACATTACAGGTTTTCAACGTTGAAAAAAAGTAGAGTTGATGTAACTTTGTATATGAAAAAGTAAAATGTAAGTTCAAAATTAACATTCTATGTGAAAGTATCACTGATACACGAAAGAAGCGCTAATTTTATGTTAATATTTAATCTTGGATTTAACAAGAAATGTAAACGATAAAGTAACTGAAAAATAACATTATTTGAAGTTTGATAAATGTCAGTGTCGAAACAAATTTCCCTCTTTACAGTTGCATGATACTTCACAATATTGTAAGTAAATTTAAAACAAATTTGGTTCTTTATTGTGACATGACAATATACACTATTGTGAGTGTAATAAACATCAAAGTTGAAACAAGTTTAGTTTATTAATGATCGCATGAAAGCAGAAATATTGTGAGCTCAATTAATGTCAACTTTAAGACAAACTTGGTTGTTTTTTGGAAAATGACCAATTTTACCAAATTATGATTCGATCAAATTATTGAAATTCAATATTTGTATATAATTTTTTTTAATTGCAACTGAAAACAATTAAATAAATTGATAATAAAAAAAAAAGTTTCTTATTTTCTGTAAAAATCGTGAACCAATGACATCACTGCATAAATATACCATGAATTGGTGACATTTCTTAACAAAACCAAAATGGCCTACTGGTCTAAGGCGCTAAAACCCTGGTGTATTTCCTTTAGACTGATGGTTCGAGTCCCGTCAGAGCATATTTTATTTGTTTAAGATGTAATCACGAAGATCAGATATTAGAAAGCACAAAAATATATTTTTTATGTTGTTTAAACCATTATTTAACAAGTTAGAGGTAAATGTAAAAAAAATAATTTTATCCAGCCATGTAACATCAAATGTTACATGCAAGTCACATACTTCGAATGTAACACTGTTATGTAAATGGTTAGGGCAATTGATGTACTGGAAATGTAATATCCTCGTTAAGGTCACAAGTTGTGTTAAGTAACAGGTCACAAAAATACGTTAAGGTAATGTAAATGTAACACGTTTCTGCTCAGTGGGATGTACCAAGAATATGCTAAAGATGTACTCAAAAGGACATCCTCAAAAGGAGGTTGTAAATGTAAATGTTCTTTCATTGCTATGTGGGTATTAATGGTTTCGGTGGAATTCCATAGGTAAGTACTTGGCTTTTGTTAATTGTGCGATACTTAAAGTCTATTTAATACAGGACTCTCCAAAAACTAGTGACGCTAAAATTTATTGGGGTTTTTAGAGCTCCTATTGTAGGCACATGTTCCTCTTCGTACATGGTGTGTTTGTCACTTTCGTCAAAACATTTGGTGGATCCGGAATCTCTGCTTTCTTCTTGGTTTGATTTTGGCTTTAACATGATTCTCCTCACTGTAGTCAGAGGTACCTTAGTAAGAGCACTTGTTTCAGTCACCAGCAATAATTTCTCTGTTCAATAAAGAACTATATACACTTTTTACAATTTCTCTTGCATCGAAATATAAATGCTTTTTCTTTACCGAAACACTAGAAAATGGTTTATCACCATTTTGCCAAGGGTTCCACATGATTCTGTTTTATACTTGACTGAAATTTGACAGATAAAATAATATCTAAAACACAACTGAATATTTCTCGTCTGAAATAAAGACTGCCTGATATGACCAAATTTAATTTCAAAATAATACCTGATATGTTTTTAAGTCTATTCACAATTATTTCAGTCCGGCCTTTCAACCTGCGGTCAATAAGTCGAAACCAAATATCTTAAAAACGACTTTACAAAAATTAATTAAAATACCTTTACTTGTTCGTAGAGTTCTATTTTTTTTTGGCGTCCAGTATAGAATATTGGTATATTGTGTGAATATTCTTGAAACATTCGGAATGTCCAAAACTCATCCTGTGAATGTCCAACGATCCACCTTTTTATTAATCACTGAATATTCAGAATGGATGTAATGGAGAAGCTATATGTGTATTCAGATTAGATCCGTTCTGAATATTCAGTAAATAATAAAAAAGTGAATAAAAGACTTTCCGAATGGTCCAAGAATATTCACGCAATATACAAATATTCTTGCTATGTGGGCTTACAAGTAATATGAGAGTGTGAAAATTATTATGGATGAGGTTCGCAGTATTTTCTGCTCTGGCATACCTACTACTTTGCATTTTATTGAAAACACTGGTCCTCACTCAACTCAAACTAAGCTGAATTTAAAAATAGGTTTAGGTTTGGTCTAACAACTTTTTTAATATTTTCTATAAATATGAGTGATTTTGATATTGTGCTAAAAATGCAATACAAAAATGAAATCAAAAACTTACATTTAACATAAAGCAAGAACAACAAATTTAAGAAAAAGTTAAATGTTATAACAGTGTCTTCCATCATGCGTGTATCTCTTTTCTCAGTATTAGAAAAACCAACCATAAATCTTTATCTCAAAAACTAGAAGTGATAAAAAAAAAACTTGGAATCACCACTGGGACACCAAAGAATTTTTTTTTGTTTTTTGATCAGTGTCGGTAATTGGAGCTGTCATTGTGTTTTTAGTATTCCATATTTTGGGGCTTCTTTTCACAGCTCGTAAAAAATGTTGTCCAGTTTTGAAATACGCAATCTTCCACTAAACTAAGAAAGATTTTTACGAAATAAAAGGGATTATTAATACCTTTAATAATTGTAGTCCGGTGTCTTAGCCCCAAGAAAGATAAAAAACTTCAAACTTGGATGCATCTGAGATTTTTAGTTTAGCTGAAAGGGGAATCTCTAAGCTTTAAAAAAAGCCCGAGACACAAGCTCTATGTTATCTCGTTCTTATATATTTTTATAGTTTTTTTTGCAACGAAGGTTACAATTACAAACATGCAAGATGTCATAATGACGTCATAAAATTTAAATTGTGTTAGGCATTTTAATTAATTTGATTTTGTTTTTTAGCTAAATTTTATTTTATGAAAGGATCTTGGCAAAACTAATACACGACTTTGGCTACCCTCCCCCGCCTTCCAAATTTCCAACGTGTTCGAATAATTAATTAAAGATGCAGTACAAGTAATAATACTTATTGACTTTTAATCAAAAATGTATTTAAAAAAAATTAAACTTTATTTTACCGCAGAAAAATTGTTGCAATCACATGCACATAAATTAGTATTTACAAGCACACCCTATTAACTCCTGCAAACCGTTAGCGACAGTTGGAATAGTTGACCACAGTGACACAAATCCATTGTCATTTTTTTTCCATCCTCACAACTCAGGTTCCGGAGGGGTAAAGTTTTATCTAAAGAGCTTTTCCAAATAATTGCTTGAAGAGCTGCTCTTTTTGCGTGCTGCAATATACAAAAAAATAATAATAAATTATTAAGTTCCAAAAGAAATTAAAAACCACGGGGACAGCTCAAGCCAGTGTCAGCTTAATCTAGAACTCCACAGTGTTAAATTATCAAGATAATTTGGTCCTATTTTATATGCTTGGTGCAAATTAAAATGATCTATTATTCTTTATTTGAATCAACAGCATGATATGGAATTGCGTTTTGGGGGGTTTTGTTCAAAAACTCTGTTTAATTCAATTTTTAAAACACAAAAGAGGGCAGTTCCAATTCTAAATGGAGTAGGCCGGAGAGAACATTGTAAACCCCTTTTTGTGAAGATGGACATTTTAACGTTGACGGCTATTTTTAGTTTAGAAACTGTTTGTTTAATACACAAAAAGTACAACAACAATGTTTTTACTCCTTTAATCATCACCAGGCATGCATTAAACCTCCATGTTCCTTTAGCTATACCCAGACTTACTCTGAAAAAAAATTCACTTATTTATGAGGGCAATAAATTGTATAATCACCTTCCATTAACTTTCAGAACAATAAGGAATCAAAGCAAGTTTAGAAAAATAGTGACCACTTATCTAAAATCTCGTCTATATTACGACAATAACGAATATTATGAAGATGCTCTCAACTTTTGACAATTTGCTTAACGGCCCAATTACATCGTTAAACCGGCAACGCTGTTGGGTCCATTTATTAGGCAATTCTTTTTCCGCATGTTTCTCGGAAACGGGACTTCCAAATGGCCTGAAATTTTGCCTAAATTGTTTATTGGACTATGTTTTTCCATCAAATCTTGGTACTTTTTTAAAATTTTGTTTATTTTTTGAAAAAAACTGTTTTAGCTTTTGTGGTGTTTCAGAATTGCCGCGTCCATATTACGTCAGAAACAGTCAGAAATACCCTTTATAGAGACCTGTAAAACTAAATTGGAAATATTTGTAATTTTCCAAATAATGGACACCTAATTTCAAAAACTCTCTAGATTGTATTAATAAGCTTGGTAATCCTCTTCCTCTAATAAAAAACAAATTGAGTATTATTTTCCTCTAAAGCTAAAACATGCGGAAATGTAAAAACATGGACTATAAGGGTTACCTATCAATATTAGTTATATGCCTAACATCAAAAATTACTTAAATGGTTATATTATAGATACCGCCACCATCAAAATTAACCACCCACGTCTTTTTTTTGTGAGCTTACCCTAGGCATAGTTTCTAGTGTTCTCCTTTCCTAAATGTATTCGGCTAAGAGAGATCTAGCATATATACTTAGGTAACACCCCTTACCAGGAAAAAAAATGTATGCCATGCAAACATCGAAATTGGTCGACTCACTGTATTTGCAACTAACCAATGTCAGTGTGTCTGCCTGACATTCTTCATAACCTTAGTTTTGTCGTTTTGTTTTGGAGTTCGTCGGCCTGGTTTTTGTGTTTTATTTAATAATTTTTCCTTTGGTGAAAAGCTACTTTTTAGAACTCTTAAGTGGTCTGTGTGCATGACCATTTGACTAGTTGTCACTGCTCTCAATTCGATCACCTAGGTGATAAATAAACAATCCCTCATAGGGTCACTGGATCCTGAGACCTGCGGTCCCAGCCGCAGGTTTTAGGATCCAGTGACCCTAATCCCCAATGATTCGCGGCGCAATCTGTGAACAGGAGAATTCAGTAAAGAAACCAGAGATAGATAATGAGTGGTAGATGACGTATTGAAATCGATTGACAAATTTATATTATCTCTGGATTGTTCTTGCGCCGTTAAACTAAATCTCGAGGAATAAGGGCACAATTCTTTTTTGGTGCTTATTTTGGGTTAGTAGTGTATTTAACTTTTTTTTTCTTTTATTTTTTAATTAATTTTGTATATTTGACATGTATTTTTTTATGCTTTGTTTACGATGTCATGTAAAAACCCGCGGTACGCCACTGACTCCAATAAGCATATATTTTATAAGCTCAATATTTGAGAATTTTTTAAGCTTTGATTTACTGCCCTGCACTTTTTGTGTCACATAACTCTAAAATTACTTTTTTCCAGTATCTTTTACATGTAAAAATAAAAAAACAATATGTTTCCGATTTAATTTATTCTTAAGATGAAAGTTTTGGTGACGTCATAACTGCTAAACCCGTTGACATATAGGTTGTGTTTTTTTAAAGCTTAAGGGCTGTGCTTTTAGAGAAAAAAAAATCTCAGATGCATCCATGTTAGTTTTTTTATGCTAAGACACCGGACTATTAAAATATTGTTAAAGTTGAAGAATGGAAAAAAATTGTCCGAATGTAAGCATTTTTTTACATTTTATCAAGAGTACAATAATATGGACTTGGGATTTTATTTATTTTGATAACTCGTATATTACCTTACTTAGACCAAATATTATATTTTTAAATAAATAAGGATCTGATAGAAATTATTATTGATAGAAAGAATTATATATATTTAAATAAAAATGCTTAGTTTTTACATTTGAAGAGCCGTTATTGTATTTTCTTTTAATAACCAAATTAGGATAATTTTAGGTAAAAATAGCGATTTAAAAAAAATTGTATGCCCCTTTATACAGGGTGTCCCAAAAATAAAATATGGCACAAACTTATCTTTTTTTTGAAAATGAGATAATATACAGGGTGTCCAATTTTAAAAAAGATAAGCTTGTGTCATGTCGGTTATTAGTCTGAGTGTATAACTCAGTACAATGTATCATTTTTAACATCTCTGGCCCAAGACCTTTTTATGTGCCTTTATAGCAATCAATACCACTCACTTAGGCTTTATATCTTACAGTTTACAAATTATTAAAATGTAAAAAATGCTAACAACTCAAAAACTGAACGAAATTTTTAAATTCTTATGTAACCGACCATATTTTTCTGTGACGTTTTATGAAAACCGGTGAAACCCCATTTTAATAGAATTACTTATCTTCCATGTAAACATCGCAATCAATAACTCGAAAACTGTAAGAGATAAATCCTTATATTATGTGCTAAAAAGGTTAATATACAAGGTGTTACATTTAAATTATTTGTTTTTGTTTAAACTATTTGGGATCAGTCATACGTAACAAATTTCATTTTTAGGGGAAAACAAAAAAAATTATAAATATGAATCTTAAAAAAGAATAAGCAAAAAGTGACCTTATTCCCAGCAAACACATCTGTTACATTAACATAGTATTTATATAAGTCTAAAGTCAAAAAATTTACATAAAAAAGTTTTCATAAATATTTCGTAATATTTACATAACATAGCTTATGCTTCTTTAATTACATTATGTTTACGTAATACAAAGGGAACTTTGTGCATGGAATTATGCAGAACATGGAAGTTACTTTTTCTACCTTGTTGTGAGATTAGAGTTACCATAAATATTATATACACAATATGACTTTAATTTTACAAAAATGTTACATTCCAATAAGATTTATCTTATAGATTGATGTAAATAAATAATAAGAGATATAAATATTATGTATACAAATTTACCTTCTACCCAGCAAACACGGTTCCCTCGGACCTTCGTCGGCCCGATGTCGATTGCCCAATTTTCCGTCATCGGCATGACGTCGATTTACGACATCGGACCAGCAGTATTTTTTGTCCGCTTTGCAATGTAGGCCCAATGTACGTTTTCCAACGCAACGTTAGACTAGTCCGCCGTCGGACCAATGGTAAATTTTACTTTTTGCTGACATCGGCATACCGTCGCCGTACGATTAAGGTCCGTCCATATAGCTCCTTAATTTGGTCGGTCTAACGTAGGCAAGCTGGTCTCGGCCAGACATCGGTAAACTATTCAAGTCCGACATTGATTTCCTAAAGCGGTCAAACGTCGGCGATAGATGAAGGTCCGTCGTTGGTAGTGGTAGCTTAAAGCGGCCCGACAATGGCAAATCACAAAGGTCCGATAAAGGGTGGATAATAAGGCCCCAAATCGCCCTTTCAAAGCGGGCCGACGTCGATGATTGACAAAGGTCCGTAAGTGGTTGCTTGACACGATCCGAAATTGGCAAACTACAAAGTTTCGATAATGCGGGTGCTTAACCAGTCGGGGTGGTTTAGGTAGCGGAAGAGGTGATTCTTGTAAAGAAGTACAACCATCTTGACAAGTCCGCATTCTAGTTTTGAAATTTTTTGCTCAGTATATATATAATATTATCTTCCACTGTACAGGGAACATAGTGACATTAGCGCCATCTCTACATACTAGAAAGAAACTATTACGCAGATTAAAAATTTTAATGTGACGTACCATCGTCTGTTGTCGGTTATCGACCAATCGAACAAAAATCTGATCAGGCCATCGTCGGTCCTAAATCACATAGTTGCTACGTTTTCATGGATATTGAATTCGTTTTCAATATGTTTT
This sequence comes from Oxystoma pomonae, assembly GCA_963921995.1. NCBI lineage: Eukaryota > Metazoa > Arthropoda > Insecta > Coleoptera > Brentidae > Oxystoma > Oxystoma pomonae. The sequence goes on from OY998171.1 coordinate 66,927,150, forward strand.
GAAAACTTTTTTTTCATGAGTTTTCATGACAGGTTTTCAAATTTTGATATTTGGCAGCTGACATCTGTCATAGTTGTCATATATTCATTTTTGAGTTTTGGTACTTTTTTTTAAATGTATTTTATTCAAAAGATGATGTTGGCCCTTGCCACATATTTTTTTTTAATTTTAATTGCTACTCTGTTTTGCAAGTGGAATTGAAGAAAGAAATGCTGGACTGGCACTGACTTTCGAGCCAAATATTTCTTTTATTTCCCACAATTAATTTTTTTTAAGTCTTTAAAAAAACAAATTTTTAGTTATTTAAGTAAGGTTATCTTATTAATCTTCTTTTTTCTATATACTCCACCAAATTTTAGAATGCCGGTTCCACAGTTTCACTTCTATTTCTCTCTCTCTCAAAAAGAGTGAGAGCAATAAAATATAATTTGGCGGCTGTCTGGTAATCCGACGCAATACGCATGTGTAAAGTCAATCCCCGTTTTCATGGAAAATCGGTATTTCGATCTCAATACGATCTTGATCCAACCCTAAAAATTTTCAGGGTCGGATCTAGATTGAAATCGATTTGAATACTGAAAAAACAGGCGTTTTCATGGACGGTATCGGATTGAAATCGTTTTCAGAACGAACTCAATTCCCATGAAAACATAGCAAGTGTTCCAATCGAACCATCGTCGGCCCTAAAGCAGATAAAGTCGACTTTATGCCGACTATAGTAAATCGGGCCATCAACAGTTGCCGATTCTCGACCGATTAAACAAAGTTCCAATCGGACCATCATCGGCCCTAAAGCAGGTAAGGTTTGCGTTAGCATAATGTCGACTATAGTAAATCGGGCCATCGTCAGTTGCCGATTCTTAACCGATTAAACAAAGTTCCAATCGGACCATCGTCGATCCTAAAGTGGTGTGGGCATAAAGTCGACTGTAGTAATGTGGACCTTCGTCTGCAGAGGCCGATTATTGACCGAAAACTGAAAATCGCAATCTGTCCAAAATCGGGCCAGCGTGTAGTCGCCGATGCCGACACACTGCCGACGTTGTCGACATTGGCCCGATTCAATGCCGACGATTTAGGTTTGCTGGGTAGTTACTAGTTAATCGATATCTGCCGTTTCCCAATTTTTTGTTGCGATGTATTATTTACGTTATTTTAATTACATATTATTTACGTAAAAAGTAGGGAACTTTGTGCGTGGCATGATGCAGAACATGGAAGTTACTTTTTATCTTGTTCAAACTTCCAGTTTACCTACAATTTATGTAAAAAAGTAATTATGTGTTGTAATTTTTACGTAATATTTACGTAACGGTGTTGGCTGGGTTAGTACCGCGTAGATTTCCTTGCTTATTCTTTTTTACTGAAGTTTAAAGGTCAGTTCATGGTCGCAACCTAAAACAACGTGCGCAGGAAGTGAAAAACCTGCGCACGTTGTCTTAAGTTAAACTATAGCTGTAAATATAAACTACGTTCGCGTTCAATTCGCAGTTCACGCATCTCCGTCTGTTTCTTTTTTTATTCAGGGAGAAAAAGACAGAGACAACAAAAACGTTTAACTTTAACCTTATGTCTACTGGTCCCGGGACGCCCTGTACAAAAAACTGTGTTTAATCCTGCAATGCTGTACGAACACAAAATTCATAACCACCTCCAAACTCGCGATTTTCTATCCCATTTAAACCAGCCAGCCTTCCGCATCCTTTCTCTTTCTAATCCTGCGAGAGGAGAGGTGAGTTCGGGTCACTTGTTTCGATCGAATCGATTGCGGTAAAATGCGCGTACGGGACGCTGTGCGCTCGCTCTTTTAAAATATTGATTTTCATATCAGTTATCCTGCCGTGGTAAGTCGGTCAAATCCTGCCGTCGACAGGACGAAACAAAGTCCTCTAGGAGAAATAAAAAAATGCCGTGAAAAATAGTTCGCTCGAAACCAATTTAAAATTAAATTTGTTTTTATATAGGTATAAAAAATTAACGCGTGTTTTGCACCTAATCGTAAACTGTAAAAAAAAGTGGCTTTAAATTAGTAAATAATAACACTTAAAAGATGATGTATAGTAAATATGCTTTTATCACGGTCTTTTTATGCGTCTGCTCGCTGGGAATTGCCCAAGAAGAAAACTGGGATGCCAAACAACATCCCGAACTGCCAAAACTGTAAGTTTTTTTTATTAGGATACCCGCAGAAGAAGATATATCCTCTGTATCCAGGTCCCTAATAGCACAGTATATTCCAGGGATATCCCAGTAAGGTGCTGTGAATGTCTTAATGTTCTGGCACATTCCAGTATATTCGTAGGATGTTCCAAAACCGTGCTCCGAATAACTTTTAAGTTAGCACATGAACAGCACATTTAAAAGACATTCTCAGAACATCCTACTTAGTACATTCAGCGAAAATTTTACGCAGGATATTCCAGAAATGTTCTGAGAAAGTCCTAAAAATGTTCTTTTTTGGACATTGACAGCATATTTATAAAACATTCTTAGGATATCCTGGACTGTACATTCAGCGAATATTCCATGCAGAATATTTCCTAAATGTTCTACTAAAGTCCGGAAAATGTCCTTCCTTTTGAATATTGACAGCACATTGAAAATAAGTTCCCTGGATATCCTGGATAGAACATTCAGCGAATATTCTATGCAGGATATTCCGTGAATGTTCTGCCAGTTACAATAAAATATTATCACATCATGCCATTAAAGGAAATAATATTTTTTTATCTAAGATCATGCTTACGCAGCAAAACTTAAGATTTTATTTTGTTCAAAAAGCTTGTTGGGGTAGGCTAATATTTATTTTCAATAAAAAAATAATTATGAAAATCGGTTGAGCCGTTCGGGAGTTATCCTGCATAGAACAAATAACATAATCCCCTTCCACTACCGTTTGGGAGGATTCGGGGATATGAAAATCCGTTGAGCCGTTCATGAGTGATCCTGATTTTATGTAAAAAAAAACAATGCACGGTGCTCTTCTAACAGAAAACAATGTTCAAAAGGTTATATCCCGCTAATATATAATTTCTCCCATAAGTCCCGGTAGCGCAAAAGGTTAAGTCGTTGGAAAACTGTTATATGGATGCCAGAAGGTTAAGAGTTCGAATCCCATAGCTGTTTAAAAACTTTTTTAATTTTTTTTAGGGTGTTTTGTGAGAGAATATATTTTTTCAAGCTCATAAATGAAAATGAAAATCCTGCGAAAATATTCTATGAATGTTCTACCAGGATGTTCTAGGAATATCAAAACTGCGGACACAGAACATTCCCTAAACATCCCTGGTATGCTTAGAGGATTTGAGGGAACATTCAGGGAATGTTCCCAATATCCTAGCTGAAAATTCAGCGAATGTTCGAGGAATATGTCTGTGCTATTAGGGGTACTACTAGATTTTAAAAAATAGCAATTTTTCAGCCCCTATAAAACCCTTTTTTTTTCCTTTTTGTTCTGTGCGACACTGGGTCCTTCCTGAACACAAAAATGTATCACTTGCCAAAATTGGTCAATAATTAACGATCCAAGGGAGGTTTGTTTCTTGGTTTATTTTTGCCATATTTTCATATGTAAATCTTTAGTGTGAATATAATTTGCTAGAGACTAAACCGATTTTAATGAAGTTAAGCATTTAAATCGAATTTGGCATCAAGAAAGATGCGGCTTTCAGAAAAAAAAACAAAAAAATACTAATGGTTTTCTCTCGGCGTCCATCAGAAAAAACTATTAATAATAATTATTATTTTTGGCTTTGCTCTTAAACGCCTAGGTACCTTAATGTCAAAATATAAAAAATATATAGAGATTGAAATGGGCAACTAACAAGTTATTTTAAAAATTCTTCAATTGTTTTTTTTGCAAAAAAAAAAAACATTTATTACTTTTTGCATCAAGGGCGTCGATAATTTTTTCTTTGGGGGGGTGTAACAAATTAACAAGATAAATTTTCAAAACACTTATTGTTTGTATGCCTTTACCCCTTGGCATATTGAGGAAAAGAATTATAAGGTAACAATACTTGAATAATATTTAATGAAAATAAACATAATTCTTGTATTCTTCCTAAAGTAACCTTTTTTAAAAAAGCTTTGAACTAGAAAATAATATATATTTTTACATGAGGATAAAATGTATATTTTTATATATGAGAAAAAGTGATATAGCACATAAATGTTGCTCTACTGAGTTGTATCAGTATTTTCCTTCCTAGGTGTATAATATTATTCATTAAATAAGTCAAATTTTAATAGCAAGTATAATTATTAAAATTTAACTTATAACATTTATTTAGTGAATATCGAGGTGAATATATCATACACCTAGGAACGAAAATACTAGAATAACTTAGTTATACAATTTTTTTCAGTTATACCACTTTTCCTCTGAACGGCTCATATAAATAAGTTGCACAACCAAACAATAACATACGAACATCTTAATACTAATCAAATTTTAAAATCAGAATGTCTTTTTTTCGTTTTTGCAAAGTTATCTAATACTTTTTCAATATTTATTTCTACATCCCTATGTACATTTAAATATTTGAAAATATATTAACATCAGAGGCTTCTGAAGCAGAAAATTCACAATCCGGTAAATTTACCTCATAAAATTGATGATAATACACTTTTGTTTTCTTTCGTCAATTGTTGGCAAAAACTTTTGTCAAAAGTCTATCTTGGGGGGGGGGTAATTACCCCCATTACGCCCCCCCTTATCGACGCCCTTGTTTTGCATGAACTTTTGTGCTAAATTCTTACATTCTGAAAAAAAAATTGCACCTTTCAAACAAGATTTTTTTTAAAACATTTTATTGCCCATCATGATCGTTTTATTTTCGAAAGTAGAACTAATAATAAAACTAAAGTAAATAAACTTAATATTTAAGTATCCGAATCGACACGCGATTTAAGAGCATTATAAAATAATAGTTTCCTTTTGTTTCGGCCACTAGGGAGTTGTTGTGTCCCGTATTTAACGTTGGTTTTGTGGTTATTGTTATCAAGTAGGCCTTTGGGAATTGCTGTCGCCTATTTCCTTCAGAAAATATTGACCAATAAAATCGATACATCTGGCAAAACTTTTAGACCAATAAGAGACGAAACACTCGTACATAAATTCAGCCAGGAGTCTCTTCCTACGCTGTCGGGAAAATATGAAAACAAATCCTTGCAATTATAAAAAAATGAGTTTTATGCAAACATTATCTGTAATTCTGCAATTACCCCCAAAAATCAATAAAAGTCTCCAGCAAAGTAAGATTTTTTTGATTATACTATTCAGCATAAAGTAATTTTATACACTTTAGGGATTAAATAGGTTCGTTTAATCCCTCTTTTTAGGGTCTAAAGTGGCACTTTTAATCCCTAACGAATTAAAAAAATCCCTAAGGGATTAAATGTAAATTTAATGTTTCAGGGATTAAAAAAAATGAATCCCTGGAAAATTATAATTAAATTTATCGCAAGTCAAGCCAAACAGCACTTGCTCTTCGCCAAGATTTCATTCTTAGCACCCTTTCTTGTAGTCGACGAACCATTTCGCGTAGAAATATCGTGATTTGGGAAAATATCCTAAAGAGCATAAAATAGTATATAAACTCGGGACTAAAGCATCTTTTAATCCCCTAGCGAATTGTACAAACCTTTCGCCGCGGGATTAAAAGTAGCACTTTAGGCCCTAGGTTTATGATGTACTATTACTTTATGCTATTTAGTAATATAGGAAATACGCTAAAAATAAATTGTGTTCATGCAAATTGGCTTTTATACTAATTTTTTTTATAATTGCGTCTTTTTAAATCACTGTCTCAGGCTATGTAACAATATAACCGTAACGGGATTTTGCTTGTGTTAAAAAATCCCTATTATTTCACTGAAACTGAAACGGTGCTTTTATATTTTTTTGCTATTTTTTTTAGAGTAAGAAATTGGGCACAAAAACTTGGCATGGAACTGTGGCATTTCGGAGAAATGGTTACTAGGAAAAACAGGGTTAGGGATGTAAGTACTCGAAAACAGGACCTCAACAAATGAAGAATGGCCGTGTGTACAACCTGATTTTTGACTTTTTATTATACAGACGCTGAGCTTACAGCGAGCCTGTCTGTGGTACCCCTAACTGATGATTTTCTAATAAGGATGAAACGTCATCGTCTGCGTGTGCGTGCATTTGCGCTGAGCCAAAAAAATTTCCGTTTGAATCAACTAAATCAATCAAAACAGTGGTGTGCTGTCCAGTCCAATCAATCAAACTTAAAGGAAATCCATCTTATTCCACATTTAAATAAACGAATTATCTCTTCTTCGAATATCTGTTTTATGTATTTTATAGCGTAAACAATAGCGTTCCGTTTTTAATTCAAAAAATTTATCTGCTTTCATCAAAAACATTCGTTTCGATTTTTGTATTTGGGAAATGTTTATTTGAACAAAAGTGCAGGTCTAGTAATTTAAATATCAAATTTAATTCGGTATAATAATAACTTAATTCAGTAATATTTTTGATTATGTAACCGCCCATATTTTTTCCTGTCCTCAGGATGTGCTCATATGCTGTGGTTGATCACCAAAGCCTGAGAGCAGAGCTGAGGGCAAGAAAAAATGTGGGTTGTTTATTTGCATTCGAATTTTTGTTATAGCAGTGGTGGTCCCAGGGGGGGGGGGCGATGGCCCTCTCTCCCTTTGCCCCAGAAAAAAGTAGCCAACAAAGATGCTGGTGATAAAACCCTGAAGTCTTTGGAGAAAAAACGAGAAATTGCAGAACGGACAGTTTGAAATAGACGAAACTACGATATTAGAAATAAAGAACACATATTATAGAGTTTCAATTTATAAACAAGTTGTAGATAAAATCATTTCGGACATAAAATCAAGTTTGAATAACTAGGCTCATTTTTGACCTGAACATATTCATACCAAGTTTTATACAACGTGAAGCCACAATTAGGGCAAAATTAACTAATTTAAATTTACCTCTTTTTAAGAGTCATGTTACAGTGACCTTATACTTTTACAGGTTTCCACTTTATAACCTGCTGAACGGTGCAGGATTCTGTATTTACGGTGTCTTGCACTTTTCAATTTTGATGTTTTTGTTTCTCGGTTTATTCGACAGGTGGCGCACACAGTTACTATGTCCCCAAGGATTACAAACTTTTTTTTTAAATTCTAGAGGTGTGCATGGTCACTGTGTAGCTTCAACTGCCAGGTATAATCCTATAGACTCCCTGATGATTCCTAATAAGGATGAAACAGGTATGTAGGTGTCTGGATTATCCATTAGACATTGGAGGCCTGGTCGTAATGAAGTGAGAAACAAAAACGCTTTGTCCGATATGCCACGAGTTTTACTTTCATATTTATTTGCGGACACGAGATTCATTTTGTTGTTGTTTATATATAATAACGTTTTCGAGGAAATGAACAAGTGTGGCGATATTTTTCCGTTGATAAAAACATTATTGGATGTTTTTCAGTGTGACTATGACGGACATTCGTCTGACGGGCTTAGCGTTGCTGCATATCAACTTAACAGACATATTGAAATTGACATTGAGCGAGTCATTGACGGGTTTGCCCAAAAAAACTGAAAACGAACTTTTTTTTGAAATACGCATCTTATATTTGAGACATGCAATATAAAAGGTAATGTTTCAACTTAAAAAGCTTTTTAGATCTCAAAAAAGGTTTTGTTTGTGGTTTGTTTGTTATCTATGTTTTTATAACTGAAAAAATTATACGTAGTTACCCAAGCGCGGATTTCAGAGGGGTAGTTACGAAAATATTTAGAAAATCAAAAGTGGGCCATAAATTGCACACAACACCTTTGATATTTACGGTATTAGTTTAATTTTGTGTTAAAAAAGGGAATTTGTAGTGTCACTTTGTTAAAAAATTTTCAATGCAATTTTCTTAAAAATTTTCCCCTGCGGCGCTATGATCATCATCATCATAGGCAATCACTCGATGCCGAGTATGATTTTCCTCTATTCTGTATCGTCGCTATCTGTTGTGCGTTTTTTGATGGCTATGTAAGCCAATTCTCGAGCCGCGCACCCTTCCACAGTCCTGGCACACCCAGTCTCCGGCAGCAGCCGGGTGTTGTTGGTCATCCATTCTTCCATTTTGTCGCTCCTTTCTACGTTCTCTCTTTTCCGTTTCTAGTCTACGTCGTTGCTCTTCAAAAGTTTTTGCTCCCTCATGGACTGTTCGGCGCCATGTAGCCCTATCGTTTGCCGTGGTCTCGAAGTTGTTTATAACGATGTGACCCTTCATCATATTGCCTTTGAGAACGTCCTTGTACCTTTTTTGTTGACCACCTTGATTTCTCTTTCCCTCCTTCAGTTGTCCATAAAATATCTGCTTTGGGAGACGTGTTTCAGGTATGCGGATAATGTGACCAGTCTAACGAAGCTGGTGCTTGAAGATAAGGGCTTCTATACTAGTTGTTCTGGCTTCTTCTAAAACACTTATGTTTGTTCGTCGGTCTTGCCATTTAATTCTCAGTATTCGTCTTAAATAACTTTGGTGATATTTTTCTAGTCGTTTGATATGCCTTCTGTAGGTGGTCCACGTTTCGCATCCGTATGTTAGAGTTGGTATTATAACTGTGTTGTAGACACGAAGCTTGGTCTCCGCATTGATGTCGTGATTGTTGAAGACTCTCTCCGAAAGCCGTCCGAACGCTGCGCTAGCACATTTTAGGCGATGCTGTGTTTCTGCGTCAAGGTATGGGTAATGTTCCACGTTCTGCAGAGGATGGCCATTTATGGAAATATTTGGTACCTGGTTCTGGTTGGTGAAGAATTTGCGTTTTGGCAATGCTTTTGTAGGCTGGTTAAATGCGTTGATTACCAGTTGTAGACCTTCCTCTGTATCGGCCATTACGACGTTGTTGATTGCGCTATGATACGTTGATATTTACGATTTTAATTTAATTTGCCTCAAAAATTGCATTTTAATATAATTTTCTCAAATTTTCGGCGCATTTAAACATTATTTAAAATAAAAAATGTATTAAATAAACAACTTAAAATCTGAGTACCTTACCTCCCCTTAGATTTGAGGCCAAATCCGCGCTTGTAGTTACTAACTTTTGTTTTTATATATTGATATGTTCCTCATAAAAGCTATGCTTTTTTTTCTAGTTTTCGTATCGAAACCGCCCCCCCCCCTCTTTTAAAATGGCTGGGGCCGCCACTGGTTATAGTGGTTACATAGGTAATCAAAGGTAATATAAATATATATATATAGTATCTTTAGTTTTCTATTCTTGTTTGTAGAGTTTTAAAGATACAACAATTGAGATGGAAAATGGCGAAAAGATATTAAACGACATCCACGAAAGAATTTCCAATATGATGGCCCAAAAAGTGAGAGCTGTCGAGGTAATATTTTTTTCTTTAAGGAGTGGGATTCATGCACATTTTTCAACAGCGGTGTGCGGTCCATGGAAATAAGGGAAGCAGTACTTTCCCTAGAAAAAAATCATCTTAAGGTCGTAGTTACAATCTGGGGAATTGTTTTTAGCAACACTGTACGGGAAATCAATTTAACTATGTCGACCTGATTTTTTTGCAAAATTTTACGTCATTGAATTTGTTTTCCATGGCAACGCGAAGACTTTATTTATGTTTATCCACAGTGGGATACCAGAGATTTTTTAGCACCGGGTCAAAAATTTGGGGTTAGGTTACTTATTTTTACTTTTCGCGTTCTACGCCGCTAAAAAACCAAGTAAAATACTAAAATAAAAGAAAACCATTTATTGCAGAATTACTTGCTAAAAAAACGCTACCCAACTACGTATTAAAGTAACTGGGTGTAATGTTTAAGGTTGCATTTACAGCTGCATTTATAATTGAATTGGAAACACTCCCGCTAGCTGATACCGACAACAGGTTAACTTAAAAGCATGCAGATTTAAAAATCGGCTACTGGCGCTAGACGAAATAATCGTATTCTATTTTAAACAGGAGCGTCAACGACTAGCAAGAGTCTTTCCAACCTCTAAATGGAGCTTTACTGACCTGTTTTGTTACTACTCAAGTATCCGTGTGTTTTTGAAACTGAGGTTTTAAAATCTATCCTTTATACTCCAAGATTTCACTATGGGATGATGGGATTCATTGGGAAACTCCGTTGTTATTGAAGATAGAGACATGCGGTTTTCGTATTACCGCCTTACTTTTTTGAGCTTTAAAAAATGGTATTAACATATTTATTCGGTCCCTTGTAGTTTTTGAGCTACATGTGAAAGTTGAAAAATGGTCGAAATTACAAATTGATGATATCTCCCTTAATTTAAGAGATAATTGACTTCTCTAAAAACATGGCTGTGGCAACCTTTTGAGAAAAAATCAATGGTTTTTTCGAAATTTTAATCCGACGTTTCGTTTCGTAGATACCATCATCAGGATCTAAAAGTTAAATACGGACCAAAATGTTTTAGTTTATTTTTAGGTTTATTTGTTATTGAAATATCAATTTTTTTATTCTGTAGTTTCGATTTTCGAGACATTTTAAAAAATTGTCTGTTACATTGTTAACAAAATAATTTTTAAAAAAAGTGAGTTGATTTAGCTATCAAAGAATCTGAGTTATAGAAAAACACGTCAGAATTCTTTACATATAATCAAACGGTGAATCATGAATGCTGTTAAAAAAACTTTTCCTAAAGAAATTATGTTAGTGGGGATAACCGCAGCCAAATAAATTAAAATAAACTTCTTTGACCGCAGCTAGACCTAAGAAAATTGCGTTTAAAATCAGTGACGTCACGAGCTCTTATTCGCAACATCATTGCTGGAAACCAATAACACTGTCCAACAAATTTTTTTTTTTTGTTTCCTTCAACTTATGAGTTAATTCCTACCAATTTTGGGTTGTGAAACACGAATATGACAAAGAAACTTTTATTAGCTCTAGTTTCTGTGATAAAAAATAATGAGTTTTTCATTTAATAAGGATTATGAGGTAACGAAAAATATTAATTATGTATGCTAACAATTTTAAAAGGTGTATTTTTAATGACAGTTACACAATATAAATGACAAAAGAACACTCACCGGTGGTTGAATATATGAAGTATTAATTGGGGGCTTCATGAGATCGCTGTCTTTTGTCTTTCCTCTTGTAAGTAATTTCTGGAGCATCCCTATACATAAACCAGCAGTAATCCGCGAGCATTCCAGCGGCCCTGATATCTCCGTTCCATGAGTGAAATATCCTGGTGGAATCTTTCTTCATGCTCGTCACTGACAGCTCCACAACTGGGTGGGAAAAAATCAAGATGGGAGTGGAGAAAATGTATTTTTAGTGACATATTACATCCGAGTTGATGGTACTTTTCTAGAAGTACTTTTACCAATTGACTGTAATTTTCCTCCCTTCTCTTCCCTAAAAATCCATGCATAATTCCCTTAAGAGCTTCCCAAGCTTCCTTTTCTTTTCCTTTCAGAACTAGGTCGAAAGCAGGATCCTTTACGAGTTCACGTATTTGTGGCCCAACGAAGATGCCTTTCTTGACTTTTGCATCACTTAGTTTGGGAAATTTTTCTCTCAAATATTTAAAAGCCTGACCATCTTGGTTTAAGCCTTTGACAAAATTCTTCAGTAAACCGAGCTTGATATGTAGGGGTCGAAGAAGAACATCTTTTGGATTCACGAGAGGCTCGGCAACGACATTTTTCTCACTAGGTTTAAGATTCCTTGCAGGCCAATCTACTTGGATATAGTGTGATTTCCTATCTCTACTATCCCACATACATAAAAAGCAACAGTATTTAGTGTACCCTAATTGCATTCCTAATAGTATAGCAATGACTTTTAGGTCGCCACAGATTTTCCACTTATGTTCAGCATATTTGATTGAGTTGAGGAGGGTTGCCATATTTGCATTTATTCATATGAACTGCGTGACCAACAGGAACAGAAGGAAGACGATTGCCATTATGAAGCAATACAGCTTTTAAACTAAGCTTGGAAGAGTCTATGAATAGCCTCCATTCAGTTGGATTATGCTCACTTTTCAAACTTTTCATCAGACCATTAATATCACAGCAAAAAACAAGATTATTCTCCTTCTTAAAAAAAGGTAACAGATTCCGCTGACGCTGTCTGTACTTAGAGACCCTGACATCTGGTTGAAGAAGATTCTTGTGACAAGTCAAGATCTCGAATGAGATCATTTAACTCAGACTGGCTCAATCTGTGTGGCTGATCATCTTTTTCTTCAAAATCAGGGTCGTGTGATTTTGAAGGCATGTTTAATTCCTCATCTTCCACATTGTCTTCACTCTCTACTTCCAATTCATAGTTTTGAGGTGGAGTAGGAATTGGTAAACTGTCTGAATGTGGTATAGGTCAAATAGCAGATGAGAGATTCGGATATTGAACTGTTCCTCTTTTTTTAATTGACAATCCTGCATTGATAGGCGGAGTCAAGCAAAAATCTATATGGTTTGTAGGCTCCCGCCAAACCATGGTCACCCCAAAAGCCATCGATCGTTTTTTATTTTTAAGCCATTCTCGTAATAGAACTAAACAAGAGTTGCAACATATATGTGGAGCCCATGACTTATCCTGGTCTCCTACCTTCATTCCAAATTGCGTTTCTGTGAAGAAAACGTTATTTCTCCACAAATATAACAAAAATTGTTAACTGAATTTACACATTTACGAGGCATGTTAATACAGTAAGTTTTACTTTAAAAACACTCCAAAACAACAAATTTTGCACTAAACAAAACAGAAATATTGTATGTAAAATGTAAACCTTAGATTTACAGCATAAACACTATAGTCAGTTTGCGATGATATATTGTGTCTCCGGGTATCTAGTTTTATAACAATACCATACACACTACATTAACTGTGCGTTCGATTAGAAATATGAAACTGAACTGTAAGGTAACACGCGCAAATACGCAATTATTTCGAAAAGGAGGGAGTCCCCGATTATATATATCGAGAATAGTAGGGCTGTATTGCAAATATCGATAGCTAAATTAAAACTATTGATAGTTCTGTAGTTTTATCTCTATCGATATTATCGATAGTCAATTTCGATGGTGACGTACCACCACTCCCCACCCTATTCAGTTCTCTGCCCTTTCTATTATTTTCTCTTTAGATGCTTTGAGAGGATATAAAATGTAAAATATCACCTTATCTCCAAAACTAGAGCTAATCTCTAATTTTCATGGTGATTTTTGAATTCAGTGGATGAAAATACTTAAGAGTTAGCTATTTTTGAGCCCGAAACATTTTCATTGTTGGACAGTGTAAAAAATGCACTGAAGAGGACTTTTTCGGGATAAAAACTTCAAAATAAAAAAAATGATATTTTATTATCAAAGAAACGAAAATATGAAGTAAAACATTTGGGTCCGTATTTAACTTTTTGATCCTGATGATGGTATCATTATGGTATCTACGTAACGAAAGGTCGGAATAAAATTTCGAAAAGACCAAAATTCGAGCCCCCTTTGCGAGACTTAAATTTCAAGACAAGATTTTTGGTAAAAACCTCATTTCAATACGTCGCCCCGACTTCGAGCTACGGGGGCTTTTTGAAAAGTCTGCATTTTGGGACAGGCCCTACAACTTTTTTATTTATGAAAATATCTTCGTAGTGTTAATTGCAGTTTTGTAGAGTTTTTAAACTAGAATTTAATTACCAAATCAGATTTCATGAATCACTTTTAGTTCTTTAGATATAACACGAATTTGGTATTTTTCTTATGAAACACCCCAATTTATTCGTTGAATGCTTTTTTCATTTCCTTCAAATCGATGTGCCTATTACGAAAATCGGATAAACAGTTGTCGAGTTATTAAATATTTTCCATAAATTATACAGACCGCTTCAAGCTACTGCGAACATAGGGCGGAAGAAGTCTAATTTGCCAGTGTATGTACATGCAGAGACACCGCACGCCTATCAGTGAAGCAACCAACACTCATGTTTCCGATCGCCATTCGCTGCCGTTCGCCGCCTTTCGCCTTGTATTTAGTACGCCTCTAACCACGGTGCTGTGTGGAGCGTAGTCAATGAAACCGGAATTTGGTCAATAAATACGCAAATTTTTATAACGTAATTTTTTTATTTTTTGTCACTGATAAATAAGAGCGTTTTATTGTCAACTGCTCAGATTTATCAGTGACGACGTGTTACAATGAAAATAATAAGGAGAAACAAAATAAAAGCAAGTTCTCAAAATAAAATAATACATTCTAAAAACCAAAAAGATTCTCCCAGTCAAAAAAAAATTAAAGCAAATGTTCGAAAAGTCCTCCTTGCTCGGCTAGACAATATCCGAGCCTACTATAAAAACCCCTTCTAACGTTTCCAAGCATGTTAGGGGTGATAATTTGAAAAGCTTCTTCAAAAACAGATAGAAGTCATTAGGAGCAAGATCGGGAGATCGAGCTGGCCATAAAATAGTTCCTTGTGTACTTATAACCCGATTAGGAAATACATTATCAAGATATTCCCTAACAAGGCCAACATTGTGAGCGGAACAACCATCTTGTTGAAACCATGTTTCACCAAATCTTACACCTAACAACTGCCTAGTAGTTGGAATAATGTGCTGCTGCAGTAGATCCAAGTATCTAGGACCATTCAAATTGCAATTGCCGTTAATAAAAAATGGCCCAATTACGTGTTCCCCTACAATACCCCCCCCCCAAACATTTAGTTTTTGGGGATACTGTGTTCTTACGTCAAAATACAAATGCAAATTTTCCCTCGACCAATATCGAACGTGTGTTGGGTTATGACGATTTGACCATTTGACCATCTGCACTTTTTCGGCAACTTCGTAGACATCCATTTTTAGTTTTAAAAATGTATTATTTCAATTAAGAACTTACCCATCTGTTTCTCGAGCAAGGCAGAAATAAAACAAAATAATAAAAACAAAATGAATTTCCAAAAGATAACACTGCAGCGTGCTTCGAATCCACCTCGGTCGTACGGCACGGAGAGTAAATTGGACTTGATTCCCCCTATGTTCGTAGTAGCTTGAAGCGGTCTGTATAGTAAATTATATAGTAGGATGTGAATGTGAGGGGTGTGTCTTAATAATAAAGGTTTTTTCAACGCTTATACGTATAAAACATTTGGTGGGAAATTCAACAGGTCAAGAGAGACTTTGGCAAATGTCGCTTTTGTCCATTGAAAATAAACTTCTCAAAAGCTTGTCACAGCATTCACGTTTTTATGATGATGTCATCGACGAATTTGCAAAAAGTGATCGAACAATCGAATTACATTAGTGATGGGCGCATCGAAAAAAAAGATCGAAACTCAACATCGATGGTGAAAAAATATTGGTATAAAAACATGAGGCGTTTTCTCGCATTGAAATTGTTTAAAATGTTTTTAAAAAGTTTGAAACATTTGTTTTCTCGCGTTGCAACGGTGACGTCACATCGAAACGGGTTATTTTGAAACGGAATCCACTCTAGTTTCAAAACTGACGCGTGCGTAGAAGATACGTCAAAATTCTACATTCTTGTTTTAACCGATTTTTTTTTTGTTTTTGCGTGAAAATGTATGAAAAATCGTATTCTAGATATCTTGTTATCCATTCTTCATGGTATCCCTGTGGTCTTATATGATTTTCTGGGCTTAAAAGAACAGTAAATAAAAAACCTTCACTATCCATGTAGCTTCCATTGCTTGCCATCCATGCTACTAAAACGGGCCGTACACTCGAAGGTTTTGTTAGATAAACCAGTAGTTGATCCATTTTAATTTTAAACACCAAAAAAATAAACAGAAAAACGAAAAAAAAGTGAGTTTACACTAAACTACGTCAGCGTTTTGAACTACTCATTTTTTCTCGGTTCTAAATGATGACGTCACATCTAAATAGTTTCAAATAATATTTCAAAATAATTTTAACGCGAGAAAACGCCTATGTTTTTGTTGCTTTCTTTAGAGTATTCCGTTTTTCAAAAGAACTGTTTTATTTAGGACAAATAAGAGATTCATAATAATATATAAGGTAAAAAACAACAAACAAAATATCAGTAGTACATTCAAAGGAAACTATATCAAAAAAATATTGTTCTCAATAGAGCACACTATAGTTTTGTTTGTATCGATGTTTAAAAAAAGCCTCGATGTTTTAGCATCGATGATATATTTTATAAACATCTATGTTAAAAACATCAATGTTGAACGAAAAACATCGAAGTTTTTAAAAATTGCTTCCCTTACTTCAAATTTCGCCGCACGCTGCTGTGCCACAGCGTATTTCCCAAATTTAAAGCAAAAAAGAGCGAAGATATAAAAAAAATGTGTTTTTTTATGCAGTGTTTTTATGCAGATTGTTATGAGTGGTATGAATGCAGATATTTATTTTTTAGCGAATTATGGATGTGGCAGAGCACACTGCTCAAGGTTACGTGTTCAACAATGACACCCAGTACAAGTTTTACGATATGAAAAATTTGACAAATTCTTTGAACGATAGTGGACCCGACGCGAACGATGAGGTAATTAAAATTTCTGACATTTTTACTTAATGCCATTTATTCTCTGGTTGCGAGTAGTAAAGTTGCTCTGTATAACGAATCCTATTAATGACACCCTGTGTAGCTATTCTATTCGTCGACGCCACCGATTCCCTCGAAAATAACACTATATAGGGTTCCTAAGCAAATCCTTAGGGGACCAAGCAGCCGTGTATAAGACGCAGACAAACGGAAAAGCACATTAGGCAGAAAAGGATGGGCATGGGGCGATGTTGTCACTACATCTTACACGTAGTAAATCCATTCCAGGTTGTTGTTTTCTAATGTTTTCCATTTTCATACCTTTAGGACTGGAATAAAAATTGTTTTTGCTCGACTTTAATACCAAACTGATGAAAGATATCGTAAAAAAAAATATTTTTCGGCTTTTCATTTTGTAACCATTGTCCTTAGGCACTGTTTACAGGCTGGGGACTGAGATACATGCAAATGCCTAACCTAAAGCGTTCATACACGGCCGGAGAAATCGACTGAGATATTTCCGTAGAAACTTTATCAAGCAAATAGGACGGGTTGACGCCTTCGAACGTCCAACCCGGGTTTTGCACTTTGATTCGAAATCAAAAAGGAGGAACAGTCAGATGTGGGGCCGTGCACAAATTACGTAACGGTGATTTTACCAATTTTTGACTCCCTCCCTATGTAATGTTTTGTAACGGTTTGGCACGCCACTCCCCTAATATTATAACTTATTTTCATTCCAAATTTTCTTAGTTTCAAACAAATGCAAACGCTGTCGAAAACCCCCCTCCCCCCTACGTAACGTTTTGTAATCCCCCTCCCCCCTATGACCATTACGTAATTTGTGCACGGCCCCTGTAGTCCCAGTGGAGGAGGGCGAGAAAATTGATATTTTTTTCTTAAAAATTATACTCTTTAGACCTATTTCTTTGCGTTCCCGAAATGACGTAATTTTTGAAAAAAAATTGTAAGCGGCGCCATTTTTATTTCGTGCTTTGTTTTTCTAACATTTTTGCGTTCGGCTAATTTAATTGAAAAATTTTTGCCTGCGGCGCCCTTTATCTTCTCACTCGAAACCAAGATCCCCCGTTTTAGGAAAACTGATCCCGTCTCTGTTTCTAAATTTTTTCGAATAAAAGTAGAGTATGACCATGGGGGAAATAATTTTTTTCTACGGTATGACGAAAATTTCGAGAAAGTTGAAGAAAAAAATAAAAAAAGTGGCAGAGCTCAAGTTTTTCGTAAAAAAAAACGTTTTTTGTAAAGAAACAGAGCAAATTAAATCTTTTCAGCCCTTTTTGGGTGTTACAAATATTGGCAGCCCCTTATTTTTCGCTTTTACCCTCCCGCTAGTTTTGAAGTATTGGTTCGCTACATGTTTCGAGATCATGTCATAAAACAACTCGAAAATATCAAATGTAGTGTAGGGCCAGCTTTATTTAAAATCAATAATATCGCAAGCAAAAAGCTCTGCAGGAAAAACAGCGCCGTTTATTGATTTCTTTGGCTGCTAGTGCTAGCTGCATGGTTTGGCCGTTTACGGATAGATGTCACTAGTAGAACAGAATGGAAAGGAATTTAATTAAAAGCGAAGATATTTCTTTCTAATATTAACAACCTCACGAGTTTATCGCTCAGTATCGTAAATAATGGACCCTGCCGCCTCCTTTAAGCAAGGAAAAGCTGTGGTTTGGACCTGAAAACATCTAATTTCTCTCATCATCATCTCATGGTGTGGCCGCCATCTAGCGGAATTTGCAGACATCTTGTCAACGGTTATTATTGCAACTATGATTTATGCTCACAATGAAAGAGTGGCGACAATTTTTTCTCATGAAAGTAGTCCGGAGATAATAACAAACTGGCACCATTGCTCAATATACCTGTTTCTTTTGTGCGCGCAGAACTTTCTATGCCATTTCTGTTTGATTTATTGAAATCCTATCCCTAAGGAAAATCTTAGGAACCCTGTATAATATCATGACTTTTAATGAAATGTGTTTCTACTGGGTTTTAGTGAGAGAAATGAAAGATGTCAATTTCTATTAAAATATTGTCATTAGTGTTATTTGTGGGAAAAATCAGCGGCGACATAACTTATAGGTCCCTGGCGGCATCGACCAATGAGAACCGCGCATTTGTGAGGAATTATTTTCTTTTCCCTGACCGGAAAAAAAAAATATCTGAACAAAATATAGGTGTGTGGCACATTATTTTAGTCGGTTTTATTTTTTTTCTAAGGGATACCTCAACGGAGAGGGGGGGTTATTTTATGAAAAAATTTGACCTACTAATATAGGCATGTAATACATCAATTATAGGGTCTTTGGGCCCGCTGAATTCAAATCAATAATCTATAAAATTGGTTAGATAAAAATAGTCGCACCCGCGTCAGGAAACGCTAACTTCACAACCAAGAAACCGCAGAGTTAAAACCAAATTTAAATTTAAGACGTCGATTTTCATTTAAATCCAGATTTAGCATAAAACTTGTTTCCTATTGGTCAGATTTTTGACGGAAAACTCAATGAGCTGTTGTTTTGTTTTCATGTTGTTTTTTTGAGTGCGTTGGTGAAGACAATGAATTTTAAAATAGAAGGGCGCAAACGATCTGTCACGATCTTGTGTTGTGGAGAGCGAACTAACGGTTCTCCAAAAGACGCAACGTTAATTTCAAAGCAGTGCCTAAGGTTAGGACAATCGTATCTATCTCTATCTATTTTCTGTGTTGTGTAGGGTTTAGTGGGGTTGTGTTATGTTGGGTGGGGTTGGTTTTCTTGTGTCTTGGTTTTTCGCGACTGTCGTAATTTTAGCCACGGTATAATTCAAAGTAATTTTCCTATTGTAGTTTATTCTTTTTAGAAAGTTGTTCACTTATTTTTGGAAGAGAGACAAAAAACCGGTTAAAAAACGATGTTGTTGTGTTTATTGTTTTTTTTTGTATTTTTTTCGTGTTTTAAGGATTTGTAAGAAAAAAATTTTCACCATAAATGGGCTTTCAGTTGAGGTGGATAAATATGCATTCACAGAAGCTTCCAGGGTTGCCGAAGTGCTGGCGTGGCGTCTTAAAGTTAAATCTGGCCTGGTGCAAATAAATTTTCCTAAATCCGGATTCAAAATTAAATCAGGATTTAGCAAAAACTAAGGAATTTTCGGTGCAATTGGCCATTAGTAAAATAGACGGTCATGTAAATAGTTGTCACGGTGACTATAGTTGCGATCAACGTTTAGTCGTCTTAAACTTGTCGACGCCGACGTCGACTTCAGCTACTATTTACCTATGAAACAACGTTTGAAGGTAGTGCTATTCTAATTTTAACAACTCGCACAACTAAAAATTGCTACATGGGCTAGTGGTACTTTTTTAATTCCTTGTTTTTTGGTGCTGCTGCAAAATGTGTCGTATTCACGCCAATATTGCACAAAAATAACAGGAAAAAAGAACTACCACTAGAGAAATTTAAATTTAATGCGCCCTCGTAAATCGAGGAAAAACTTTTCCGATTTATTCCTTCACCCTTTCTTGTAGCCGTGGGAAAATCCTTCCATCCAAGAACTGCGTAGTGGTAGTAAAACGTTCGTGCCTGAGTACGGATTCAGTGGGAAATACTCTTCCATGTTGAATCCAGAAGAGTCCGAAGGATACCAGCAGGACCAAGATTCACCCGAAACTACGCTGGACAAAATACCGGAAATGCAAGTCGAGGTAAATAATTTTTATTCGTTTTCATTTTCACGCTCTAAGGGCCCATTGCACCATTATTGTTTAGCTGCTTTTTCATGCGATTTTTAACCTTTATAAAGTTATATCTTTTACAAAAATGACATAAATATGCATTTAATGTTTCTTTTTCACTTTCAGGGTACAAACCAGAGCGCCCAGGATCCACTAGCCAGCCAAAAGCAGATAGACAAATACAGCATGCCACTGGTTAAAAATAGGCACTTTTACAACATCCCAGTTAACCTCAACCATAGTGCGGTACACGTGCCGATCAATGTGTACGAAAGATGTAAGTGTTAAGTCAAAACAAGAAAAATCATGTTCGGTGATGTTTTTTTGCAAACCTTCTTTTCTGCCTCTTTTGGTTTTTTGAATATATTAGAGGGAATCCAACTTTTGGGACACCCTGTATGGAAAACAATACAATGTAAAAACGTATTTTCCCAAAATACTGGGAAAAATTTTTAAAATTATAAAACTATGTAGCGGCAAAACAGAAATTGGTCAAAACGTACTGGCCTAAAACCGTAGACACGTAAAATAGTGTAACATATTGTCGTTAGATGGCTCTGCGTTGTGACGGACACCGTTTGATTTGTTAGCTTGACAGCGCCGTCTGTAGTTTAGGTACAGAGGGCGCTGGCCTTGCCTAAAGTCGGCCAATTGACATTAGGTAGTACCTATGTAATCATAGTCCTCCCTTGAAGGGAGCCAACCCAATCGAACCCATTCTGTACAATAAAAAACAAGCGCGGCAAAAGCACGAAAGTAAAAACAAAAGTGGAATGATAATACCCCCTGAGAAATTTCACAAAAATGACCACCTTATGCAGGTGACAGTTATGAGCCTAAAAGAACGTAGTCACATCAATCGAATCGACTTGACATTATTTTTTTTATTTGATGTGTCTTTTCCAAAATCAGTAATTGGTATTTTTTACCATGATTTTTCGTAATATATTAAAATTTTGTTTTTTTTAATTTTTGTTAATAAAAAAAGTAATGTTATATCATTTTTAGATGGGTTTCAAGTCCCCCTGTAAACATGATATATATTTGCCTGCTTTTTTGATTAGCCACACACTTGTTTGAACTAAACCAAAAGTTACTAGGATGTTACTCCGTTGTTTTTTTAGTCAAAATAAAGTGTTTTCGTTTTTTTTGCGTGTTTTTGCTAAAACTAGTGTTTTGATTTCTTCAGTGCTGTTATACAACCGGAATGACTAGTTTTTTGCCTTCCATAAGTGATGTGCGATAACCCTTTTTATTATTAGCCTCAGAGTTAGGGGACTTTTGTCAATACCAACTGATTTAGGCTCACAAATGTCAAGTACATATAGCGGTCATTTTATTTACAGGATATTATCATTCCACTTTTGTTTTTACTTTCGTGGGCAAAAGCCGTTACGAAAAGCTTGTCCCCTATATGTACTGCCATCTAGCGGCAACATATTACACAGGTTTTCCTGTCCAGCTGTTGTCGGCTGTATAGTGTGTCGCCATCTAGCGGGAATATGTTACACTACTTTACGTTTGTACGGTATTGCCTTTTAACGTTTAAGACCAGTCCATTATGATCTATTTCGATTTTGTGACAGTACAGTTTTGTGTATTTATTGTTTTTACGTAGTACTGTTATGCAACTGTACTTTATTACAATTTCCGTTTTTTGTAATAGACTTTTTGATAAATTATACGCATCTCCTGTATGTGGTACACACGCAACTGAATCAAATCAAGTGTTTCTATTTTGAATCCCCTATGCCTGTGTGCGTGCGTGTCTGCGCATGTAACTTGCGAACCAGTGAACCAATTTCTGTGTAAAAACTATTCTTCAGGGAGTCTCCTTAGATATGTATAGGCTAAGAAGTTCAAAAGATAATACGCTATATACACACAGGCGTTAAGGAATTTGAGATCAGGTGTAATAACTTTTTAACTGTTCATCCGATTATTATGAACTTTCCGTGTGTAGATGTAGATTAGGCACTAGTTTGTTTCAGTTTCGTAGGTGACAAAAAGCACTTCATGGGTAGAGTTTTCGGCTATTTTAAAAAAATTTAATTTCACTTGGTGCCTTTTTGAATGTGTATGACATCGTGTTGTGTAGTTTAATACTTCGAATCGTGTTTTTTTTTTCAGCCGAAGAGGTGATATCCGGCATAATATGGTCGGAAGAATTGGACGATACGTTCAAGAATAATTACAAGGAAGACCCCACCCTCTCTTGGCAGTACTTTGGCAGTTCCACTGGGTTTATGAGGCAGTTCCCTGGTCAGTATTGCGTAACGTACAGTGGTGCACCTAGGAATTGACTTCGGGGGGGGGGGAGGTCCATAACAAGGCTTCTCGGGGTGGGGGGGGGGTTAACCCCCCCTCCATCGCTCGGTTCGCCAGTGGTAACGTAGCAGGTTTTAGTTCACTGAATGAGTTAAGGACGTTTTTTTGTGAATTTTTCAGCTATGATTTGGTCCCAAGATGAAACCAATCCGGACCTGTTTGATTGCAGAACAAGAACTTGGTTCATTGAAGCAGCCTCGTCGCCAAAGGATATCATTATACTAGTGGACAGGTAAATACATTTTAACCATTTTGAAAAGCCAACACTTCAAAATTTGATAATTTGATGCCAAAATTGACGATTTGTGAAAATCGGTATTTTTGACCCCCTGCAAATTTTTTATGTGCGCCACTGGTAAAAAACTTAACTTTTGCATGTAGACCTTCATCTTTCCCGAGTGTCCTAATGTATCACTTGTTGACATCGGGTTGAAAATAAGAAAGTTCTGAAATTTTCAAACGAGTTCGGTTGGGATTAAGAATGGACAGTAAGAAGACCTTTTTTTAGTTGTTCGTCCCTAAAAATTTCTGACAGATTTTACAAAATTTCGTCGATTTTTTTAAATTTTTTGTTTCAATTTTTTTTAGGTCTGGCTCTATGAAAGGCATGCGCAGAGAAATAGCCCGTCACGTGGTCTACAACATCTTGGATACTCTCGGAAACAACGACTACGTTAATATCTACACTTTTAGCAATACCACCGAACCTCTGGTTCCTTGTTTTGATAATACTTTGGTGCAAGTAAGTTTTTATTTTCTGCAAAACACATTTTTTTAACACTTTTTCGACTTTTTGGATTATATTCAATTTTTTTTTCACTTTTTTAACCTTAAATTCTCGATATTTCTTGCTTATTTCAGTGGAACTTTTAAAATTTTCAATCAATATAGTAAAATTCAAATCAATATCTTCTTCTTTAAGTGTCATCACCACACCTCGAATGCCTCTACACATGCACATGCCTATAGTCAGTGTCCATGCCTTTATAATATAAAATGCTAAACACATACCAACAAAGCACACAATTTCGGAGAGGGGTATTAAGATCACGACTACACAACACTGATTTCATTTTAATAAAAGCTGACACGGATTTCCGGCATGTTGTTCCAGTTCTTATTGAGCTGGCAACCCAGGTATTCCTACGAATCAACGCGTACCACTTGTTGGCCAATTATTTCTGTATGCCTCTAATATTTTTTCCTTGGCCATTTTGTTTTTCCAACATTCAAGTCACATAAGCCCAAATTCAACCAATTTTACAGACCTTCCAGCATGTCTACAATTATAACAGTTTCGTCAACATGTTTTTTTTTCAGGCAAA
The DNA here is from genome assembly GCA_963921995.1 of Oxystoma pomonae. Classification (NCBI taxonomy): domain Eukaryota; kingdom Metazoa; phylum Arthropoda; class Insecta; order Coleoptera; family Brentidae; genus Oxystoma; species Oxystoma pomonae. Next base: position 66,951,051 of record OY998171.1, read on the forward strand.
TTTGGCCAACATAAGAATGCTCAAAGAAAGTATGGAACACTTCGCAACCGAACAAATCGCGAATTTTAGCAAAGCCCTTATCACAGCTTTCGACCTGTTGGAAGAATACAGGGGCGGCAATAAAGGTAGTTGATTGATTTGATTGATTCAAAAGTGGCGCGTTTTTTTTACAAGCGTAGTTTTAGGTAACGAGCTAAAACCATAGAAATAGAAAAAAATGGGCCAAGACGAGTGCGCATCAAACCCGCCTGAACTCGCCGTTTTCTCAACCAACCAATTTTTACTTTCGTTGTTTTTTTGCCTGCCATCTATACATAAAATTATATGATTGAAACTTTTGCCGCCTAGAATCCCCTTTAAACATGGGTAACTAGTATCCTTCCATATCTTAGATTATTAAAAAGACACAAAAATACCGTTTTCCTTACAGACTAATTCCGTTATCGATGGTTTTAACTACTTTTCCGGGGTTATCTTGTATCTTTGTTTGTCTTATATCATTAAAAAGAGCCAACAATACTCGCAGTTGCCTTCTAGCTTTGTTACATAGACAAACTCTGCCAGCCAGACCGAACCCAATTTTTTTTCTATGCTTTGCTATCCGAAAACTTGAAAAATGCTGGTAGTAGGTTTTCATTTCAATTTGAATATAAATCGATTAAAATTGCTGTCATACATTTATTGTTTTTTCGTAGATTCTCCAAAATAATATTAGATTGAACAGTTTTTAGTTCAATATAGTAATCAAATATTTGCAAAGTAAGGAATTAATTTGATTTTAAGTTTATTTCAATTTGAACTGTAAACATAAGTCGCACAGTTTAACGCTGGTTTATGCATTCCTTTTTCTTTTCTGTAACTTTTGCTGTATTTTTTAGTCCACCTTACGAATATGGGGGACTATTAAAATCTTGAAATTTTGACGTTTCTTAATTTTATCAAAAATGAGTTACTAAGGTTTCAAAACACCTTAATCGACGAAAAAAAAAAGTTGTCTATACACGATAACTCAAGAACGCCTTAATCGATTTTAACGAAATTTGGTTTTAAAATCCTCTATCGGCTGACCATGAACTGATTAACTTTTGGGTAGGGTTGTGGGGGGTTGAAGGGGGGAAAAGGGGGATAAAATATTTAAATAATTTTAACTTTGGAACAGAAGCAAGTAGCGATATACGGTTTTCAGATTTAAGTTTCCATGAATGGCCTAAAAATTTTGTTATAAAGTCCAAATTCCAAAAGTTATTTGAAAAACGTTAAAATATATTTTTAAAAAAATCATAACTTTAGAAGTAAAGCAGCTATTGATATACGGTTTTCAGTTTTTGGTTTTCGTAAATATTACCCAAACATTTTGTTATAAGGTTCAAATCTTTCAAAGCTACAGTTTTCGATTCAGGTCATTTCAACATAAAATAATTGATTGTATGGTGGACTATCCGTGCTTTCTAGCAGCAATTTTTTCCTCTAGCAATTATTAAATCTCATGTATTCAGATGTTTGTTCCTTTTCCGTATCTTTTTCCTTGAGCCTTAAGGAATAACCTTGAAAGTTAACCAATATTGAACTTTATGAAAACATAAACGGAAGAATCGTGTTGCGCAAGTGCGGCCTGCAAAATATTTTTTAACGGCATTTTAACCTCAATATTGAAATATATTTTTTAATAGATTTGGTGAAAGAGTTTCCATATTTGTGGGACAAGAACCTCAAATTTTGTAAACAAAAGGTCAAAATCGCGTGTGTGCCTGTCATTAGTGTTAACATTAAAAACTAAAGTTAAGGAAAAGGAATTTTAGCATGTACCAGCTTTTTGCGTAAGGAAAAAGAGAGGGTTAAAGTTAAAGGAAAAAGTTACGAAAAAATTCACATTTTTACAGGAAAATATGGCTTGTGAGGTGTCACATACCGGGTGGGCCATAAAAAACCGGACAAAATGTTTTCCGTTATAACCATATCATCGATTTTAATACAAAAAACTGCTCTTTGCAGGGGAATTGAGCAAGACTGAGTAAAAATATTTTTTTGTCCGCCATCTTAAAATCTAAGATGGCGGAAAGAAACAAACTTTACCCTTCAAAGAGCCACGTTTATTCTTATGTTACGGAATATTTTTGGATTTTTTTATGAATTCGTAAAAAAGGTCTGTTTCTGCCACGCAGAACGAGGTGCGAATCATTAAAATCGGTTAAATGATTCCCAAAGAAAATTAAAAATTTTAGTGTTTTACGGATTATGCGATTGCCGTCTCAATTCTATCTGCATACATTTTCTCATAAATTCATTATTAGAAAACCGATTTCAATGAAATAAAAGACATGGCGGCGAAAATCGATTGTTTTTTAACCACTGCTATTAAAATTTGCCGCCATCTTGAAATCCAAGATGGCGGACAGAATCAAACTTGACCCTTCACAGAGGCTCGTTTATTCATATTTTCTGAAAACTTTTTATTTTTTTTTATTCGTAGAAAAGTTCTGCTTTCGCCACGCACAACGAGGTATAAATCATTAAAACCGGTTTAGTGGTTCTTAAAAAATTAATTTTGGTTTCCATCACTGTTTTCCAGATCATACGATTCACATTCTTACAGGAAAATATGGCTTGTGAGGTGTCACATACCGGGTGGGCCATAAAAAACCGGGCAAAATGTTTTCCGTTATAACCACATCATCGATTTTAATACAAAAAACTGCTCTTTGCAGGGGAATTGAGCAAGACTTTGAGTAAAAATATTTTTTTGTCCGCCATCTTAAAATCTAAGATGGCGGAAAGAAACAAACTTTACCCTTCAAAAAGCCACGTTTATTCTTATGTTACGGAATATTTTTGGATTTTTTCATGAATTCGTAAAAAAGGTCTCTTTCTGCCACGCAGAACGAGGTGCGAATCATTAAAATCGGTTAAGTGATTCCCAAAGAAAATTAAAAATTTTCGTGTTTTACGGATTATGCGATTGCCGTCTCAATTCTATCTGCATACATTTTCTCATAAATTCATTATTAGAAAACCGATTTCAATGAAATAAAAGGCATGGCGGCGAAAATCGATTGTTTTTTAACCACTGCTATTAAAATTTGCCGCCATCTTGAAATCCAAGATGGCGGACAGAATCAAACTTGACCCTTCAAAGAGGCTCGTTTATTCATATTTTCTGAAAACTTTTTATTTTTTTTTATTCGTAGAAAAGTTCTGCTTTCGCCACGCACAACGAGGTATAAATCATTAAAACCGGTTTAGTGGTTCTTAAAAAATTAATTTTGTTTTCCATCACTGTTTTCCAGATCATACGATTGCCTTCTCAATTCCGTCTGCATTAATTTCCTCATAAATTCATAATTACTGAACCGATTTTAATTTAATAAAAAGCAATATGACAAAGATCGATTGAACTTTAAAGATCACTATTGAAATTTGTCGTAAATTGTAAACCCAAGATTGCAGACAAAATAAAATTTCAATGGCGAAAAAATGGTTAAAAGAAAAAGTAATTTTTTGAGAACCACTACACCGATTTTAATGATTCGTACCCAGCTATGCGCGTTGGAGAAACGGCATTTTTAGGTTCTTGAAATCTAAGAATAAACGAGCTTCTTTGAGGAGATAAATTTAATTGTTTCTGTCATCTTGGGTTTCAAAATGGCGACAAATTTCGATAGTGATCTTTTAAGAGTTTTTGATCTTCGCCATGATGCTTTTTATTTTATTGAAATCGGTTGAGTATCAATTTGAGATGGCAATCGTATAATCTGGAAAACAGTGAAGGAAACAAAAATTAATTTTTGGAGAACCACCAAACCGATTTTGATGATTTATACCTCGTTGTGCGTGGCGAAAGTAGAACTTTTGTGCAAATTAAAAAAAATATATTTAAAAGTTTACAGAACATATAAATAAACGAGCCTTTTTAAAGGGACAAGTTTGATTTTGTCCGTCATCTTGGATTTGGATTGGATGACGACAAATTTCAATAGCAGTAGTTAAAGAACAATCGATTTTCGCCATGAGACTTTTTATTTCATCAAAATCGGTTTAGTAATAATCAATTTATGAGAAAATGTATGCAGACAGACTTGAGACGGCAATCCGTAAAACACTGATTGAATTTTTTTTATTTTTTTGGGAACCACTTAACCGATTTTAATGATTCGCATCTCGTTCTGCGTGGCAGAAATAAGTTTATTTTACGACTTCATAAAAAAATCCAAAACATTTCCGTAACATAAGAATAAACGAGGCTGTTTGAAGGGTAAAGTTTGTTTCTGTCGGCCATCTTAGGTTCTAAGATGGCGGAAAAAAATTATTTCTAATCAAAGCCTTGCTCAATTTCCTGCAAAGAACAGTTTGTTGCATTAAAATCGGTGGTATGGTTTAAAAGTTAGAACGGAGTAAATGGTAAATCTATCTAGATATTTAATCGCTGATGTTGAACGTGTCGGGGGTTTAAAATTTTTTTAATTTTACTTGTTTACTTCTTTTAGGTGCTAAATGTAATCAAGCAATAATGCTAATAACGGACGGCTCCCAGTACAATTTCAAGGAGATTTTCGAGGAGTACAACTGGCGCGACCTGCCCTTCAAGCCGGTCAGAGTGTTCACCTATTTGATCGGGCAGGAAGTGTCGATGTCGGACACTAGGGAAGTCAAATGGATGGCCTGCGCCAATCAAGGTAAGGGTCTGCCTTTCTGAATAACAAATAAAGATTCTATTCCATTCTATTCTGGAATGTGAGTAAACTAGTGTTTGGAACTCCCATTGTCTTTATTTTTTAATTTTTACAACGTTTCGAATGCTTATACAAGTTTCGAGATGTGTCGGAGAAAGAACGCTATTCAATTCAGATGCACTGAAGAGAGACGCCGGCAACGTTGTCAAGCAAACAGTTTAGGAAAACTGCTGCACTTTCAGCGCTTTAGTCTGGGCAAGTTTTTAAAATCATCTGAAATTCATCTAAACGTTGGCACCGACGTCAACATTTGATTGAACATCTGATTCTGGCAGCCATCAGTGCCCTCGGAGCCGATTGCAATTGTTGGCATCAAATCGGTTGCGTCGGAAATCCAAAAGAACGCGTTTAATGGCATCGGAACGTTTCAAGAACTTGTTTGATGCATCGATTGCTCGATCGATGAGATTACAAACTCGTCCACGGTTTTATTCGAAGACGCGGACGTAAAGGAGATCGTAGAGGTAATTTTTCTCAATTAATCACTTAGAAGATCTTATTTGATAATCTTTATTGAAATGATGAATGAATGAACGCGTCCCTTCGCGACTCTGTACATCTGAGGAGGCAAATTTTGTAAAATAAAGGAGTCTACAAGAATCAGAATGTTTAAAAAAAACACGCCTCTGTTATTAAATTTAATAGCAGCTTTAAATACGTTTTAAATTTAAACAAGACGTGAACACGGTTACAAAAAGTGTTCTAAAAAATTCTTTTGAAAAAGTTCAATTTTGTTTTAAATTTATTTCAGCAAGATATTTTGTGCGAAGGCGAGACTGCTACGATGAATTGTCGAATTGTCTCGTCGTGACTTTAGCGGAACTGGTTATGGGAGGTCAGGCTTAAACTTTTCGCAGCTTTATTGAAAGAGCAAAGTCGATCGGTAGCAAAAGTTTGTGGATAAATGGGCATTTTAATTAATTTAGCGGATTCTAATTTCAAACTAAAATAAGAATATACTCATAAACTGTTTTACGCCCTTTGAAGGCAACATTTATCGTTAAATTTGACATCGGCAACAGTGTATCGGTTTCTCAAGTTTATTATTTCTTTCGCTCACATTTACTAGCCATTGCGCTTCTTTTTCAATACACGCCATTTCGGCTAGACAAGAACTGTCGAACCCTGTATAACCCTACAGAGTTTTCACCATTTAGGCCCCGCGTAGATTTAATTTTTGTTTTCTTTTATAAATTGAAACTTTCTTCTTAAATCCAACAAAAAATTGTGTTAATATGATTATTTACTAAACAAACTAATTAAAATTCTTATAAATCAAACTGTGTCCAAAACTCAAGGAAAGTTTGTTTAAAAAGCTTAAAACCAAAAATTTCACTTAAACTTAGAACCGTTCTAAAATCGGCTAAACCGTTTTAGTAAGTCCCACTGCAATATTTTTATCTAATCTCAGTAAAACATCCACGTTACGTACTCTGTCCTTCCATGGTATCCTGAGTATTCTACGATAGCACCACATCCCTCCAGTTTTTTGCACACGGCATTAGTCAGTGTCCATGCCTCTTCGCCGTTTTCATTTTGATAAAGTATGATCTAGCCTGTTCAATTCTTGCGCGTTACTTAATGTTGTAACGGTCGTATCGCTGGGGATGTGTTAAAAAATCTATTTTTTTTTTTTCGGCTCGAAGACCGATGAGGGTATGGGAGCTGGCATATACGGGCAAAAATACGAGACTTTAGTTTCTATAAGCCTGACCAAACGATTGCACAGTGTTCCAAGCTGAAGTAGCTGAAGAAATACAAAGAGTAGAGGAAAACTATCATTTGGTAGTTATATATTCAGATAGTTAAGCTGCAAATAAAGCTATAGAAGCAGTGCAAGTGATGTAACTTGTTTGGGACTGCAGAACAGCTCTAAATAGGCTGGCAAGCACCAAAAGGATGACACTAGCCTGGGTTTCAGGACATCGGGGACATTCTGGAAACGAAAAAGCCGATGAATTGGCCAGATAAGGCTCGGCGATAAAGAGGGCCTGAACCATTTTGTGGGATCGCTAGGTCAAGCAATCTATTAAACTGTGGCTTACAAAAGAGACAAACGGTCTGTGGGAGCAAACGCCTGGACAAAGACAGGCCAAACAGTTCATTAAAGAACGTTCACCAAAAGCTAATTGCAGGACTTCTTAGTAAGAAAAGGAAGCTTGTCAGACAATAAGCCTAGTTAGAACCAGGGCCTTACTGGATTGTCCCAGAAGCCAGAAAGCTATATACAGGACACCATGTCAAAGCTTCTGGGTTTCATGATAAGGACGGGGCTGCAACTTGTTTTGTAGTTCTAGCAAAGCAGGGAAGAAAAAAGGGGAACCACAATAGATCTGAGAAGGTCGAGGTGGACAGGTGTCTACGCCACCCTATTCTGATCTAATCTAAGTCTATGATCCGTCAGAAATTCGTGACTATATCCCATATTTTTTAGGTTATTACACCCACCTTAAAACCTACGCCGAGGTTAGAGAAGAAGTTTTACGCTACATACCAGTCATGGCGCGGCCCATGGTCCTAAACGCCACCTTCAAACCCAACCCGGCTTGGAGCCCCGTCTACGCTGACGTCACGGATCCCAAACTGACAAACTGGTGAGAAACGTCTCGCTCGCATGTTACTCAATGTTTTAAATAATTGACGATTGATTTTGAACTTTACATTTGGCTCATATAACTGTGAGGTACTATAATGGCCGAGTGTCGCAAAATGTGTAACAATTACTTTGTTTTCATGTAGAAATGAACACTTTTTCAATACGATTTAGTGATGGGCACATCGTAAAAAAACATCGATGTCCACATCGAAAAGTCAACATCGATGGTGAAAAAACATCGGAATAAAAACATGTTTTTTTAGCTGTTTTTAGAAAATTCGATGCATGGAAAAGTTGCATATTGAGAACAGTCTATAAGGTAAAAAACAACAAAAAAAAACAAGCGTGGTACATTGAAAAGAAACTATTATATTATATAAAAAAAAAGTTGTTCTCAATGGAGCACACTCTTAGAGGTCCCAAAAGCTTTTTTTTACTAATTGTAGAAACAATAATTTATTGAGGGTTGGTCCCTTCAACTGATTCCTTCTTTCGGTGGGGTTCAAGTGCAGGCTTCTCAGACACCTTATTTCCCATATATTTTTTGTATCGATGTTCAGATGTTTTAAAAAGTATCGATGTTTTAGCATCGATGATATTTTATAAACATCGATTTTAAAAACATCGATATTGAACAAAAAAATCGATGTTCTTGAAACATCGATGGTTTGTGCCCATTACTAATACGATTCCTTTTTAAACCTTCCATGAAAACGCGGCCAATCAAATGTTTTTTCGTTGGCCATGCCCAAGTTCCATACTGCTTTTTTTGGGATCGTATCGAGATCCAACTGCATGGAAACGGATATCGTATCGAACTGACTGATCCGTGTCACTTTGACAGTTCTCAGATTTCTTGTTTACCCTGATTTTATTAATTTTTTCGGATTATTTGGACTGTTAAGAAAATATGGCCTTACGTGTCTCATTCCAGTGCATTTTGACGTCCGGATGGATGAACATATCTTATCAATTGCGGTATGGTTCGGCTTCAAATCATTTAGATACCCATATATATGTCAAACTTCATACCGATCTTTCCTTAAACTATGGTCCTTAGTAAATATAGCCCTTAGTGTCTAATTGAAGTCAAGGGTAGTGATTTCAACAGTACTACGATTAAATTTATTAAATAATACTTCAACTAGGCTGTGGGTGCTCAGAGAACGAAGCAAACAAAGAGAGAAGTACATGATCTACAGCAAGTACAACCATTTGCTCACAGCCGAAGATATTGACAAGAAGTTTGTGCATCAGCAAAAACATGTGAGTAGTCCCAGCGAATTTTGAAGAAGCCATAATTTAAAATTTACAGAAAAGATTTGTGACGTAGAGGGCAAAGGGTAAGGGAATAATTCGGAAAAAAGTTCTTTATCGACCAGGATTTGAACCCGGAACCTCTAGAACACCAGTCTAATGCTCTACCAACTGAGCTACCTAGGAAGTGGGGTTTTAACTGGTTCTTCGGAAATCCTGTCGTCCGATTCATTTGTTAGTAGTGGGGAGATCTTTGAAGCCTACAGCGGCTTTAAAAACCCAAACAGGTTATAAAGACGAGGAAGTACACATTCACGATTATTAGTTGTACGTAATTTCTATTTATCTATCAACCAACGATACACGACATATAGCGTTTTATTGGAGGTGTCAGATGGCGAAGGATTTCCGAATAGCCAATTAAAACTCCAGTTCCTCCGTAGCTCAGTTGGTCTAGAGGTCCCGGGTTCAAATCCTGGTCGACAAAAAACTTTTTTCCGATTTATTCCCTCACCGTTTGCCCCGAGGGGGAATTCGCGGGTGGTAATCACTGTACATTTATCTGGGAATTACCTGAAAATCGCTGGGAATCACTTGGGAATCGCTGGGAATCACCTGGGAATCGCTGGGAATCACCTGGGAATCGCTGGGAATCGCCTGGGAATTACCGGAGAATAGCAATAGATTTTGAGGTTATAAACACGTTAGCTCATGTGTCACACGCACCGTCTTCTGGTCTACGTGCGCAATGTTTAAGCTATAAATGTTTTAGTGTTTGTCTAATGTTTCCTGAAAGGTAAGTGATACAACATATTATATTTTATATTTACTAAATAACCAAGAAAAAAAAATTGCGTGTCTACCAGCCGGGAGTTTTTTTAAACCAGGTAGCCTTTCACAAAATAAAACGTCTGCCCCACCCCCTTAATTATAGTTTGCAGCTGTCTGTGTGGCATTATAATATGTTTTGCGTTTTTATAGATGAAAATCTTGTAGAGATCAAAACATACTTTAAGCAAAGTTCTTAGCGAAGATGAAAAAAGATAATTATTTGGAATATTTTCTAATGAGCCCTTGTTGTTTAGTATTCCATTGGGTCACAAAAAATGTTTGGAATATATTCAACAGCAAGCGATACAAAAAATAAACAACAAAAGACACAACTCGAGAAATGAAGATCGAGCTGAAGAGGAAGATGAAACTAAGAAAGACCGAATTAAGGACTCAATAAATAAATAAATCAAATAAACAACATCCAGAAAATGAACCCCAACCCAATCATTTTGATAAAAGTGATCAAGAATTTGTGAGTCAAATATTAAAATTAAATTCCGTAAATTGAAAATATTGTCCTGACATTAAATTTCCAGAAAAAAACATGCCTGACTGTTCAATTAGCTAATGGAAAAATTGTCAAAGTAAAAAATATCCACTCTTTGTTGGTTTTTCTAGAGCAAAAAGGGACACCCCTCAAGCGACAGGCTGGTACAGGTGAGGGGAATGACAGGACAAAAATAATAAGGAAAGAAAAAAATAATAAAAATAAGATTTCAAAATATTTAAAGAGAAACAGAAAAGCTAACAAAGAGGAAAAAAAAAGGAACCAGTTTCCGATGATATTTTGGATGAATAGGTGGAGAAAATAGATAGTGACGAAGAACAGAAAGATCTACTTATACGTAAAAAGAACATATATAAAAAAATATCTACGGAAAATTTTACATGGTTACACAAACACCAGACGTACGAAATTAAAAAGGAATATTTATTCTATGGTCCCATTAATTTAATTGGAAATGATCCTTTTTCTCTGAAAAGGTCAAACAAACTTAAAATTAATGAAAAATATAAATCTGTAAAAAAATCCTTTCAGAAATAATATATTCTTTTTAATTTGGTACTTTTCACAGTTTCTAATTTGAAAAAATTTTTTTTAAATGTTTAAGTAAGTTATTTATTATATTATATGAAACATTTTTGAATTAATAATAAAGGTTAAAAATGTTTTGGTTTTGCGTTTTTAGTAGCCTAATGTTTTGTCTTATTTTAGATACAAAAATTTTTAATTGAACTTTTACTTATAAAATTTTGGTAACACCAACAAATTTTCGGGTGGGAATCGCCTGGGAACAACCTGGGAATCACTAGGAATCACCTGATAATCACTCGGAATCTCTGGGAATCATTTGACAATCACTGGGAATCAGTGGTAATGAGTTGGGAATCATTGGGAATACCTTTAAAAATGGAAATCACTGTATCTTTTTTGGGGCCCGGAATTCCCCCTCGCTTTGCCCTCTACGCCACAAATCTTTTCTGTAAATTTATTAGGGCGCTAAATTTTCCCTTCATAATTTAAAATGTTTCAAAAAATTGACGATTGAGAGAATTTAATAAAATATTAGAATTCTAGCATTCTATCGCCATATATGTAAATATGGTTTACCAAAACATAAATAATACGAATTACGAAATAAGCTACGACTGAACACAATTAAAATACAAAAACAAAACAAGAACATCAAAAATTTCTGGTGACACTAACAATTTAAATCAAGATATGTAAATTTTTGTTTTTAAATTTTAGAAACAGGACAACCCGGGCGAAACGCAGGTCTACCACCTGATGACCTCGGTGTCTTTGCCGGTGTATGACAGAAATCCGACTCAGGTATGTAGATCACATGATGAAGGGCCAACAAACCATGTTTCCAAACGTATTGCTAACTCAAATCAAAATTTTATATACCGCGTTTTTCCTTTTATTATTAATTTTTTTTTCAAAATTTGGCCAATATATTCAAGTTTACGTCTTTTGATGGTGTATTTTCTAATCTAAGCAAAATATCCACACATTTCGAATGCCTCCAATTTTTTGCAAGTGGCGCACGGTGGTGATGTCATGAGATTATGCGGCCAAAATATAGAAACTATTAATTTTGTTTTTAAATCCAGAGATCTAATGTAAAATAAGTTTGCTAGAGAGCTTTTGAAGAAAGAACAAGTAAAAATTAGCTAATTTATCAGAAACTAAGAAAAGATTGCATTGTTTAGATAAGTGACGAAAGCCTTAATTTTCTCCTTTATAATTGAAGATATATTTAAAGTGTGTTTAACATTAAAAATTAATATTATTATTATATTAATGTTATCAAACTTTATTATTCTATGTTGTCTGTACTAATTAAAAAAAATATATTTGTATATACAGGGTGTCCCACGACGAAAATCGACACGATCGATTTTTCAAAAAGTGGGTTATGGAAAATTTTGAAAAAATGTCGATGGGGACAACTCGCCTAGAATATTTTCAAGATGGCGGAACTTCCGGTTATATCGGAAGTGGATATCTACTCTCTTATTTTAAATGGGACAATAATGACACAATATATTATTTAATTTTAAGATTCTAAGATTTCTAGACATATTTTATGTCTATACCTAACTAGCCGTTTTTAAGATAAAAACCATGATTGAAAATCTGCATGTTACCCAATTTTTTCAATTAGTATAGTGGCAAAACAGTTAAAGATAGAAAATGAAGTAATATATAGGGTGTCCTATTTAAAATAAGAAAATACTTCAGCCGAGTTGCACCCACCGACATTGGTATACTGCCAAGTTTTCAAAATTTTCCATTGTCTACTTTTTGAGAAATCGATCGTGTTGATTCGTCGTGGGATACCCTGTATATTTTACTGAAAATAACATATTTACTTGAATCAAGTTAATCATAATAAAGTAACTAGATAAATACAAAAGAATAAAGTGCATCAAAAGGCTTTTTTATATATCAAAGACATTTTTATAAAGCTAGCATTTGAATAGCTTCCACGTCCAGTTCGGGACTAACATTTTTCTTCCATTTTTTCCCTAAACTAGTCAAATAAGGATCAAAAGAAATCAGCAGTGAATGAAGAATATCTTCGTTAGTAGGAGATCTTGAACATTTGCGTGAATAAAGTTGTCGAAATCTTTTGAAGTCTTTATTTCTAGACTCGGATGCCTCCTCACAAAACAAGTGAACATAATCTGACGCATTATCGAGATGCACGGTCTACTTTAAAAATTTATATCATTTGAATAGGCACACTTGGGCAGATACAAGTAATTAATTATGAAAGACGGTGAGTTATAGTTTATTTTTAGTGTAAAATCTAATATTCGGTAAACTTCGCAGATTATTTATTTCCTTGCAGAAAGTGAAACATTTCATTTTAAAAAAATAATGTGTATCATAGTAGCTAATTTACTTTATCGAACTAAAAGAAAGATATTTTGGAAAACCAAATATTATCGGTTAAATTCAAAAAACATGATATAATTAAAAAAAAGAACTTTAGGGATAAATCCCAAAAAAGCGATTGGAGAAAATTACTTCAACTTCATGGAGGTTTTTTCATTTTATTAAAATATTTACTTGCCTTGCTAAAACTTCTGATGTTGAAATGATTTTTTTGCAGTAGTAATTTTTTTATGGTATTAGTTATATGATATTTATTATGTTAGATGTGGTTACAAAATAATGGCATGAAATATTTTATATATTTTTTATTTTTATTTGAAGCAATTTTGGCTGCATGATCTCATATGACCTTACCACTGTGTGGCGTCAGTCAGTGTCCATGCCTCTAGACCGTAATATAATATGCTAAACACGCGAATTCGGAGAGTGGTATGAGGATGGCGACTACACAACACCGATTTCATTTAGATAAAAGATATTCTGGCCTGTTCAATTCTTGCACGGACTCCCTGCAGGTTGTCCCAATTTCATTGAGCTTGCAACAAGGATCCAGTCATCCAGGACAAACAATAAGTTATTTTGTCCACGAAAGGGATGGATTATAAAAAAAAAACATATTTTTATAACCAAAGCAGCCATCAAAAGTGTTTTTTTTTTTAAATTTTGATCGAGGAAAACCTTTTAAACAACTTTTATGCTGGCATAAAAGTTCGTTAGATCTTTAATTTTGGAATATTAAAAAAAATGTTTTCTTCAGATATTTTTTTTTCTCAAAAATTGGAAATTTATATTGTACCCACAGAACATAACCGAGTACGTACGAATAAACGAAGAAGAGTGGCTGGCCATCACCAGGGAGGTAAAAAAAATCGGTTTGAGAGACTTTAATATCTACTAGAAAATATTGTTTTAATTGTAGTGTTTTAGAATAAATTAATTTTCTAGGCCAGTCGCAGTGGAGCTGTTTATAGAACGATACGTCTGCTAGGATATACTAATTTTTTTTCGTCCAATGTTTAGTCTACTTAACAATAATTAAATTAACTTGAATTATAATAGGTCAGTAGAATGAGGTTTTTGCAAAAAAAATTGCTCCATTTTTTTTCTTCTAATCAGATTGTCGGTGTCCGAATATTTTCTTAAAAGCAGTTTTGAGCTGAATTGTGCCCCTACGTCAACCAGTTTTTTTCGTTTGAAATTGTCAAATCAGAAGGTTGGTTTTAAAAACCCATTAAAGAGGGTGACGTCATACGCGATATCCCAGTTGGCCAAACGCGCTGGCCCTTTTTTAAGCAACTAAAACCACTTAAAACCTTTACACCGACTAAAAAACTCCTAGAATTGTTATAAGTTTACTAAAATAACCTGTCCCGACGCAAAAATTAAAGAACCTTTTATTCTATCACATTAAGCAAAGAAAAACAAGCGCAACAAAACACTTTTGGATTTTAAAAGAGTCGAGACTTTAAAAGTAGGGTCTTTTTGGTCAGTGTTTTCATCTTCTTCAATTCGAAGAAAATCGGTAAAAAAGTAGGGTTATATTTAACGTTAACTACAAAAGTGGATCTGCTCAAAAACTCATTATGCGAACATTACGTTATCGTTATTAAAAATAAAATTAGGCATAACAATAGCGATAACTTCGCCGATAAATGTACTGACCAAAAATACCCAAGTATTTTTCTTCGTTATAATAGGGACTTATTGGTGTATGGAGTGCCGACATGTCACTAATAGTGACTGATTTTAAATCGCTTGAAATATCGGAATAGCGGATCTGCGTTCGGCATTATTTATAACCTAAACATTTTTTATTTCTTTCTTTTATTTTTCCTTTTTTTAATTTATTTTTGGATAAACTATCTATTTTTAACAAAAAAATTACCAAACAAAAATAAATAAATTTTTTTAAAATCTCAAAATATTTTGGTCATCACTGAAACTTTTTGACTTTTTTAGATGTAAATTAATTCAGCTTTGATTATTGGGCGCGTTAAAAGTTATATTTTTCAAGATGTCAAAATAAGGGTGGGCTGTATCCGAGTTCAAAACTTTTACACAAAACAATACAACGTAAAAACGTACTTTCCCAAAATTTATAATAACAAATCAGTACTGGGCAAAAATGTCAAAATGACAAAACTATGTAGCGGCAAAACAGAAATTGGTCAAAACGTACTGGCCTAAAAGCTTACAATACTGAAACGTTACAAGGGCAAAACCGTACAAATGTAAAATAGTGTAGCATATTGCCGCTAGATGGCGCTGCGGTGTAACGGACACCGTTGGATTTTGTGACAGAGGGCGCTGGCCTCGGCTACGGTCGGTCAATTGAAATTAGGTATTACCTACCTAAGGGCCGTATTCATAGTCCTTTCTTGGAGGGAGCCAACCCAACCCATTCTGTACAATAAAAAACAAGCGCGGCAAAAGCCGATACGAAAAGATTGCCCGCATCTTATTTTTCGGCTATTTACTGCCATCTAGCGGCAATATATTACACAGGTTTTCCTGTCTAGCTGTTGTCGGCTGTATACTGTGTCTCCATCTAGTGATGGTACAGTCTTGCGTATTTATGGTTTTTACGTAACCTGTACTTTATTATAATTTTCGTTTTTGGTAATGTACTTTTTGATAAATTATGCGCATCCAGTCAGGCCGTAACACACTATTACGTATTTGTCAGCAGTGTCTGTCTAAAATTGAAAAAACACGTTTTTTTGTCTGCAATTTGCAAAAACCCTATTCATACATATATCAGTGCTAGTAGTATAGGGCAGTAAAAATTAAACAAATTTTGTAAACTTTTTTACTCGCTGTGCTTTTTCAGGTTTTTCAAATAGTTTAGAATAGCTAGATACTAATAATAGGATAATAAAATAGCGTGTCTTAAACTGTTTTTGGTGGTAATGGTTAAAGGGGAGGCAAGATTTGTTGGCAGCGCCATAATGACTAGGGGTTGCCAACTAAATCATCCCGGATAGTATATAGATTTTTATATTTCGTAGAAATTCGTAGTAAAAATATGAGTGAGGTAGTCCCACGGTCCGTAGAATAGATATTTATGGGACGGTGAGCTAGTCCCACCTATATTATATTAGATATTTGGATAATGGTCGTTGGTATTTAGTTTGTAGGAATAACAGGATTTTCGGTCCAAGCTTTCGGAACGTTTTGTCCCTTCTTCAGGGCTAAAATTAAATAAAACACAGAAATAACATTCAGAACAACATTAAGAGCATTCATAATAATTTTGTACCATTTGACTATTTAAAACAAAACTTTTATCTTATTTTACATTTTCCTGTCAAAATTTTTGCACTCATACCTTTTAACACCCTGTATAGGTACATTATTTCGATTATTTCGGAGTGCGGTTCAGTCATTATCTGTTCTTGTTTTTTCTTAGGAAAGGGTGGCCAATTTGCTGGGCGTGGCTGGGACGGACGTCCCAATCGAGTACATTCACACTCTAATGGATCCGTTCAGGGTAAGTTTTGGAATCCCCGCTAAAAAAAATACACATTTGACTTAGTTTTTGATAAAAATGTCCTCGTCAACAAAAACGCATACATGCAATCACAAAATTGACCTTTCTAAAAGTGTATAATATACAGACCGCTTCAAGCTACTGCGAACATAGGGCGAAAGAAGTCTAATTTGCCAGTGTACGTACATGCAGAGACACCGCACGCCTATCAGTGAAGCAACCAACACTCAGGCTTCCGATCGCCATTCGCTGCCGTTCGCCTCTAACCACGGTGCTGTGTGGAGCGTAGTTAATGAAACCGGAATTTGGTCAATAAATACGTAAATTTTATAACGTAATTTTCTTATTTTTTGTCACTGATAAATAAGAGCGTTTTATTGTCAACTGCTCAGATTTATCAGTGACGACGTGTTACAATGAAAATAATACGGAGAAACATAATAAAAGCAAGTTCTCAAAATAAAATAATACATTCTAAAAACCAAAAAGATTCTCCCAGTCAAAAAAAAATTAAAGCAAATGTTCGAAAAGTCCTCCTTGCTCGGCTAGACAATATCCGAGCCTACTATAAAAACCCCTTCCAACGTTTCCAAGCATGTTAGGGGTGATAATTTGAAAAGCTTCTTCAAAAACAGATAGAAGTCATTAGGAGCAAGATCGGGAGATCGAGCTGGCCATAAAATAGTTCCCCGTGTACTTATAACCCGATTAGGAAATACATTATCAAGATATTCCCTAACAAGGCCAACATTGTGAGCGGAACAACCATCTTGTTGAAACCATGTTTCACCAAATCTTACACCTAACAACTGCCTAGCAGTTGGAATAATGTGCTGCTGCAGTAGATCCAAGTATCTAGGACCATTCAAATTGCAATTGCCGTTAATAAAAAATGGCCCAATTACGTGTTTCCCTACAATACCCCCCCCCCCCCAAACATTTAGTTTTTGGGGATACTGTGTTCTTACGTCAAAATACAAATGCAAATTTTCCCTCGACCAATATCGAACGTGTGTTGGGTTATGGCGATTTGACCATTTGACCATCTGCACTTTTTCGGCAACTTCGTAGACATCCATTTTTAGTTTTAAAAATGTATTATTTCAATTAAGAACTTACCCATCTGTTTCTCGAGCAAGGCAGAAATAAAACAAAATAATAAAAACAAAATGAATTTCCAAAAGATAACACTGCAGCGTGCTTCGAATCCACCTCGGTCGTACGGCAGGGAGAGTAAATTGGACTTGATTTCCCCTATGTTCGCAGTAGCTTGAAGCGGTCTGTATATGGACTACCAGCTAAAATGCCTAAATACTTCAAAAGTACGACAATTTGTTTAAAAAAGGTCTCTAAAACTGAAAATATTTTTTTACTTAAATTAAAGGCAACCTTATTTTTATATTAAATTTTGCATAATACTAAAAAATCAGCAAAAATAATGCTTTAGTAAAGTCTTTATTGAACAATATTAAATTATCAATCGAGTAACGGACGAAGGCTGTTCTATAAAGGGGGCGGTAACCCATTTTGGAGTTGATAAAATAACAATAATACGATGGAAACAGCGCTGGATTGAAAACAATTCGACGAATAGGAAACTTGGATTAGGACAAAAACGATGGTAAACTTAATACTAATTATTTTAACTTAAAAAAAGAACTAAAATAAATAATTTAGTATTTAATAGGATCACCATTTTTCTCTATTACAAGCTGCAAACGTCTAGGCATTGAAAAGGTTAAATTTTGAAAATACTGATGGTCTTCTGAGAGCTGATCTAATGCGCGATAAATAGCATCGCTTAACTCTTCAGCGTTTCGTGGTCTCCAATCCCTTTGCTATATTATTTTAACGATTCGACCCCATATATTTTCCATTGGGTTAAGGTCAGGGCTGTTGGCTGGCCAAGGAAGTGTTTCTATATTATTATTCTAAAACCATTGGCGAACAACATTAGCCGTGTGTACTGGACAGTTGTCATTATTTTCATGTAAAGCCTGTACAGATGGCAGCATAACGTTTTCAAGGATTTCAATATATCGTTCACTATTGAATCTTCCTTCGATTCTCCAAAAAAAACCCAAACCTCTATCACTAAACCAGCCCCACATGTTTACAGAAAAATATCCAGCTTTTTTAATTTGGTTTGTATATTCGGGTTAAAATCTAGAATTTGGTGGACGATAAACTAAAATTCTCCTGCTGCTAGAAGATGAATGAAAAATTTTTTCGTCTCCCTGGCCTGTTTTTGTCCTTCTGTTAGAAAAGGCTTCTTTGCAGCAACTAGACAAGAGACTTCTGATTTCGTTACTCTTTTATTTACTGTTGCTAAAGAACCCGGAAATAATGTTACATTAGCTGCTTCAACCGACGTTAAAAAAGGATTTTCTCTGAGATGGTCAATAAGTCTCTCATCTTGCACTTCAGAACTTACTTTTGGTCGTCCTGATCCATCTTTCCTATTCGTAGAATTATTTTCAATCCAGCGCTTTTTCCATCGCATTATCGTCATTTTCTTCTCTTATAGACCAGCCGTCTTCTATAACTCGAGTGATAATTTGAACTTTTTTAAATGTTGATATCTTTGGCATTTTTTAAGATGTCACACTGAATTTTAAGCTGTCAGGCATACTAAGCTGGTGGTACCTTATAATAGTATACACTAATGGAAAGCTAAATTTTGTGACATAGGAAAAAATGCATGTATGAGTTTTTTTTTAAATCAAGTGTACTGTCAATTACAAAATAAAAATATAATACAAGAAATAGAAAATAAATATCCTCAAAAAAATTGGAAAAATATTTGGAAGCTGAGGTCTAATCAAAATATTCCCCTAAATGGGAAGCCAATTAGATCATTTTAGTCTGTTTAACCAAAAGTGGCAAAATATCGGAGATAGAAATACTTGGCTATTTTATTGTCCCGCTTTAGTGTATAACAATATTGAATTAAAAAGCAAAAATTTGGAAGATTTAAAACCTACTTAGAAAAGTGAGATATGTCAAAATTAGAAGTTTAGAAATAAACAAAGAACCCCGCACGAAATACATGGGAAAATGGACTTCAGCCGAATTTGATGTAACTTTGACATTTGGTAGTACTAATCATGGTTTAAGAGATATGCAACTTTTATCGAGATTGTATGTCTAGTTCTTGAGATATTGGGGATCAAAAAAGAACTATTTCTCAGCTGAAATAGTGACCGGTGTAAATGAATTTATTTTGTTGAAAGATGGTTCATATTCACCAAATAACCACTACTAAGATAGTTCTTATACAGGGTGTGTTTTTGGAAGAAAAAAACAAATGTGCACCAGGATTCTTCTATTCAACCATGCATCTAATCATCTATTTTAGATAGTTGAAATAGGATCACCTCATTTTTTGCCTATGCCTTTCACGGTACAATTTTTTGAAGTTTTACTGTTTTTCATCGCTTCAAAAACTCGACATGGTACAGATCTTTGAGCAATTTTGTCCCACTTTCAAAACCTATTCTAAATCTACTAGTTGCCACAAAATGTCTTTGTTTTACTACGGGGTCCATTCAAAAAACATTTTTTGTTCAACGTTTTTTGAATATGTACTTTTTTTTCTGTGGTCAGTGAGTGAGTAAGTCAATTTTCACAATAGTTTACTCAAATGATACTATGACAGGTACGTACTATTTGTATGAGTTTGACCAACTTCTTATGTCTGGTTTTTGAACTATGAATTTTTGAAGTTAAAAGAAAAGTATTTTTTTGTATGTTCATGCGATAAAACAAAAACAGCTGACTGACTACTCACTCACTGACCACAGAAAACAAAGTAAATCTTTAATAATTGAACAATTTTTATTTAATGGACCCCGTAGTAAAACAAAGACTTTCTGTCACCAAATTTTCATGCTAAAAATAAATACGAAGATCGTGTTAACGATGGAAAATGGTAGATTTAGAATAGGTTTTGAAAGTGGAGCAAAATTGCTCAAGATCTGAAGCATGTCGCGTTTTTGAAGCGATGAAAGACAGTCAAACTTCAAAAAATTGTACCTTGAACAGCATGGGCAAAAAATGAACTATCTAAAATAGATGCAGATAGAAGAATCCTGGCGCATGTTTGGTTTTTTCTTCTAAACTAATGTCAAATGCATATTCAAAAAATTATATTTTTTTGAACACAACCTGTATAAGAACTAACCATCTTTTGGCAGTACTGGTTATTTGGTGAATATGAACCATCTTTCGACAACACAAATTCATTTATACTTGTCACTATTTCAGCTGCGAAATAGCTCTTTTGTATCAGCAAAGTTACCACTACAACGTGTTTTTCCGAACTTTGACCCCCAATATCTCAAGAACTAGACATAAAATCTCGATAAAAGTTGCATATATCTTAAACCATGATTAGTACTATCAAATATCAAAGTTACATCAAATTCGAGGGAAGTCCTTTTTCTCATGTATTTCGTGCGGGGTTCTTTTCAAATAAAAATATTTACTTTTTAATATGAAACAATTTCTCTCTGTGAAATTACGTATAAAAGAAATAAAAATAAGCCTGGTTGTTCCAGAGATAATAAGTTTTCTACACACATACGTCAAGGAATTAAGGTATGATATCAAATATAAACGGGTGTAACTTATGAACCGTTCATCCGATTACAATGAAATTTGGTGCTTATGTGTAGAGAAAGAATCACCTCAGGCGCAGAGAAAATGGGGCTAGTTGCAAGAACAACTATCCAGATATTTAATATCCTGCTCGGCGATGTTGTAGGTTGTCCGGGTTACTTTTAATTTTAGTTGTTTCCCTGTGTTAGAAGAGGGTTTTAATTTTTTGTCTCGTTTTTAGCTCGGCGTGAATGGATATGCTTTTTTGGTGACAAATAATGGCTACGTTTTGACCCACCCGGATCTTAGACCAGTGGTAAGTATATATACAAAATTTTGGGAGTTAGTAGGCAATGGTTTGATTTCTAAAAACTGTTTTAAAGATTTTAGTCACTTACTTTGTTTGTACGAGCCTCTTAAAGCACCCAGTATGTTCATATAATATGTCTTGGTTGTCCAGGTCTACTATATAGTAGTTAAATATAAATGGTCTCAAAAAAAATGCACTAAAGATTTTTTCGGGATCGAAACCTCAAAATTAAAAAAAAAAACATATTTTATTATCAAACAAACTTAAAAAGAAACTAAAATATGAAATAAAACATTAAAAGTAAGAGAGTAATGCGAAATCGCATTTCTCTATGTTCAATAACAACCAAGTTTCTCATTGAATCCCATAGAAAATGGGACACCCTGTACATATAGAGGACCGATATTTTCATCTTTTTTACTAAACTTGTCTCTGATGGGGCTGTCGCGTCTGTCTTATACATGCAGGGTTTGTAGCCAAAACTAACATTTTTTCAGCTTCAAGGAATTCTGAAACCCGCCTACAACAGAGTGGACATGCTGGAGGTTGAGATATTGGACGACGACTCCGAACCCAGACAGTTTAGTACAGAGCTGCAAGAATTTCGACTGAGAATCATCCACCAAGATACTGGCAATGTCACTTTCAAAGTTAAAAGTCATCTGGATAACATGGTAAGAAACATTAACTGCATGTTAGGTCGTAGTTACGATCTACAGAAATACTTTTAGCAACGCTGCATGTCGGTAATTACCATGAAACGCCAGTAAATCCGCCAAATGACCTTGACCAAACACCGTAAATCGCGTTTGTTCTACAGCAGATGTATACATTAATTGAAGATAAGGGCTTCTATACTAGTTGTTCTGGCTTCTTCTAAAACACTTATGTTTGTTCGTCGGTCTTGCCATTTGATTCTCAGTATTCGTCTTAAACAACTTTCGTGATATTTTTCTAGTCGTTTGATATGCCTTCTGTAGGTGGTCCCCGTTTCGCATCCGTATGTTAGAGTTGGTATTATAACTGTGTTGTAGACACGAAGCTTGGTTTCCGCATTGATGTCGTGATTATTGAAGACTCTCCGAAAGCCGTCCGAACGCTGCGCTAGCACATTTTAGGCGATGCTGTGTTTCTGCGTCAATATTTGCATTTGATGATAGGTAGCTCCCAAGGTATGGGTAATGTTCGACGTTCTGCAGAGGATGGCCATTTATGGAAATATTTGGAGCTTGGGGATTCGTACCTGGTTCTGGTTGGTGAAGAATTGGCGTTTTGGCAAGATTGACCTCTAGGCCAATGCTTTTGTAGGCTTGGTTAAATGCGTTGATTACCAGTTGTAGACCTTCCTCTGTGTCGGCCATTACGACGTTGTCATCGGCGTACTGCAGTTCGATTACCGAGGTTGTCGAGACCTTAGTTTTTGCTCGCAGTCTGCCTAGGTTAAGTA
Source organism: Oxystoma pomonae (assembly GCA_963921995.1). Taxonomy (NCBI): domain Eukaryota; kingdom Metazoa; phylum Arthropoda; class Insecta; order Coleoptera; family Brentidae; genus Oxystoma; species Oxystoma pomonae. The sequence goes on from OY998171.1 coordinate 66,973,723, forward strand.
GGCCACCGTCGAATCTATATAGAATTTCCACTCCCGGCGGTAGATGTTCCTCAACAAGGTGAAGCATGGCACCTAAAAATAAAGAGAATAGGGTGGGCGCAATAAAACACCCTTGTTTAACGCCTGTCGTAATCTGGAATGACTCTCCTGGTCCATTGTATTGTCGTGTAGTAGTCTAAGAATTTGAATATATTTTTGAGGGCATCCAGCTTTTGCCAGTATTTTCCAAAGAGCTTCTCTGTTGACCGAATCAAATGCTTTGACTAGATCTATGAAGGCCATGCGATTGTGTTCTCTAGATTTCTCTTGCATTTGTCTGGCACTGAAGATCATATCAGCTGTGCCTCGATTGGGCCTAAATCCACACTGTGTCTCTGGCAGATTTTGTTCAGCAATTGGAATTAATCGGTTTGATAATATCCGTGCAAGTATCTTTCCAGCAACAGAAAGCAGAGATATACCTCTGTAGTTTCCACATTGGGCCTTATCTCCTTTTTTGAAAATGGTAACTATAGAGGCGTCTCTGAGTTAGGCAGTAATGGTCTCAGTGGTCCATATTTTACTTATTAGAATGTGCATTTGGGAATTAAGTGCGGGACCCCCTTGTTTGTAGACTTCAGCAGCGATACCATCTGTGCCTGCTGACTTGTTATTCTTTAGCTGTGTGATTGCCTTTTCGACCTCCTCTAGTCTCGGAATCTCACTTAGGTGCTGTTGTGTAGTTTTCTCCGGAATTTTGTCGAAGATGTCATTATCGACCTGAGACTCTCTCTTGAGTAGTTCTTGAAAGTGTTCTTTCCATCGTGAATTGATAGAGGATCTGTCTTTAAGCAGCCTTGTTCCATCTTTGGATCGTAGGGGATTGATACCTTGTGTAGTGGGACCATATATCATCTTAGTAGCTTGAAAGAAGGCTCTGGTGTTTTTGGACTCAGCTAGATGTTGCATTTCATGTGATTTTGTTGTCCACCATTGGTTTTTTAATCTACGTGTTTGCCTTTGTACTTCTGCTTTGGCTTCTTGATATTGCCTTTTCTTTTCATTAGAGTTAGGGTGGCTTTTCCAAGCATTATGGGCTTTTCTCTTCCTCTCAATAAGGTCTTGAATTTCTTTGTCGTGCTCATCAAACCAGTCTTGATGTTTTCTTTGTGTGTAGCCGACCGTTTCTTCGGAGCCAGATGTCATTGCTGTCTTCAAAATTCTCCAGTGATCGTCAATATTCTCCGGGTATTCTAAAGTACCCAACTTTTGATTCAGAGAAACTTGGAATTTTGTTCTGGTTTGATCATCTTTAAGGCGTTCTACATTGAATCTTCTTTTGATTTGCTTTTTTTGACGGCTACTTCTTGGTGGAATGTGCAAGTTCATTTGGCTCGTATCAGGCGATGGTCTGTACAGCAGTCGTCTGCACTCGTTCAAATTTTTTCAAATTCAAATTCAAAATGTTTATTAATTACTTTGGCCTATAAAAATAGGATGTAACATGTCAATAAGTAGGTATATAAAAATAAATAAATAATAGTAATACAAACTAGTTGGTTCTAGCAACTGCTAGAACAGGTTAAGTAAGATAATTTACATAAATATTAACATTAGTATATAAATAGGTAAAGTACAAACATACATCAATTAGGTACATATAATCTGACAAACTAACATTTAATTTTTTACATTTTTTTAAAAAATGATTTGACTTCGTTCAAATTATAAAATGCCCCTTCACAAAGTAATTTTTTTAAGGATTTTTTAAACCTATTTAATGATAATTCTTGAAAAACCTTGGGTAGCAAATTATACAAAGAAATACCAGCGTAAGTTGGGCTTTTTTTGAAAAACTCATGCTTATGTAAAGGTAAGCAAAATTTATCGGCGTATCTGGTACGATAGCAATGATTAAAGTTATTTTTTATAAAAATATCTTTAGTTTTATGCACATGCGTAAGTAATTTAAAAGCATATAGCGAAACAACGGTAAGAATATTGTTCTTCTTAAAAGTTTCACGGCATGAATCTAAAGACCTCAAATCAAAAATTATTCTCAGAGCCCGCTTCTGTGAGATCAGAACTCTATCCAAATCTGAGGACTGACCCCATAAGATAATGCCATAGCCAATAATGGAATGAATGTTGGCAAAGTAGGACGTTAATAGAGCCGATCTTCCCAAAGAGTTTTTGAGACATGTGATAGCATATATGCCTCTATTAATTCTTGAGCAAAGTTGATCAATGTGCTGACTGAAGTCTAGATGAGTATCAAAGGTTACTCCTAATAATTTAGCGGTATCAGAGAATTGTACAGGGACGCCTTGAAAATGCGTATTTATTTTTAGGGACTTACTTTTTTTAGTTTTAAATTCCAAGCAAATTGTTTTGTTATAATTAATAATGAGATTATTACTGGAACACCACTTAGAGAATTCGTTGAAAATTGTTGTTAGTTTATGTAGTATTTCATTTCTGTTTTGTCCGTAAATCAATATAGTTGTATCGTCAGCGTACATTAGAATTATTCCATTTTTAATATGTTCAGGAAGATCATTTACAAAAATCAAGAATATAAGTGGCCCAAGAATACTGCCTTGTGGTGTTCCTATGTCAGATTCATAAATGTCAGAAAATGTGTTGTTTATTTTTATTTTAAATTTTTTGCCCTTAAGGCATGAAGTTAGCCATTTATTAACAGAACCTCTTATACCTATTTGATCCATCTTACATGATACGAAATCCGGACTAATTGTATCAAATGCTCGAGTTAAATCAAACAAAACCGCTACCACATGTTCACCCATATCCATGTGACTATATATATTTTGAATAAAATCAACTGTGGCCGTTTCAGTTGAGTGGTTTGGCCTAAACCCATGTTGGAATCTGCTTAAAATATTGTGTTTATTTAGGAAAGATAAAACTTGGTTATACATTAGTTTTTCAAATATTTTGCTTAAGCAGCTTGTTATTGAAATGGGGCGGTAATTTTCTAGTCCTTGCTTATTACCTTTTTTAAAGATGGGTGTAATGTTTGCCATTTTAAGTTGCTCTGGAAACTTGCCTTGAGTTACAGAAATGTTCATTAGGTCTGCCAATAATTTAAAAAAGGTTTCAGTAGAGTTCTTAAGCAGATGTATTGGTACATCGTCAAACCCGGTTGACTTCTTATTTGGAAGAGCTCTGACCACACTAGAAACGTCATCTGCAGTAACGGGTTGGAAGAACAATGTTGCGTTATTTTTTTCCCCGAGAGTACATATTTGCGATAATTGAGGACCCAAATGCTTTTGTAATGTTTCCTGAATAACATTTGATAAATAAGTGCCAAAAGCGTTTGCTATATCCTCATCTCTATCTAAAACAATGTTATCTTGTAAGATTGATTTGATTTGAGGTTTAGTCTGACTCTTACTACTTAAGGTTTTAATTATATCCCAAGTTTTTTTTGCTTTGTTATTTGCGTTTTGTATTTGATGGCTAAAGTACTGGTCTTTTACTGATTTAATTTGTTTATTTATACCTTTTTTCATTTCTCTGTACCGCTCTTTCACAGTGCAGTCCCCTGTTGTTTTCTTCAGCCAATTTAAGTTTTTGAGCTGCTCCAATTTGTTTTTAAGTTCTTCACTAAATTGAATTTTGTAGTTTTTTTTTAAATTATTAGTTACAAGTTTTAAGGGAAAACACTTGTCAAAGAGATGCACAAATCTGTCAAAAAAGAAGGAAAAACTGACATCCAAATCATCACTAAAGCTAAAATTTACCTCCCTAAAACAATAATCAAAACAACTATTAAATTCGCAAATCTTCTGCTTCGTGAAAAAGCGACGATGTTCAGAAGATTTCCTGTCATTAAGGTTTTTGTTTGATTTGCCACCAATAAAAGAAATCAACTGACAATTATTGCTCTTGTAATGTTTACGTCTTTTTGATCTCTGGAACGTACGTTGGACTGGTCACATTATCCGCATGCCTGAAACACGTCTCCCAAAGCAGATATTTTATGGACAACTGAAGGAGGGAAAGAGAAATCAAGGAGGTCAACAAAAAAGGTACAAGGATGTTCTCAAAGGCAATATGATGAAGGGTCACATCGATATAAACAACTTCGAGACCACGGCAAACGATAGGGCTACATGGCGCCGAACAGTCCATGAGGGAGCACAAACTAGAAACGGAAAAGAGAGAACGTAGAAAGGAGCGACAAAATAGAAGAATGGATGACCAACAACAACCGGCTGCTGCCGGAGACTGGGTGTGCCAGGACTGTGGAAGGGTGTGCGGCTCGAGAATTGGCTTACATAGCCATCAAAAAACGCACAGATAGCGACGATACAGATTAGAGGAAAATCATAATCGGTATCGAGTGATTGCCTATGATGATGATGATGACATTAATTCGGAAGAAATTTAAGCGTTTCTACGAAAAGTACATCTGCGACACTGCAATCTAGTGGCGTATGCTAAAATTTTCCCTGGGGAATGGGGGGGAGTAACAGATTTATTTAACACATTTTATTGGTGATTTTTGGGAAAATTCAACTTTTTGGAGTCGATTATTAGTGGCTCTGGGAGGGGGGTGTGTGCTTGGGCCCCTCCATGCGTAAGCCGGTGGTTAGGAATAAGTATATTATGTAGGTAGGTATCAGTTTGAAGTTTTAATTTGATTGATTAATTGTTCTGTTTAGAAAATAGCATATATCCACGTTTCATAATTATTTTCTCAGATATTTTAGCTCCTTCAAGCTACACCCCCCCCCCTCTAAACGAAACTTAATTTGGATATTGTAAAAATTATGTACTAATTTAGTATATATATATATATATATATATATATATATAAATATAATTTTGATTTTAAATTTTACTAAATTCATCCAATACCTTGTTGGCTACTATCGACGCACCAAACTGTCAAGTTAATATTTGAAATATATATCAGTCAAAGTCAGTCAGTTGTATGACAACAGACAGATATTTTAAAAAAGAATCGAAAAAAGTTTTTGAAAAGGATAAAATTCTTTGATAACGGCAGTAGAATTTCTGCCGAAACGTTAGATAAGTACTTAGATTCTAGTTAGGATTTGCGTGTGTGTAGGCAAATTTTTTATCTTATTTAAAAAACACTGACAAACGAACAAATTTTTTTCTTTAGGAATTTACGAAGTGGGTTTTAACAAATTTTTGAAAAAATTTCCTTAACTTAGTGGCGAAAAACCCGAAAAAAGTAGTTTCGACATAATTTACTCCCCTTTTAAAAAATTTTGTACTTAATGAATAACGGAGTTATTTGCACTTAAAAGGGAGGTGAGTGTGGCTTGGCGATAAGCTGCATCCCCCCCATGCTTAGGAGACATACTTAATGAAAGTTGATGTCATAATTTTGTACTAATTATGTACTCTTAAAGAATGGTACTTTTATTTTACAAAAACCATCGGTTCCTAAGATTTTTGTTTGTTTGTTATGGGGTGTGTAGCTTGATATCAAGGTACACCCCCCTCTGCCTAGGAAAGAGATTAAAAAAAATAATTATTCCATAATTTGCTACTAATTATATACTAATTTCGTCCCCTTCTAAAAAATTTCCTACTTTCAAGCTAACTTCATTTTGATCCTTTATAACTATTAATAATTAATTAATATATTAACCGCATATAAACAAAAAAAAAATCAAGTTATCTTGAGAGTAGGTAATTTTTTAGAAGGGACGAAAGTAGTACCTTGATATCAAGCTACACACCCCACAAAATAAAAAAAATCAAGTTATCTTGAGAGTAAGCAATTTTCTAGAAGGGACGAAATTAGTAGATAAATAGTAACAAATCTTGGTATAATTACTTTTTTGAAATCTCTCCTAGGCGGGTGGGGGGGGTGTGCCTTGATATCAAGTTACACACTCCATAAAAACAAAAAAAATGAAGTTATCTTGAGAGTAGGCAATTTTTTTATAAGGGGACAAAATTAGTACATAATTAGTAGCAAATTATGGCATAATTATTTTTTTCAAATCTCTTTCCCAAGCAGCATAAAAACAAAACAAAAACAAATAAAAACAAAAAAAATTAAGTTATCTTGAGAGCAGACAATTTTTTAGAAGGGGACGAAATTAGTACATAATTAGTACCAAATTCTGGAATAGTCACTTTTGGTCGAATTTTTTTCCTAAGCAGAAGGGGGGTGTACCTTGATATCAAGCTACACACCCCATAGCAAACAAACAAAAATCTTAGGAACCCATGGTTTTTGTAAACTAAAAGTTCCCTTCTTTAAGAGTACATAATTAGTACAAAATTATGACATATCAACTTTCATTAAATCTATCTCCTAAGCATGGAGGGATGCAGCTTAGCGCCAAGCCACACCCCCCCACTTTTAAGTGTGAATAACTCCGTTATTCATTAAGTACAAAGTTTTTTAAAAGGGGGCTAAATTAGTACATAATTAGTACATAATTTTTACAATATACAAATTGAGTTTCGTTGAGGGGGAGGTGTAGCTTGACTGAGCTAGATATTTTTATCATCATTTCATCTCCTATTTGCATTAGACAGCACCGTACTGATGAGTACCACCAGTGCGAAACTCGGTATGCGATTACCATTACTTTTTTTATGATTATAAGTATTTCAAACAGCAAAATATGTGTATTTTTTAGCAAAGAATTGTACTGATGACCCGTCAGTACTTTTTCAAAGGCATCGCGGGCACGCCTTTCACTCTGGTCGTCGCCCTACCCCAAAAGTACGGTTTCAATCGGGTGCAGCATCACCTCAACAACGACATTCACAGAATGCGGTCGCTAGATGGCAGTCAGTTTTTGAAGTATTTTACCGGGAACTGGAGCATTCATCCCGAATGGTAGGTTAGAGTAGAGGGCCTGTTACATAACACCCACCCCACACCAGTATAATGAACTCTCCAATGCTCCTAACTGTTGATGAGTTTTTCATTTTCTAGTGGCGCCATCGTTCGGGTAATGACTGGTCTTTTTACAGAAAACTGTCTTTAAAAAAAAAAATAAATGGTTATGTTTATAACCAGTTACATTGAGGAACAAAAAGCCTTATTTACAGTATGTCTCAAAAGTTATTATAGTCAATTGATGCTCCCATTTTAAGACTTAACAGCAGAATACATTTTTATGTAAAGAAACAAAAGTAAATACCGAATTTGCTAGGGTTTTTTGTTGATTAGGTCATTAAAAAATTGGTTTTTACAGGATAAAACAAAACCAAAATTATTCTAGATTTTTTTCCGTACTTTTTGCATGTTATGAAGTGTTTTCGATCTTAATTTTTGCTATTAAGTCTTATAATAATAATTATAAAGAATTATTTATGCAATCATGAAATGACCATACAACCTTCGAGGCATACCGTTTATATAAGAATATAAAAAAATATAAATAATAATTTTGATAAATAAGAGTATTTGGGCTGACCTAGTTTGCCGGCAGCTCCTTGCCGTGGGTAAGCACAGTACCTTTTCCGAGGTGTATATCTGGTTGCCTGAGAAAACCATTTCAGATGCTCCCATTTAGGTTTCCCCTATATTGGTGTGGGTGGTATGTGGGCCCTGTATACAATTCTTTATAGTTATTATTTTACCAGAGGTGAGCAACTCGATTTGGCAGTTGTTAGAGAAATGTTGACAATTTGTTTGTGTGTTGCCGGTGATAGTTGGCAACCATATTTTTGATTAATCAACGTATCAAATTTAAAATTTGATTGAAAAACTCGTTTACTACTTCATTTAACTTAGTAAAATATCATAAAAGCACATAAAACACAAATAAAAATTTAAACTTTTTTTATACGTTTTCAGGGGAAATGAAAGTGTTTTTTTGTGTCCGTTTTTAGGCACTATTGCAGATATTACCACGACGTGGAATATTTCGAAACGGCGGAAGAGGAATTTATTCATTTTTTGAAAAAAATTAACGGCACTAGCTGGGCTTGGATGAAAAGAGATTGTAAGTACTAAAATTGACGCTTGAAAAAAAGTTGCATTTTAAACAGACTTAAACCCCATGCTCAGAGCTTGGACGTGTCAAACATTTGTTTTTTGAGGTTAGATCTTTGTTTAAATGATTGAACGATGTAGCGGAATACGTTAATTGCCTTTTAGTTTTGGCGTAAAGCAAAAAAAGGGAAACACCGCCCAGAAGATACGTCTTGATATTAGTGTCTTTTTGGTCAATGTTTTTGACTGTTCGTTACGGTTATCGTGATATCTGCGACTGCGCAGTTGCTAAATGTCATTCATAAATGTTGTTTTTTTCTCAAGTCTTTTTTTTATTTGCTTTTCTAACCATATCGTGGAGAAAAATATTAATTTAGTGATAGGACTGGGAGATGGACACCCTAACATAAATGTAGTCAGGCAAATGATTTTGCAAGATATCTTTGGTGGAGTATAGAAGAAATCGAGACTCTGCAAACTTATTTGTACTTACTCACCTGTTTATTAAAAAAATTAACAAAAAATAAAATCCAAATATACAAAATTTTTGTAAAACAAAACAAACTTTTATAGCCTAAAAATCTTCCACCACAGAATCACATCAAGTTTGGTTGATTGTCTTTTTAACGGTAAAGGTATTCGCTATTCGACGCTAATTAGCGCCGGTGGTTACCTTTAATAAAGGTAACAGCCGGACAGAGCGCTACTGCGCCTGCCCAGAATAAAGGTAAGGTTAACAGAGTGACCAAAATCTCCTTATTAAGGAAGAATAACTGTAGTTAGTTTTCGCAATATTTTTGAAAAACCTATTTATAAAATTGCTAAATTTACTAAAAAGGTGCTTATCATCAACTTCATCTTCTTTAATTCGAAGAAAATCGGTAAAAAAGTAGGGTTATATTTAACAAAAAAGTTAGGTTATATTTAACGTCAACTACAAAAGTCGATCTGACCAAAAACTCTTTTTGCGAACATTCCGTTATCGTTATTAAAAATAAAAATAATATAACTTCGCCGTTAAATGTACTGACCAAAAAGAACCTGGCAAATAACTGAAAATGGCCAAAACAAACGAAATAATTTGAAACTTTTTAAATATGGCGACGGTCGCGGCTACAAAAGTAAAGTTGAAATAAATTTAACTCTGCCGGCGGCAGCCAGAGACAGATGAGTGGGGGAAATAGGGGAAAACCTGCTTAATTGCTATTATACGTCGACGCTTTGAAAACGGGGCTATGTTTTTACAAGCAGTTTTAAAACCAACCATCAATACTATTGTCGTGACGCTCCTTAGAGCTACACAACTATGCAACTAGTATGAATAATACACGCATTTAAATAAATGGTTGTATAATAATAAAATAAATAATAAACAAAATAGTACTTACATTAAAAATACACACACTTTCTTCATCATGTTGAACGGCTTATGTCTTGGGTTGATTCTTTACTCTCAAATATCGAATCACTACTAACTGACTCCTAACCTCTCTGAAACGTTTTTATAAACCTATTCTAACATTGATAGTTCATTCAACAGGACCTTCCGACCTTTCGTTGAACTAGGATGTTAGGATAGTTAGTTATTGTAAAATACGAAAAGTTTATACTTAATAATAAATTAATAATTAAAACACTAGGTTATTGAATCGCGAGTTTAACCTTAAACGTTGCACAGAGGTAACTGTCTTGAGAGTATGTGATTTTAACACATAAACACGTCGCGGATTGAATTATGTTATTAAAATATTACTTTTTGTAATTATTGGAAATTACCCTTATGACACTATTTTAACGCGTGTGCCAATATAGCTTGTGTTCAGTGAACTCAACCAATTTTATTTTTCTGTTTTAGCTTATTTGTGTGACAGGAAATTGGTGTCAGACGTTGTTGCCGACGCGAAAATAACCTCTTGGTTCAGCGAAAATATAACGACATCAACTAAAGAAGATAATGGGTAAGACTTAGAATAATGCAGTAACCAAAGAAATTAAAATAAACTAAAGACCGCATTAAAATTCTAAGGCAAATCAGACATGTGGGCTCGAGTTCCAGAGCATTTGAGTTGCCGAGTTTCCATAATTATCTCGTATTTTGTTTCCTATGATTATATAATATTGCAGTAGGTAGCAAAAATAACATAAACAGGGTATCTAGGAGCCCTGAATACCGGGAAAACTGGGAAATAGACGGGAATTTCACAGAACCTTGAAAAACCGGGAATTGGACGGGAATTTTAAAATTAAACCGGGAATTTTTAGTTAGCAAATAATGTATGGCCAAGGGGTCATCAGCTGCAGACAGTAGGTGTACAAATCGTTGAAAATACTTTAACAATACCTGACAATACTGAACAATACTGAAGACAATAGTGGACAATACTCAACAATATTTCAGTTCTCGACAGTAGGTGTACAAATCAGCTGCAGACAGTACTGGAGGCAATACTCGAGACAATACTGGACAATACAAGACAATACTGGACAATATTTCAGTTCTTGACAGTAGGTGTAAAAATTTTTGGCCAGCTGTTGAACCCTCGTTTATAGCTAAAACTTTTTACTGCACCCGAAAACCGAATCATATAATTAACATTTTTAGCTTCCCTAGTAACGTAACTTCTGGTATCTTACAGTTGCAACTTGCACGTGTCACATAGGCTGGAATTTATAGTCGATCCTCAAGGCTTCCTTAAGGCTAAGTGATCTTTGCGGCCGCTCGTAAGCTACCTTAAGGAGGCCTTGGGTTGTGTTTTTCAGGTTAGGTTCAGGTTCAGGTTTTATGTGTAGTTGTTGGTGTGATTTTTGGAGAGTAGTTTTTTTTTGTGTTCTTTTTTGGTGAATAATGACGAATTTCAAGATTTCTGGGACTACTTGGAGTATCAGAATATAATATGGTAGAAGTAGAAGAACCCTTCGCACCATATCAGCGAGTTAAAAACAAATACCTCAGGGATTTTGACAACCCTTTTGAGAGGTTATAGCTTTTCTTAAAATACAATTGTTCTTCTTTCATTTTTTCATGGTTTATAGCTTTAAAAACTACAACATGCGATTTAACAAAATCAGTAAAATCACACAAACTAAAAAATAACCTAACATTCTTGACAACCACCACAGTTCTCCACACAAAATCCTGTTTTGGCTCAAACCTGACAGCACCCAACAAAAAAAAACCGCGAAAATGCGACGTTGCCACATATTCCGCGACCTCAGAGTGGCTTTCAACAAGCCTTTCTCGAGAAAGGCTTTATGAAACGGACTCAATGAGAAGCTTAAGCTGACAGGTGTCAAGTTTTGTGCTATTTTAAATGACCCTTTGTCAAAATTTTAGAAGGATGCCAGTTTACCCTAGGGCTAGTTGCACCTAGAGGCCCTCTATACATTTGAAAGTTATTGTTTTATCAGAGGTGGGCAATTCATATTGCATGTAAAAGCGATTTTATGAAATGGACTGATGTTTTGTTGTCTCTTTTTATAATTTCCCCAGAAAGTTTTTTGAAAGATTGATTTTTTTTGGTTACTAAAATATGTTTTGACAAAAAAAATAAAAACAAACAGTAAATATACACGCGGAGATATTAAAAATGTAAATAATAGGTAAAATATAAAGACTATTATTGATCTTTATTTTTGTTACTCTTTTTCTTAAAATAAAACACGGAAAAATAATGTGTTATTTATTAAGAAAGTACATGCTAAATGAGTATGTTTGTACCTACTGCTTATAGCTCACTTACCCCGCAAATTCGGCTATTTTTATTAATTTTCGAGCTTTCCAATATGTCAAGCTTTGACAAAAAAAAACAGTAAGGTTCACAGGAGATTTAAAAATGTTAATAGTATTAATTTTCCATTTTTCTTGCATGTCTTTTTCCATTGAAAAATGAAACAATACAAGGTCGTAGGCGCGAGTATTTTTACAGTTTCTTATAAGATTTCTAAACCGCATATAAATAATCCAATTTAAAATTTGATGTCCCTAACAACTGCCAAATCGAGTTGCTTACCTCTGGTAAAACAATAACTGTCAAAAATTGTCAACTCTCTATTACACCTAAGCTCGAACGCAGCTCAATTTAGATCGGACGGGGTTTTGTTAGTTTTAAGTTTGTTTTGCAATGATTGTTTTTATATTTTTATTTTGAGACTTGTAAAAATGCCCAAGAAGTGTGTATTATATAAAAAAAGTGCTGAAAAATGGCCGGAACTATATGTATTTTCACTGTTAAGTAACATATTTTAATTAAACCACTATTTAGAATATTATTTCAGAACCGAATTACCTACGGATGCTATTTTCTTAGATTTAGTTACTGATTTGGAAAAATGCGCGGTCTGGTTTATTTTAATTTCTTTAATATAAATGCTTACTCAAGAAATAATAAATAAACAATTTGAAAATAATTTTGAAGCACAATTTATTTACTAAATATGTTCTAATCACTTTTCTTTATTCGTTATAAAGTCCCATTGCTATTTTGATGGCACTAATTCCAAGGTATGGTATATAATTTTATATTTATTATAAGTAAATTAACCACTATATGATAGGCATCCTAGTGCTAATAAACAACACGCACTTTTTCCTGCCGTTAGCCATTCTCTTGGGCTGTGGTTGTATTTTAACGATTGGCCGAAGTAGGGAATGGGATTGTTAATAATTCTCTAATATATTTTTAACATCGCCACCTAGAGGATAATTTTTTTCCAGCGCCACCTAGAGGAAAATTTTTTTCTCTTGTACACTTCGCGACACATAAAAGGCATACGCCGATTTTATATGCAATATGTCCTTTACGATTTAGCAACCTGTTCTGTCACAAAGTGTCAGTGTCCACTCATTGTCCTTTTTTGTTGTCACAGTCTTGTCCAACTCACAAATTATGTACCTACGGGTATAGAAGGCAATCTGACGACTTTTTTTGCTCCCGTTGCGCCTCTAGTGACTCGGTCTCGAAGCTTGAATTAGGGTAGCGGCGCGGTCATTTTCAAAATATTCGGTGTGTAACTGGTTACCCATCAGCATTTTTGAACGGAATAGGCTAAAAAAATGTAATTAACAAATAGGCCAAATAAATGCCCTATTAGAGAGTTAATAGACCATCAAAATTGGTGATACCGTAGGCAAAATCGGTTATTTTTCTCCGGTATCCAAAAATATCCGAACCGAAATACGTTACTTAAGGAGGCTTAACGGGGCCAGCTCGGTTTTTTCTTGCAATCAACCAGATTTATTTCTGAGCAGAAGCTGCAGCTGGTAGGTGATAATTCGTTTTTTGTTTAGTTTTTAATTTTTTTGTGAAAGTGAAGTTGCAAAAACAGGAATTGTTGTTTTCTATTCTATATACATTAACAGTTTGTATGTGGGCAAAATAATACGGTTACGGTAATTTATGTTTGTGGTATAAAAACTCTTTTTAGAATCTCAATTACGGTAATACGGTAAGCAATTAAGGTGACGAGAAATTAGTGGTCTATTAACTGTCTATCCGTATAACAAAATTTGGATGGATATTGTATGGATATGATTTTGTGATTCAAAACATGTCCAGATAGCCCCGAGATGGATGCTATATTTTCGGATATGCAGTGGATATCCACATGAAGATATGCACTGTATATCCACCGAAAATACACCGCATATCCATGGATGACTAATTTATATTCGGTGGATATGCAGTGCATATCTTTATGTGGATATCCACTGCATATCCTAAAATATATCATGTATATCCATCTCGTAGCCATCTGGAGATGTTTCGAATCACAAAATTATAACCATACAATATACATCCAAATTTTGCGATGTGGGTATTGAATAGGCTGTTTTTCCTTTGGTATGTAGAAACTTTGCCCGATACTTACCGTTAAAGTCTGTTTCAGACTCTGGCGGTAAATGCAAGGATGGAATTGCATTAGAAGGCTTCGTCCACAGTTTTTTGAATAGTTTTCTGGTTTAAAATGTCGGGTGCATACTCTAAACCTATAAAGCGTCTCAGATGCTAAACCATTGTCTTTGGTGAGCTTGATCTCTAGAGTGTAGAAAGCGATGAAGCAGAGAATCACTGGGACACAACACTTGGGCATGTTTTCCAGTTGTACTTATTACAAAAATCTATTACTGTAACAGTTCAAAAAAGGCCAAAAACACACAAAACTAAAAAACTTCAATAAAAAGACCTCATGAAAAGAACGAAAAGACGATGTAACTTGTTTTTTGCGATGCCCTTAGTAAGAGTTTTCTCTAAGTCCGTAGATATATGCTTTATGGTCCAACTCAAAAATGTCACGACAGCTATCGATTCGATAACTAAGTTTTACCAAAATTAGATGGAGGTTGGTCTGTTCGTCGGGTTGACGATCATTATGGACCAGACAAGTCCGCTATAGTAAGACTAAAAAGGAAGGAACTGGCTTGACCAAAGTCAGCACACCCCAACAGGATCAGCAAGTCACTAATTTTCTAGAGGAACACCCATTTTCCACGGCCAGAGAAGCAAAATTAACAGTGAATTTTCCTGCTACGGTAAGAACTGCACTAAGACGAATAAAGAAGTCGAGGCTGAGATGTCGTATTACAGCTAAAAAGATACGGCTAAGTAAGAAAAAAAAGCAAGCCAGATTACTTTCTCGAGACAGAAAAACTATAAGCAAATGGTGCAATGACCAAATACTGAAGTAAACTGATATTTTTGATTTTTGTTTATCGATAGGTTTTTTATTTCTATTTTGTTGATCCTGTTTATGTGTATTGACCTTTCTGAACCCAAGTCCTTCCAGTTCTTTCTTCTTTGTATTTTTCTTTTAGTCGCACTATAGTGGACTTGTTTGATCTATTTTGACCGGCTATTTGACGAAGGGGTCAACTTTCTTCTAGTTCTGCCAAAATTTGATTGAATTGCTTTATTTATAATAAAAATTTTGTTTTAAAAATCTTTTATCTTTTTTTATATTTCGTAACAGCAACCTTAAAACTATAGAACCAGTAAATATCGGTAAAAATACTTTCAGTCTCCTTAACAAAATTTGTTTATGTTGTCTAAAAGCGTTAACGTACAAAAGTAAAATTTTTAATACATAGACATGTGCCTAACTTCTGCTGTATGCGTTTTATATGTCGCGAAGTGTACTAGCCTGTGTCAGTTCAAGGTTTTCGTTTGGATGATTTATTTAAAAATTAGTTTGTGCCCTGTTTTATGGTTTATAGTGTCTAAAGCATGGATCTATTAGTTACCATTCACCGAAAAGTTGGCTAAATAGCCGTAAAAAGAAAAAAGAAAGCCTGGAATAGAAAAAAATACATTTATTTTGCCTGATAAGAGGTCGGCAGTGGTAAGATAGGAATTTACATGTATACTTAAATTAAGCACATTATTTTTGGCATTTTAAAATATTGAGCAATTAAATGCAAGGATAATAAACTCAAGGAAACGCATGCTGCTGTTCATAATATTCCTTAAGCCGCATGCGGTAAGAGCAGCATGCCACTGCTATAGTTTATTTTCCTTGCGCCTTACTGCTTACCTTATGGAACTATAATCAAACACATTTAATTGTGTATGCATGTCATGAACCAAGCCTAAAGTAATAAACAATAATTTGAAAAACTAAAATGGTTTTCTTTATGCAACAGCACTTATTCAACACCGGAGCGTCGGCGATGATGCATACACGTAAAACAGGGCACAACATTTTTGGAAAGGGACGAGGCAAAAACCAACTCGAAAAAGAGTTTTTAAAATTGCCGAAAAAATTTTTAAATAAAAAATTCAAACGAAACTGAAATTTGAACTGACACTGGCATTGTTTATATTTCGATTTTGACATCGATCAGTTGTGAAGAGTGGATTCACTGTCAAACGGGTGTGCAGAGGCAACACCTACTTAACTAAAAAGCCAGTTAACTCTTTTTCGATTTAGTATCATTTAGCCTACTATAGCGGTCATATTGACACCCAAATGACAGAAAATCCATGTTTTACCTGTCAATTTGGTTATAAAAATGGCGGCAATCTTTGGCTAAAGGACACTGAAGAGATAAGAGTTAACTGGCCTTTTAGTTGAGAACGGTGTTGGCCCAGGACGCTTATTCTTGACCGACCGTGAAGTTAGGTGAACGAAATTCCCCGTGGAAAAAGGTGGCGAAAAAAGCTCACCTCACGGTTGTTCAAGAATAAGCGTCCAGGCTAGTATAAGAGAAAAAAAAATCTCTAAACAAAACTATCAAGGTTTTATTTGAAAGATTGATAAACCGAAAACAGAGTTAGCGGGCCAATGTTTGTCAAAACTGAGGGCTGGAAAAAAATGTGGGTCGATTATTAGGATTCCGATGTCTATCTTTAGAGCGGTTATATAATCAAAGGTTGTATTGAAAATATGAGGTATCAAACAGTCGCTTGGGTTCCAAAAGATACAATAATTAGCTTTTAAGATACAAGGAGGTATATTTAGAATGTATGTACTAACCTTTTATGCAGCGAGGATTTCCATTTTTTTTAAGCAGCCAGGATTTTCAGTTAATATAGATATAATAGTGACACTTTTGAAGTTGTTTTTTACCCTATTATGCATATAGAGCAAGAGTTCAAGGTATAAAATATGATAGATAGGTAACGCTCGCCATTTTTTGATAATATGTGCATTGGACAAAATTGTAGATAAGGGTCTCGGCACACCAATCCAAAGGTGGGCAATTTTAGACGGGGTAGGCTAACCCCCACCATTTTCGCATATTTGATGTAGTAGTACCCCCAGACCAAAAATCAACTGGTTTGCCGGACCTCATTCATGGATAAGGGTTCGGCACACCACTCTAAAAGTGGGCATTTTTAGAGAAAGAAATAATGTCCTAGAATTCAGTAAATCATGTTATCAATTTTAGAACCTGTCAATTTACTAAACTTTAGTACAATATATTTGATTTTATCTTCTCTGTGTACTTGAATTTAGTACGGCCTTACTAATATCTATCTTTGTACAGTATTTATCGCTAGTATAAGCTTAACAGACACTAATATTTGATTTAAACATTTAAGCATGAAACTCTAGTACAGCTGCTACTAAATATAATTATAAAAATGTTTTGGTTTTAGTATTTACCATTGAACTAATGATAAGAACATAAGTACTTACTTAAATATAGCATTACTTTTTATTCTTTATAAAAATTGGTATTAGTAAATTATGTTACTATCACTTAGTATACCGACCGCTTCAAGCTACTGCGAACATAGGGGGAATCAAGTCCAATTTACTCTCCGTGCCGTACGACCGAGGTGGATTCGAAGCACGCTGCAGTGTTATCTTTTGGAAATTCATTTTGTTTTTATTATTTTGTTTTATTTCTGCCTTGCTCGAGAAACAGATGGGTAAGTTCTTAATTGAAATAATACATTTTTAAAATCAAAAATGGATGTCTACGAAGTTGCCGAAAAAGTGCAGATGGTCAAATGGTCAAATCGTCATAACCCAACACACGTTCGATATTGGTCGAGGGAAAATTTGCATTTGTATTTAAATGTTTGGGGGGGGGGGGTATTATAGGGGAACACGTAATTGGGCCATTTTTTATTAACGGCAATTGCAATTTGAATGGTCCTAGATACTTGGATCTACTGCAGCAGCACATTATTCCAACTGCTAGGCAGTTGTTAGGTGTAAGATTTGGTGTAAGCTCCTAATGACTTCTATCTGTTTTTGAAGAAGCTTTTCAAATTATCACCCCTAACATGCTTGGAAACGTTAGAAGGGGTTTTTATAGTAGGCTCGGATATTGTCTAGCCGAGCAAGGAGGACTTTTCGAACATTTGCTTTAATTTTTTTTTTGACTGGGAGAATCTTTTTGGTTTTTAGAATGTATTATTTTATTTTGAAAACTTGCTTTTATTTTGTTTCTCCTTATTATTTTCATTGTAACACGTCGTCACTGATAAATCTGAGCAGTTGACAATAAAACGCTCTTATTTATCAGTGACAAAAAATAAGAAAATTACGTTATAAAAATTTGCGTATTTATTGACCAAATTCCGGTTTCATTGACTACGCTCCACACAGCACCGTGGTTAGAGGCGTACTAAATACCAAAGGAAAGTCATGCAAGTGGTGATCGCAAGCCTGAGTATTGGTTGCTTCACTGATAGGCGTGCGGTGTCTCTGCATGTACGTACACTGGCAAATTAGACTTCTTCCGCCCTATGTTCGCAGTAGCTTGAAGCGGTCTGTATAAGGATAGATACTAGTACAGGTGAATTAGATTCTTAATATTCTATATGCACGTACTAAAGGTTAATTTATTTGTACTAATTTTTAACGGTTTTTTATTTTACTAGTTTTTAGTGTGTAGTACATACATACATACATATTTCTTTGTACGGTAAGCAAATAAGGTGACGATAAATTAGTGGTCTATTAACTCTCTATTATTAAATATGCTGTTTTTCCTCTGGTATGTAGAAACCTTGCCCGGTATTTACCATTAAAGTCTGTTTCAGACTCTGGCGGTAAATGCAAGGATGGAATTACATGCCGAATTAGAAAGCTTCGTCCGCAGTTTTTTGAATAGTTTTCTGGTTTAAAATGTTGGGTGCATACTCTAAACCTATAAAGCGTTTCAGATGGCAAACCATTGTCTTTGGCGAGCTTGATCTCTAGGGTGTGGAAACCGATGAAGCAGAGGATTACTGGGACACTCTGGAACACTGGAACACAACATTTGGGCATAGTTTTCCAATTGTACTTATTACCAAAATCCAACAAATTACTGTAACAGTTTAAAAAAGACCAAAAACACATAAAACTAAAAAACTTCAACAAAAAAAACCTCATGAAAAGAGCATACGATGACATTGATGGACATTGATTAAGATAGATGTTATCGGCGCGATTTGTCGCGTGAGCTTTGGGACCGAGTCCCCAGAGGCGCTGTAACTTGTTTTTTGTGATTCCCTTAGTAAGAGTTTTCTCTAAGTCCGTAGGTATAAGCTTTGTGGTTATTTATTGTCAGTCAACACATAATTTCAAACATTTCCCTAGCAACTGTCAAATCCAGTTGCTTACCTCTGGTAAAACAATAACTGTCAAAAATCTTTTACAGGGCCTCTAGTCTAAGTGAGAGTGCAGAAAGTGTATTTTTCAGGACATATATAAATCCCATATTTTCATATGATTGTAGAAGTTTGTTTTCAATCTCTTGATAATTTTCTGCTCTTTTATTTCCTAACAATTCGGTCACCACCATTCTAACGACTTCCCACGCCTCTTTTTCTTTTCGCTCAAGCACAGCATCAAATCCCGAATCCACGAGAAGATTTCTTAAGCCCTGTTCTCACTATGCATCAAACACATGCATCTTTTTACATGCATCTTTTTCTTGAAGCATGGAGCTGTGGGGGGTGTTCACACTATGCATCTTTTTTTTAGAGGAAATGCCATTTTTAGCCAACATAACAAAATCACCAATTAAAAAAATCAAAAAAACCCTAGATTTTTAACTGCTTTGTTTACTTTTTTCCTATACCCTTTTCTAGCGCATTCGCTAAAAGTTTAAGTATGCAACCAGCAATATTTTCACGACTGAATATTTGGTGTTCTTGAAGAATTCTAGAAATAAAGAATTATTCCAGAAATAAAGAATTCTTGGAAAAAAGAAAAAGTCGAAAATTCTGGATTGTTCTAGGATAAGAAATATTAAATAAATAGGATTGACAGGCTTGGAGTGGGAATTAGAACTTGCAGATTGTGAGCATTGGCAAACAAGAATTTTAGAAAGTTTTAAGGTGATTAAAAAATATTGAAAATAAAACTCATAACCTAAAATTCACAGCTGATCAGCAGCATAAAAAAAAACGGTTGGTAATCAAAAGGTAACTAGAAATTCCCCAGCATGCATGCAACTTTCTGATAAAAAATAGAGCATGTTCTATTTTAGCGCATCTTGCAGCATGCGTCTTTTTTCGACGAATTTCATAATGTGAACACACAAGATGCATGCATCTTTCTGAGAAGCATGAAAAAGTTGCATAGTGAGAACAGGGCTTTATTTGAGGTCCATCTTGGCTTCGCTTATTCTGGGAAATTTTTTTTTTATGTGATTGAAGGCACGAAGTTCTCTATTCCTAGCTTTACCGAAGATTTTAATAATTGATATGTAAAGGGAATCAAAGGATTGTTCGTAATATTTTTCACTCCCGGTACAAAAGATCGTCTTTGTGGCCAATTTCTTCTTTTATAGTGATGCTTTTCAGTTCGGCTATCCTATTCGCATAGAAAACAACAGTATTTTGTATACCCCAAATGCATGCCAAGGAAAACAGCTACTACCAAATCTGTACAACCAACCAACCTTATTTGTTATATTGCACAGTTTCCAACAATAGCTTCATACTGGGATATGTCTCCTTCATGTAAGCAGCATAACCAATTGGTACTGATCGAAATATGTAGTATAATAAGGTTGTGCAGGTTCCACTGTTATAGTCTACATGGTAAAAACAACGCCTTTTGTTCTGGCAAATCCAAGTCTCTTATAAGGTCCCTCAACTCAGTTTCTGTTATTCTGTGTGGTTTCTTGCTACCACAAGGTTCATAAAGGACGCCCACGGTTTATCAGAATGTGCAAAATCAAACCCGTTGCTTAAGAGAAAGTTCAATCATAAAATCATTCACTATAGAAACTGCAATTCGTTAAACCAATTTTTTATCCGAACCTTATTTCTTCAAACCCACTCGAAATTTATAAGACCCGTTTTTAATCGAACAATTGTTCATTAAACTCATTCAATATCAAACTCGTAATTTGTAAAACCCATTTTTAATAAAACCCGGAATTTGTCAAACCATTATTTTTCATAACCGGAATTCGTAAAACCCGTTGTTTATCAGAAAATTTTTGCTAAATTGATTGCGAATTCGCCCATAATACATGAACCGGAGGCGTATTGAACACTCCCAAGCAACAATTATAGTCAATTTCACTGGTGCCATTGTCATTGCCACCAAAAAAGGGTTAAATCGTAGTAATAGTTCCTACAAAAAACTATTTATAGGAAAAATTTCATTATTTTCACTTAGTGTGGTCACTATTACTGTTAAAAAATTACCACACTGTCGTAAAAATATAAAGTTATACGCGAAAGTAATATATTCCACTATATACCATTACTAGAACCACGAAAAAACTTTACAGTGCGGGGCTTACTTCATAGTTGTCAAATTTAATTTCTTTAATATTACTTTTACGAGGTAACGACTCTACTGATATTAATTTGGTTGCAATTCAGTAGCCCCTACTCAATACAAAACTACAAAGTTATGGAGTCAACACGGTCGCCTATATACCACGCAGTAAGAAATAAATGTGCATATAGTGTAAAAACTTTCACCTACGAGTTATCGCTACTTTACTGACGTTGTAAATTAATGCAGCGTCAACTGGATGCGCGACGCCGCCATGCAATTTACTTCTACTAAACATGGAATTCAAATCAAAATTTAAAAATACCTCATTAAATCATTGATTAGTAGTTGCATGTATCAATAAAAGTAAAAATATTAATATTCAATTAATAAAACATATTAAAACTGGAAATACATTTAATTTGGAAATCCTAACCTCAAATAAATCCGATTTTTTATCGACATTTTAGATAAAACTAGGTCAAAACTGGGGGGCGCGCGGTTTTTTTTATCAAAAAATCAGCATTTTTAATCAGTAAAGTGCTATACGTTTATAAATTTAGGATGCTGTGACTTCAGAAGAGTGTTTAATAAAATGGTAATTATTAGCTATAGGTTATGATATAGATAATATTTTTGTTTTCTGTCATGTCTTCACATATTTTATGGGGCGTGTCCTGATATAGTTCAGAAAAAGATCAACATATTTTCAATTAATAATGTGAGAAAGAGAAAACCTATAAAAACCCTAAAAAGTCAGAAATACTACTTTATGTGGTAAACAGGACGTCGGGATAACGTGCCCGTTTACTACCCGCGACGACATAATTCCTATATCAAGAGTAATCTTTGCCGTCGCGATGTAGTTGTATAACCGTCCCAATGCATTCCCAAAAACGGTGAATACCTCGAGGTATAGTAGTAATAAAACCGTCGCCGTGGTATAACGCCACAACTCTATTAGGGATAGGGCGTGGAGACGGCCACCACGTCGCGACTGATTTTGTTGCTTGGGCTACCTGTGAATACTTTTAGCCAAGTGAGTGTGGGCACATGAACGACAAATGCATCAAAACGCCGCGCCACCTGCGTGTACTTCTCCGGTTCATGTATTATTGGCGAATGCGCAATCAATTTAGCAAAAATTTTCGGATAAACAACGCTTTTTACAAATTACGGGTTTTACAAATTCCGGTTTTAAAAAATAATGGTTTAACAAATTTCAGTTTTTATGGTAAATCATTCTTACGAATTAAGTATGGTCTGATAAATTCCTGGATTGATAAACCATAGGCTTTCTTAGTTTATTATTCAATTGCGACACTTTTTAGCTATATCGAAATTTTCGTAGGACAAACCCTTTTAAAGGCGTGAGTTTCACCGCCATAATTTAAGTAGGGAGGGTCAAGCGATATATTAAACATATTTCAAATGACTTTTAAAAAATGGTAAAGGTTTAAAAATCTAGCGTTTTCGAGATATTCAACTCTGAGGACCTCGCTTTTTCGTTTCTGCCAACTAATTTGTGTTTAATAGTACCTTCATTATGGACGCCCAGGGTTTATCAGAATGTGCAAGATCAAACCCGTTAAATAAATATAGATATTGCAATTCGTTAAACCAATTTTTTATCCGAACCTTATTTCTTCAAACCCATTCAATAAGACCCGTTTTTAATCGAACTATTGTCCATCAAACTCATTTAATATCAAACTCGTAATTTGTAAAACCCATTTTTAATAAAACCCGGAATTTGTCGAACCACTATTTTTCAAAACCGGAATTCGTAACACCCGTTGTTTATCAGAAATTTCTGCTAAATTGATTGCGCATTCGCCAATAATACTTGTACAGGTAGCGTTCAATAGTTTGTGTATAGATGTCACTTGCATTCCAGTTAAGAACAAATTTCTGATAAACAACGGGTCTTACGAATTCCGGTTTTTATAGTGAATCGTTCTTACGATGAAAATTTTTATTAAATACGGTCTGATAAATTCCTGGTTTGACAAACCATAGGCGTTCTTAATTATTATATGCTTCATTAAAGATCCATTGTTAATTTTGTTTCTATTTTTTCGACATGCTAACAGAGCGGAGCTGATTAAAAATCTTGGAATAGTGGTCGCTTTCATGGCAACGCACAGTGGCCTGACAAGATGGCAAAATTTCCCACAAAACATTGACCATAACATTCACGAAAAGTAAGTAAAGGTTTGAAAAAATTGTTTCAATGATAAATTTTGAAAACTATTGAAAACTATTTGAAGTTCTTCAAAATCTGTTGTTACTACGTTTATTTCGACGGTCCGGGATTGAAACTCAAGCCGCTTGAAATTATAATCTCTCAAATCGGATTAAAAGTTAAATCTCTAATATAGAGTGTTTACCTGAAGATTGGATTGAAACATTGCGCTTGCGTAATTTTGATGTTTTTCTCATCTTAAAATGTTGTTTGTTGTCGTTTTGTAAAAAAATTAAATTGAAATCAAGATGGAAAAAAAAACATTACCCAAACGTTCTCGGGTGGAAAGGTATTAATTTCTTCTTCTTCTTGAAAAATTTTGTGGGTCCCAACGCCAGAATCAAGGTCGACGGCAAGGTTAATCCATCAGGCACCTTTATTTCGGCGGATTGACTTGACTTGAGTCAATCCAATCCAAAAAATTTCTGGATTGGATCGAAGTTTTCGATCCCTTAATCCCACGTGTTTATATCGGAGATTTAAGCGAGATTTATAAAGCCAATCGGGTTAGTTAAGCTGGGTTCATACAGAAATAAAATAACATAAGATAACGTAAAAATAAGATAACATAAAATAAAAAAAATTGGGCGTTCACACAGAAAAATAACATAAAATAAGAGATCAGTTCCAGCCAATCAAAACGCGAATATTTGCATATGCGATTTTGAATATTACTATACCAAATTGTCTCCTGTCATTCGTTCCTTGCGATGACGTCACGGTCATGCGTGGAACGTGTTTTCAGATAAAATAAAATTAAAAGATACGTTTGTCATCTTTTTGTTGTTATGTTATTTTATCTTATTTTTGTCTCTGTATGAACGCCATCAAGCAGTCCCATAAGGTGAACTCTTATTTTTTATTTTTTCTTCTCTTATGTTATCTTATTTTTATTTCTGCATGAACCCAGCTTAAGAGTATAAAAATACCCGTCACATTATTTACTACGTTTTCACGTAGAACTGAATACGTTTTCAATACGATTCACTTTCAAACCTTCTATGAAAACGCGGCGAATCGAACTTTTTTTTCGTTGGCCCTGCCTAGAGGTCTTGTATACGATGTTTTACCAGAGGTGAGCAACTGGACTTGGCAGTTGTTAGGGAAATATTTAAAAACAAATTGTGTTTTGGCAATGATAGTAACCCCTGACAATAAATAATTTTGTCACTGTCACATTTTTGATTAATGGTCAAGCCATGATGAACCTTAAAATAATTTTCTTAAATACCTCTTAAATTATTTTTAGATGTGCTAAAATACACTTTACTATTACACGTTTTTTGGTAAAATTAAAGACCATTAAAAACTTTGATTGAAAGAAATTAATACCACCTTATGTTTTACACACTTTGAAAAATTACAATTTTTGCTGTTTTTTGGATAAAAATTGCAAAATAAAAATACGACACCCCTCAAGATGACAGACAGATGACATAACAGAAATTTTTGTCCATCTTTCTATAAAATACTTTTTTATAGCCTGCTGTCTCTCTCCAACAACCTTAAATATTTTTCATTTTAACAGAGAAAAAATGTTTTTGGCAGTACTTTTTTTGAACGCTAAAAGAACAGTGAAAATTTAAAAAATTTCAGTGTTTTATTCTAGAAATCGAAAGTTTGGAAGGAAAGCTTTAAAATGTGAGCAATATCATGGCATACAAATGTGAAAAACATAGTAAAAAATTGCTTCATCAAAAACGTTACCCCTTAAATTATGCTAAAATATTTTAAGCCTTAAATTACCATCATGGCTTTACCATTATAGTCTTTCAAATTTCCAAAAATCATATCCTATGAGGTATTTTACAAAAATATTGTAGACTTCATCATAACCGTATCATTACTTTTTAAAAATGCCAAATTATTTTTTTTCTCTATTTGGGTTTTCCAAAAGGGGAAATGGAGGCAAAATCACGCGGACCTTAAACGATCAATAACATATGAAGGAAAATAAATGCAAGAATGGCTTATTCGATTGGGTGATTTTTGAGGACCATGGTAAAATATTTTTGTTGTTAATTTTTAGGCATTTTCACAGACTACACAATAAAGCGATAGACGAAACTTGGTACAAAAGAGCGGTGGAATATCACTATGCGGAACCGAACAACTTTGTTTATTCTGTGCCCTACGAAATAGGCAAGTACCTACTTTCCTCCCTCCTGGTAGACCATTGAAGGTTTGTAACTAACTTTGTTCATACGGGTCTCTTAAAGCGCTTTTATATAAGTTTGAAAATTTTGTCCTATAAAGACCGCTAAAACCGTTTTAAGCATTAAATCGATTTTATTTTAAAGCAATTTAAGAAAGCGATTTATTGCTTTAAAACCGATTTTACGGTCGGTATAAACACTTAAAAAACCTTTTAGCGCATTGCTCTTATCCTAAGGAAATATTCAACCCTGGTTTTACCGAAAAATCTGTTTTTAACATAATTGTTTTATTTATTTTCTTTTTAAATTGACCTTTAATGAAGGATGTATAAACCCTCGGAGCGATTTTATTTAAACCCGACCTTATATAAAACCGGTTTTAGGTGCGTATAAACGTAGTAATTGATCCGGATAGAAGGACGTGTTTGATTGGCTTTCAGGGAACTGTCAGCGCCTAACTTTGCTATTGGTGGAAATCTGCGGGAAAGTTCGGGCGATTTTCAGCCTGGAATGAGTTATCTTCGGTATATACCGCGGTTATTCTTTCGGTTGACAACTTTGACAGTAACTGTGACGTCATATTCCCCACCACTCAATAATTATAAATGAATTAAATGGCTCGCTGAAATGCATTGGTTAAGAGTAAAGGAATGTAGAGTTATCTTTTTGTTTTTTCAGACTTGCAATAAATATTAAAACATGGAATAGTGCTTATTTAATTTAATTAAATTTATTTTAAAGTTTTTTGCCCATAATACTGCTAAAAAGGTCAATTTGTGGGCTCGTATTACAAATACATACCGTTAAGCAGAAGAATTGCTGTTTCGATGTCGTTGATCTAGATCAACATTCCTTATCCTTTATAGTTTACCACTTTTCTTTCATTTCCTAAACCTAAAAAACTTCTCACAAAAAAAACATACCCTTAGCAATAACCAAAAGATGAACCCAAGTCCAGGGTGTGGTTATAAATGGTAAATACCAAAAGTAAATCAGCTGATCCGTTACGTCACAATTTCCCCTACTTTGGTTAAAACCAAAATACCAATTGAGAATCATTCCACGCCTTTCGTCTTATACCTGGGCCGAGGCCACGGAAGTAAAAAAAGGTGGAATGATAATATCGTAGATAGAGGAAATACTGAAGATAGGTAACCTTACGGGCTAAAATGTTAGCAAAAATTTCGTTCGTGGATAACTCCCCAGAGCGCGCATAGTCGCTTTTGGACAACTCGACTGTCATCATCCCAGTGCATTTCGCCGCAGCGAAATCTGTAAGCATAGAAGACATAATCAATTTTCCTTTGCAATCTGTAATAACTCTTCAATGTTTCACTTGACTTCGTATAGGTGGCGCTATTAACTTAGCATTAACATTCCTCCTGCGCTAGATAGTGTAGAAAATAGAAATATCACTGCCATTGTTTAGATTTGGTGGAAATCGAACAGTACATCATTGAAATTATAGCAACAAAAAACTGTTGGTAAATGTTTTCTCGGTAATTATGCAGTATACGGTTTTCTGCCATTTTTGATTTTTTATGAAAAATTCTTTATGGGGGCACCTATACTAGGGTCCCTAGGACCTCAAATCCGCCTGCGCCCGATTTTTTTTTAAGAGAAAAAAGGGTGCCCGGGGGGGGGGGGGTTGTAATGTTTTTCTGATTGTTTTGGGTTGGGTTGGGTTGGACTGTGTTGGATTGGGTGGTTTTAGTGAAAAAATTAAAAAAAAAAAAACAACCGGCGCAGGCGGATTGGGGGTCCTAGGGACTCTAGTAGGTGCCACCATAAAATTTTTTTTATAAAAAATCAAAAATGGCAGAAAACCGTATACTGCATAATTACCGTTTTTTCGCATTAATAATTAAGTAGGTAGGAACTATTTTAAAAAAAAAACATCGGGCAGTTCGGGAATTTCCTACAAAATTTCAGTTATAAACAAAATATTAAATATAAATAAATTTGGCTTAAGATATTTTAGCATAATTAAAGGGGTATTTTCTATCTACGATTTACGCCACTGATAAACCGGTATTCAGCAAAGAATCAAAAACTTGCGATAATTCTTCTTTCATGGCTTGGCTTGCTGTTCGGTTACCGTTGGCTTGCGTCGTCCGCTAGCGCCCTCTAACAGTTACTCGGCAAAACAAAATTTTTGGTTTCCATACTTTCCGCAAGGTAAATGGGGGGCACCACTTGCCTGATCAGGGTTTATAACGAGTGGAAGTGCAACGGACTATTCTCACTTCCACTTATCAGTTACATATCTTAAGTATTTTCTATCTACGATAATATCCCCTGAGAAATTTCACAAAAATGACCGCCTTATGTAAGTGACAGTTAAGAGCCTAATCAATCGAATCGTCTTTTCCACAATCAGTAAATGGTATTTTTACCGTGATTTTTCGTAATATATTAAAATTTTGTTTTTTTTTTTAATTTTTGTTAATAGAAAAAGTAAAGTTATATCATTTTTAGATAGGTTTCAAGTCCCCCTGTAAACATTATATATATATTTGCCTGCTTTTTTATCAGCCACACACTGTTTGAACCAAACCAAAAGTTACTAGAATGTTACTGCATTATATTTTCGGCTTTTTTTGCGTATTTTTGCTAAAAATATAGTGTTTTGATTTGTTGAGTGCTGTTATACAACCGGAATGACTAGTTTTTTGCCTTTCATAAGTGCTGTACGATAACCCTTTTTAATATTAGCCTCTAGAGTTGGGGGAATTTTGTCAATACCAACTGATTTAGGCTCACAAATGTCAGTTACATGTAGCGGTCATTCAGTGGCGGTCCCAGCCATTTGAAAAGGGGGGGGGGCAGTTTTGATACGAAAAAAAAACTAGAATAAAATAAAATAAATAAAACTTAGTAACTACAAGCGCGGATTTGCCCCCAAATCTAGGAAGAAGGTACTCAGATTTTAAGTTTTTTCTTTCACATTTTTTATTTTAAAAAATGTTTTAGAAAATTGCACTGAAAAATGCATTGTTTGATTTAAAATTAAAATAAAATTGAATATATCAATGGTTTCAAAACGCAGCAGGCGAAAATTTTTAAGAAAAGGACACTACAAATGCCATTGTTAACACAAACTTAAACTAATACCGTAAATATCAAAGGTATTATAGCGCCGTAATTTACGTCCTACTTTTGATTTAATAAATATTTTCGTACCTACCTGAAATCCGCGCTTGAGTATAGTCCAATTTTTTGATGAGCGCACTGACGTCATTTTTGTCTCTGAAAACGTATTTCTTTGTTGTCAACAGCTTCAAATAAAATTTGTTGTTGTCAATTCTAAGTAACGGTTGAAACAATCAACGATATGACTTTTTTTACATATTTATTGTCGCTATCTCAAACAATGTATCAAATAGATATCCAAAAAAATGACGTCAGTCCGCTCATTAAAAAAATTAACTATAACTACGTATAATATTTTGACTTATAAAAAACATAGATAACAAACAAAACCTAATAGCTAAATACTTGTTTTTAAGATCTAAAAAGCTTTTTAACTTGAAACATTACCTTTTATATTGCACCTTATTTAAATATAAGATGCCTATCTCAAAAAGATATTCGTTTCCAGTTTTTTTGGGCAAACCGGTCAATGATTCGCTCAATGTCAATTTCAATATGTCTCTGACGAAGCATTACTTACAGACAAACATCCAAGAATGTTTTTATCAGCGGAAAAATATCATCACACTTGTTCATTGCCTCGAAAACGTTCTCATGTATGTTTTGATTTAAGCTTTTGCCTACTTCTGACCAATATTATTTCCAAAAAAAAGTTCAAGAATTTGTGTTTTGTATTAATCAAACAGTTTATAGTATTTGGAAACGACATTAGTTAATTTTGCCATGATTTTGGCTTCATGTTGTATAAAACTTGGTATGAATATGTTCAGGTCAAAAATACTAGAGTCTCGTTGTTGAACCTTGATTTTATGCCCGAAATGATTCTGTCTAAAACTTGTTTATAAATTGAAACTTTATAATACTGTTCTGTATTTCTAATATCGAGGTATTCGTCTGGGGGGGAGGGAGGGGTTGACCGCCCCTGGGTTATTTTCTTTTTAGGCTATCCACCTATTTTTACTTCCGTGGCCGAGGCTCATTACGTTTTTTCTTCGTTAGGTGACGCCAATAACACCTTGGTGACGGTGAGTCACGCGATTTTTCGAGGCGGCGAGGACCGACCGACAGACAAGAAAGCGCCGGCCGCGGTGGTAGGGTACCAGTTATATCACTCGGCGTTGTCCAAGTTGTTTCAAAAAATTACCCATAGCGTAAGTTTTTAGCCACCATTTATTATTGAAAGCCTATGGTTTTTCAAACCAGGAATTTATCAGACCGTATTTAATAAAAATTTCATCATAAGAAATCAGTTGGACGCATACCGTCTATTTTAAACTGGGAATGGAATACATACACTATAAATTTTGTGAGGTAGGAAAAATGCATGTATGCGTTTTTTTTTTTTAAAGAAGACTAACAAACAAAAATATTAGACGTTAATCCCAATTAAGTCTGGGAAGAGCGGGAACCCTGTTTTAATAAAATTTTCTTGTTCTTTTCAGTGTGGTGACCTTATTAAGGACTGCAAAAAAACGTGCGCGTCCGAAGAACTGCACTGCCTGATGTTGGACGATAACGGGTATGTCATTGTCAGCGATAAACAGGAAGAAACTGGCTACTTTTTTGGCTCGTTCAGGTAGGACAAAGTTAAGATTTCTCTCTAGGAATACTGTAGGCATATTTAGAGGCACTATACAATTTTTGACAGTTATTGTTTTACCAAAGGTAATTTTTTTGTGTGTTGGCAACCATTGGAAATAAATAATTTTCATTTCAATGTCACATTTTTGATTAATAAACGAGGTACATCAAACTTTAAATTTTTGATCATTTATATGCGATTTAAAAATTTAATATTGCGGTATAAGAAACTTTAAAAATACTCGCGCCTACGACCCTGTATTGTTGAGATCATGCATTTGCAAAACTGGAAAATTAATAAAAATAGTCGAATTTGCGTGCGAACGTCAAAGTGGGAAGAACGTTTATCAAACCAGAAATTTATCAGACAGTATTTAATAAAAATTTGCATCATAAGAACGATTCATCATAAAAACTGCAATTTGCTAAAATCATTACGTATTCGTCAATAATACATGTCTCTGCTACGCGACTATACCTGTACAGATAGCGTTGAATAGTTTGTGTATAGGTGTCACTTGCATTTCAGTTAAGAACAATAGAGCGACATGTATACACAAAGTATTGCACTCTACTTGTGAATATTTTTAGCCTGGTGTGCGCACATAGAACGACAAATGCATCGAAACGACGCGCCACCTGCGTGTACGCCTCCGGGTCATGTATTATTGGCAAATTCGCAATCAATTTAGCGAAAATTTTCTGATAAACAACGGGTTTTACGAATTACGGTTTTGAAAGATAATGGTTTGACAAATTCCGGATTTTATTAAAAACGGGTTTTACAAATGACGAGTTTGATATCGAATGACTTTGAATGAATTTCGAATTTGTTATTGAATGGGTTTGAAGAAATAAGGTTCAGATAAAAAATTTTGCACATTCTGACAAACCGTGGGCGTCCCTATATTTGGTAAAAATTAAAGAACTATGCATAACCAGACAAAAGTTTTAACTAATAAATTTGAAACATGATTCTCTTTTACAGGCCGGATATTATGAGCATGTTATTGGAGGAGGGAATTTACGGTGTGCACAGAATGTACGACTATCAGGGGTTGTGTCCAGTGGAACACGACAGCAACAATCCAGCCGGAAGAATGCCAACGGTAAGTCATGGTAAAGCCATGATGACCTTTAAAATAATTTAGTTAAACACCTGTTAAATGATTTTTTAATTTTAAAGACTGTAAAGAACTTTGATTGAAATAAATTAATACCACCTTATGTCTCACACATTTTATGCTTTGAAAAATTACATTTTTGCTGGTTTTTTCATAAAAATCATATGCACGACACCACTCAAGATGACATAAGAGAAATTTTTATTAAACAATTGGCTTAAATTATTTTCATCTTTCTCTAACCTTGAATACTTTTGCAATTCAGTAAATTATCTGTCCATCTACCTCTAAAATTCTGCCCTCTCTCTCTCTAAATATTTTTTACAGAGAAAAAATGTTTTTTGGGACTACTTTTTTTGAACGCTAAAAAAACAGTAAAAACTTGAAAAATTTGAGTGTTTTATTCTAGAAAAATATAGTAAAAATTCCTTAAACAAAAACGTTACCCCTTAAATTATGCGAAAATATTTTAAGCCTCAAATTACCATCATGGCTTTACCATTATTGTTGTAACAGTAACTTATTTTTAAGAATTAGGTTAAAAATTTTTATGGAGTTTAATTTAAAAAATTCAAATAAACTAGAAGGTCATATATTAGGCAAATTTTCCAAACGTCGGCAAATTTTCCAAATCAGTGTCAGTGTACTGTATTGTTATGTTTTGTTGAGTTTGTTGACAGAAATAATTTCATAGTATTTTTTAAAGAAAATAGGAAAATACATAGAACTTACCAAAACATGAGTAAAATTTCTACTGAAAAGAATAGTATTGAAGAAGTAAATAGATTTAATGGTAGTTGCATTATTGCTTTATAAGTTCTGGTATGTCCATAGAAAGAGTTAAGTTAGTTTTTTGGAAGCTTGTTTTTCGAGAAATAAAACATTGCAAAAAACTTAATACGTCACATTTAAAAAACTTCTAGTAGATTTTTTAGGCAACAATTTTTAGAATTATTTTTTTTAGCCATTGGTGCTCCTTTCGTCCTTTTTCGACTGGGCGCTTGCGACTCTGGTGTTCTTTGCCGATGTCCTAGCTGGGAACCACATCCCTCACTACATGAGGTACCATCCCAGCGAGCTGTTGTACACCGAACCAGACGCGTTGGAACCCAAGGAACCAGTCGTAGTGTCTGACGAAAGTGGTGCCATGGACGGTGGGCTGGACAACGAGGAGGATGGGGAAAACGGTAAGGTTTTTTCTCCTTTTTGTTCTTTGTGTCAGGGCAACACCGTCACTGGAGGAGGGCTAATCACATCTTGTGTGGTAGCTTGGATGAGTTGTTTTATTAATAGGGTCACTGCACCAGACGAAATTTGCTGACTTCTGTTTTTTTTTTAGTTTACAATTTAGTCAAATGTGCCTTTTAAAACTGAAAAATGAAAAGTTACAATGGTAACTTACAGTATTTTCCGCCCGAAATTTATAATTTAGTTGACTTCAACTGTCAACGAGAATTTTCATTCTGACGTTGTGGTATTTTTTTTTCTCAATAAAGACCCAGTTACAATTGGGCTAGTGCTGCATTGTTTATTTATCTATTCTTACTTTTATCATGTGTGTTGGTAATATTGTTTTGAATATTTCATAAAACCTTTTTTGCATAGTTTTTATCTTAGATTAAAAAGAGACAAGATATCTGGTCCAACGAAAACTCCTTGGCAAATAATAACCACTGTTAAATATCGATTATTTTTCTATCCTTTTAAACGACGTGACAACGATAGGGACAGAGAATTCTGTCTCAACCACTTTAGGTCGTGATTGGCTTGTGGGTGGGGAAAGTCGGCAGAGCGCAGACGGTCGGATACTATTTTTATTGACATAAGCTTTTTGGTGTTATTTATTTTAAAATTTCAGGATGTTTTAAGCAGTTTATAAGTCGTTTTAAAACCACATTTTGTCAAAAAACGTTTATAGTGTGTTGTTTTACCAGTAGGAGAATATTTCAGTGCATTTAAAGTGATATTTTGGAACAAATAGTCCAATGTTTTGAATACAAAGGGAGAGCAAGTGGAAGCAGTAAGTGGCAGTACGTGCCGGTAGGTACACAAAAAATAAAAAAAAGTTTATGAAATAAATTAGTAGATCCTTACATTAAAATATCAAAAAAAAACGTTTTTTTTTTATGAAGTAGTTAATTCCCAATGCGTCAAATGAGATATTTTCGAACGTTTTTATAAGGTTTTTTTCGAGGTTTTTTTTTTATAAAGACGATAAAATAAAGCATACTTTTGATGAATTAGTTAATGCGCAAAGATATTTTCGAAGGATTTTTTTTTATAAAGACTATAAAATAAAGCCAATAAAAGTTAATTCACATGTGTTCAAGTTTGTATCTATCTTATCAGAATATTAAGGTTGATTTATACTGCCGCCGTTGCCATCTGCGCTCGCCCTTCGAATTGATATTTAAATATTTTTGTCTGTCCTAGATGTCTATATACCCTAAGCATTATTGACTTTATTGTGTACTGAAGAAGTCAGTATAAGTAAGTTTCTGCTAATGATCAGAAAAAATAACAAAATTAACAAACACAATAATATATTATTTTGCTATTGGGTAATATTTTTTTTTGATATTCCATGTGCTATGAACTTTGTTTTAATGTTTGGCATAATTTTATTGTGTTGAAAATTGAAATTGCTCTAAATCATATACAAACTTTGTAATAAACTTCTTTTGTATAAAATTATACTACAAACATTTATTGTTAGGAATGGTCCAAAGCTCAAATTGGCAGAATTATTTTTTGAATGTTTTTTAATTTATTTTGCAGATTTCATATTATGGTAAAATTTTAATTATATAATCCATGTATAAATTTATATTTAAGTAGGTACACCACTGGTGTGTTTACTGTAAACAACAGAAAGGTAAACATTGTCCCATATAATAATATAGCCAAAGTATCCGTAAGTGTCAGGTATCTTGTCTCTTTTTAATCTAAGGTTTTCATAAACTCACTTTCATAAACGCAAAATTTCAAATTGTTAGCCCATATTTCCGGCTTTATCTAGCCAAAAATAAGGATACACTTATGTTGTCAAAAAAATTTGGCGACATTAAACTTAGATTTTTTATAAGCTTTCCAACGAGATATCACAAGTTAAGAAAAAAAACTTTTTTTTGGGATTAAGTGGGGGTAACTTAAAAAGAGTGTAATGGGGGAAAGCTCAAAAGGGGTCTGCGTTAAGACTGGTGCAAATGTTTTTGAGTTACAGTGGCTAAAAAGTGAGCGACGGCGTCTGGGAACGTGCTTATACAGACCGCTTCAAGCTACTGCGAACATAGGGGGAATCAAGTCCAATTTACTCTCCGTGCCGTACGACCGAGGTGGATTCGAAGCACGCTGCAGCGTTATCTTTTGGAAATTCATTTTGTTTTATTTCTGCCTTGCTCGAGAAACAGATGGGTAAGTTCTTAATTGAAATAATACATTTTTAAAACCAAAAATGGATGTCTACGAAGTTGCCGAAAAAGTGCAGATGGTCAAATCGTCATAACCCAACACACGTTCGATATTGGTCGAGGGAAAATTTGCATTTGTATTTTGACGTAAGAACACAGTATCCCCAAAAACTAAATATTTGGGGGGGGGGGGTATTGTAGGGGAACACGTAATTGGGCCATTTTTTATTAACAGCAATTGCAATTTGAATGGTCCTAGATACTTGGATCTACTGCAGCAGCACATTATTCCAACTGCTAGGCAGTTGTTAGGTGTAAGATTTGGTGTAAGCTCCTAATGACTTCTATCTGTTTTTGAAGAAGCTTTCAAATTATCATCCCTAACATGCTTGGAATCGTTAGAAGGGGTTTTTATAGTAGGCTCGGATATTGTCTAGCCGAGCAAGGAGGACTTTTCGAACATTTGCTTTAATTTTTTTTTGACTGGGAGAATCTTTTTGGTTTTTAGAATGTATTATTTTATTTTGAGAACTTGCTTTTATTTTGTTTCTCCTTATTATTTTCATTGTAACACGTCGTCACTGATAAATCTGAGCAGTTGACAATAAAACGCTCTTATTTATCAGTGACAAAAAATAAGAAAATTACGTTATAAAAATTTGCGTATTTATTGACCAAATTCCGGTTTCATTGACTACGCTCCACACAGCACCGTGGTTAGAGGCGTACTAAATACCAAAGGTAAGTCATGCAAGTGGTGATCGCAAGCCTTAGTATTGGTTGCTTCACTGATAGGCGTGCGGTGTCTCTGCATGTACGTACACTGGCAAATTAGACTTCTTCCGCCCTATGTTCGCAGTAGCTTGAAGCGGTCTGTATGAAATCCGATCTACCAAACTCGTGAAGATTCATTAGCGAGGGAAGTAAAAATGTATTTTTTCAGGAAACCATGAAGATGACCACTACGACGACGGCTCGAATGAGAAACCCTTTCACGAAGCCGCCACGATGGCTAAAACCAAGCCGGAACCCTGCGACAACGAGATGTACATCTATAAACTGGTCCACTATTCGGACAGGAACATTTCGAGCAGCGGATATAACAAAACCATGGGAAATTGTTCAAGGTACTTACAGGCCGATTCACTATATTTTGCACCACACTATCCTTTGAAAACTTAAAACCAAGCTGGAACCTTGGGACAACGAGATGTACTTTTGTTTAAAAAAAAAACACGTATACATGCGTTTTTCCCTACATCTCAAACTTTGACTTTTTATCAGTGTATACCCAAACAGAGAGCATATAAATCTAAATAGAGAGGACACCTGACCACAACTGACTTGAAAACCAAGTGGCGCAGCTATCGTTTTTTTTAGTTCTTGGCTTGGAAACTTGGTGCGGCACTTTCGCTTTCGATCTTGCTTATTTTTATCGATCCAAAGCAGTGGCGGCGCACAGGAACATGGTATTCGTTTGGGCGAGTTCCGCGTTGGGAACTATCCATAATATCTATCGCCCGCGTTGCGCTGCAGACAACAGACCCGTGCCGGTACAGTCAGGTGGCGATCGACCCCCTCTCCGTCGAAAATACGTACCAACTTTCCCAAAAATGTTACCCTGCGGCGGCAGTTTTTTTCTTTTATTTTAAATTAAACATTACTCTTTTGCAAGGTTTCGTCTTCGGCGGTCAAATTTTAAAAAAATCATAATCAGGTGTTAAGTTTTTGAAAAAAATTTCTTTATCTCTCCCTTTTGCAGAAGACTTACGTCACAACCGCCTCTTTTGGATTAGGATAACAGAACCATTAAAGGAATATCCATGGAAATTTATCATATCAGACCATCAGTTTTCACATACCTTCTCACCCATTCTGATCTCCTAATCATGTATTTTTCAAACATTCGGAAATGACGGGGTTATTGGTACAGAAGCATAGTTTGGGTGGTTTGCTGCAAATGTTTGTTTTTTTATAGCAAAATTGAAGTAACCTTATCTAGCAAAATATTTAAAAAAATAAATAAAAAACACTTATTTCTTAAGGGAAAAAAACAAAATTATATACTCTCTGCTTTTTCCTAAATTATTAGAAGTAATAAAGGCTTGAAAATATATACAATAAAAATTTTCTGCTAGCTCCCTTAGCAACAAGTTCATTTAATTAAAATGGCATTAAATTTAAGTATGTACGCCAGTGATAAATCGATATTCATCCAACGCGCGGGATTATTGCCGTTTTAATTTTAAATAAATATTACCCCGGTTCATCCTGGCGCATTCAGCTAATAATCAAAAACTCGCTGTGAATGGTATTGGCTTGCTGGTCGGATATTACCTTTACGTGTACTCTCTATTTAGATTTATATGCTCTATGACTCAAACCAGGGAAAATAGAACATCTAGGGAATGGATATCACCAAAGAAAAAGTGGCAAATTTTGAACGAGCGGATGGAGCAATCTGAGAGGCATAACGGTTAGGTAAATTTATATTCATTATATTTATATAGATCAAATTTGATCTCTGGTCCGGCTTGACGTATAACCCAACTTTTTTGTTTACTTTTTGTTTTGTGTTGTTGCCTTTTTTTGAGTCTTTTTTCTGCTTCGCGGGTTGCATTAAACTTCCACAAAAAGTAAGTATTTTCTGCAAAGAACAGATGAGGTAGTAAGTTAATTTTTAGCTTAACGAATCATCACTTAAAATTTAAAAAAAATGTTAGAAAATTATTGCCATGAAAACAACAATAAAATACGCCATTTTGCAAAGTCGTTGTCAACCCCTTGTGTCAAAGCATAGAAAGTGACGTTTTCCCAGCCGTTATGCCTTTTTAGCTATGAAACTGTCAATCACATCATTACCCGTAATTTAGATTGGTCGATTAGAATATCCATTCTCTATGTGTTCTATTTTCCCTGACTTAAACACACGATGACGTTATCTCTTATTGATAAAATCTAAAATAAAAAGGCCTCTATATCAAAAAAAATCCTCAATTTAAAACAGATAGCCTTATTACCCGACTACACAAGGCAAAACAGCTAGTAAATAGCAAGCTTTTGTGAGTTTACTATAGTTACAGTCCTTTTCTTATTTCAATTGCTTCGGTCTGAGAGATTATAATCTTGAAATAATTATTGTTGACAGATATACGGAGTCGTGCAATATTCTGAATCTCTCAGATGATGAATGCATTCAGAAAAAGAGAACAACAGTAACTATAGTAAACTCACAAACATTTGATAAAAAACAAAACCACAAAAAAAGTAAACAAAACATAAATTAGAAAACCTAAAGGTCTGTCTACACCACTATTCCACCAGTAAAACGGGACAGTGTAAACAACACTTAAAAGTGTCATGTACCTAGCTTTATAAACTGGATGATTCACGTACGTAAATCCACGGCATAAACGCTTGTCTCATTAATCTTAATTCTGGCACTTAATCCTTGGTGTAAACTACTAAGGGCCGGTTTCTCAATAGCGAGTTTGCGTTAACTCGAGCAACATATCCTTGTAAAAATCTTTAAAAATCCGGTAAAAATTAACTCCAGGATAACCAGGGCTTCAAGGTGAGGTTAAGCTGCCTTACCTCAGGGCAGATAGCATATAAATCTAAATAGAGAGGACACGTAATGGTAATATCCGACCAGCAAGCCAATGCGATTCACAGCGAGATTTTGATTATTAGCTGAATGCGCCAGGATGAACCGTGGTAATATTTATTTAAAATGAAAACGGTAATAATCCCGCGCATTGAATGAATATCAATTTATCACTGGCGCACATAATTAAATTTAATGCCATTTTAAATGAACTTGTTGCTAAGAAAGTTTTTATTGTATATATTTTTCGAGCCTTTATTACTTGCAATAATTTAGGAAAAAGCAGAGGGCATATTAGTTACGATTTTTTTTCCGTTAAAAAATAAGTGTTTCTTATTTATTTTTTAAACATTTTGCTATCTAAGGTTACTTCAATTTTGCTATAAAAAACAAACAAAATTTTAATAACCCCCGTCATTTCCGAATGTTTGAAAAATAAAAATACATGATTAGGAGATCAGAATGGGTGAGAAGGTATGTGAAAATCTAAGGTCTGATATGATAAATTTCCATGGATATTACTTCAATGGTTCTGTTATCCTAATCCAAAAGAGGCGGTTGTGACGTAACCGTGTTAATTACCATCATGGGAAGTCTCCTCCAAAAGGGAGAGATAAAGAATTTTTTTTCAGAAACTTAACACCTGATTATGATTTTTTTAAAATTTGACCGCCGAAGACGAAACCTTGCAAAAGAGTAATGTTTAATTTTAAATAAAAGAAAAAATTGGCGCCACAGGGCAACATTTTTCGGGAAGTTGGTACGTAATTTCGTCGGAGAGGGGGGTTGATCGCCTCTCTCTGTACCGGTACGGGTCTGTTGTCTGCAGCGCAACGAGGGCGATCGATATTATGGATAGTTACCAACGCGGAACTCGTCTAAAAGAATACGATTTTCCTGTGCGCCGCCACCGCTTTGGATCGATAAAAATAGGCAAGATCGAAAGCGAAAGTGGCGCATCAAGTTTCCAAGCCAAGAACTAAAAAAAACGATAGCTGCGCTACTTTGTTTTCAAGTCAGTATCTATTTAGATTTATATGCTCTCTGCTCAGGGTTAACCTAAAAAAATATTGACTTAAAACAGCAAAAAACTTACAGCCCGAGTTGATTTAACTCTCTGGTAACCCGCTATTGAGAAACCGACTTTAACAACGAAACACACGAATCCGAAGAGCGACATTAAAATCACGACAACACGGCACCGATGATTCGACCAAATTAAATTTGTCGAATTCCAATTTCAGGCCTTTCATAGTCCAAGCGGTCACCTGGAGCAACATGATTTTCCTGGTCATCAACAACTTGTGCCAGGAACGGCAGGCGCCCCTTCCCGCGTGGGAACCCCAAGAGATCGACTACAACATGTCGCTGGCGTGCTACCTGAACCAAAACGAACCGCCGAGACGGTTGTATTTTAGCTGCATTAACCGGCATAGAAACGTAAGATGATAAGTTTATAGAACAGGCAGGTCAAAAGATCACAGATTCAAATTTTTCAAATTTCTTCATTTTTTTGTGAGTTTTATAATGGTTCATATTTTTGAAAAAACCCTACTATCTAAACGCTGTATTTTATGTTTCTTCTTCTTCTATATGCTTTTCTGAAAAGTATATCGTAGTACTCTTACCATAACCTTGTCTTAAAATTTTACGGTGGGATTTACTAAAAGGGTTTAAATAAAATCTATATGTTTGTGGCGGATTCATAATGTCGAAACTACTTTTTTTGGGTTTTTCGCCACTAAGTTAAGGAAATTTTTTCAAAAATATGTTATAATAGTTATTTATTTCACTTCAATAACCAAAAATTGATTCACATGAACAAATTTCAAAATTTAGTTAACGAAAAACTGCAACAAGAACTTAATTTTAATATCAATAATAATTTAATAGAACGAACTGTTGTTAATATATCAAACAAAATTTTAACTATTCCAGAAAAATCAATTCTATCAAAAGGTTTAAATTTTTCCCTTCCTCCAAAAAATTTTAATAGATTGGATTTTGTCACAGGTATTGAGCAAACCACACGAACCTTACCTCAAGAGATTGCAAACGAATTTAGAATTCGATCTAAACTTATTTTACAAAAACCTTTAAAAATCAAATCTAATATTACTAGAGAGGAAAAAAACGCTTTAATTTCTCTAAAAAATGACAACTCAATTAAAATTTTACCGGCAGATAAAGGCAATGCCACTGTAATTATTGATAAAAACACTTATAATGAAAAAATTGAAGCATTATTAAATGAAGGCTCATATTCAAAATTAAACAAAGACCCAACAAAAACAGTTGAAAGAAAAATTTATTCAACTTTATATAAACATAAAAGATTTTTTAACGATCTAAAACGTTCAGAGCTAACCCCACATTATAGTAAACCTCCCCATTTTTACGGCTTGCCCAAAATTCATAAACCAAATATTCCTTTTAGACCAATAGTTAGTAGCATTAATTCTCCATGTCATAAACTCGCAAAATATTTACTTAAAATTTTAAATCCCTTAGTAGGAAATACAAATTCATTTATAAAAAATTCTCAACACTTTCTAGAAAAATTATCCGAGGTCAATTTTAATAACAATCACTTGATGGTGAGTTTTGATGTGGTGAGCCTTTTCACAAATGTACCTGTAGATAAAAGCCTTTCTATAGTAAGACATCGATTAGAAAATGATCAAAATTTAGGCGAAAGAACTACACTGAGCGTCAATGCTATTCTAGAACTTCTCACATTATGCATAAAAACCACATATTTTCAGTGGGAAAATGATTTTTTTCAACAGGATTTTGGCATGGCAATGGGCTCTCCACTTTCTCCTCTAATGAGTAATATTTTTATGGAAGATTTTGAAAATAAAATTTTAGAGGAATTTAATTTTAAACCGGTCATTTGGTTTCGCTATATAGATGATATTTTTAGTATTTGGCCACACGATTTAAATAAACTTAATGATTTTCTTAATTTTATAAACGGTAAAGAACCAACAATAAAATTTACTTTAGAAGTAGAAAACGATAACAAAATTTCATTTTTAGATGTTTTAATAAACAAACAAAATACATTACAAACCTCAGTTTATAGAAAACCAACACATACAAATAGATATCTAAATTTTAACTCAAATCATTGCTCATCGGTTAAAAAAGCAGTAATAAAAAGTCTATACGATAGAGCTAAAATTATTTGTTCGGACAATAACACATTTTTACAAGAAAAACAAATAATAAAAGAGGTCTTAATTAAAAATTCGTATCCAAATAACTTCATCGAAAATTCTTTTAGACAAATCGAATTTCCAAGACAACGCGAACGTAGACATAATAATGTACAACCAACAAATTTAATAATTCCTTTTATACCAGGTATTTCGGAAAAAATTAAACGAATCGCTAATACTTATAATATTAGAACAATTTTTAAAAAATCAAATACTCTTAGATCAATTCTAACCAAAACAAAACCATTAAATGCTGAGCAAAACTCAAAAAATATCGTTTATAAAATTCCTTGCGAGTGTGGTAAATTTTATATTGGAGAAACTTCAAGGCCTCTTGAAGTTAGAATAAATGACCATAAGGGTTACCTCAGAAGGGGAGACTGGGAGAAGTCTAAAATTTGCCAACATTCTTTTGAAAATGATCATAGAGTAATGTGGGGAGAAACCAGTATATTACAAAAAGAACCAGACAAAATTAAACGAAAAATCAAAGAAGCAGCTTGCATCTATCTTAACGAAGATGAATGCATAGCTAGCATATCAGTTGATATAAATACAGTTTGGCTTCCAATTTTAAAACAAGATTTTCAAAAAGGTTTTTTTAAAATAAATTAAAAAATAGCATTGATGTTCTTTGGGTTTCTAATATATTTTTTCTTAAAGTTAGTCAAAAGATAATTTTTATAATTGATATTTTAAAATAAAAATTTTGTATTTTTATAAAGTAATCTAAAATCGAAAACACTCAAACAAATACAATTTTGATTTTAAATTTTACTAAATTCACCCAATACCTTGTTGGCTACTATCGACGCACCAAACTGTCAAGTTAATATTTGAAATATATATCAGTCAAAGTCAGTCAGTTGTATGACAACAGACAGATATTTTAAAAAAGAATCGAAAAAAGTTTTTGAAAAGGATAAAATTCTTTGATAACGGCAGTAGAATTTCTGCCGAAACGTCAGATAAGTACTTAGATTCTAGTTAG
This sequence comes from Oxystoma pomonae, assembly GCA_963921995.1. Taxonomy (NCBI): domain Eukaryota; kingdom Metazoa; phylum Arthropoda; class Insecta; order Coleoptera; family Brentidae; genus Oxystoma; species Oxystoma pomonae. Next base: position 67,016,338 of record OY998171.1, read on the forward strand.
GATTTGCGTGTGTGTAGGCAAATTTTTTATCTTATTTAAAAACCACTGACAAACGAACAAATTTTTTTCTTTAGGAATTTACGCAGTGGGTTTTAACATATTTTTGAAAAAATTTCCTTAACTTAGTGGCGAAAAACCCAAAAAAAGTAGTTTCGATAAAAGGGTTTAGTCTATTTTAGAACGTTGCTAAGTTTAAGTGACATTTTTGGTTTTAAGCCTTTTAAACCCACCCTCCCTCAGTTTTGGACATAGTTTGATTTATAAGAAGAATTTTAATAATTTGTTTATTGAATAATTATCTTGACACAATCTTCTGTTGGATTTAAGAAGAAAGTTTCAATTTAGAAGAAAAGAAAATTAAAAAATTTAAACCCACGCGGGGTTTAAACAGTAAACACTGTAGAACAAATTAAAATTGGGGTTACATGTTACTGTAGATGGGTAATATTAAAATAAGGAGTAGATTAATTTTGTATTTATTTAAAAGGTGTTTTTATTCATGAAATTTATTAAAAAACTTAATTGCAAGTTTTGTTTACATTTCTGTCACTGTCGAAATGTCAGTTTCAAAATATTAGCTGCATTCAAATCACAAACAGCGAGTTCGGATCTCTTACCTCTGCTTGTACCTTGGCTTGCACCAACCTCTACTGATGAAAGCTATAGCTTTGAAATGAGCGGGATTTGAGCAAGGAAAGTTTTCTTGACTGAGCTTTTAGATAACCTCAATCAGTTTGTAAATAAATTAATATAGTTGTTTTGGGTTTTTTTGTTTGGTATATTTTTCTTGCATAATCAGTGATCTTCACTTATGTTTGTTTTGCCTCGTAGTGTCCTCATAAATATATTTTTTGTGCTGAAAACGGGTTCAAAATATGGTGTTTTTCTGGATAAAATTGGAGGTGTTTTATTGGTTAATGAACAACTTGGGATATTAAATAAGGTAAATTTATCCTTGTAAAACTGGAAATAATAAGCGAATTTATTACCAATTGCCACAAAACAATCCTTTCTGAGGGCTATAAATTCAAACCACACCCCAGAGGTGGTCTAAAATATCACCAACTTTATAACCTCAAACACAGATAATGAAGCTATTATGTGCCAAATTTTTGGCGTATTCACCATTTGTCATTCTGAAATCTGTCAAAAAAATTTAGTTTTAGGGTAATACAAAATAATCAATAACTTTGTGTCTTTTCTGTATGGGTAAGTGTTTTTTGAAAATTGGTTTTCAAATTTAGTACCTCCCACGTAAATATTTAGACCTATTTTAGATCTTAGTAAATCCCACTGTTCATGATATACACTTGGCGCCACATAAAAATCGTACAGCAGAAGTTAGTTGCAGGTCTGATTTATTTAAATTCTACCAATTCCAGTGCTTATTGTAACTGACTTTCGTTTTCTAATTTTAGGTTATTTTTTTGACAAAAGAAAACATGTTCAACAGTTTTATTATGAAAAATAATCTTACAAAGCTCATTATGGACGAAACAAGTCAACTATTATACTTTTTTTAACTTAGTTTTATCCTCTGCAACTGCGCAAATCGTTGTCAGAAATTCAGAAAACTTACTTGCATTTTGGCTTTTTAAGGCCAGCGCCATAGCAAATGGGTGCTATTCTGCTAAATGATCACTTGCTGAGGTGCACTGAGTTTAGTCAAGCCAATGCCTTCCTTTCGTCGAACAGTCCCTTCGCCTCGATATCTTATTGTGGCCTTGTTTCGATCATAATGGTCCGCTACTCGACGAACTCACCAACCACTGTCGAATTTTGCCAATATTTTGATTTTTTCAAGTTCGGTTAGTTAAGGCATTTATTTTTAGATCAGCAAGTAAAAACCGCAAAACATGACAGTGACATTCTTTGACCATTTATAAGACCTAATTAACTGAGTTTTATACACCACATAAAATGTGTAAAAGTGTACTCTTGTTTTTCAAAAAAACGCATATATTTGTTTTTCCTATCTCGCAAAATTTACTTTTCTAATAGTATGTTTTCACATCGTACTCAATACGTATTGAAAAGATTGTCTTCTTTTTCTTTCATAGAGCATGTTCTCTGTTCCGACAAAGAGCGTGATATATGAATTTGAAAGAACAGGATGCTCGATTTTCGATATGTATTAAATACGATGTGAAAACATACTAATTCTATGTATTTATATATATATACAAATTATCACTTGAGTTATAGAAGAAGGCTGGATAAAATGACGATAGTACGATGGAAAAAGCGCTAGATACCAAATAATTCGATGAATAGAAAACATGGATCAGGACGAAAGCCTGTAAGTTCTGAGATACAGGATGAAAAGCTTATCGACCAGCTCAGATAAAATCCTTTGCCCACATCCGTTGACGTATCTAATGTAACGATGTTCTCAGGTTCGATGTTCTCGAGTTGAGGCAAAAAAAACGTTTTTTAACGGAAGAACAAAAACAGGCCATGGTTATTTTTGCATTAAATAATGTTCTTCATGATGATGACTTCTGAGAGAGGGTGGTCTTCGAAGATGAAAAGATATGTCAGTCATCTTCGAGCATCAGAAGAATTTTAGTGTCCAACAAATTCTTGGTTTAGTCCAAAATACACCAACCAAATTAAGAGCTGGAAATTGTTCAGTAAATATGTGGGGCTGGTTTAGCGGTTTTGGCAAATAGAAGGAATATTCTTGAGGATGTTATGTTGCCATCTGTGCAGATTTTTTACGAAAACAACGACTTCGTTTACCAGTAGGACAACTGTCCCGTGCACACAGCTAATGTTGTTCGCCAGTGGTTTGAAAACAATAATATTGAAACTCTTCTTTGGCCATCCAACACCCCTGATCTCATCCCAATAGAAAAAATATGGGGCCAATTGGCGATTTTTGGTATTATTAAATAATTATATCCGAGATTAAAACATTGATTTTAGAAACAAGAAAGTAAACTCAAAAATAAATATAAAAAGTCAAAGTTTGAGACATACGGAAAAATACATGTATGCGTTGTTTTTTTGAAAACCTTTAATTCAATTCCTTGAGTAAATGGAAGGTACATCCATTCCATCTCCTCTAATTCCTAGCACCTTACTGATGAGCACCACAAGTGCGAAACCCGAGTCTACGATTACCATTACCTTTTTTGAGTGAAAGCTTGCTATTTATTGTTTTTGTTATTCATTCACCCTCCAAAAATTCTCTTTAAATTTAACAATTTTTACGTTTTTTTCAGGAAAATAACATCACCATATGCGGTTTGGGGACCAACATATCGTCTAATCGACACATAACTTTATTCCTAACCATTTTGTCCATTTTAAAATTTTTAAGCACTAGCTAGAACCCATTCGTTCTGATACTATAGCTCAATCAAATTTTTACCCGTTGTTTTTTACTTTCTATATATTTAATTAAGCTGTGATATAATATATATGTATACTGTTGTCGTTTTTTTTTAGTTTGTTTTGGAGCTTTACGCATTAAATGCCCCAGGAAACAAAATTTGATGGGCCATCACTGGGCCGTTAATATTTGTTTGTTGGCGATTTCCTACACTACACTACTTCTTCACCTTATGTGATTGATTATGTACAGAGTGGGCCAAATGCGAGAAGCTTAGAAGGTTTTGGGTATTTCTAAAGGAGATAGCGAAAAACTAATAAACATGTTATGGGCTCGTATCTCAACCCATTTTTGAGATACGAGGCTTCTGCGTTTTAGAATTGGGCCTATAACTTTTGTAATAATGAAAATTTCTTTTACTTTTTACTTAATTTTTGAAATCCGCGTGAAATTTTTTATGTGTTTATTATTTTATCGTCGTTTTTTGTAAAAGGCATACAACAAAAATAAATAGGTAAATAATAAAAAAATTATAAAACAAAATAAAAATAGGTATTAAGAAACAAAAAAAAATATCATGTGCGATACACCATTTAAACGAAATTTTACGCTGATTTTACAAATCGAGTAAAAATATCAACCTAGTATTATATCTAAATAAAATGCAGAAAATGTTTATTTTGATGATTTTTTTTTAACTTATCCGACTTTATTATTTTATACAGTATCCAGAAGAATTGTAATAAAAAGCAACATAACTTTTTGAGTTACTTTTTGCTTTAACTATTTTACACAGGTTTAAAAAAAAACAATTCTTTGGTTGAGCAAAGCTTTTTAGTTCTTGTCCGATTTTTACGAATGCTACTGCACACTGAAAAGACGTGACTTTCCGGATAATTTAAATCAGGCACATTGGCTCACAAAAGTTTGGCAGGAAGGAGTGAAAAATATATAATTTTAAAAAGCATTAAAAATTGGACAAATAGCGTATACAATGAGCTTCGGGCTACTGCGAACATAGGGGAAAATCAAGTCCAATTTACTCTCCGTGCCGTACGACCGAGGTGGGGTCGAAGCACGCTGCAGTGTTATCTTTTTGAAATTTATTTTGTTTTATTTCTGCCTTGCTCGAGAAACAGATTGGTAAGTTCTTAAATAAAATAATACATTTTTAAAACTAAAAATGGATGTCTACGAAGTTGCCGAAAAGGTGCAGATGGTCAAATGGTACTATCAAGGCAGACCATTGAGACTTATTCAAGAACTTTTTTTGGAGAATTTTGTAAATCGCCCAGAACCTAGTTTATCAACGATTCATAGGTTTGTGCAGAATTTTGAAAAGTTTGGTTGTGTAGCGCCAAGAAACCATAAGTTTTGAATGACAAGCAGGAAGTACGAGATGTGATGATTTGCGCTGCAGTGGAGGAAAATCGAAAGTTAACTAGTCACCAAATTGCCGAAGCAGTTGATACGTCATCAGCCACTGTCTTACGTGTTCTCAAAAAGAATGGTTATCATCCTTACAAAGCGTCAAAAACGCATCAAATTTTTCCGGAGGACAACTATCGTCGTATGGAATTTTGCGAAACAATGATGGAAAGGGCTCATAGATGAAAGCACTTTTCCATTATTGAATCGTCATAAACCAACACACGTTCGATATTGGTCGAGGGAAAATTTGCATTTGTATTTTGACGTAAGAACACAGTATCCTCAAAAATTAAATATTTGGGGGGGGTATTGTATGGGAACACGTAATTGGGCAATTTTTTCTTGACGACAATTTGAATGGTCCTAGATACTTGGATCTACTGCAGCAGCATATTATTCCAACTGCTAGACAGTTGTTAGGTGTGAGATTTGTTGAAACATGGTTTCAACAAGATGGTTGTCCCGCTCACAATGTTGGCCTTGTTAGGGAATATCTTGATAATGTATTTCCTAATCGGGTTATAAGTACACATGAACTATTTTATGGCCAGCTCGATCACCCGATCTTGCTCCTAATGACTTCTATCTGTGGAGTTATATCAAAAATAAAGTTTGCGGGCATGAAAGGGCAAATTAAAATTGAAGAAGCTTTTCAAACTATCACCCCTAACATGCTTGGAAACGTGGTTTTTATAATAGGCTCGGATATTGTCTAGCCGAGCAAGGAGGACTTTTCGAACATTTGCTCTATTTTTTTTTTTTGACTGGGAGAATCTTTTTGGTTTTTCGAATGTATTATTTTATTTTGAGAACTTGCTTTTATTTTGTTTCTCCTTATTACTTTCATTGTAACACGTTGTTAGTGATAAATCTGAGCAGTTGAAAATAAAACGCTCTAATTTATCAGTGACAAAAAACAATAAAATTACGTTATTAAAGTTTGCGTATTTATTGACCAAATTCCGCTTTCATGGACTACACTTCACATTGCACCGTGGTTAGAGGCGTACTAAACGTAAGCCGCGAACGGTGATCGCAAGCCTGAGTGTTGTTTGCTCCACTGATAGATATGCGGTCTCCCTGCGTGTACGTACACTGGCAAATTGGACTTCTTCCGGCCTATGTTCGCAGTAGCCTGAAGCGCTCTGTATACGCCAAAGCCTTAGCTTCCCGCAGAGCTCAAAATCTAATGAATCTGACGACTTTTAACAAATCCTTAGTAGAACAAAAACTAGAGGTTTTTAGAACTATGTTTTACAAAGGGTTAAAACACCACTTACTTCGTTGGCGTTGAGCTTTATTACTTCTTGTCCGATCTTTAAAAGTGATACTTCTCTGTGCACGACAAGGACGTGTCTTTATGGCAAATGTCTAAAATCGAGTACAGTGGCGCACACAAAATTTTGGCGGGGGGTGTTAAAAATGGGGAATTTTAAAAATCATGCGCCATTTTGGATTTTAACGAAATGTCAATTAATTTCGACAAAAGATTCATATAGTCTGTAGCTTTAGCTTTTTTCAGAAGCTAAAACCACAAAAATCAAACAGTAGCAAAACTACAGCCAAAAAAAAATGTACGGTTTCTTTTGGCCCACCTTATATTTTTTGTTTCCAATGTATTATATGGGTCGTTCTTGAAAAAAGGTAACATTGCATGTAATTGGTTTGTAAATTTAAAACCACTTTTCCTTTTGAAAACAAAGTAGGAGGATAGTTAGTGTACTCAAAGGCTAACATTATCCAGCAGTAATGAACTCTCTAAGAAATGACTCCATGACTCAAAGTTAATAAATTCAGATATAACAAAAAAACACTTTAGGATCATAAAATTTATTTAGATCATGATTTAGATAGATAAAAACTCAAACATTTAAATCCTAAAAAAAATACCTTGATATAAGTTTTTTGTCTTCAACAAAAATAAAAACACGTAATGGATTTTGGTGTCACTCGTGTGTGTTAAATCTGGCATCACTGCATCCAACTCATTTACCTGAAAATGGAGAAGCACGGAAGACACAGTTTAGGAGTGTAACCTGAAATGTGTTACATAATTCAGTTTTTGTGAAATTTTGGTGGTTTTAAAACAGTATTAACGTTTTCGCCGAGATAAATGTCACACTAGTTTCTGTATATATAAGGAGTAAATGGTAAGATATTTACTTTTTAAAATGTGATTTAAATATGAAAAATAGGCATTTTACTAACATTAAAATACAAAAGTAGTAACTTTTTTATGTTTTTGTTATTTAGATATTTTGCTAAATATGTCACTAGTGTGAACGTCACTGGTGTGATCTTTCAGAATATTTTATTGATAAAACCTGTGAAGTTTTTCACTTGTAATTAAAAAAACTCAATAATTAAAAAAAAAATGACAAAAACTAGAAAGTCTTTGGCAACAGCACCAGAAACGAAAAAGTAAATAGACAAAAGAGAGAAAAGAAGAAATCAAGTAAGAGCATATTATATACAGGGTTCCTAAGATTTTCCTTAGGGTTAGGATTCCAATAAATCAAACAGAAATGGCATAGAAAGTTCTGCGCGCACAAAAGAAACAGGTATATTGAGCAATGGTGCCAGTTTGTTATTATCTCCGGACTGCTTTCATGAGAAAAAATTGTCGCCACTCTTTCATTGTGAGCATAAATCATAGTTGTAATAATAACCGTTGACAAGATGTCTGCAAATTCCGCTAGATGGCGGCCATACCATGAGATGATCGAGGAAAAACTAGATGTTTTCAGGTCCAAACCACAGCTTTTTCTTGCTTAAAGGAGGCGGCAGGGTCCATTATTTACGATACTGAGCGATAAACTCGTGAGGTTGTTAACATTAGAAAGAAATATCTTCGGTTTTAATTAAATTTCTTTCCATTCTGTTCTACTAGTGACATCTATCCGGAAACGGCCAAACCATGCAGCTAGCACTAGCAGCCAAAGAAATCAATAAACGGCGCTGTTTTTCCTGCAGAGCTTTTTGCTTGCGATATTTTTGATTTTAAATGGCCCTACACTACATTTGATATTTTCGAGGTGTTTTATGACATGATCTCGAAACATGTAGCGAACCAATTCTTCAAAACTAGCGGGAGGGTAAAAGCGAAAAATAAGGGGCTGCCAATATTTGTAACACCCAAAAAGGGGTGAAAAGATTTATTTTGCTCTGTTTCTTTACAAAAAACGTTTTTTTTTTACGAAAAACTTTTTTTTTTTCTTCAACTTTCTCGAAATTTTCGTCATACTCTACTTTTATTCGAAAAAATTTAGAAACAGAGACGGGATCAGTTTTCCTAAAACGGGGGATCTTGGTTTCGAGTGAGAAGATAAAGGGCGCCGCAGTCAAAAATTAAATTAGCCGAACGCAAAAATGTTAGAAAAACAAAGCACGAAATAAAAATGGCGCCTCTTACAATTTTTTTCAAAAATTACGTAATTTCGGGAACGCAAAGAAATAGGTCTAAAGAGTATAATTTTTAAGAAAAAAATATCAATTTTCTCGCCCTCCTCCACTGGGACTACAGAAGCCGTGCACAAATTACGTAATGGTCATAGGGGGGAGGGGGGTTACAAAACGTTACGTAGGGGGGAGGGGGGTTTTCGACAGCGTTTGCATTTGTGTGAAACTAAGAAAATTTGGAATGAAAATAAGTGAAAAGTTTTTTTTTGGGGGGGGGGGTAGTGGTCTTGCAATCGTTACGTAATATTAGGGGAGTGGCGTGCCAAACCGTTACAAAACATTACATAGGGAGGGGGTCAAAAATTGGCAAAATCACCGTTACGTAATTTGTGCACGGCCCCACATCTGACTGTTCCTCCTTTTTGATTTCGAATCAAAGTGCAAAACCCGGGTTGGACGATAAAGTTTCTACGGAAATATCTCAGTCGATTTCTCCGGCCGTGTATGAACGCTTTAGGTTAGGCATTTGCATGTATCTCAGTCCCCAGCCTGTAAACAGTGCGTAAGGACAATGGTTACAAAATGAAAAGCCGAAAAATATTTTTTTTACGTTATCTTTCATCAGTTTGGTATTAAAGTCGAGCAAAAACAATTTTTATTCCAGTCCTAAAGGGATGAAAATGGAAAACATTAGAAAACAACAACCTGGAATGGATTTACTACGTGTAAGATGTAGTGACAACATCGCCCCATGCCCATCCTTTTCTGCCTAATGTGCTTTTCCGTTTGTCAGCGTCTTATACACGGCTGCTTGGCCCCCTAAGGATTTGCTTAGGAACCCTGTATATAGCAATATATTATATTTACTTAAAAAGTGGTAAATCAATTTTTGTTTTTTATAAATATTACACCAAATGTTACCATTTTTCAAGAACAACCCACCTATAAAGATTCTTGATTTTGGTAAAACAGGTATAACTGGTGTTAGCTGGCTATCACCTGTGGTAGCAGATGAATTCGCGAACTCAAAATTAACCAACTAAAGCAACATTTAATAATTACCAAAATTCAAAGAACACTAATTTGTTTTTTTTAAATTACCACTTGAAATGTTACCTTTTTTCAAGAACGACCCATATAAATTAGATAATTGCAATTACGGAAATATTGTAAAAAGTTTTAGTTTGTTATGTTCTGTTCTTTAAATAAATATTGTTCTTTTTTATTTTTGTGTGTTTTTACTAAATTCAAACAAGGGTTTCTGGAACCTTAATTATCACTTTATTGTTTCCTTTAAATGGAAAACCTGGAACTTTGGTAAAAATAGTTTCAGGAACATACAATATTTTTCTCGGCTATAACTTACATCCAGAAGCTAATAAATCGAAACTTTTAGAAAATAACCAAAGATATCTGTCTCAGATGTTATGTCGTTAGTTTTCGTTGAAACCCACTGACAAAAAAAGCACTACTGATTTTTTAATTCACACAGTGGTTTTAAACATATCTTTGAAACAAAATCTTAACGAAAAATTAAGTAAAAGCATTTTTATTAAAAACTTGATTTTGAACTCAAGAGTTTTTTGAACATTTTCCAAAAGTTCCTCATAAGAATACACAGAATGTCCCTAGATTTTTCTGGAACATGCTGCATAACATAATGTCTATATAGGCACAAATATTACTAAAATAAAAAATATGGCTTGATTTAAACATACTAGATACTATAATAGGCAGTTTGTCACATACAAAAATATTTTTTTTGCAAAATAGCAGAGTAAAAAAAATTCGAAAAATATTACAATATGTGGGATGAGAGTAAATCTGGGGCTTTTTTATCTTTTTAAATTTTACATGTTTTTTTATTAATTTGAGGTGTTTCGAGATATGAACTTTCCATTAAGATTAAGTACTCTTAGTTTATTGCCCGTTGTATCAATGTATTTGAGGATGCCTTAAGCTAAGTAATGTTTAGAACGGGTCTTACCAATGAAAGATAAGCAAATAAAAAATCCATTCTAAGCACCACTTCGTTTCAGATTTCCTTAAATAATGAGGTGCAACTGGCCATTAGTCTTAAGAACGGAAGCTATAGAGACTGCGTCGTTTTTATATGGATTGTAAAAAAATATAGATATAATATATCCTATTAAATAAAGATTCTAAATATAACATACCTTAAAGTCTTTATGAAAAATATGGTTTCGAAGTTATTGATGCTGCATCTTCAGCTGCATCGCCGCTATCATATCTTGCATCCTTTTCAATTCGGCCTCTTTTTCTAGCAAGATTCTGTCTTTTTCGCTCACTACTTTCTCTTCGGTCATTCTGGAAAGGAATTGTTTTTCAATAAATAAATACGAATAAAATATAAACTAGCAAATGGTTTGTAAATGTAACAAGAATAAGATTTTGGTAATATTTGGATAAAAAATATGATAAACTAAAACGCCATAGTTTGGCTATTTGCGGACAGTTAATAATAATATATCGTTCGTATTTGTAAGTACTCGCCGTAGTGATATTAATTTAATGTGTTTATGTTTTTTTTTAAAGTTTTAACCAAATTTCACGGCACTTCTGCCAAAATAGTGCCTCTTTACCTAAGGATAACGTCTATTGCCAATAAAATCGACACATGGAACGACCGTCTTGAATAGCCCTGAAGAAGCAAATAAATTTTGCGAAACGTTGGCATTTCAAAAAAAGGACGTTTTATTAACAAGATCCCTCATCCCATAAACCTAGACCTTCAAAAAAAAATTAAAAATAGGATCGTTAAACCATTCTACAAGATATTTTTTATAACTGAAATTCTTTGGTACTTACGTATTCCTCTTGGGGGGCGGCGGCACTCCCTTGGCCAACCGCTCGCTCCTGTAGTTCTCGTAGTGCACTTGCTGGGTGATCTCCTTCAGATCTTGCATGTGGTGCGTCACCACCGACCTCAGCTTGATGAAATCGCAGTGGTCTGGGTTCTCCACCTCCACTACACCCCACGGGTAGAGGCGGCCGCGCACCTTCCTCCCGCGCACCTCCAGGAAGGTGTTCGCTCCGCACACGGCGAACGGCACGGCTTGTTTAAGTTGGCGAACCTGTAAAGGACACAGCGGACGGTTGTTAAGAAGTAAAATTTTAAAAACTACCTTCGTTTGCTCTGTCCCTGAAGGGATTTTTTTTACCTGAAGGAACTGAAATACTGTATACCGTAAAAAAAGCGAGTAATACCTTGTTCTATAGGTATTTTAAAGCCCATTTTGATAACCTAATTTTTTTTGAAAAATTGTTTTCAAAATTTTTAAAATATTTTTTTTTATAAACCCATCAAGTCTCCATCTTGAAATTTTGTTAATAGTTTGGCGAAATATCCAGAAAAATAATATCTTTTATGCACTTCAGGGATTCAAAGAAAATTTAATCCCTTAAAAATAAATGTAATCACTCAGGGATTAAAAAAAACCTATCCCTGGAAAATTATAATTAAATTTATGGCAAGTCAAGCCAAACAGCACTTGCTCTTGGCCAAGATTTCATTCTTAGCGCCCTTTCTTGTAGTTGACGAACCATTTGGCGTAGAAATAACATAATTTTAACAAAGATCTTTTCCTAAAGTGCATAAAATAGTATATAAACCTCGGGACTAAAGTGTCGTTTAATCCCTTAGCGAACCGTTCGCCGCGGAATGTGGCACTTTAGTCCCTAGGTTTATAATGTACTATTTATAATTTGTTTTTTAAACAAAAAGTACATCATGTGATCACAGAAGTAAAAATAAAGATGGAATGATAATACCAGCTGAGAAATTTCACAAAAATGACCGCCTTATGTAGGTGACAGTTATGAGCCTAAAAGAACGTAGTCCCATCAATCGAATCGACTTGACATTCTTTTTTTTATGTCTTTTCCACAATCAGTAAATGGTATTTTTTACCTTGATTTTTCGTAATATATTGAAATTTTGTTTTTTTTTAAGTTTTTGTTAATAGAAAAAGTAAAGTTATATCATTTTTAGATGCGTTTGAAGTCCCCTTGTAAACATGATATATATTTGCCTGCTTTTTTTATTAGCCACACACTTGTTTGAACCAAACCAAAAGTTACTAGCATGTTCCTCAGTTGTTTTTTTAGTCAAAATAAAGTTTTTTCGTTTTTTTTTGCATGTCTTTGCTAAAAATATAGTGTTTTGATTTGTTCAGTGCTGTTATACAACCGGAATGACTAGTTTTTTGCCTTTCAAAAGTGCTGTGTGATAACCCTTTTTATTATTAGCCTCAGAGTTAGGGGAATTTTGTTAATACCAACTGATTTAGGCTCACAAATGTCAAGTATATGTAGCGGTCATTTATTTATAGGATATTATCATTCAACCTTTACTTTTACTTCTGTGCATGTAATAAATCATTCGAAAGGTATTTAAAATATCTCTCTAAGTGATCTCGTCCTTTTTCATTAATGTTATTTGTAAATCTCTAAGAATGAATGACTAACCCAGTCGCGGTTTAAAAATAAAAACACAAAACGGAAAAGTAAAAATAAAAGAAAGAAAAAGAGAAAAAAAACAAGACAACTATAAGAAAAAAGAAGAAGGAAAAAAAGACAAAGGACTCCGGGTAACTGAAAGTTAGACAATCCCGGAATCCTTCGATGTGTGTTGGCGAATTAACCCTGAAGGGTAGAGCCACAGAGAAGAAGATAGATAGATAGTTTAAAATACCTTTAAAACGAGCTATAAACTCTCCTAGTTTAAGTAGTTATCGATATATTTTAATTTCTTTAAGTAAATGTTTGAGCAAAATAGTTTTTTTTATTTTAAAGAATTAATTTTAAAAAAGTTCAAAAAAATTTTAAATTCCCTTTATGGGTAGAATAAAATTATCGAAATTGGGCAGATGGTCTGCCAACCCACCTGTTCCTTGTACTCCTCGTCCTCGTCCGAATCGCACTCGGGCAGCGAGTAAATTTTGATGTTGTGCAGCGCGATCTCGTCCAAAATTTTCTGTTTCAATTTGGCCGTCTCCTTTTTCGTCAGCACGTCCCCCTTAGCTATGACGGGCACTATGTTCACTTTGTTGTGGAGCTGCTTCATGAACTCGATGTCCAACGGTTTCAAGCTGAAATATAGGTTTTTGTAGACATTGGATTTTCTACTTACTCACTAAAAATAAGTTATTTGGGTCAAAAAATAGCGCCAGCAGGCAGAATAGCCCTATAAACAACCTTCAACAGGGTGTCCACATCATGGAAAAACCTGTAAAGTGGAAGAAAGAAAAAGTGGTCATGGAAATTACTCAAAAGTCTGGAAATTCAGGGAAATTCCCCGAGAAGAGTATCGGTCTTTCAGATTATTAAAAATGCCCTTTGCAGTTTACCCAAAACACTTTTTTCTACTATTGCATCAAAAGGTGAAAAAGATCAAAATATTCATTTTTTTTTAATTTAATTTAAGCCATCTTTCAAAACATATAAAAAATTTATTTTTTAGTCAAATTGTCTAAAAAAATTTGCTTGCGGTGCATTTATCCGACATTTATCACGTGATTTTGGCAATCAATCTATAATTGACACTGGCCACTGCCTACACAAATTAAAATTAACATATTTTTACTGGAACATTATTTTGAAACTAAATTTTAAGGAATATTAGCAAATAAGTCTGGACAAAAAAATCAGTCAGTGTAAACTTGTGTTTAAAACTCGTCAGATTTTTTGTAAGAGCGAGATTTTCTGACAGTTTTTGGAGAATCGCGACCAATGCCAATACAAAATGTATTTTACAAAAAACGTCAAAAAATCATTTTCGAAGAATTTTTGCCTGTGGCGTATTTTATTTATTATTTTTGTATCGCTCTTTGAAATAGACAAATAAATCTTATTGTACAATTCTCGACACATAAAACGCATACGCCGATTTTATATGCAATCGATGCCTCCGATATCGATGCAATATGTCCTTTACGATTTAGCAACCAGTTCTGTCACAAATTGTGAAAGTCCACTCATTGTCATGTTTTGTTATCACAGTCTTGTCCACAAAATATGTACCTACGGGTTCATTAGAAATAACATTATTTTGGAAAACCTAATTAATCAATAATTAATTTTATTTTCCAAAGTATTGTTGATTCTAATGACTATAAATTTAAGAAATAAACCAAATGCGTCGTATTTAATATATTATATTATTCTTTTAAGAAGATATGATATGAGTACACATATCAAAACTATTGTATTTATTAATAAACTATTTTTTCTGCTTCCCATGCCGGCCTCAATAGCACCAGTTTCTTTTACGACTTGCGAGTTTTCTTCTTTTTCAAAAAATTTGGTGTAACTGGTTACCCATAACCATTTTTGAACGGACTGGACTAAAAAAAATGTAACTAATTAACAAATAGGCTAAATAAATGCCCTATCAGTCTTATTAGAGCATTAATAGACATCAAAATTGGTGGTACCGCAGGCAAAATCGGTTATTTTTGGAGAAAAATACGTTACTTACGGAGGCTTAACTGGGCCCGCTTGGTTATATTTCCTAACCAACCAGATTTATTTCTGAGCAAAAGCTGCAGCTGGTAAATGATAATCGTTTTTTTGTTTAGTTATAGGTTTTTAATTTTTTTGTGAAAGTGAATTTGCAAAAACAGGAATTGTTGTTTTCTTTTCTATTCTATTTATATTGGCAGTGTGTATGTGAGCAAAAAAATATACGGTTACGGTAATTTATGTTTGTGGTTTTAATAGTTATTTTGCGGAACTTCTAGTTCTGCCAAAATTTGATTGAATTCCTTTATTTATAATAAAAACTTTGTTTTAAAAGTGTTTTATCTTTTTTTATATCTCGTGACAGCAACTTTAAACTATAGAACCAGTAAATATCAGTAAAAATTATTTCAGTCTCCTTAACAAAATTTGTTTATGTTGTCTAAAAGCGTTAATCCACAAAAGTCGGTAACAATAAGCAAGCAAAATTTTTAATACATAGACATGTGCCTAACTTCTGCTGTATGCGTTTTATGTATCGGGAAGTGTACCTTCAAAAAAGGAAGAAACGAGAGGTTTGATCAGTTGTAGTAGGCTGATTTTAAAAAAAGTAAAGTCAGGAATTTTTTTTTTTTGAAAAATTCTGTGAACACCCTGTTTAAAAAAAAAAACAATTTTGATTTGTTAAAAATGTAATTATCTATATAAGTGTGAAAACCGTTTGTCGCTGGCACTACAGTTCATGAATTAGGATTTTTTAAATGTTTAACTCGCCCTTCCTACCCTCTTTCCAACTTCCCACCCCTATTAAAACTAATCAGCTTTTTGTGCCAAATTTGATCACAATCCGTTTAGCAACTTTCGAGTTATCGTGTCCCAGACAGACACCATCACACAATTTTATATTTAGGCCGTTTTTTACACAAAGTACGCGAGACAGTTTCCCTGAGCTACATATTTAAAAAAATATAAACTTTGAACTATATATTTTTTAGATAGAGATACCCCTAGCTGTAATTAAATATTATAATATAAAATAGACACTTAAAGTTAATTTTCGGGTTTCTCAGCATTCGTATCCTTATCTCTATCGAGTCGACCTATCGAGTAGGTGTCCTTTTAACCTAATGGCGAATGCGTGACAGCTCCAGCTGATCAAATGCGTCAAAACATCGTTTCGTATGCAGGGACGGTCGTAATGACTCCCTCATCGTACCTAACGAGGTTTTCGTGCATTTAATCAGCTGGAGCTGTAACGCATTCGCCATGATTTTAAAAGTGCACCTGCTTGGTTCGTCGACTCGATAGAGATGAGGATACAAATGCTGATAAAACTGAAAATTAACTTTAGTCTACTATTTTAGTTTCCTTTTTCCAGAAAACACTGCATTTCAGGACCATCTTATTTATTAAACTGTTTATACAATGTTTATATGTTCAACAAAAATGTGTCTGAAAAAATATAATATCTACTACCAGCATTGTATGACAAAATTGACAAAATAAATAAATGAGTTCAAAGAACCGGAACAGATGCCATTTTTAGTGTGCTTGAACTTGAATATATTTAAGGAATGAAAACAAATTCGAAGGCTTAGGTTTTATTTATACTGTTATATTTCATGCTGGTCCATTTAAGGGTTTGAAATACATAAAACGGAAATGGGTAATAAACTGTTATTAAGTATTAGAGAAGAAAATAATTTTACCATTTTTTTTATACTGGTACTTTTTATTACATTGCCAAGATAACATGTTGAGCTAGGACATTCAAAAACAACCAGTCACCAGTTTGAACCCAGACGGGCTGCAGCCATGTCAAACGAGCTCCGGCTTACGCTATACAGGCTAATTTTACAATTAAACACATGATTATTATTATTGATTATTCATTGAATTCCATAAGCCACAGTCATTGATGTACTAATGGCCAGAGTATAAAAGTCAATGCGATTATTAAATAACTCAACAAATGACTTCTAAGAACCGATGGGTGAAAAACTGGACAATGCAAGAGCAACTTTGTTGACGACGATGTTTCTAGAGATAATTCTAATATAAGGTCTTGGCATTGATTTAAGCTACACCTCTCCTCCCTGCTTTATATATATACATATATATGCCTGGATATATCCCCTTGTTTGACTACTTTTACTACTTTTAATTTTCTCTCACATTTAGTGTTTAAAGCAATGTTTACTATCCAAGTTAGTAAACATTGGTTTAAATGTAATTTGGTTGACAATATTTAGTACTTTAACTAGATTAGTAATTAAAACATTTTAATTATCTATATTTAGGATATGTGTGCAATAAAAAAGTAATTTTGATAATATTTGAGGCCTTCTGGAGAGATGGGTCAAATGTGGGCAAAAATCCCCCACCTCTTTAAAAACATTTTTGTATAAATATGCTTTTGTATGTAAGCGATGTAAGCCTTAATTTTTAGCTTTATTTCTTTATTTTTTAGGAAGTACTGCGTTTACTTTAAAAACAATGAAATCTGCCCATAGACTTTTAAACAAGGGTGGATCCATCAGCAGTTCACATCTTTTTTTTAATATGTAAGTTAACTCCATTTTTTAAGTCAAATTTTTGTCTTTTTTGCGTCTTTTCTTTCTCGTCTTGGGAGGGGGAAAATATGTCTGCTTACCTTTAGGCCACTGATGTGACCCCCTCCCCCTAACTAAAAAGCTGGATCTGCTCTTGCTTTTAAAACAATTAAAGTCCACACAAACTATTTTTTAGTCTATGAGGTAAATTTCAACTCTCTTATGTGAACATGTCAAATTATAAGATAAGAAAGTAAAAAAAAAATAAAATGTATACCTTCCTTAAAGCAAACTTTATTAAAACAAACCTACACACTTATTTTTAGCTTGAAAATGTACTAAAAATGTAAGAGCTATAAAATATACCTAGCTAAAAAATTGCTGCATACTATTTAATAAATTTTAAAAAAAATTAAGTACCCACTTTAATTCTCCCTGTTTATTTATTCATACACATCACTAAATAAGAACACATCAGCACTTTTTTTCTATCACATACTGCTCTTTAAGTACAGTCTTAGGTAAAAAAATTAAAAACTATGTCCATGTAATTCGAATAAAACTGCTATCTAAAATTATAACATATAATAATAATATAAAATTTTTACCTTTTTCTTTTGTGTTAGAAAGTACCTTCTCACATAATCTCCTAACATAGATGCAGGCCAACAACTTTGACACCATTCTTCAAACCTTTTCATATCCTGAAGAAACTGTTCCCACAGCTTCAAAATTAGAAGGGAAAAAGGAGGAAATAGGTATGGAGATTGTAAATTTTTAAAGAGATCCAGCAACCCATCCTTTTATATGCATACACAAATTGATCACCAACCTAATTAACAAAAATGTCTAACCAAGAAATAAATCATGCAAATATCAACATGAAATGAACCTATTTTTTCAATAACAATTAGGTACATATAATAAATCTCTAAATTCTATCTCTCTCTAATTGTCGGTCTGTTTGTTCCAGCATCACACAAAAACTGCTAAAAGTATTTTGATATAAGTTTCACTGCTGGATTCTTTGGATTTCTAAACAGGACATAAGACTTTATTTTATCAAAATCACTTTACACACACAAAAAATTATGACAAAAGTCAAAACTGGGAAAACAGCAGATGATTGATCAACTGGATCAAAGGGTTTGAAGCGCAGAAGCCTAGGTGAAGGACAAGAGGAGTAAGGCAGAGGGGGGAGGGAAAAGCTACAATTTTAAACATGTGAACGAAGCTTACTAATATGGATAACAAAGCATATGCTCAGCTAAGGCAAAAAACTGCTGCTTTTTTAAATTTTCCATCATCTTGGATTCCAAAAAAACTTTATTTTTGAAACTTTTGCTTTAAAATAAGTATATTATATTTTTTCTAGATATAAATATCAAAATTTTTAAATTTGGACCACTAGTTTCAAAACTGTAGACAATCTAAAAAGTGTCAACTGAGAGAACCCAATGGCTAATTTAAAATATGTTTTACTATGAATCAATAGAAAAAACATTAAAAAACTTACCCATGTCCAAATGGTGATATAAAGTAAAAACAACAGTGCACTCTGTTATCCATAATATTTTTCCTATTCAGCCCTGATTCATCACGTAAAAATCTTTCAAACTGCTCATCAATGTATCTATAAAAAAAGAAAAAACAAAGGTAGAATATGAATGTGTACAAATATCATAAAAAAAATAAGTTTTAACTGTGTAGAAAAACTGATTCAAAAGAATAAAATTATTCAATTAATTTCCTACCTGATAATTTCTGAAAATGAATCTGTATTATCAATAGCATCACCATAGCCTGGAGTGTCAACCACAGTCAGCCTCAATTTGACACCTCTTTCTTCAATTTCAACTGTTGTCGGCTCTAGTTGGACAGTTTGCTTTAGTTTTTCTAAAGAGAAATGTTAATTTTACCTTATTTACCTCAATAAGGACAGAAGTACACAGAGTTTTAAAGATATAAATTAGAGCCTAATTTACCTGCTGCATCTGGAACCTCTCTCTCAGGGTACAAATCTGTTTGTATAAACAAAGCGTTGACAAGTGTAGATTTTCCCAACCCACTCTCTCCAACTACCATTAAAGTGAACTCGAAGCCCTTTTTGACTGATTTTCTGTGCACTTGATTTGGCAGATTTGCAAAACCTACATATCCTGGAGCCTCAGAATTTGAGAACTAAAGAGAAAAAGGAGAAATCTGAGTAAAAATATGCAAAAAATAATAATTGAAGACTAAAATTACATGGGGAACTCTTAGTTTACAAGAGTTTACTTCACCCCGTCCTCATCGAAACTCAAGATGACCTTTAATAAATAGAAATGTTGGGGCTGGGCGAGTTTGTAAATTCAACAATTTTTTGACAGCGGTGGAACAGCAGTGCCAACATTCGGTTCACAGATGGGTTTGACACCCATCTGAGATCTAGCAATGATGAAATGTTGTTGTTCCATCGAATACAAAAAGAACGCATTGTGGTGTAAACAGCTGAGTGTCAATAACCACACTTAAAATAATAAAATTATACCTCAACTTTGGCTCGAGAAAATTGGAAACCATATTCATGGTCGCTCCCAAGTCTCCCTTCTTTCTTGGAAAATGTAAATTTTTTATGGGCAAAGGAGCCTTGAGGAACGACTACGAATACCATCCTTAAAGGCACTTATGCTGTACTTCTGGACAGTTTTTCAAAATAGTCTTCAATGCAAGTACGTTTTTTGATCAAATTTAATATGATGTCTAGCTTATCATCAAAATCTTCACTTGAACTGTCTTGCATTAATATTATGGCTCACCACTCCATTAAGCATCCTCTACTGTACCTTGTATTAACCAAAATGCATAAAAAAATATCTTGGTTTGAATAAGTTATAAAAAAACTGGAAAAAATAAATAACCTTATAGTAGGGTTATGTTTAATGCAACGAAGATTTTCCACCGAATCCCGAAGCCGGTGGCGATCGGTGCCAACATTTGTTGGACTGGGGAAATCCATCGAAAAATTTAGGAACTCTATTGTTGGACTGGTGAAATCCATCTGAAATTTATGAACTCTTTTGTTGCCACCGGTGGATTTACAAACACGCTCACTGCTGTGAATGTCTTATGTCAGGTATAATCCTATGAATCCCTAATGATGTCTAATTAGGATGAAACAGGCCTATTGGTTTCTGGATTATCCATTAGATCTTGGAAGCTTGGTCATAATAAATTGAAAAGCAAAATGTTTGACTGCCGCTAATACATTAGTACTATACATTCTTTAAAAATTTTTTAAGATTGGACAAAATTATTACATTTCTACATCCCTGCATAATTTTCATAATATCCAATTTGAGTTTCCTTGAGGGAGGGGGTGTGTAGCTTAACTGAGGTCAACAGTTGTATGTCACAGAAAAAAAATTGAGTTCCCTCTGTCTGTATGTTTAATCATTGTATGGTTTAATTCATGGTAAAACTACATTTTATGTTGTTTAATCTAACATGTAATAATTCACGGAATTACGGCAATAACATTCCAAAGATGATGTTAAAGAGAACTACAAAAGATAAGAAAACAACGTCCCTTTTGTGTATTTACACAATAAAAAAAAACATCTGTTCACTGGGTGGAATGGTGGATAAGTTAAGCACTGCGTCACGTGATCTTGAAATGATGGCCTTGTCCTACCATCACATGACTTGGATGAGATTACTCAGCCGAAACTCACCCGCCTCCACAAAACGATCACACACTTACTGTAAACAAAATAAAGGTTTTTTATGGGGACTTTTATTACATAAAATACTTACGCTTTTTACATTTTCGTTTGACATTTTGATGCCCGGTCTATTCAAAAACAATCAACGAAATGAAAAATCGAAATTAACCGAAAAATCACCAAGAAAAACGATAAAATTCGAGGAAGCAAACCAACAAAACTACAAACACAGTACACCAATGTACTGTGACTACAAAGCCGACATGTTTTTTGAAATACGAGGAGGAGGCCTGTGATTGGTCAGAGATAGGCGTGGTCCAAAGAGAAAAAATTCATTTTATCAAACAAGGTAGCCTGCTTGACTTCACTTCACTCAGGCACAGCGAGATGTGAATTAGAAACAGAGACAGATAGACGGTAGCAGCTCATATGACTACTGTCAACTTTTCTAGCAACGAGGCTAACCAGAAAAACAAGCTGTGAGTCAGTGACCACGGATGTAAATTTACATCCGTGTCAGTGACCCTTATTAGCTTTTATAGTAAATTGGCAAAAGTGCCCATATTTTGGACAATCAAGAATAATTTCCAGGCACCCAAGACCATTTTTAATTTTTTTATAAAAGTAATTAAAGAATATAAGAAGAACACTTTTTTTAACGGGTTATAAGATTTAATTTCACTTTTAAACTTGTTAATAAAAAAAAACATTTTAAGAGTACCCCCAAACCCCTTTGCTCTGCTTGATATTATCGGTATTCTCCCTCCTTGTTCTGGTTACAGCGTTAGCTTCTCCTTTAGCCACGCACTTCTTTCTCTGGTCGCGTTTGTCTCGTAACCCAGCCTGTTTCTTAACACGTCTCTTGATTTCATCAGGGTGAATTGTGGTTGCCGTTGATCTAACACTGCGAGAGTCAAAGTGTTCATCAAATGAAGAGTTTTCTGATACTGACAAACTATTGGTTTCCCTTTTTTCATTTTTGCTCTTTTTAATATCAGTCATTCTTTGCATAACAGAATCAATTGTGGAGTATTCAGGGATATTCAGTGGATTTGAAATATCTTTAGGATTGCTGTCATCAAGTTCTGAGCAACTTTCTTCAAAATTTTCACTAATTTCACAATCATTTTGTTCACAAGCATCAAAGTATGTTTCTTCAGTATCAGACATTTCTTTTTCTGAGTCTTCATCCGAGTTTTCTGACACTGAATCCAAACCTAGTTCCATATTAATTTCCTTAGCCATTTGTTTTGTAAACCCAGTGCAAAAAACCTGAAAAAAAAATATGATAGCTTACTCACCAAAATATACTAGCAAAATATTGCTAAATAAGGATACACACCTCAGCATCTAAGTTATCATTCCTCTCTATGTCCTCAAATTTAGGGTAAGTTTCACTCTCAAATCCAAATCTCTTCTTGAAAAACTCCTTGACACAATTTATGTCTCTTTCAAAAAACATCTGGGCATTTGTATGCTCGGTGGACATCATTTGTGGGAAATCTATAATAACAGGCTTTTCTTCTGCATTTAGAATTATGTTAAACTCATTAAAATCACCATGTATAACTCCTGCATCTGCAAACTGAACTATCAAGTTCATCAGATCATCATACAACTGTTCTACATCTTGTACTTCTTGTACATGGTTTAAAAGTGTGCCTTGTACTAGCTCCATAACAACACAATGTCGGTTGTAATCCACTGGTTTTGGAACAGGAAATTTCCTTTCATAGAGGGCCTTCATGTAAGCAAACTCTTTTGTAGCTGATATGCGTGACAGGTATAGCCAAGATGCAGATTTTCTGCAAAAAAAATACAGTATAATATTAAATTTTAACATCTAGAAACAACTCAGATTTTCATACCTATGTTTATGATAGTCCCTTTTCTCGGTGACCTTTCTAAAACACACTCTTCCAAGTCTATGCAACTTTAAACAAAGTGGTTCTCCTTGAGCATTAGCCACAGTATAAATGTTGCTCTCCTTCCCCACCCCTATCTGATTTCCAAAGGAAGTCACCACATCTCGTTTAGTCAGAGAGTGCAAAGCCAAATAATCATATCCCATGTTGGTCAATCTATAACCGTCATATCTTTTGCCTCTCTCGTAGGTTAAAAGGCGATGTTTGCATAGTTCCCGTAGTAATTTGTGAACCCCACCATGTTGAAGATTGGCTAAGGAAGCGGCTAGGGGACCAGGGACAAGCTCATGGTTTTTCATGCCTGTTTAAAAAAATAAAGAGTAAAAACTAATAGCTAAGCAGCATGATTTATTAATCAATACCAATGCAAAATAAAAATATAGCTGCTAATAGAAAAGAAAAACAACAATCTTGTTCTACCCATTTCGATAGCCGTGAGCACTCTAAAATCCTCGGGCGTCAAATAACGCAAAATAGCCACATTTAATTTGCCCATTTTGTTGAATTTTTTGTAGTTTTTTTAAAATAAAGCACACCAAAATATAGATATTTACAAAAAGGTAGGTTAGGGGGCGATTCATCTTGATTTTTGACAACGGTGTGTCGCTAACTTCTACTAAACGCTGCGCATATCCTCTATTTTCATTTCTACGCAGCGCATTTGGCAGCACTTGTCAAATGTTGCGCTTAACCTGATTTTTGGGGTGTGCGCAGACAAATTGACAGCAACTTGTTTTGCTTCGATTTTTCCGTGATCTTCGTATGAATAAAATGTGAAAAATAAACAAAAAACGCTTCGGAAAAGTTTTGCGCCTCATAAAAAATTAAAAATGGCCAGTTACCACCTGCCCAACACACCTTCTATCTCTTCGGTAGGGGAGCCCAACAGGCTGGCCATGCTCAAGACCTCCTGTAGGCTCTGTTTGGAGGAAACGGAGGATTTTACCAGTATTCACTATACGGGGAATAAGTTTAATACCCCGCCTTCAATCATGATCAAAAGTTTGATTCCCGAGATGGTAAGACTTTTTTTTGAATGCTGAATTGTTTCATAAACTAAGGCCATAGCTTTTAAAAGGAAGTGCCCTATTTTCTTAAGGCCATAGCTAAAGTCACAGCATTCGCGAAAAAATCGTTTTTTTTTTAAATTTTTACGAGAAAACCAACTCTGTCCAACAAAACACACCCCCTGCAAACTCAACTCCACCCAACACAGTGCCTAAAAATGGTAACGAGGGAACCCTACCCCAAAAACGAGTATCGTAAATCTAGAATTGACTGTCGTAACTTTAGACCCTGCCTTTTTTATTGCAATATTTATAGTACCAAAATGGTTTTATTGGTGGCCATAGGTGGGGTCTTTGTTAAACCTTCTTATATTCATTTAAGGCAGGTTTACTCAGCAATGCATAACCTTCTAATTAGTGTTTAAGTACATATTTAAAGCTTAACAAAATTTCTGTCAAACCAACTCACTCCTTTTTATATACAGGGTGTCCCAAAGTTCAAATCTACTCTAATATCTCCAAAACCAAAAGAAGCAGAGAAGTAAAATTTCACATAATTAAATGGTTTACAAAACAGTTTTTAAATAAAATCGGAAAATCATCTCCATAAGACCAATGAGTTAAACAAGAAAACAGATATTCGGTGATTCTTTGTCTAAATCATTGCTCTTATTTAAAAATTTATGTCATTTTATTTAAAAACTGAAAAAGGTAACATATTAGGTACTTTTGGAAAAAATAGTGAAAACTTGAAAAATTTGAGTGTTTTATTCTAAAAATCTAAAGTTTGATAAGAAAGCTTTAATATGTGAGAAAAATCATGGCATACAAATGTGAAGAACATAGTAAAAATTGCTTAAACAAAAACGTTATCAGATTTTCATTTTAATGTTCTGTCTTATTTCTATTTATTTTGATTGTTTTTTAGGTTTTTAATTATTTTATTACTTCTGAATTTATCACTAAAGAAAATTATTTTATTATAAAAATGATATATTTACATACTTACGTAAAGGATTATTATTATATTAGGATAAAGATTTAATGGATAATTTAATTTCCAAAATATTTTGTATTGTCTTAGATAGATGTAATAAACACTTTATATATTGTTTTTTTTTTGTTAAGAAGACACAATGATGAATTAATGGAGGGCAGCTGCAGGGTAATCGCCTTTCTTTTTGCGACAGCTTCTCCAAGAAATCTTCATATTTTTATAAAAATTTGATTAAAATTTTTAAAATTACACTTTTTCAAAAAAACTTGCAACATATATGTATGTGCTAATCTTAAAAGCACTGCATAGCAATAATTTATTTTGTTTAAAATCGCAAACGGATTTTTATAATTAATTTATTTTGAATGGATAACTTGAAGAAAAATAAAAAAAGCTGTGTTGTGTAAACAGATTAATGAAGTTCTTATCCATTCTGTATTATCAGTTGGGTAAACCTGCCTTTAGCTAAGGCCTTTGATATAAGAAATATAGTTAAGAAATAGGCAGCTTGCAATTATTTTTTATCTTTAAACATTTTTTTTTACTTTAATCCACTCCCACCTTTTTCCATTAGTTGTTCCAAAACCTGTTTGTTAAAAATAATACAATAATAAGTGAAAGTATACCGTACACCACGTCACAAAACTGTAATCTCACCAGAGTCAACTTTCCTTTGAAATTTGACAAGAGGTTTTACATACTATGAGTTGTCCTTCTCCACCAATGGATTGGGTAAAGAAATGGGTCAACATTATTTGTAGTATGTAGGTACAGTAAAAAAAAATTAAGCATATAAAATATAAAAATTGATTTCTGGTGAGGCCCTCTCTGCATTTAGAGAATGGTTCAGTGTGAATAAGCTGTGTCTGAATGAAACGAAAACGGACCATTTATTATTTACATTGAGACAGTTTGAACTTAATTCTCATGAGAATACCTCTTCTTTTGAGAGATTTCTAGGGGCGCAGTTGGACAACAAGCTAACCTGGCAGGAGCATGTGCTGCACTTACTTATTTCTATCTTATGCACTCATAGTATGGGGTCATTTGGCTTACACAGACTCTGTTTTTTAATTGCAAAGGAGGGCAGTTTGAGTAATTACTGAGCTGGGTTATCAGGACAACTATAAGAAAGCCCATTAGGGAATTCTTACTCTGCCTTCACAATATGTTCCCTTGTGTGTTGTTTATGCAAGAGTGTATGTTATGGTAGAGCCATGATGAAACCTTAAATAATTTAGTTAAATACCTGTTCAATTATTTTTAGATGTGCTCTCGAATGTGCTAAAATGCACTTTTACTAGGACATGTTTTCTGGTAATTTTAAAGACTGTAAAGAACTTTAATTGAAAGTAATTAATACCACCTTATGTCTTACACACTTTATGCTTTAAACAATTTTTGCTGTTTTTTGGATAAAAATGACAAAATAGAAATCATATTCATGATACCACTAAAGATGAGAGATAGATGACAAAAAATAAATTTTTATTAAACAATTATTTCCATCTTTCTCTAAAATACTTCTTCTTCAACAACCTTAAATATTTTTCATTTTAACAGAGAAAAAAAATGTTTTTTGAAAGTATTTTTTTTTGAATGCCTAAAAACCAGTGAAAACTTGAAAAATTTGAGTTTTTCATTCTAGAAATCGAATGTTTGGAAAGAAAGCTTTAAAATGTGAGGAAAATCATGGCATAAAAACGTGAAACATATAGTAAAAATTACTTAAACAAAAACGTTATCTCTTAAATTATGCTAGAATATTTTAAGCCTTAAATTACCATTATGGCTTTACCAACTATTAGAATATGTTTTTTTTTTCTTTTTTTAATTACTACTGTCAAAATATGTTGAAATCATAAAGGTATAACTGAAATAGAGACATTATTTTTACCACAGTTGCAATCAGACATAAGGTAAACAATTTGGCGATGATGCCAGATTGCCCTGAAAGTTGGATCGTTACATGTAATGTTTTTAGAAACATATTATTTTATTCATTTTAGGGATTAAATAGGTACGTTTAATCCCTCTTTTTGGGGACTTAAGTGTCACTTTTAATCCCTCAGCCTAATGATTGGAAGTAAATTTAATCCCACAGGTATTAAAAAAAAATATTCCCTGGAAAATTATAATTAAATTCAAGATTCAAGATTTCATTTTTAGCACCCTGTCTTGTATTCTACGAACCATTTGGCATAGAAATAACTACGATTTGAACAATAATCTTTTCCTAAAGTGCTTAAAATAGTATATAAACCTCGGGACTAAAGCGTCTTTAGGGTCGGACTACAAACCTTTCGCCGCGGGATTAGAAGTAGCTAGGTTTATAATGTACCATTTATAACTATTTTATCATGTACCTGCATCTATGCAAATTCTCTGGTTTGCTTTTTAAAACATGAAGAAACACCTTATTTTTATTCAAGGCGCCTATACTCACAGGTGAGCCCCACATTTGACTGGCCGCCATATTAAAACTCACCTGGTACTATAACTGCTTTTTTATTAACAAAATGGTAGCTTCAGAAAATCCCGCCCTTACAAAAAATCTGACGATTTTTAAACACAAGTTTACACTAACTGCTTTTTTTGTCAGGATTATTTGCTAATATTCCTAAAAATTTGCATAAAGTATTAAAAGCAAAGAAAAAGCAGCAAACTATAAAAAAAAACTGGACATAGTATCATCATTTTGTTTTTGCAGATGACAACACCATTGTCTGGCCTGGCAACAGATCAGAACTAGAAAATATCACGATAAATGACCTAAAATTAGTAAAAGAATGGTGTGACTCCAACTGCGTTTGTTTTAATGTTAAAAAAACAAACATTTTGTCCTTTAGATTCTCTCAAAAATCTATTAGTCTTAATAATCAAACCATCGACTCTCAACCACTCGTTAAATTCCTTGGCCTAACTAACTAACAACAGATCAGAACTAGAAAATATCACGATAAATGACCTAAAATTAGTAAAAGAATGTTGTGACTCCAACTGCGTTTGTTTTAATGTTAAAAAAACAAACATTTTGTCCTTTAGATTCTCTCAAAAATCTATTAGTCTTAATAATCAAACCATCGACTCTCAACCACTCGTTAAATTCCTTGGCCTAACTCTGGACACAAACTTAGATTTTAAGGAGCATATAAATCAGCTTAAGTCCAAATTATCTTCAGCTTGTTTTGCCATCAAAGTTGTAAGCAAAGAGCTCGGATTTCACTCGGCGAAAGTGGTTTATTATGCCCTGTTCGAATCTCGAGCAAGATATGGTATAGCGTTTTGGGGGTTTTGTTCCGGAACTCTCTTTGAGTCAGTGTTCAGAATCCAAAAGCGTGCTCTTCGAATACTCAACAAGGTGGGGCCCAGAGAACACTGTAAACCCTTGTTTATAAAATCCAACGTTCTAACTCTCACGTCACTTTTTATTTTAGAATCTGTTTGCCTTATTCACAAAAAACAAAGCGTTCAAAATTCACATGAAAATGCTACTCTGCAACGCACCACAAGACAGTCCTCCAACATGCTTTTACCCTTACCAATACCCAGGCTCACATTAACTAAAGACTCGATCATATACGAGAGTCTTAAACTCTTTAACCACCTACCACTAGAAATTAGAAATATTGGGGATTATAATAAATTTAGAAAAACGGTTAGTCACTGTCTTGCAACTAGACCATATTATGACTGTGTTGAATATTATAGAGAAACTATCAGATTGTAGACATTTATTGTAATATTTGTTGTTTGTTTACCCATATATAGTAGTGTTTGTATTATGTTCTTAACTGTCATCTAAGTTGTCCATTTTTAATTAACTGTCAGTTATATTTTAATGCTATTTTAGGTTTAACTATATCTGACTTATACGATTTTTTTAACTCGTTTTATTAATTATGTTTAGTCAGTGTCATATTAATTATTATATAACTGTAACAAGTGCATTTAAGTTTTAATTATTCGTCTGTTTGGCCTTTCAAATTTTTTACACTTATTTTATTATTTTACTAATTTATCTTGACTGTTAATTAACCTTATTAGATTTAGGACTGCTTTGTCAATGAGATATTCTTTCTTAAGACAATAAAGCTATTTTTGAAATTGAAATTGAAAATTCGATAAAATTTAAATCGCTACCCACTGGACGTCACAACGCCATATTGTAAATTTTGGGCTCACCTGTGAGTATAGGCGTCTTCATTTTTATTCACAAATCATTAAAAAAAATAAGATACATATTTGACATTTGGGTACGTAATGACGGCCGAAATATCAGATAAATTTCTCCATTATATATTGGGAATAAAACCTAGACCATGTGACAACCTCGCACTTGTAGCATGTTCTACGCTGCCTCATTCATTATTTGTCGTCGGAGTTGCCGTTTTAGTAGAATCGAGCTAGTAAACGTAAGGTATTGCCTGATGCCAGTGGAGAGGACAATGATTTTCCCTAAATCTAACGACTTATCGCGTTTCAAAGCGATTTATGAATGAAACTGTCTGTTAAATCCCTTTTTGTTATGTGTAGCCATTTTTTTCAAAATACTTTGTTTTGTATGTCAAAAAGTAACCTAAATAAAGAAACAACTTGGAAAAAAGATGCGCATTTGATTTTATGCGACATCTTGGATTTAAATATGGCGGCAAATCAATACAGTTTTTTTTTATTGAAATTGGTAAAGTTATAGCAATAAACAATTTGTCCGTCTTTTTTCGGTTCACCCGGTATATTCATATGATATATCTTGGTTGTCCAGGTCTACTATATAGTAGTTAAATATAAATGGTCTCAAAAACCAATAAATTAAAATGATACAGGGCCGCACCAGAAAACAAAAATACAGTGAAGATGATTTTTGTCAGGATCGAAACTTCAAAATAAAAAAAAAATGATATTTTATTATCAAACAAATTTAATAAGAAACTAAAATATGAAGTAAAACTTTTTGGTTCTGTATATAGTTAACTTTTTGATCCTGATGATGGTGTCTACGAAACGAAACGTCGGATTAAAATTTAGAAAAGATCATTGTGTTTTTCTAAAAAGGTTGCCACAGACATGATTTTACAGAACTCAATTATCTTTTAAATTAAGGGAGATATCATCAATTGGTAATTCCGACCATTTGTCAACTTTCCCCTGTAGCTCAAAAAAGTAAGACAGTATTGCGAAAACTGCATGTCTCTATTTTCAATAACAACAAAGTTTCCCATTGAACCCGTTACATATTTTGAAAGGGTGGATAACCCCTTGGTGTGAGACGGTCCATTTATATTGAGGATGGAATAATCCTCTTCCAGCAAAAAATGGCGAGGGTCCATTATAATTTATACCGTGAACTCTTGCTCTATTGGTGTCAAATTCGTACTTAAAATCTCTTTTTCAATTGCAGTACATTTCTGTTTCCCTGAACCCGGTCATCTGTTACAACTGCCTTGAGGAACTTTACAACTGCTATGAATTTCGTCTAAAATGTCTCCGAACAGAAAACCTTATTGGTACTTACTTGACGGAAACCAAAAATAATTCCGCCTGTATAAGACTGAACGATGTGATTGGGTATTGGAAAAGTAAAGAACAACAAAAGATGTGCGAAAAGAATGAGTTGTCAAGACAAAGAGAGACAACAGAGGATGATTGTATTTTACTTAGAAATGATGGTAAGTTCATATTCAGTTCAGTCAAATTAAGATATTTGGAGGAATTAATTCCCAGCGAGCCGGAAAGCATTTTTATACCTTTATTCAGTCCTAAATGCGTGTAATCTGATTTTGCACCATCCCAGGTGGTGAACTTAACTTTTGATAGCCAAAAAACCGCCAAAGTTTTGTACTTTTTTTAGTTTTTTTGCAAACGGCAACATCGGTTTAGGTGTATAGCCGAAAATGAATGTTGAAAAAAAGGGGCCCAAATATTTTCACTTATAACCTCCCTAGAGCTTGAATTATTTTCGAACATTTTTTCGAGGTGCGAATTTTTTGAAAATTTCCCCAGTCGTCAGCCGAGGGAAATTTTCGTATAAAAATTCGCAACAGAGAAAAAATTTACGGAGATTAATTCAAGCTTGCGGGAGATTCGGAACGGAAATTTCATAATAAAAATTATTTTAAAAAAAAATACAAATTTTGACAATTTGGCAAGCATTTATTTTGCTTTGAGGTTTGGTGTTTTAAATTAAGGTGGCTATTTAATTACTTTTTTGTCACTTTGAATGTCTGTGTTACCTATATTGTGGCTATACACTTATTCATCTTTTATTTTTACAATTCCTTGGTACTCTAGTAAAATAAGGTTTGCATCTTTGTATCAAGTTGATTAATATTCTATTTAAATCAGGCAATATTATAGTACTAGAGGATAGGAAAAAATAGGTGTATAGGCACATGTGTTATATTGGAGGCTAGGTGTTTTGTATTTCAAGTAGTTTGAATTTGTTTTTTTTTCACTTTCCCTTTGCCCTAATAAAAAAAAACGATTCTGAAAATCCTGAAATGAACACATTTCTTCATACTCTAATAATTTTATACTACTAGAGATAAGGAAAAATTAATTATTCTCTTGCAAAGTCGATGACAATTTAAGCAGTAATTTGTAGTTTTCACAACTAGCGGTTAAAAGAGCGTTTTTTTTACGAGCGTTGATTTAAATTAACGAGCGCAGCGAGTGATTTAAAAAAAAAGCGAGTTTTTTGCATCAGTAACCATGCTTTTGTAATTTACTGACACTTACAAAAATCGTCTTTTGGATGACCTACCCTCTTTCTTGACATCCTTTCAGAAACCCGCCACCAATTTAATTGTGTTATGTTGTTAAATAATTTTTTAAGTGCTAATGGTGAGTAAAAGCGATTAAGGTAGGTGATAATTTTATTAATTATTGTAAAATTTGCTGAAGCAAGACCAAAAAAAAAAAATTAAAATTAGAACATAACTTTAATACAAGGTTGAGGGCAACAGTTGTTTAATATAGTCTTTTCTATCAACTGAAGGAAAAAGGCAAAACCTGATGTTTAAATTAAACCCCTGATGAAATCTACTAAATTACTTGCATAATTATAAGTTTAAAATATGTCATATAAAATATGTTAAGATAAAAGTAAAAATACAATAAAACACCTACTCTTTTTTTAAAACTAATATTCAACTAAAGCTTTGAGAATTAAAATATTTTACTATACTTAACAATTTCGTTTTACCCATTGTTATTTTACATTGGTGAGGTACACAGAACTTGAAACCAAAATACCAGAATAAACAGATAATAAAACATAATAATATTTCGATATATATTATTTTTGCCTTTGTTAAGAAATTATAGCCTTGAGCACACCTGCACAGAGGGTAAACAGGGTACTGCTTATTAAAAAAAAAACAGCGTAATTATGCAGTATACGGTTTTCTGCCATTTTTGATTTTTTATGAAAAATTCTTTATGGGGGCACCTACTAGAGGTACCTAGGACGCCAAATCCGCCGGCGCCGCCGGTTGTTTTTTTTTAATGTTTTTTTGATTTTTCTTTCACTAAAATAACCCAATCCAACACAGTCCAACTCAACCTAACACAACCCAACCCAAAACAATAACAAAAATACTTTAGAACACCCCCCGGCACCCTTTTTTCTCTTAAAAAAAACCGAATTTTTCATAAAAAATCAAAAATGGTAGAAAACCGTATACTTCATAATTACCAAAAACACTAATACCAATAATTGAAAATAGGTAAAGGACGACACTGACCGGTAATTATTACAGCAAAACTGCAGCTGATTTTAACATTTACCTTTGAAACGAAATCCCTTGATTTGGGTGTGCCAATCCTTTAAACACGATGCACTCCCGCACCATCCTATAGTTTTTAATTTCACAAGTTTATAAAAAACACAAAAACCACACAAAACGGTTCGAAATCAGAAATATTTGGACACGGTCGGTATGCAACGCTGCAAAACATGGGTAGTGCGCAGAAGATGGCAAGGTATTGCGACTTGCCAGTTCTTGTTTAGGGATCGTTGGGAGTATTGGAAAAAATATGGGCTTTTTATTTTTTATGAGTTTATTTTTTATCTTTTGTTTTGTAATTATAGTTTTTAAATAAATGATCATGGTATTTTTGAATGTAGCTGCTTGTAGTGGTAAAAAAGCACCAAGATTTTCATGAAATTTCAGAACCAACAAGAAAGTACCCTCAAGTTGGCAACAAGGCTTCATCCTACTATTCTTTCATCATTTGGGGAACACGAGTTTATATACTACATATATGTAATCATTTTCACATCGCATACTGGCTAAGACACATTGTAGGAAAGATATTGTATAAAGTGCGAGTTAGGATTCCTACAAATATTTTTTTGAATTTATATAAAGAGAAAGAGAACACCTAATTCCGGCGATACGTTTTACGAGATACATTGTTATTGTAGGAGCCACGGCATTAGCATAGCATTCAGGGTCTAATGGTGTAGGTCTGTGGTTTCGAGCTATAAGCAAAAATCTAAAAAAAAGTACAAAAATTTGCAAACTCAGATTACACGTATTTAGGACCTAATAGAGTTATTAAAACGATTTTCAGATCGCTGGAAATTAATTCCTCAAAATGGTTTTTTTCGACCTAATTTTACTGGCGTAGAAGTTGATTATTGTAGAATAAAATTGACAAACTGAATGAATTCAGAAAATTATTGAAATCTGAGGCGATTTTCACCTGGGAATTATTAGCTGATTTGCCAGACTCTGGACTGGGGTTCATCTTTTGTGTTATGTGCTAATTTCGTCCCCAATCAAAAAATTTTCATGTGTGTAAAATATAATTAATTAAGTTATAAAGTTAAACCCTCTGTGATATATTTTGTGTTAGTACTCCTTGAAGTTGATATTTAATAATTATTAAGTTTAAGTATCCTATTTTTCATTTCTGTAAAGCTTTGTCAATAAGATTTATTTATTGTGATACTTCTTGGACTATGAAACACTTTTCATTAATTCACAAATATAAGGTGACCCAAAAAAAAACGGCTTTTTTAATAGGTATTTTTGACTTTTTTAAATGTTCTTGGATTTTTATAAATTGTTAATTTTGGAATAAAATTCTTAAATTTTAAAGTCTTGGTTTTTTTAGGTCCACCCTATGTATCATTTTTTTAAAAACAATAATAATACTTTTTAAAAATATTTGATTAGTTTTTTTTTCAAGAAATGCCAATTTTTTGCCTAAAAAAGTGACAATTTTAGAGATGCATGAGGAACCTACAAAAGTTATCCAAGAAAACACAAAAAATAGTAGTGCACCAGAAAAGATGCAAACAAAACCAATGCTAAAAGCTATAGATATCTCGAAACTGATGGACCCGAACAAGAAAGGAATGTTTGGGGTTGATATGTCACCACAAAAAAGCGAGCCTCCACGAAACATTTCCAGATCATTATTAAAACCTTCAGTCAATCCTAATTCTTTGGAAGCTATGGATATGTTGGTCGATTTTTTAGCAGAGGGAGGTACCAGCCGAGCTGGGGGAGCAGTGGTTGTTAAAAAAACTGGACAGGTGCGTAATTCTTCTTCTTCACAACACAAATTGGTCTCTTGCACATTTTTTCACTATATTAAAGGGGCAGTTCACCAAAATGACACTGCCTCCTTAAGGATTTCAAACTTAGCCACGTTTTGCATAGTTTTCTTATAAGTAAATTCAAATATAGTGAATTTGAATTGAGGAGGTTACACAAAAAAAGCACTTTTTGTATTTTTCCTATTTGTATCAAATATATGATAAATATATTAATGAAGCAAATAGTATTTATTGGGATTGAAATAGCAAGGAATAAAAAGTCTTGATTTGGGTTTCACAAAATGCAACCTCTATGATTTGAACATCTATAGTTTGTCAAACCAGGAATTTATCAGACCGTATTTAATAAAAATTTTCATTGTAAGAACGATTCACCATTAAAACTGAAATTTGTTAAGGCAATTTTTTATCCGAACCTTATTTCTTCAAACCTACTCAATAATAAATTCTAAATTTATAAGACCCGTTTTTAATCGAACCATTGTTAATCAAATTCATTCAATATCCAACCCATTTTTACTCAAACCCGAAATTTGTCAAACCATTATTTTTTAAAACCGGCATTCGTAAGACCCGTTGTTTATCAGAAATTTGTTCTTAAATGGAATGCAAGTGACATATATACACAAACTATTGAACGCTACTAATTTAAGTATGCGCGCGTAGCAGCGACAAATGCATCGAAACGCCGCGCCACCTGCGTGTACGCCTCCCTTTCATGTATTATTGGCGAATGCGCAATCAATTTAGCAGAAATTTCTGATAAACTGATAAACAACGATTCTTACGAATTCCGAATGGGTATTACAAATTACGAGTTGATTGTCTTATAAATTTCGAATTTGGGGGTTTGAAGAAGTAATTAATTTTTTTACCTATTACTTTTTTATGATAGCGAACAAAAAACACATTCTTATGCTACAAAAAATGTTTAATCTTATTTTACTCAAAAGTAGTGTTATGTGAATTAGTTTCATTCACATCTAAGGCGACGATTTGTGATATTGCAATCAATATAAACGGTAATGTTTCAGCTTAAAAAGCTTTTTAGACCTCAAAAAAAAAGAAAGTATTTAGCCATTAGGTTTTGTTGGTGGTTTGTTTGTTATCTATATTTTTTATAACTGAAAAAATTATACGCTGACTGACTCATGACTCAAGCGCGGATTTCAAGGGGTTAGGGGGGTAATTACCCCCCCCCACCCTGCATTTAATTTTTTTACGAAATCAAAAGTAGGGCCTAAATTGCGACTCAATAACACCTTTAATATTTACGATATTCGTTTAATTTTGTGTTAAAAATGGCATTTGTAGTGATTTTCTTCAAAATTTTCGCCTGCGGCGCTATGATACCGTTGATATTTTTGATTTTAATTTAATTTCACTAAAAAATTGCATTTTTAATGTAATTTTCTCAAAAATTCTCGGCGCATTTAAAATTTTTTTAAAATAAAAATTATTAAATAAATAACTTAAACTCTGAGTACCCCCCCCCCTAGCTTTCAGGCCAAATCCGCGTAGTTATTTGTTTTTATGCGCTATGCTTTTATTCTAGTTTTTTTTCCATATCGAAACCGCCCCCCCCCCCGTAAATACCTTGTGATTAATGTCTCTCTTTTTACCTCTCACAGGTGTACAACTATTTTATACGTTTTTAGGACCAACTGTCGGAAGATGTTGGCACGCAAATGAAACACGTAAAAATAGTAATGCATAACAATAAATATACCAAAATTGCCCCGAGACCGTTGACAGCCAGTCTGACAAACAAACCAAAAACCACACTGACCAACACTGAAGTACCAAACAACATGGAAAAACTGAAGAAGGCTTTGGAAAAAGCTGGGGCTGAAATAATTCCAGCCAAGGATATTACTTTAAAGAATATTTTGAACCGTCCGGATCCCAACACGACCCCACCTTGTATTCTGAATTCAAATTTTGAACCAGGTGAGTAAGTCTATGGGGTGACCCAAAAAAAACCGGGACTTTTTTGACCAGCCATTAAGAAGAAGAATTTTTGAAAAGCGAAGACTTCAAAATTACCAAAACGTCCGATCGAAAAGTCTTGTTGACAGTTGACGTCATTCAAATCTGTATAAAGAACCCTGCACAAATTACATTGGAAATGGCTTTCGGCTAAATGTCAATTTTTTTATATGTTGGAGTACTCGATCAACAAAGCACAAAAATAACAAAAACGAGATAGGGAGCAAGATTACTTTCTGAGATATGGAGCTTTAAAGTTGACATGTTTTAAGGCTATATTTTTGGACATGGTCCTAGTTTTTTGTTCACAACTTTGTTGATTACCGCCAAAATAAAATAATTCGTTTCTCTATTTGTCTTGAATGAAACACCCTTTCCAACCACGTAAAAATGTTTCTATATGGGTTCTTTGGTACCACCAGAAAAGTCACTGATTTGTAAGTTTTAAAGAAGAAAGAAAACGACCGTTTTTTAAAAAATGACTATTTTCATTTTCTTTAAAACATACGGCCAGATTTTAATAATTTTTACCATCGACGTACTAACTAGTACATCGATGATTTTTATATATGTTAATAAAAATAATATCGCTAAGCTAAAAAATAATTTGGAGCTTAAAATGAAATATTCGTGAAATAAGAAGTGATTTAAAATAACTTATGGGTAGGTTATACAAACTTTTTCTCGACAAATTCAATTCAAAAGCTTTATATGAATATGTTGGTACCGATAGGTATTCATTGGTACCTGTATTTGACCAATAAAATTGCTCGTGTGGTATTAGCTTTTAGGCTAACTTGGGGTTGCCGGTAACGAACATGATAACATTTTCCCGGTTGTTTACACTGTTTTCCCAATAGAATGCGTATAGTTGTCTGGCAGCAAAGGGCGCCGTTTCTTAAGCAAAAGTTTGACGTTGGCAAGGTGTCATAGACTACCTTGATTTTTAAAAGAATACATACCCTCCGGAGCCGCATGCCGCCATATTAAACATATCTTAAGAGCTTTAATTTTTGGCACGCAAATGCATGCGTAAAATCCACTTTCCACACTTAAGTAGGAAAAAAACTTTACCGTATTCTCCTAGAAAAACAGTAATAACCGGAAAAATGTTATAAAATTCGTTAACGGCGACCCCAAGTTAACCTAAACGCATATATCTCACGAGCAATTTGATTGGTCAAATACAGGTACCAATGGATACTAATTGGTACCAACATATTGGTATTAAGCTTTTGGATAAGATTTGTCCATAAAGTTTGTATAACTTACCTATAAGTTATTTGTAATTACTTTTCATATTTCTTCAATATTTCAGAAACATTAAAAAACATTAAAGGTGCCTACTGGCATTATTTTTACTAACATGTAAAAAATTTTTAAATCTGGCCGTTCGTTTTAAAGAAAATCAAAATTGTCATTTTTTAAAAAACGATCGTTTTCTTTCTTTTTAAAAACTTACAAATCAGTGACTTTTCTAATGGTACCAAAGAAACCATTTAAAAATATTTTTATATGGGTGAAAGGGGTGTTTCATTCCAGACATTTAGAGATTCGAGACATTTTATTTCGGCGGTAATCAACAAAGTTGTGGAAAAGAAACTTGTACCATGTCAAAAAATATAGAATAAAAACACGTCAACTTTAAAGCTCCATATCTCAGAAAGTAATCCTGCTCCCTATCTCGTTTTTTTTTATTTTTGTGCTTTGTTGATCGAGTACCACAACATATAAAAAAATTAGGACATTTAGCCGAAAGCCATTTTCAATGTAATTTGTGCAGGGTTCTTTCGGGCGGAAAGTACTGTATAGTGCTTCCAATGTCAGTTGGCACACCTCGTTTTACAGTATTCCCCGTATATTTTTATATTTATGGTTTCCACGTGAATTAGACATCTCACGTCAAACACATTCAGGTCGAAGAAAAAGGCTTATTGGTCACCGAAAGGGTGTACGTTTATTACGTTTATTTACGTATATTCTCAGTCAGTGCCGTTCTTGTATTATTTTGCAATTAAACATGGCGATGTGGAGACCCTTTAAAATAAGACAAACTATAACTCTTCAGGTAATTAAATTGTAAATAGAATTTGTGAACTGACAAAACTTAGTCATACCAGTGTTTACAGGATTATTAGAGCAGGAGATGTGATCCATCATTGTGTAAAGCGTAAAAGAGTTGGGCAAATCATCAAGAAGCTTGATGCCGGTGATCAGGATTTTATTATAAAAAATAAGGTGCCAACGCTAGAACTATACAAACGGATGGTAATAATGGAGTCGTCAAGAATTTTTTCACAGTGCTCCGAGTACTTGCGGACTAGAAAAAATAAATATTATATACCTAGATGAGACGTGGTATGCAGTACGGTTGGGTTGATGATAGCAAATAGTGTACATACGTTAAGTGGTCGTGGTTCTCGGGGGACAACGAGTAATCATTTTACATGCTGGAAGTGAATTGTGTTTTGTTCCAAATCCGCTGCTGCTGTCTGCAAAAAAATTAAACAATCTTCTGCAGACTATCACGAAGACATGACGGCAGAGTTTGAAAAATGGGTTGACAACTTATACCAAATATTCCGCAAAATTCGGTTATCGTACTTTATCGTACGCGCCAAAAGACAAAAATACCAAACAGCAACACAAGGAAAGGTGACATGGTTAAATTACTGCTAACTACTTATTATTTTCTTGGTTTTGATTCACACAGAGGGCGCCATCAAAAGGTTTTCTTCCTCTTGAGCCGTAATGTTTGACACGTAAGCGCGACCGAAATTGTCTGTGATTGTGGTATACCTACCTGATGAGTCCCTTGAACTTGGGTATTAAACAAATTTTACTTGTTTCATTTTTTTTTATAGGTCAGTCGGTTCAAAAGAGCACTCCAACGCCAAAGAACAGTATTATTAGACTCAAACCCGATTCAGAATTAAAGAAAACTTCAACTGTAAGAACGTTGAATCACGAAATTTCTTTTCTAAACCGGAGTAAGACATTTTTTACACTTATTTACACCCTATAAATGTACCATACACATAACTTTCTTACATTAAGATTTTTAACTTTTTTAGGTCTTCCCAGTGTTGACATGGAACATGAAACCATAC
Organism: Oxystoma pomonae; assembly: GCA_963921995.1. NCBI lineage: Eukaryota > Metazoa > Arthropoda > Insecta > Coleoptera > Brentidae > Oxystoma > Oxystoma pomonae. The sequence continues at coordinate 67,055,840 of OY998171.1, forward strand.
CTACATCGATCATTTACAAACCGGATGGTTTAGAAAAAAGTAATCCAGTTAGAGACAACAGGTATGTAACCTTAGAAAAGTGACTCTGGAAGAAGTTTGCCTGAACTTATAACTATAACTAGCTTATAATATATTCCATTGAGACATTTCAAAACTAGATATCTCTGTCATTTGTTTTTACCCAAAACTCCAAAGAACAGAAATATCCACGAGCTGCGGATGGAATTTCTTTGTTAGTGTGTGTAAACACAGACCTAATATCTGTGTTGATATCACAGTTTTTTTTTCTATGTTTTACTTTCTTAGATTAAGATCTTATTTAAAATAATGGAGGCATTTTAAATTATAAAGAAATGTATTCAGCCAATATGATCCTAAAAGAAATGTTCTGGAAAGTTCAGTTTTTAAAGTTTTTTTACTTAATTCTTTTTTCATTGGTTTATCCTAACTTTTTTTCATTGATTTTTCTTTTTATGGATAACTTTTTTGTTTTGTTTTTTTAAGTTCCAGGGGACAGACCCAAGGGATCAAAACGATACACATAAGTCCATTCAGGAAGGAAGGGCAAGAAACTGGTCCTTACGAACTTTCTGTTGTACAGGTGCGTAAACTGATTTATAATAGACACACAAATCATTCAAGTATCAATACGTTAACGTGGAATTTCTAGGATCGTATGTCTCTGTCATTCGGTGCCAGTTCTTTCTTGCTTTCTTTGTTTCGGTGCGTTTGCCCCCAAATTTCCCACCCTAAATAAGAACGAAGCAGCCAATAAATTCAACATCTTCACGGGTTTTTAATTTGACTTTTTCATTATTATATGAGCTTCAGGCTACTGCGAATATAGGGGTGAACTAGTCCAATTTACTCTCGTCGTGCCGTACGACCGAGGTGGAGTCGAAGCACGCTGCAGTGTTGTCTTCATTTTTTTTAGTTTTTATTATTTACTAACATATTGGTTCCTAAGTGAAATCATACATTTTTAAAACTAAAAATGGATGTGTACGAAGTTGCCGAAACAGTGCAGTGCAGTCAAATGGTACTGTCAGATTTTCAAGATTTTTTTTAGAGAGTTTTGTAAATCGCCCAGAACCTAGTTTATCAACGATTCATAGGTTTGTGCAGAATTTTGAAAAGTTTGCTTGTGTAGCGCCAAGAAACCATAAAAAACCCACTATTTTGAATGACGAGCAGGAAGTATGAGATGTGATGATTTGAGCTGCAATGGAGGAAAATCGAAAGTTAACTAGCCACCAAATTGCCGAAGCAGTTGATACGTCTTCAACCACAGTCTTACGTGTTTTCAAAAAGAATGGTTATCATTCTTACAAAGCGTCAAAAACGCATCAAATTTTTCCGGAGGACAACTATCGTCGTATGGAATTTTGCGAAACAAAGAGCTAATCGTGATGAAAACTTTCTGAGATCTATTATTTTCACAGATGAAAGCACTTTTCCATGATTGAATCGACATAACCCAACACACGTTCGATATTGGTCGAGGGAAAATTTGCATTTGTATTTTAACGTTAGAACACAGTATCCCCAAATGTTTGGGGGGTATTGTAAGAAAACACGTAATTGGGCCATTTTTTATTGACGGCAGTTTGAATGGTCCTAGATACTTGGATCTACTGTGGCAGCATATTACTCCAACTGCTCGGCAGTTGTTCTTGGATCTACTGTAGCAGCATATGACTCCAACTGCTCGGCAGTTGTTAGGTGTGAGATTTGGTTGTCCCGCTCACAATGTTGGCCTTGTTAGGGAATATCTTGATAATGTATTTCCTGATCGGGTTATAAGTACACGAGGAAATATTTAATGGCCAGCTGGATTACCCGATCTTGCTCCTAATGATTTCTATATGTGGAGGTATATAAAAAATAAAGTTTACAGGCATACATTTTTCAAACGTTTGCTCTAATTTTTTTTTTACTGGGAGAATCTTTTTGGTTTTTAGAATGTATTATTTTATTTTGAGAACTTGCGCAAGCAACAAAATCAGTCGCGACGTGGTGGCCGTCTCCACGCCCTATCCCTAATAGAGTTGTGGCGTCATATCACGGCGACGGTTTTATTACTACTATACCTCGAGGTATTCACCGTTTTTGGGAATGCATTGGGACGATTATACAACTACATCGCGACGGTAAAGATTACTCTTGATATAGGAATTATGACGTCGCGGGTAGTAAACGGGCACGTTATCCCGATGTCCTGTTTACCACATAAAGTAGTATTTCTGACTTTTTCGGGTTTTTATAGGTTTTCTCTTTCTCACATTATTAATTGAAAATATGTATCTTTTTCTGAACTATATCAGGACACGCCCCATCAAATATGTGAAGACATGACAGAAAACAAAAATATTATCTATATCACAACCTATAGCTAATAATTACCATTTTATTAAACACTCTTCTGAAGTCACAGCATCCTAAATTTATAAACGCACTTTACTGATTAAAAATGCTGATTTTTTGATAGTTTTATCTAAAATGTCGATAAAAAATCGGAATTATTTGAGGTTAGGATTTCCAAATTAAATGTATTTCCAGTTTTAATATGTTTTATTAATTGAATATTAATATTTTTACTTTTATTGATACATGCAACTACTAATCAATGATTTAATGAGGTATTTTTAAATTTTGATTTGAATTCCATGTTTGGTAGAAGTAAATTGCATGGCGGCGTCGCGCATACAGTTGACGGTGCATTAATTTACAATGTATAACTTTATATTTTTACGACAGTGTGGTAATTTTTTAACAGTAATAGTGACCACACTAAGTGAAAATAATGAAATTTTTCCTATAAATAGTTTTTAGTAGGAACTATTACTACGCTTTAACCCTTTTTTGGTGGCAATGACAATGGCACCAGTGAAATTGACTATAATTGTTGCTTGGGTGCTTTTATTTTGTTTCTCCTTATTATTTTCATTGTAACACGTTGTTAGTGATAAATCTGAGCAGTTGAAAATAAAACGCTCTAATTTGTCAGTGACAAAAAAACAAGAAATTTGCGTTATCAAAATTTGCGCGAACGGCGAACGCAAGTGTGAGTTTTGGCTGCTCTACTGATAGGTGTGCGGTGTCCCTGTACGGACACTGGCAAATTGGACTAGTTCCGCCCTATGTTCGCAGTAGCCTGAAGCTCTCTGTATACAAAGAACCCTGCCATTTTCTTATGAGGAATGTGTTTTGGCTAACTTTTTTTTATATTTTAATATGTGGTAGAGAGGATCGCAATGAGCACTCCCCCCCCCAATCTATACAGGGTGAACCAGAAATTAGAGGTTACGAGAAAAATGAGTCGAATTAAAGTAATTTTTGCAGATGAAACGAAATACGAACGAAACCAAAACACCCAGAAAATGATGGATACAAATATAATTTCATAGAATTTTAATTTACTCGATCCTTAAAAGACACAAATATAATTTAACCGATTATAAATTTCCCGATCGATATCGAAAATAATTGTCTAGAAACGAAAAACACCCGACCCACAAATTGATAGAAAATAATATGCCCGACCCTTAAATGAGCAGAACCACAATCCAACCGAATCGCTAGTGGGCATGCGTCAAATTTAGGCCCTGGATTGCGGCGTTGACAAGTTTGTCTATTTGGAAGATGACACGGGGATTTTTTTTATTAAACGATTTTATTTAACTTCACAGTATCTGACGGTCTAACTGTCTATCAAATCTTGCGATTTGTTTTTGTAATGTAGGTTCGATGACAATACAATATTATGAAGAAATTTGGGGGTAGGGGGTGGTTAAAGAATGTAAAGGGGGTAAATTAATACAATATTACAACTTACTTCGACTCTTTCCTGCCGTAAGCTTGGCAACGTAGCAGTTGAATTCGTGGCTATCGGTTTAAATCATTTTCGGCAAGATTGGGGTTCTTGAATTTTGGGGTTCGGGATAATTATGTTTCTCTCAAATTATTTCCGTTAAAAATGTTTTCTAACATTTTGTGTTTCTATAAAAATATGTTTCGTTTAAATTTAATTCTATGCATATATTTTCTAGCGATTTGATTTTTCCGTCATTTCATTTTCGAGACAATTTTTTTCAAACCAATTATTTTATTTTCTTTTAAATTCTGACAAATTATGTTTCTGCCAAATTTGGTTTCGGGTTTTTTATAGGGACCCATGTGATTCAAAACATTATATTATATGTACAGAGTAAGCCAAGAACTACCCCAAGTAACATTTTAGGGCATATTGGGAAGTTGGAAGGTTAAGATAACCAATCATACGTCAAAACATACCCCGTTTTCCTTCAGAAAATTACTTTGTAGTTTGAGGTTTGAAAATAAGTTTTAAATTGGACCAAATAACCTTAAGGAACGGTCATTATATACACGACATTTTAAAGGTTTTCTTTTAGGATATTTTTCGAATTATTTTTTTTGGTTTAAAGCTGGACTCAAAGTTACTTATTTTTGACCTACAGTTATTCCTCAAAGTTAGGGTTTTTTTTGGAATAAGTTTTAGGACAAAAATTTGTTTTTTTGACCAAATAAGTACAACCTAAAAATATGTTCGAACTTTATGGAAAATTATTCTATTTTATTTAACCATATGGAATATTAAGATTTGATTAGGTTAAAACTTTAGTTTTGTTTTTCTTGATGGGAAGAAAGTAGTTCTGGTAGAAAACAAGAAAACTCCTTTGCGTCACGTGTCCTCTAACGAACTGTCATGATCAGCTGTTTAGATTAATCAATAATCATAACTTTCATGTTCCTTCTCGGTATTTCCAAATTATAAGATATTTCCTTAATAACAATTGTATCTTCAACCTTTGTTTGGATTTTGGCCTATTAGATACCTACCCTCCTATAATAAAAAGGGTTAGGAAAAACCAGATGGAAGCTCAAAATTCAAACAAAGAAAGTAGATGTTTAGGTAAAATTTGGGTTTAAGGAAGAGAGAGCATTCACGTTTTGATCGTCGAAAAGGATACTCTGTGTTAAAGTGCCTACCTAGTAGTGGTGATCCTGACAGTTTTGTGTTTTAACATGCCAAAAGAAATAAACCTTTCACAGCATCAAGCAGTTTTTACAGAAAAGTTAAACAAATTAAAAGTGATAGTGGGGACCCAACAAGTCCTAGTGGATCTCGACAAGTGCCGAACACAACCAATGGGAATACACACATCCGCCTTTATGTCAACAATCAACATGACAACCGAACAATGGGCAGGGGGTGTGCGGGGAACATTTGGCAATGAATTCGAAAAATGGATAAACCGTCCTTGATGCAAAATTGATAAGAAATTTTGGCTTCAACATTGGAAATTTTGTGTTTGAGGGAAAAAAACATGGTTAACAGGACTTTTAGGGCACGGTCGCCAAAAAAAGATAAGGCTCCATGTTTTTTTTTTCTTTTTTAACAAGTCTTTATTATTTTTATTGAAAAAAAACAACAAAATCTTTATGGAAATGATTTGCTTACACTTGTTTCGTACCCAAATATTAGATTATGATTACAAATTGGAAATAATATTTAATTAGTGTTTTCCCGAAGCATAATTTTCGCGATGTTTTTGTTAAAACTGCATGTTTCGATGGGCGCGTGAATTTTATGGAAGTAAAAGTAAACAATTCAACAAAAAAATTTTCGGCGCATATCAGTTTCCTCCCATTAATAGTTTAAAATAGTAGTTTATCCCCTATGATTAAAAGATAGCTCTGATTTTTCATCACCATTTTTTATTTCCAAAATTGTTGTAGGCCATGGACATAATTATTACTTTTCTCTTTTTTTATTTTCATTTAAAAATGTTTTCATCTCCTTCTATTCTGACACGTAGAGGGCGCTTCAGTCACAGACAAACAAGAGGGCACTGAGAGGGCATTGTGTACAATAGGACACAAATTAGGTTGAGCATTTATGCAGATGTGTACATGTGTCCCAAAAGTTGGTAAAAAGTGTCCTCTGGGCAAATTCACCTTTAGGAAAAAAAATTTAATTACCTATTTTATCCCACCAAATTACCTTGGTTTTTGTCCCCACTTTGGTAAAAAGACGGGAAATTTCCCTCTTTTTTGACCTCCCAGCTTTTCATAAGAAAAAATTACTGGCTTATCTCGGGAATATTTTACCAAATTTTAACCAAAAATGTTACTTGGGACACCTGAGATTGATCAAAATCCCTTATTTTAAAACTCGATTTTGACGTTTATAGGAACTCCGAAATTAAAAAAAGAGTTCTTGTTACCCTATAAAGGATTCCCACAAAATAATTTTATGAACTGTAAATTTTAGAATACGTGTAGAGTACGTCAATCTAAATGTATAGAATACGTCAAAATATACAGAGCGCTTCAGGTTACTGCGAACATAGGCCGGAAGAAGTCCAATATGCCAGTGTACGTACACGCAGGGACGCCGCACACCTATCAGTGGAGCAACCAACACTCAGGCTTGTGATCACCGTTCCCGGCTTGCGTTTAGTACGCCTCTAACCACGGTGCAATGTGAAGTGTAGTCCATGAAACCGGAATGTGGTCAATAAATACGCAAATTTTGTAATTTTCTTGTTTTTTGTCACTAATAAATTAGAGCGTTTTATCTGCTCAGATTTATCACTAACAACGTGTTACAATGAAAATAATAAGAAGAAACAAAATAAGACCAAGTTCTCAAAATAAAATTAAACCTTCTAAAAACCAAAAAGATTCTCCCAGTAAAAAAAAAAAAAATATAGCAGATCTTCGAAAAGACCTCCTTGCTCGGCTAGACAATATCCGAGCCTATTATAAAAAACCTCTTCTAACGTTTCCAACGTTAGGGGTGATATTTTGAAAAGCTTCTTCAATTTTAATCCGAAGTTCTTCCAAATTATTAGTCCTTTCATGCCCGTAAACTTTATTTTTGATATAACTCCACAGATAGAAGTCAAATCTCACACCTAACAACTGCTTAGCAGTTGGAATAATATGCTGCTGCAGTAGATTCAAGTATCTAGGCCCATTCAAATTGCCGTCAATAAAAAATGGCCCAATTACGTGTTCCCAACCTCCCAAACATTTAGTTTTTGGGGATACTGTGTTCTTACGTCAAAATACAAATGCAAATTTTTCCTGAATCAATATCGAACGAGTGTTGGGTTATGACGATTCAATAATGGAAAAGTGCTTTCATCTGTGAAAAGAATAGATCTCAGAAAGTTTTCATCACGATTAGCCCTTTCCATCATTGTTTCGCAAAATTCCATACGACGATAGTTGTCCTCCGGAAAAATTTGATGCGTTTTTGACGCATTGTAAGAATGATAACCATTCTTTTTAAGAATACGTAAGACAGTGGCTGAAGACGTATCAACTGCTTCGGCAATTTGGTGGCTAGTTAACTTTCGATTTTCCTCCACTGCAGCGAAAATCATCACATCTCGTACTTCCTGCTTGTCATTCAAAATTTGGTTTCTTGGCGCTACACAACCAAACTTTTCAAAATTCTGCACAAACCTATGAATCGTTGATAAACTAGGTTCTGGTCGATTTACAAAATGCTCCAAAAAAAGTTTTTGAATAAGTCTCAATGGTTTGCCTTGATTTGTACTTTTTCTGCAACTTCGTAGACATCCATTTTTAGTTTTAAAAATGTATTATTTCACTTAAGAACTTACCAATCTGTTTCTCGAGCAAGGCAGAAATAAAACAAAATAATAAAAACAAAATAAATTTAAAAAAGATAACACTGCAGTGTGCTTCGACCCCACCTCGGTCGTACGGCACGGAGAGTAAATTGGACTTGATTCCCCCTATGTTCGCAGTAGCCTGAAGCTCATTGTATGTATAGAGTATGTGGAACATACTTCCCGTATGGCCTGGCGGGTTTTTAGGCAAATCTGCACGCTCCTAACCTTCACCTGGCCTTATAAGCTGCCCCTTATAAATATAAGAGTAAGTTAGAGTTTCGAACTTCCATTGTATTTTTTTTTTCACATGACACCCGATGACGATTGCAGATACATAAGCATTCGAAACGTTGTGAAAAAATACAGACAATGGAAGTTCGAAACTCAACATTGTCTAGCACCTTTAAACAACAACTTTATAACTATGTATAATACAGGATTTCACCGAGATTCCCGCGCGGCAAACAAACGAAGACGTGATCGATATAAAAGACGAACCGCTCACAGCAAGTGAGTCTCTGTTTGGCCGCATCGACCTCGCGCTTGACAGCCAGAACGAGCGGGAACTAAGTCAGTTAAAAACGTTGTTTCCGCAAGTATTCCCGATCGGCAACGCGGATAGTGGCGAGTCGACCCGGAGTGCCAGTGAGATTTCTTTGATGGACCGAGTGCTCATGGATGACGGTGAGATGTTTAATTTTTGTTAATACAGCATCCGCACTCGCTATATAATTAATACACTTTTGCAGTATGGTACATAAAAGTATTACTTAAAAAAAAATACTTATGGTAAAGCCATGATGTAGTTTAAGGCTTAAAATGTTTTAGCATAATTTAAGCAATTTCTACGATGTTTTTGGCTCACATTTTAAAGCTTTCTAAACTTTCGATTTCTGGAATAAAACACTCACATTTTTCATTGTTTTTTAAGCGTTCAAAAAAAGTACTGGAAAAAAACAATTTTTTCTCTGTTAAAATGAAAAATATTTAAGGTTGTTAAAGAGAGACAGCAGGCAGGCATTTCTGTTTTGTCGTCTGACTGTCATCTTTAGTGGTGTTTTAATATATTATAGTTTATAATCTTTGGTGTCGTACATATGATTTTTATGTTGCCATTTTTATCCAAAAAACAGCAAAAATTATAATTGCTCTAAGCGTAAAGTGTTTACCAAAAAACGTGTTCTACTATAAGTGCATTTAAGCACATCTAAAAATCATTTAACAGGTATTTAACTAAATTATTTTAAGGTTCATCATGGCTCTACCATTCAAGTGCATAAAATCTACTGACTTATTGTTAAGAACTAATATTTAATTCGAAATTCGCGAGTCAAATCGATAACGGCAGATGCTATCCGAGCCGGCGTTCGTGCGTGTTTGCGCGTTTGATGTTTTGGGTCAGTTCGATTCGTTTAGTTAATCTTTTCTCCTTGTGAATGTTTATAGAATAAAGTAAGATAGAAATAGATGATTAGTTTAAATTTGGTGGGATAATTAATTAATGCATTTATTGGGTCAATGAAGTTCTATGGGCGAGTTTGTAAATTCACCGATGAAAACAATCGAGTTTATAAATTCATCTATGATTCTTGGTGATATACATCAGGTTCTTAAATTAACCAATTGATTCCACCAATTCACCAATTGATGGCATCGGTGCTCACCGACTCTGGGAGCCGGTGAGCCTTTTTCAAATTTGTTTGTTTGTTTTCAAATTTTTTGATGTTTTTTTAATTAAGATAGCCGACTTGATAAGAAGTCCCATTAAAACTATTTGAAAGACAGTTTTCGAGGAATAATCCTGGGTTTATATACAGCAAAATAAAATATTTTAATAATAAGAACACCCAATAAAAAACCATATTTGTTATCACATGATCACGTTTGACCAATCGCAGGGCTAATTCTTATTTCTTGTTTTATTTTATTTGCTGTATAAACCCAGCATAAGGAGATAAATAAATCTTCAATTTGGGCTGGTATAAGATGGACATAAGTTTTATCCTCGCCATATCCTCCTGAAGCCCTACGAGGATTTTTCGTTCGTCTTCTCTATTGTAGTATATGGGATTTTTTCGAAAAAAAAAATCTTGGCTACAGCTAAATTCTGACCGATTTTTATCGAGTTTTTTTAATTTTCGATGGCTCATCGAATTTACAAACTCGCCCTATTTCAATACATTCTGTTGTCTACGGCATTTTGAGATTTATGTTGAACTGTTTAAGGCCAAAAATGGCGCCCTGTAAGTTTGAAAACAAAGAGGCATGGAAAAGATATGCACTTTTGCTTATTCTTGGGCAATAAGTTGGTCAACACAACAATAAAGACATACATTTCCTACCCTTTGTTTGACTATTATTGTTTATAGATTACTATTACAAAATGCAAGTACGCGTCTCAAAGTAATTTTACAACAAAATGGCTACTTTCAGTGGCCTTTTAACGTTTTGTGTCGGCCATTTTGACAATTAACTCATGCAATAACTGGCAACAGTGTTGGCGGCTGACTTGTATGTAACGCTCTGACTAATCTTAGCCTTAGCTCTCCCATATCTTTTATTTTCTTTGGTCGTTAGATGTTCATGATGTCTGTAGTTGTCTGAATTCTTCATATAACTATGAGATACTATAACGTCTCTGTCCTTGCATTATCCGCAAAAAAATCGTACCGATAATAACTCTCTCAATCGGATTAACCTGGAAAAATGAAGAGTCAACAATTCTTCAGGGCGCGAGTAGAATGCATCAGGCATGCGCGGTAGATTTTTCGCCTTTGGCCTTGCCCTGGGCCAAGCCCAAAGAAATTAAAATAAACTAGAAGGCACACTCCATATGTTGAAGGCAAATTTTCCAAATCGGTAACCAAATCTAAGGAAATGGCTGAGGAACAGTTGTGGCAACGTTGTAGAGTCGTGTTCTGATTGGTTCTGAATCAATATTTAAAATGTGGCGGTTTCATACAGATGTGTTGTTTACCCGTGAAAAGATAGATCCGGCGACTTTTCAGCACTTTTTTTACCTATCGCACACTTCTTATGCATTTTTATAAGTCTTAAAACAAAAATATAACAATAACAATTGTAAAAAAAACACAAAAACTAACAAAAATCCGACGAATCGGTCGGACCGTTCGGATCTAAGATGGAAAAACGTGCCTTGACAAATCAATAACCTTTTTGCCCTGGTTGTCAGATTGTAATATTTGTTTCTAGAAGATAAAACAAAACATTATGTTAAGGCCACAAAAACGGCATACATTTGACAACACCGCTTTGCTATTTTTTTGAAAGGTCAACAATAGGTGGCATCCCTTATGTCATTTCGAGTGATATCGTGCAATGTTCAGAACACGATGCGAACACCATATGTAAGGAAAAGTATAACTTATTAGGAAAGTAACTATTTACTAATGCTTCTATAAAAGGTTTTGATGCTCGGCTTCGTACTTCATGGATTGCAATGTTTCGAAACTGAAAATAATCAAAAGAAAAATCATTTTTTCAACATCAAAAAAATGACAAATTTCCGTATTATTTTTATCACTTTATTGGCCGAATGTTCCATTAGACAAGTGGCCGGTGGCTATGCGGAACCTGAATTCCAATACTCCAATCGAACTCACTTAAGTTTCCTTGGGCCTACTAAATTACGTGACCTTGGCGTTTCAGAATTCCGGCAGAATCTCGCTTATAAAGAAAAAAACCATAACTTTTTTGTTATCAGATAATAGGATTTATAAGAATCTATAACTGTATCCAAAGGATTTTTCAAAATTTGGTGTATTTTTTTCAAAAAATAAAAAAATCCAAAAATTGTTGTTACAGATTTCTGTATTATCGACGAGGCTAAAGAAAAAGCCCGGTAAGATTTTTGAATATTGTTAGCCGTGTTTATTTTATTTCGAGAATGAGAGAGAATACGGTTGTGAGGAATTCAAAAATAAACATTCCTGCCAAATTTCAACAGATTCCGTTTTCTCGTTTCCGATATTCTGCCCGGTAAAGATTGGCCCAAAAACAGCGAAGCAGTGTTGTCAAATCTATGCCGTTTTTGTGGCCTTAAATAAACTTTCTTATGCATTTTAAACTGAAATTTTTCGGCACTATATTTACTTTATTAGAATAACGTATTGTATTTACGCTACCTATTGCAATATTACGTAATTAACTGAAACTCGGCGGTCTAAATTTCTTGAATTTCAGCCTAGATGTGTGATTTGTTAGATTATTTCAATTTCTTTGACCAACCCTGATTTTTACATTATTATATTTGTTTTTCCATTATAGTATCTCATAGTTGTCTGAATTATCCATTAGATTTGGAAGGCCTGTTCGTAATAAACTGAAAAACAAAACGCTAATCCGATATGCCACTGCATGTACACAATTAGGCCGCATAATGGACCCTTTCTGTCATACCCCCCTCCACCCCCGACTGATGCACGTGCCCCTTAGAATGCAACCTCCTCGGAAGGGTGGTCTTGCTACGTGTTAGACTTGCATCTATCTAACATCGCTAGCGTCCCAGCAGAACTTAGTTGACGGTAGACTTTTCTCCCCAGCAGCCCGCCGTCATAAAGGATTTTCGATTTAAGAATTGGTCCTGGTTCTGGTTAACATAATTTTGACATAAATTTTGACAGCGGTTATAAAATAATGACATCATTTAAAATATTATAAAGATATCTTCGATTTTACTCAAAAAAAGACTACCTATAATTTTGCAAAATTTAAGTGGTTATGTTTACAACCAAAGTGCCGAACCAACCTCTTAGGCTGGTTCTAAAATTCTATGACCGAGTTGCAACTGTGACGTCATTGTTTTAAACGAAAGGACCGGTTCCGGTTCTAGTTCAACCAGAACCAGGACCAATTGTAAAAGTCTTATATAGGTTGACCCGAAAATCGAGGTCTCGGTCGGAGTCTTCAGACGCGTTCCTTGGAGTGGTCCTGCTACCCGAAAGTGCCACCGCCTCTTTCAAGTCACCCTCTGTCGACTCCCGCTATCAATTCTGTCGAAGTCCAGCTGCGTCCCATGGAGTCCCGATCTCGGAGAAGTACAGGTCTCCTTTTTTTGGATCACCGGCTAGTCTCATCTACCCAGTTTGGTGGGGTCCTCGACCGTCCACCTTTGAGTCCCGCAAAGTTTTCGTTGCAGTGTCAACCGTGCCGCCTGCTTCTACCTCGTTTGTTGTTATTTTATGCACCAGTCGAGTCGCCCAAGATCTATAAATATGATTTGTAAAAAAAAACGTTTTGGTTGATGTTCATTTTTTATTATTTTTGTAGATACCGACGATGAATTTTGTGAAGATATACCAGATTATGTTCAGGTTAAGAGGGTGGAGTGTTTCTCAAATGTAAAGAAAGGAACGACTGGTGAGTATATTCATTTCTAAAATCCCAAAATGGGATTTTAGCAATTTTATTTTATTACTTTTAATATCTATGATACTTATTTTCCTATCTCTTCCACCCAAATTTAAACTTGACAATCTTGGAGAAGAGAAAAGGTAAACCCAATGTTTGGTATTTTTGAAAAAAAAACATAGACTTTTGGGACACACTCTATGTATTTTGAGGTATTAAAGACGCAATTAAAAACAAATTGTAGTCTTCAATATGCTTGTCGCTGAGCTCCGCCCACCGGTACCATTAACTGTGTTATAATTAACAATTACTTTGCTTATACGGGTCTCTTAAAGCGCTTTTATATGAGGACAGTCTAAAAATTTTGTCATATAAACACCACTAAAATCGATTTTATTTTAAAACGATTTAAGAAAGCGGGTTATCACTTTAAAATCGACTTTAGGGTCGGTATAAAGACTAAAACAGGGTTTCCAATGACCTGGGAAATCTGGAGAAGTCAGGGAATTTTGAGAGCAACCTGAAAAAGTCGGGAAGGCCAAACAATCGGTAAAAGTCAGGAAATTGGCACACAAAACCTAGAATTTATCTTTATCAACCAATTTTTTTAAACCAAATTGTAAAAAATATTATGTGAGTTCTTCTGTGCTCACCTCATATATGAGCTCAACATCTGTTTCGCGCTCAATCAGTTGCAGTCCACCTAAAATCCTAGATCAAGACAAAAGAGAGAGGTAAGCTTTTTAAAACGACAAGAACCGCATTGTTACCCAGGGTGGCAGATTGTATTTATTGTACATTTTGGTTTTCGTTTCGAAATAATAAATATCACCCGGTATTATTCTCCTTGTTTTAAGCACACATCGCGCTATCTTCTGTTACAACTTTCAAGTGTAGTCGAGGGCATTTTTTTAATCCGACAATATTTATCAAGTAATGTATTTATTCCTAATCTTAAAATGATGTGGTGGGTAACTGCGATTTTTAGAGCAACAATCCATGTCGAAAAAAACAGTTTTTAATTCAGACTGGATAAGTCCTTCCATAAGTCCACCAGAGTGGCAGTGTCCTAGAGACTGTGAATACCAATAAATATCAAGCATATTGTAAGCTTTGTTTAAAAAATAATTGATTGAGTAATATGGGGCGTCAGGCCATCTTGAGCCATTTTGAGAGCAAGGGTTATGTAAAGAAAGTGGAGGCTGAAAATAATTCAAGGAAATTGCCTTTGTTAATCAAATTGACAATGGACCTACATCTATATATCAACTACTGAAAGTGAAGGAACCTCCACAGCAAATGCTTCCACTGAGAAAAAGGGTTCTACTTCTTTTTTGTATTCTTTTCTTATTAAGCAATCAGTTAAGATTCATCCTGCTGTTGCCAATTATGTCCACATGATCTGCGAAGGGCAGTGTTAGGTGTAGTGTAGCTCTGTCCCACCCTTATCTTGCATGTTGTATCCTCCATACACATTTTTACCAGGGATATCAGCTTTTTTGGGAAGCCCAGTTTTTGCATTGCTTCCCACAACTTTGCTCTACATAATCTGTCAAATGACTGTTACTATCACGCCTTCCTTCCATGGATCCCGTATGAATGGCCCTATGTAGGGTTTCTCCACCATATTTTATACATTTGGCAGGTATGCCGTCACTACCAGAAGCTCTGTTGTTTTTTTAGCTTCTTTATGGCTTTAATTGTTTCTTCATATGTTGGGGCTGGTATCTCTATTTCAGCTGTCAATATGCTTATGGGTGTATCGGTATTGACCTCTTCATTGAGTAGTTCGGAAAAGTAGTTCTTCCATGTGGTTAGGATCTCTCTTTCGTTGGTTATTAGTTGTCCGTTGTTTGTTGAGAGGCAGTTTTCGTTTCTGGGTTGGTATCCTTTTTTGTGCTTTGTTATTTCTTGAAAGTATTCTTTTATTCTGTTTTCATCTATTTCTCTTATTATATTTAGATGGTGGTCTCTATTTTTCCTTTATATCATTCTGCGTGCTTCAGATCTTTGTTGTTTATACTGTTCTATGTTAGATGCTGTTGGTTGGGTGTTGAAGCATTTTTTTCCTGGTTATATTTCGTCTTTCCGTCGCTCTACGTCAAACTACTTCCTTCTTTGTTTTCTCTTGTTGTCGAGCACTTGACTAGCCACCCTAGTTACTATTTATTGGATGTTCTTCCAGAGCTCGTTTACATTGTAGCCCCATTGCGGTTCTTTTATTTTTTCAGTAATTAGTTTCTGGTATATTTCCTGTGTTTGTTCGGTCTTGAGTTTTTCCGTATTCCAGCTTATGCTGGTCTTCTTTTTCGTGTGCATATGCACATGTGCGTATATATTAACACTTAGCAATTTTGTTTTATAACTTGCTAGATTAACCAAAAAAAACGTAGGTACCACTAGGCAAATTAGTCTTCTATTTTTAATACTTTAAGTACCTGATTCGTTTTTAGGATTCAACGAATTCGGTTCCTGTGATTTTTGTCTTCAAATAAAGTTTCGAACAAAGTTTCTCTTCTTATTTATCTGCTTTTTACCTCTCGATATTATAAATAGCTGGTAAATTTAAGCGTTCACAATTTTTTACTTGGTATCGACATAGACAAGCAATTTATATCTAAAAAATACCTGGATTTTTTTTAAAAAATGGTCAGGGAAAACCTGGAAAAGTCAGGGAATTTGGAAATCAGAATTTGGTGGGAACCCTGTAAAAGCGCTTTAGCCCAACCCTGGTTTTACAGAAAAATGTGTTGTTAACTTAGTAGAGAAAGCGATTTTATTTAAAACCGTCCTTATCTAAAACCGGTTTTAGGCGCGTATAAACGTAGTAAATGTCATCTCGCCTTTATTCTACCTCAATTTTTATAAAAAACCGTCTGATAAAGAACATTTCTGATAAATCACGGAGACTCGTTGTTTTTAGGAAAAATTGTAAAGAAACAGAAACCCCCACCATCAAAACCGATACCTTCCCAGCCGCCAGCAAAAAAACGCACACGAATAAGAAAAAGGTTAAAATTGGTGCCGGTAGATAGCGTCCAAGAAAAACAGACGTTAAAAAACAAACCGGATTTAGAACCGAGCGAAACTGCAACGGTAGTGAGGCAAAACGTCACGCCGGGCCGATATGCAGAAAAAAACGAGCAGTTAGATAGAAACGTTAACAAAAACGCCGTGGTGTTGTTTACCAGCTTTACGAAAAATGGTAAGTATTCCTTTTTATTACATATTAGCGTTGTTAGTAAGAGATTTGGCAACTATTGGACCGCTTAGAAGGGGAGTTCACCAATATTGCAAGCTGTTGGTGGCCGTTCCTTTTCTGTATAAGGTGAAATTTTAATCTCGTTTGATGTTAGTTCGTTGTTCCCTAGTGTGCCAATCCCTAATACCTTACAATACCTGGAGGAACTACTAAGAAAAAACAATCTAGAAGACAAACAGACTTTAGAATAACTATCTTTAACAAAACTCTGCATGAATCAAAATTACTTTCAATATAAAAATAACTACTACCAACAATAAGAAGGAACCACAATGGGTAATAGTTTATCACCTTTTATCGCAAACCTCTTTATGAGCAAATTTGAATCAGATATAAGTAAAGAATTTGAGTATTTCCCCAGAGTATGGTTTAGGTATGTAGACGATGTGTTTGCAGTATTCAACACTAAAGTAACTAGTGTTGAAAATTTTATGGAAAAAATAAATAACAAATTTCCCACAATTAAATTTACTTATGAAACAGAGAACAACGGTACACTGCCATTTCTAGACACTTTAGTTATAAGAAATAAAAATAAATTGGACTTTGACCTATACAGAAAAGGAACGGCCACCAACAGGTATATTCAAAATGACTCTTTTCATTGCTTACAACATAAGCTTGCAAGTTTGCACTTTTTAACATATAGATTAGTAAATTTCCCCTTAAATAAAGAAAGATTTTTAGCAGAAAAGAATAGGATTAGGAATATAGCTGGCGAAAACGGTTACGACGAAGGCTTAATAAATAAGCTGATAAATAGACATTCTTTTCAAAAGACCTTTCGGAATTCCACTTTTTTCAGACAAAAAGATACCTGCGACTCAAAATTTGTATCAATTCCTTATAATCCTAGTTATACGAAAGGATTACAAAAAGTATTTAATAACACCGGTCTTAAATTAGTATATCAATCCGGTAACACAATAAGAAGTTTACTAGGAAATCCCAAGGATAAAATTACAGTTCTAGAAAAAAGTGGAATTTACGAAATAAGTTGCATGGATTGTGACAAAAAATATGTTGGCCAAACGAGACGCTCTATTCAAACACGTTTTAAACAACACTTAGCACACTTAAAATACGGAGGAACAGAAAAGTCAAGTGTGGCCGAGCATGCTTTTGAAAAGAATCATAGATTAGATAACCTAAAACTTCTAAAAAGTGTACCAAACAAAAGACTTTTGAATGCATATGAAAGTATGGAAATCATTAAATCCAGAAATAGTTTAAATAAAGATAGAGGACCCATCCCGTTTAGTATACTTTATTCTTTAGTTGAGGGGGGATAGGATTATAAATCGTGATCAATCACAAATTATTAGTCTTATCTCCGCCCACTTAAAGATTGTATATAAGATAGAGCGTAGGTTAATTTAGTTTATTGTTTATCGTCTCCTGATGATGCTAACGTTGTTAGCGAAACGCGCGTCGAGTGCAAAAAAGTGTAGTTTTGGTTTGTGGAAAACAATCATAGCTTTGTTTTAGTGCAACCAAAGGTTACAAATTCCCAACGTGTTTATATTTAATTAAAAACAACAAATATCACGAATCAATTCCTTTGCCATCGATTAAGCTCAACTTGTCATTTTGGTGAACTGCCCCTTTAAGTCAAATTGGCTTGAACTGAGTCAGCAAGCGCAGTTTACATTTATAAAAGTGCCAGTTAGGTGGTAGCTTGATGTGTCCGCCAAAATAACAAATACATAATTTATTTGAGCTTATTTTAGCTATTTACTTACTTTTTTAAAATACCTTTTAATTTCCTAAAGTGCATAGAGACTACGCAACGCGAGGGCTACAAAAATAAACTTTAGTCACTTGGTTTATGTACCATTTTATGCACTCTGGAATAGGACAAAAAATTAAATTGAAATAAAAATAGACGAAAAAATTATTCAATGCCACTTAAAGGGTACTCCATTTACAAAGCGTTACCCCTGTTGGTTGAATACCTTTATGGACTTTTAAATGCTTGCATATATATTTTTGTGAAATGTCCGAAAGTATTTGAATGTTTGCGAAACGCGGTTCAAAACAAAGCCAATACACATAACAATTTTGACAGTTGCATACGTTGCTGGGGCGCATTTGGAAATTGTCATCTCAGGGGTGTGTTCAGATTTAAAGTCATACCCCATTTAGTTGTTTATGTTGGATTTAGTAAAGTTGTAAAATTATTGTGAGAAACAAGTAGAGATTTATAATCAAGATCTAAAATAAGGATATTGCATGGGCAGCCAATAAACCTCCCAAAATATGGTAAGGTTTTGCAAACTTCCTTGGAAGGGTCAGTAATAGTCCTCGCGATAAGATCCAAAACAATCTATCAAATTGAACATACTTGACAAGTTTAGAAAAAAAATAATATTTATCCACGATCATTTTGTAATACTACCCTAACAGAAATTAAATTAAAACTAGTGTTTGTGGCGGATTTAGACCAATAGTTAGTAGTATTCATTCTCCGTGTCATAAACTCGCAAAATATTTACTTAAAATTTTAAATCCCTTAGTAGGAGGAAATAAAAATGTATTTATAAAAAATCCTTAACACTTAGAATTTTTTAGAATTAAAAAACTTGGCTAACACTGAGAGTTGATCCTGTAATGGAATTAAAGGAAATGATAAAAAAATGTTAATGCTGAGCATCAGAAACCTATGTCAAGCTGTCAAACAAGTTTTCCCGATAAAGCTAATTTTTTGTCAGATGTTAGTTAACCTACATAACAATAGTAGTAGTAGAAGTATTCTTTTGTAGTCTGTTCAAAAAGTTTTCATCGGGAGTGCTTGTTAAACTAAATTCCGACGAAATTCACATACAGGATGTTCCAAAAGTTTTTAGGCCCCCTTAATATCGCCAAAAATCAAAAGAGGCAGTGAAGAAAAATTTCTGATATGTTACCTTTTTCTCTCATCTCGATAAGACCATGCGAAAAATAATATTTGGTGATTCTTTGTCTAACTAAACTAAAAAGAAAGGGAGGGGAAGAGGACGTTTGTCACTAGGGTTGGCAAGCCGTCCCGATTTGTCGAGACTGTCCCGATTTGGAGCAAAATGTCCTGCGTACTGACAAGACCCTTGTCAGAACGCCAAATGTCCCGATGAAAAGTTTTCAGCGAAATCGGCAATGTAGTGTTAAAAAAATCGACATCAGTTTGTTCAATCAGTTCATTACCGAGCCTTCTGAGTCTGTTGATCGGGGAGTTAAAACCATAGTTAGTGCGATGATGTTGAGTTGCAAATAATTTATGATTTCTTGTGTTCCATGATGGCACATGAAACTTGAATATTGGTAGTAACTCTACAGAGTCAATTTCATTATTTAGTATTTTCAACAGAGTAACAAAATCATAGTACTTTCTATGAGTGTATTTGTTAAGTTCAACAGACTCATTAGCTGGTCATAATCAATTGACTCAATAGGTATGTGTAATTTATAGCATATAAAGCACAAGAACTTTCTTTGTATTTTTTCCAAACGATCTTTATGATTCTCATAATATGGAGACCAAATAGTACAACCATATTCTAGAATTGACCTTACAATTGGACAGTAAACATTTCTCAATGTAAAAATGTTGTTTACGTCTTTCAATGTTCTAAACAAAAATCCTAGCAATTTAATAGCTTTATTTTCAATAATATCTGAGTTTTCTATCAAAAAGGACACCCAAGTCACGCATAATAATTGCAAGGTTTCTCCAAATTGGAGTTATCCAACTGATAAATAAAATCTATATGGTTTCATTTTCTATAAAAATTTACACTTTTACATTTATCAACATTGAGGGATAAATTGTTATATTCACACCATGCTGAAAACCCATGAAACTCTTGTTGCAAAATTTGGCAATCATCGAAACTTCTTATAATTCTAAAGAATTTTAGATCATCAGCAAGAAGTACAAAGTTACAGTTTTCTAAAGCGGAAGATATATCATTTATAAATGCTTTAAATAACAATGGAAACAAATGTCCGTCCTGGGGGACAAAAACGTAAACTCGGCGGAGACATCATTCTCTATTTTTATTGCCTGGCGTCTTTTAGTTTCGGTATAGATGACATCTACCTGATACCCACTCTCCAAGGCTTCCAACAAAGTTTCTTCATATATCAAGAGATTAGTAATTGATGATTTACCTTTTGAAAACCCGTGTTGTTGGTTTTAATTATGTTTCGAAAATATGGTGCAATTTTATCTGTGACTATTGATTCAAACAATTTAGGAAATGAAGAAACTTTTAAAATACCTCTGTAGTTCTTAATGTTTGACTTATCTCCTCTTTTGAATATCTGGGTAACTTAGCTTCCAAGCTGTCGGAAAATCTGTAGAAAATGATCTATTAAAAATTTTAGCCAAAATACTGGACAAGAAAATTTACAGTTTTTTATTATAAATTACTGGTAAACCATATGGGCCACAGGTGTTTGTGTAGTTTAACTATTTTTTCCAGTGTGCAGAATGTTTGTGCGCACATGTGCGGAAAATCAGTTTCATTTGATTTGTGCGAAATTAAAGACCAATTTTTACAAAAATTAGTGCAATTCAACAGTCTTCGTAGGAAAAGTAGCGTACACAACTCGATAGAAAGTAACTTTCTTACACTCGCGTGTTGTTTTACTCTGCTAACGCCTCGTTCACAATTTTTACGCTCGTGTGAAATTTGTCACTTTCTTTTCTTGTTATGTAATATACTATTACTTTGTTTTGTTTCGATTGAAATTTCTTAGCTAGCTTGTAAATTAAAATTAAAAACCATCAATATGTATTGTTTTATTTCTTGTCTAAGCGTTTTTGAAAATGTCCCGATTTTGCATCAAATGTCCTGATAATTTAGAATAACATGTCCAGATAAATAAAAATTAAAAGTTGGCAATCCTATTTGTCACCTTAGGGTTTTGATGATGTTTTTTCAAAATAACGTAATTTTTTTGCTGCTTTTCAAAATCAATAAAACTTGGAGGTACTACAAAGCTTTACTTTCGTAACTTATTTCAACTTGACTTATTGGTTCATCCCTACGTACGCAACGAGTGTAGTCAGCGGTTCTATCAGCGCGTACACCATGGTACATCGATAAAGCGGTTTGGCTTTGTTTTGACCGCGCTAGGTTTACGTATACGTTAAATTATTAAATTGAAGTCCCTGATAACTTTGATTATATCACCGCTAATAAACGACTCACATTTTTTCCTGCTCTGAGCTCTGCCATCAGCCCTGCTCTCAGGCTATGGTGGACTGAGAGCAGGAAACGATGGTGAGTCGTTTAAGGCAGAAAAAAATGCGCTTCTGTTGAGGCACGAGAGAGATGGGTGGCAACTGCGTGGATCTGACAAAGAACGCCACACATGCCTGAACCACGTTCGAGCTAGGGCGTTACGCCCTTTTTGGGCAAGGACACAACCTCTTGTGCATATAAGTTAACGTAATTTAAATAAAAAATAAAGAGTTTCTTACATTTCTTACTATTTTAATAACAAAATTTTCCACAAATAATAAGAAAAACATTATTTTGATCGTGTTCGTCAACGCCTTATGTCTGAGACATGCAGTAGACGTCCGCCTTTCTTTGATTGTGCGCGTGAAAACATGTGCCACAGTTTATTATTATATTTATGGTTTAAAGATCGTGAATATTCGATCCCTTCCGTGCGGCCTTTTCAATAAGACCCCCGTCACACGCAATGTCGTGCCGCTCATATTGCTTATCAAAATTTTAGAAGGATGCCTTTTACTCTTTTGGGGCTAGTTGCACCTAACAGCGATTTCCTTTTGTTGCACCTGAGTGCTCACTGAGTGTATCTGTATCTTTTATTTTGATACATTGCATCAAACGGAATACGCTATAAGCTCGAAATCGGCTCTAGTGACGGCGGGGAAGGCGAACAAAGCATGTGGCTCGAGTTATCTTTGTCAGGTTGGAGTGGTTCTGGACTTTCTCTCTCGCACCTCAGTGAAAGCGCACTCAAGATGTGACTTTGTACACGCTGTATAATGAAAGCTTATAATCTAATTGTGGCCATTTTCTTTTTTAATTGGCAGATATAAAAAAAGAGGAAAGTAGGGGAAGCGCGCCACGGCAACGACAAATTTTTAAAACTTACTCTAGACTGCATCAATAAACCTATTTTTGTACATATAAATATTTTTATACTCTACCTAGGTGACTATATAAATGATCATGATTACCTGGTCAGTCCCTATGTTAGAAATAAGATATATTACAGAACCAATAACGGACTGTGGCTGTGCTGTTGCGTTATTTGCGACCTGTTGCAGTCTTCGGAGGACCATATCTCGGTAAGTAACAACAAGAACATTGTAGAGCAATTCCAAAACTTACTAGCTTTAAGCCCGGTAGTGCAATTTTTTAACTCTTATTTCGCAGTTCCTACTTCGCATTTTTGGCGCCACAAGTAAGAAATATCCAGCTTCTGACGTCATAACTGTGGAATTTCATATTTCTTACTTCACAAGTAAGAGATTTTCTACTTGCTACGTAGAAAATTGTTGGTTCCTGACGTAGAAAGTAAGTATATTCTTATTTGTGGCGTCAGACCTTGCAACATGTTTTTAACGTTTTTTAGTTTTACTGGGTTTTTTAAACGTTTTTTTTTTGTTTTAATTACAACCTACTTCTAAAACAAAATATAACTCATGGTGTGGACAAAACTCCCCTATTGACTCGGTAAAAATATTCAAAAGTTTTTACATCTAAACATTTAACACATTGTTTGAATGAATGTTAATCCACTTAGTTATTAATAAAGGGTATATTGTGAGTTGGAATAGTTACTCTTATTCAACTTAAATGAATTAAAATCACAAAAAATAGAAATAATCAAATACATACAAATATATTTCTCTCTTTCTGCCTTTTCTTACACACTGCGTGTGGCGTATAAATTGCAACTGCACAAAAATGAATTTAACCTCTCACTTACAAATGAGCCCACACTCTCAAAAAATATATATATATGAATTTGAGGCGCAACTGATCAAATATTTACTTTTAAATCAGCCATAACTTAATTTTTAAAATAAAACAAACAATAATTATGCAGTTAACTTTCTTCTTCTCTTTCAATTTTAACGACTGATGTTACAAAATAATTTAGTTAAATACCTGTTAAATTATTTTTTGATGTGCTCAAATATACTTATAGTAGGGCACGTTTTTTACTAAATTTAAAGACTGTAAAGAACTTTAGTTGAAATAAATTAATACCACCTTATGTCTTTACTTACTTACTTTACGCTTTGGACAATTACAATTATGGCTGTTTTTTGGATAAAAATGGCAAAATAAAAATCATATGCACGACATCACTAAAGATGACAGACAGATGACACAGCAGAAATTTTTATTAAACAATGGCCTTAAATTATTTCCATATTTCTCTAAAATACATTTTTATAGACTGCTGTCTCTCTTAATTTAAATATTTTCCATTTTAACAGAGAAAATGTTTTTTGGCAGTACTTTTTTTGAACGCTTTAAAACAGTTAAAACTGAAAAAATGTGAGGTTTTTATTCTAGAAATCAAAATCATGTCATAAAAATGTAAAAATTGTTTAAACAAAAACGTTAACCCTTTGATTATGGTACAATATTTGAAGCCTTAAATTACCATCATGACTTTACCATAACTTTCGAACCGTCCATCCGATAATGATGAAATTTGGCACTGGTTTATTTCAGTTTCGTCAGGCGAAAAAAATCACTTCTGGGGCGGAGCCAGTAGGGGTGGTTTTTAGAAAAATTCGCATGTTGAAAATATTGATAGATGTATAGTTTTCTTAAAATTTCGTTCTAATTTTATTCGTTTTTTAGCACATGACCAATCACTCTACCACTTGCGACATTTGTAATATCGATTTCGAAAACGTATTCGTTTTAAATTTACACGTCAAATGTCACATTCGAAGATGTCCCGGATGTCACCAAACCATAAGTTATCCCATGCACGGCACCCACGAGAAAACTTGCAAAAGTCGGGTACGTCGAATTGAGGTAGAATCCGTACTGTTCTTCTTTAACAGGGTGTCCAGCAACCGGGAGAACCGGGAATTTCATGGAGCCCGGGAAAAAGCCGGGAATTTTGTATCAAACCAGAAATTTTACCCATATTCTTTTTTTTACTGTCAGTGACCTTAGCTCAAGAAATGTGGAAGTGAACTTTTGGAGTCACATAAACATCAGAATTGGCTGAACGTTGAATGGAAGGCATATTTTGTAAAAACTAAGACACTGCTCAAAGCACTTTTTTGAAGAAAATTGAAAGAGAATTTGAAGAGAGATAGAAGTAGAATCACTACGAGTATATACGTATATTATATACAGACCGCTTCAAGCTACTGCGAACATAGGGCGAAAGAAGTCTAATTTGCCAGTGTACGTACTCGCTGCCGTTCGCCGCCGTTCGCCTTGTATTTAGTACGCCTCTAACCACGGTGCTGTGTGGAGCGTAGTCAATGAAACCGGAATTTGGTCAATAAATACGCAAATTTTTATAACGTAATTTTCTTATTTTTTGTCACTGATAAATAAGAGCGTTTTATTGTCAACTGCTCAGATTTATCAGTGACGACGTGTTACAATGAAAATAATAAGGAGAAACAAAATAAAAGCAAGTTCTCAAAATAAAATAATACATTCTAAAAACCAAAAAGATTCTCCCAGTCAAAACAAAATTAAAGCAAATGTTCGAAAAGTCCTCCTTGCTCGGCTAGACAATATCCGAGCCTACTATAAAAACCCCTTCTAACGTTTCCAAGCATGTTAGGGGTGATAATTTGAAAAGCTTCTTCAAAAACAGATAGAAGTCATTAGGAGCAAGATCGGGAGATCGAGCTGGCCATAAAATAGTTCCCCGTGTACTTATAACCCGATTAGGAAATACATTATCAAGATATTCCCTAACAAGGCCAACATTGTGAGCGGAACAACCATCTTGTTGAAACCATGTTTCACCAAATCTTACACCTAACAACTGCCTAGCAGTTGGAATAATGTGCTGCTGCAGTAGATCCAAGTATCTAGGACCATTCAAATTGCAATTGCCGTTAATAAAAAATGGCCCAATTACGTGTTCCCCTACAATACCCCCCCCCCCCCCCAAACATTTAGTTTTTGGGGATACTGTGTTCTTACGTCAAAATACAAATGCAAATTTTCCCTCGACCAATACCGAACGTGTGTTGGGTTATGACGATTTGACCATTTGACCATCTGCACTTTTTCGGCAACTTCGTAGACATCCATTTTTGGTTTTGAAAATGTATTATTTCAATTAAGAACTTACCCATCTGTTTCTCGAGCAAGGCAGAAATAAAACAAAATAATAAAAACAAAATGAATTTCCAAAAGATAACACTGCAGCGTGCTTCGAATCCACCTCGGTCGTACGGCACGGAGAGTAAATTGGACTTGATTCCCCCTATGTTCGCAGTAGCTTGAAGCGGTCTGTATATGTATATTATATACGATTTGGACAAGAGTATGGTTGTTTGAAAGTTTGAAACAATGATGTATTTGAAATTAACTCTGTGTTTTGGACTTCCATTGTCTATATTTTATTTATACACGACGTTTCGATCTGTACAACCTCTGATCGTCTTCAGGTGCAAACTACAATCTATTCCTAAGGGTACATACTTCTGGTAAAGGAATCGCTAGATGTTATTAGACAGAGACTGGTTGATGACGAATCCCTTTATGAACGTACCAGCCTGTGCTGTCTACATAACTCTTATTTTCAGGTGAAAGATAGGTTTTATGCTCAGGATGACGGTCTGCCAATGGGTTCATTGCTTTCGCCAGTAGTGGAATCACACGCGGTTGATACCGCAATATATAAACTTAAGCTCTGGACCGGGAATGACCAACAACTTTCAGAATTTCTTCACCACCTAAATAACATAAGACCGACCATTAAATTCACAATGGAGTTGGAGAAAAATTGTCAAATTCATTTTCTTGATGTACTTGTCAAAAGAGTAGAAAGAGACATCAGAACAAGAGTCTATCGTAAACCCACTCACATAGGACAATATTTAAATCAAGGTTCAAATTATTCTGCTACAACCAAACGAAGCATAATAAGAACTTTGTATAATAGAGCCGTTCAAATTTGTAACAATTCTCATGACTTGGAAATCGAAATAAGAAACATTAAGAAGGATCTGCAGTAGAATGCCTTAAACTTATAACAGATACTATTTCTAAATTTCAGCAAACAGAACAGAAATTACAATTCCTTACAATTCCATACATTAAAGGAGTATCAGAGAAATTTGAAGAGTAGCGAACAACTTTTTAATATTAAAACAGATTTTAAATCTAATAATACAATTCGAAGCCTTCTTAGTAAAACAAAACCGAAGAACAAACAAAATAAGGAATGCATTTACCAAGTTCCTTGTGAATGTGGTGAATCATACATAGGTGAAACAAAAAGACCACTATCTGTTAGGCTTAAAGAACATCAGACGAATACCCAAAGAGATGAAACAACGAAATCAGGAATCGACGAACACGCAAGGTCAAAACAACATCGAATGAAGTGGACAGAAGCAAAGTTTTTGCACAAGGAGTCACACTGGAAGAAACGAAAATTCCTTGAAGCTGCGTTTATTGGGCAGCATCAGTGTTGAAATTCTAAATATTTGGAAGTCCCTCCTTGGGCGGAGCCAACTTCTTAAACTTCACGGTTGAGTGATTTCCAATAGTATATAAGTATGTAGCCTTAGGAATAGATTGTAGTTTGCATCAGAGATTCTACTGATCGAAACGTCGGGTATAAATAAAATATAGACAATGGAAGTCCGAAAAACAGAGTTAATTTCGAGAATATGGTGGTTCTCGTCAATGCACTGATTGCCCAGCTCATCAAAAATTGCGTTGGTTCTGTTTCCACTCATTTTTTTTCAGAAATATACTTTTAAAAAAATCCTAATCTAAACAACGCTATTAGTTTTCACAAAATGTGTCTTTCATTCAAAGTTCAACTAATTTTGATGCTTATTTGACTCGGTATAAACATTACTTCGACATTTCCTGAGTTAAGGTCACTGACAGAAAAAAAAATCTCTACTCTTAAATACAGGGTGATTAAAAATTCCCTAGAAAGACTTCAACTGTAGGTAGAATTTGTTGTTCTTAACGAGAATTAGTAAAATATATTTTTGTAAACTCTGGATATTTGCATTTAAAAATTGTTAATATTTTCCGAGAAGCACCGTTTACTACGTGCTAGAAATTTTTGAAAACAAAACTTTGACAACTTCAAAATGCTTGACAGAAATCCTAAAACAGGTCATTGTCAGCACACGTAGACTTGCTTGGTAAATTCCCAAAAAAATACGAAAATTTTACTCCTAAATTCAGAGAAAAAAAATAGAAGCAAAATAATCACATGACTTTTCTTACATTAACAATATCTAACCACTGTTCAAATCTTTCTAGGGAATTTTGAATCACCCTGTATATTAAAAAGGGGTACTGCAAGGTATACTTTTAATTTTGAAGTATTTCTAACGCAAAATAAAAGGTAAACTAAAAAATGGAAAATTCCGTTGAAAACGATAGAAAAATTTAACAATGCTCATTGGTTTTTGGTGATACTCTAATTTGCTTAAAATTTTCGCCTGCGGCACATGGCATAATTTTCGCTACAAATTATAATTGACCCTACATTCCACCCTAACCCAGCCCCCTTGGTAGCTATCCACTACTTTTTTTTTAAATATTTCACAAAAAAAATGTGAAGGAGATCAAAGCTCAAAGAATTTTCTGCTCAAAATGCAAACAAAATTGCCTGCGGCACTAACAACATTCAAAAAGGTGTAAAAAATCGCATTTTACCGTAATTTTCTCAAAATTTTTGCCTGCGGTGCATTTAAGATATGATCTTTGGAAGAAATCTAGAATTGAGACCGGATCCGGCCGAGGATCGATCCGCCCATATTTTAACTGATTTCACTTTTTTTACATAACCCCGCGAAGGACGAACAAGCTTTTTTTGCCTCTAATTCCACTTTTCGAGGGACCCAAACCGTGCCCAAAAATTTAATAAGTTACTCATTGTGCATGCCATAATATAAGATGCTAAAAATATAACATGGAAGCGCGCGAATTCGGAGAAAGTTATCAAGATCGCGACTACACCACGCTCCAATCATTTTGATAAAATAATCTGGCTTGTTGGTCATTTACGTCTAATATCTTTTATTTTAGCCGAAAGAAATGACTATGGCAAGATTAAAAACAATCCTAGCCGACCAAAGAAGCGTCTCCGCGCCCGGTTCGTCTCGAGGTCAATTACCACCAGAAGGTTATGGCAATCCTTTATGGTTAAGTCAAGCTGGGTTGGTCGAAAGCCTCGCACCTCAGGCTGTTTTTAACGAGGGAGAAAATATGGAGAAGGAACCGTCAAGAAAACGATATAAGTAAGTGCATTCTTTTGTTTTTTTCTTTTGACAAATCGGTCATTCCATAGTGATGACTAATTTATTTTGTAACATTGTGTCATTATTAAATGCATCTTAATTGAATAATGATCTTCTTTGTTAATATTTATAATTCAAAAATCAAATTTTAAATTCGTAAACAAAAACGATTTTTGCATTGGTCCATGCAACTTTAAAAGTAAATATCTCTGAAACTAATTGCTGGATTTTGCCTAATCAAAATATAGGGGTAAAGTCTACTCCTAGAAGAGGGTGTGTGCTAAAAAAATTCAAGGCAAAAAGTGTCTCCCTCGAATAAAATATCGACGTGATCGAGGATTTTTCCAAAATCAGACTCTAAATACGTGAATAAAACCCTGTTTCGTTGGACGTCCACGGTTTATTAGAATGTGCAAAATCAAACCCGTTAAATAAAAGGAAGTTCAATTATAAAATAATTCACTATAGGAACAGCAATTCGTTAAACCAATTTTTTATCCGAACCTTATTTCTTCAAACCCATTCAATAACAAATTCGAAATTTATAAGAGCCGTTTTTAATCAAACCATTGTTTATCAAACTCATTCAACATCAAACAAGGAATTCGTAAAATCCGTAATTTATCAGAAAAGGAATAGGCACTAAATAAATGGTTTTCCGGGATGCGTCGGATGAGCTGAATTTGAGATATGTTAGAGCCCTAACTTTCTTGATATTTTTTCCAAAAAAAATTGGGGGTTCATCAGTCTCGTTTTCGAGCAATAATTATTCGAAAGGGCGCCACTGGAATCTTGATAATAGAACTTTTTACAGTTTTTCTATAATAACTTCGGACAAAAAAGAGATAGAAAGCTAAAACTAGTTTTATTTTGTAGATAAGGAACATAAGGTAGTGAGAGTTTAAAAAAATATTTTGCATTACCTACCTACAGGGTAGACTCAAAAATACATATCATATAAACAGAAAAGTTGTCTCAGAACTTGTGATTATTCTACAGAAAACTGAAAATCCGTATTAAAAATTAGTTCAAACATATTTACTATTAGTCCGTCTAAATATGTTATGACAACTTATGCAGATTGGGTCGCATTAAAAACTTACAGGGTGACTTAAATATTTTTCAAAATATATCAAATAAGTACCGAAATGCTTATCCTTATATGTTAGAGTCTTAACGTTTCTTATATATTTGATGAAAAATATTGGGTGGTCATCGGTTTCGTTTTTGATACATAATTATTAAAATCTTAATGTAACGTTTTACAGTTTAATTCTTCTAGAGTCTGTAGGTGGGTAATGCGAGTAATACTAACCCTAATTTAAAAAATAAAAGTAGGTAGTTTCAACATTCTATTTCTATTTTATAAAAAAGGTATTGGAGAAAAACTGTAGTAAGTCATATAATTACAGAGCCAATGGCATCCGTTCAAATAAATAATGATCGACAACGAGCCCACTTCCTCAATTTTTTCTGAAAAATAGCAGCAAGGCCAGGATATCTCAAATTCAGCTTCACTAACTAATCCCTGTATATTAAGATATAGGCATTTAATATACCTATTTTAAAATATGTTTGAGTCACCCTGTAAGTTTTTGACGTGCCCAATTCGTACAAATCGTCGTAATATATTCATTACGCGTTGTCAACTTTCATTACGCATTTTAAACTTTGTACTATATTTGCATATCTTATAATGTACTTTTTGAGAGCACCATGTAGATAGGTAATTCCAAATATTTTATAAAAATCACGCTTCCTTCTGGAAACGTGTTCATTATCTGCAAAATAAAACTAGTTTTAGCTTCCTATCTCTTTGTTGTGCGAAGTCATAATAGAAAAACTGCAAAACTTTCCATTATTAAGATCCCAGTGTCTCTCCTTTTAATAATTATTTCTCCAGTGTTTGACGCGAACCAATCTGCATAAGTCGTCATAACATATTTAGACGGACTAATAGTAAATATGTTTGAACTAGTTTTTAATACGGATTTTCAGTCTTCTGTACAATAATCGCAAGTTCTGAGACAACTTTTTTGTTTATATGATATGTATTTTTGAGTCTACCCTGTAGGTAGGTAATGCAAAATATTTTTTTAAACTCTCACTACCTTCTTGAAACGTGTTCGTTATCTACAAAATAAAACTAGTTTTAGCTTTCTATCTCTTTTTTGTACGAAGTTATTATAGAAAAACTGAAAATAGTTCTATTATCAAGATTCCAGTGGCGCCCTTTTGAATAAATATTGCTCGAAAACGAGACCGATGACCCCCCCAATTTTTTTTGGAAAAAATATCAGGAAGGTTGGGGCTCTAACATATCTCAAATTCAGCTCATCCGACGCATCCCGGTAAACAATGTATTTAGTGCCTCCTCCTTTTTACTAAATTGATTGCGCTTTCGCCAATACCACATGAACCGAAGGCGTAAAATACTTACAGGTGAATCGATCTTACGATGAATTTTTTTATTAAATACGGTCTGATAAATTCCTGGTTTGACAAACCATAGGCGTTCGTTTCGTTCGAGTTTTCTCCAAACATTCACAAAAAAATTATTTAGAAAATACGAAAAAATATAAAATTGACAGAAATTAAAATGACCAACAATGTAAGATTACCGACTGACCCTATTATGCAAAACCATTGGTGTATCATCCATCAGCCGCGCTTGATTTATAGTGTGAAAAAAGGCTTGTAGAAAAAAAAAACACTATTTTAGCCTCGATTTTAGCCGCTAGTTGTGAAAACTACAATTTCTTTTATTTTAGAAGTCCCAGCCCCGAGGAGGAAGAAGCATGTATATATGACAAAGAATCCAAGAGGTTTATCACACCCAGTATGCTGAAACAAAAACGAAAAGAAAGGAAAATTCTATCTGAAGGTAAGAAAACATTTATTTTTGTACTAAAAAGCTTTCTTGTGCATCATTAGCGACCATATCTACTGCCCTTGTGAAAAATAAAGATGTTTCACTGGTCACCCTCCCCAAACATCATTCAACACCATCATACACAAATCGTACACAAATAGGCCTGGTTGCCCAGGGCGAAACATCGTTTAATTATTTCTCTTTTCGCTTTGGTCCTTTGTGTGATCCAATTTTTAACTTTCGTTTTTCCACCCAGGATCTTTGGATCTTTTCTTTTTAGATTCTTTTCGGTTGAAGTAACTGGAGGTTTTTTTAACTTCTTTTTTTTCCCTCTTGTGAAAAATGTTCCAGTACCTACACCATACCACTAACCCGGACTTTTTTTGGCTTCAATTTTTTTTCCTTCTATGTTGAGGCTGACGTTGATACTTATCCTGCAATGTCCGGTATACAGTGTGATTCAAAATTCCCTAGAAAGATTTTAACTGTAGGTAGAATTTGTTTTTTTACGTGGCGCGTTTTTTATTTGTTTTTTTACTACGTGGTAGAAACATCAATTTTTAAATACCAAACTTTCACAACTTCAAAATGCTTGACAAAAACCCTAAAACATGAAATTGTCAGGCACATATAGACTTGCTTGGTAAATTAATTTAAAGGGATTCCCAAAAAATACGAAAATTTTACTCCTAAATTAAGAGAAAAAATTATGAAATTTAAACAATATAATCACATAACTTTACTTAGAATAATGATATATAACCACTGATCAAATCTTTCTAGGGAATTTGGAATCGTCCTGTATATAAAAAGCGTTCTAATTTTTTATTTTTTTTATACCTTTTTGTTCTACTGCGCAACGATGCTCCATTTTTAAAATTTATCCTGCTGTCCATGTATCTGCATAGCCTGTACGTTGTGAATACTTATTTATCTTACCTGGAAAGTGGTACCCGTTTTACCGAAACTTTAAGTGATCTTGACTCTTTTTTGGTTAAAATGGAGCCGTATCCCACCTCCGAGAGCATTTTGGATCCTTCAATCCACCATCAGCTAGCTGAGATTGTTTCTATTTGACGACCTGCTTTGGTTGAACCGCCTATATTCAGTTAGTTGACTACAGAGATCTATCTCTTATTCTTATTCTCTTCGAACGTTGGATATCATTACCCTGATTTGCACCATATCCACTGCCTTTCTGAAAAGTGTCGTAACATTAACACCATGGCATATCATTGTCAAAGATTTTTTAACCATGATATTCGCCTCCGACCTTCAATTTTTCCGTCTATTATACTTAAACCACCGGAATTGTTCATACCACAGATAAAAAAAAAACCTGTTTAATTTTAAATTAAAAAAAATCGTATTTTTCAGATGACATCCCTCTTAAACTCCTTATACAAAGTCTAAAAGAAAAAGAAGCGTTAGAAGCGGAAAATCGGTTTATCGAAAACATCGTGAAAACCCATTCCGACTTGCGATTGGGCATACCCGACGATATTGTCAACGCCGACAACCAACAAACCATAGAGAACCTAAGTTTAATGAGCCTGTTAGAGAACCAACCTTACGTATACGTGACGAAACTTGACGTGGACAAGAAAACTAAAGTCAGAACCGACTCGGAAGTCTCACTTACGAATAAATCGTTTGATTTCGGAGACGAAGACGACTCTGCTGATCCGTCCAACCACACAAAAACGCGAGATAAGTTTGAAAGGCGTTATCCTTCAAGATCACGACGGAATAAAAGAAAGTTTAAATCACAAAGTACTGTTAAGTCATACGAAACTGAGATGGATATTGACAGCTCGAAACCTAACAGTCATGTGTACGAAAGTGCAATAAAAAATGTACCTGAAACGAATTTGACCCGTGGTACCAATAACTTGACAGTTGACAGTCAAGTTGGCAATAGTGCGACAATTCTTGTCAATAAAATTGAGATTGATCAGAATTTGACAGATAATTCTAATGGCAATCAAATAGTTGTCGGTCCAGAAGCGGCTGTAATAGATCTTGCTGATGAGTCAGCAATTGGAAAAAGTTTGACAGATGGAGATTTGGCAGAAGTTGGCCATGATGTCGGTAGAGGAGCAGAAAACATTTTGCCAAAGTTTCGAAGTACAAATACAAGTAAAATCGAGGAATCGCATAATGAGGTAATTTCTAGTTTCTAGTTTCCTGTTATATCTACAGGCCCTTTATACATTTGACAGTTGTTGGTTTACCAGAGGTGGGCAACTCGTATTGCCCTCTCTTTCTAGTTTCTTTTAATATTTGCATGTGAAGCCCATTTTATGAAGGCTTTGTTGTCTCTATAATTTTCTCAAAAATAAAAACAGTGAGTTAGATATACTGTAGATATTAAAAATGTTAATAAAAGGTGAAACATAAAAACTCTTATTAATTTACCTTTTTGTTACTATTTTTCTTGAAATAATAGGACAACGCAGCGTCGCCTGCTGTTTTATCCGTTTTTTTTTTTGTTTGAAAGGTCATAACTTTTGATCCCGTAAATCGGTTTTGATGAAATAAAACCTATGTACTCCAAGGAATTCAGCAATGAAAGTTCCATCAAAATAATTCCAGTAGTTTTTGAGTTATGCTGGAACACACAAACAGATTTAAAAATATTTAGTATACAGAATTGGTCTTCCTAGAAATTTATTATATGTGTAGATTTAAATTAAACTAATCTTACTTAACTCGCAAATTTGCCTATTTTTATTAATTTTTCAGTTTGGCAAATGCATGATCTCTTTCCATTTTTCTTGCGTTTCTGTCTCCATTGTAAAATGGAACAATACAAAGTCACAGGCGCAGATATTTTTCCAGGTTCCTTTACCGCAATATTTGATTACCTTTATTACTCCAACACCGTCTCAACTAAAAATCCAGTTAACTCCTGTTGCCGCCATTTTTATAACTAAATTGACAGGTAAAAACATGAATTTTATTTCAGTTTGGTGTCAATATGGCGGCGATAGAGACCAAAGGATACTAGACGATAATGGCTTTTTAGTTGAGCTAGTGTTGATTAATCAAAAATGTAACAGTGATAAAATTACTTATTGTGAATGACTCACAAAAATCGTCAACATTTCACTAACAAACGCTCAAATCGAGTTTCTTACCTCTGGTAACACAATAACTGTCAAAAATTGTAGGTATATCTAATTAAAACATATTAAATTACGAATCAAGTGCTAACACAGAATTTTCCAAATTTTATATATTTTAAAACTTATATGTCCTAGGGCATAAAAGTTGTAAGAACTTATTCTTGATTTGATCGAAAATTTTGCAGATTTCACGAGTTGCAGCACGAGTTGTGCCAAGACTCACCACATGTCAATTGAAACATCTTTAAATAAGAGCCCAATCAATGCCTTTAACTATAATATGTATAAATATCTCCTACAGATTGAATCCAAATTAAAGACTCCCGATGAAGATTCCAGTATAAAGCAAGCAGCTACAGATGTAGAAACGTCAACCATTGAATTTGTAAAAACACAAGAATTTGGTCTACAAAGAGCCGAAATGGTAGAAAATCCTTTTAGTACCCGAAGAAGCGTCCGGTTGAGAACTAGAAATGAGTTTACACCAGGGATCATCGGTGAGTGTTAAGTTTAAGGTCGTAATCTTAAATTTTATAGAACATTTTTCAAATTTGAAATTAAATTTTAAACGTATACTTATACTTAACGGCCACCCTCTGAAAATACGGTTGATTTTTTAATGAAAATGTTATTTTAATGGGGAATTTATATATTAATCTTAACTGATTCAAACTGCTCAATAGCATTCATAAAACTTCTGAAAACCTTTCAACTCTTTCAACACATAAAAGATCCTACTAGATTTAATTACACAACAAATAATTCCTCTCTCCTAGACATAATAGTTACCAGTCATTTTTTAAACTGTCTTAAATGTAGCAATTTCGCAATGCATCACTGACCACAATTTGGTGTATGTGGTACTTAATTTACTCAAACCTGAATGTTTGAAAAAAACAATTTCTTATAGAGATTATAAAGCTGTCAATTCTCAAAATTTTTTCAATAATTATTAAATTTATTGAACAAACATGCTCCTATTAAAAACCAAAAACTTTTAGAGAAACCATTTCAACCATGGATCACTGACAACATAAAAATACTCATTAGGTTAAGGGACAACGCTCATAGAAAATATTTGAAAAACAAAACTGAGGGTAAATTACAGTACTACAAAACTTCAGCACAAGTACCTTGCTGGTGAGCCTTTTAAACCATGCAAGAGATAACGAAGAGCAAAAAAATAGTACCTGCCTAACATTACTCGATTTCAGTAAAGCGTTTGATACCGTTAATCAAGAAATGCTCTTAGCCAAGCTTCATTATTTTGGTTTCTTCGATAGCGCAAGTAGTTTATTGCAAAACATCGTAACAGATCGCCTAAGTTGTGTTTCGACTACTAAAAACGATTGTGTAGAATAATGTTCTTTTAAAAAATTGAATAAAGGCGTCCAGCAAGTGTGTACAATTTTGTAAATTAAAGCAGTTTGCAGATGATTCGCAGACCAAAATCCCTATTAACATGCGTAATATCTTGGAAACTCAAGAAAAATAAATTAAAAATCAATCAATATGCTTTTAATCACAATTTGAACCTTAATGCGACAAAATCGCAGATTTTGATATTAGAGAAAAACCAAACTAAAAGAACACATATTGACCAAAATTTAAAAATTGAAATAAATAATGAAAACATTCCCATAGTTCAAAGAGCGAAGAATCTAGGTGTTACCTTTCCTCGCATATTAAAAACAAAATAGCTACCTATTTGCGACTTAAAAACCTTTATAAACTGAAAAACTATATTCCCTCAATACAAAACTATTATCTCTGCAATGCATTAGTTTTTTCCTTATTCGATTACGGTGACATTGTTTATAATGATGCTCTATCGGCGTCATTGAAAAAATCTATTCAAAAAATGCAAAATTGTTGCATGAGGTTTTGCATAAATTCCATATCGACAACATATCACTTTTATATTCTTTTATTTATAGGATTCTAAAAAGCGGAAAAAATTTAGTAGAAAAGTTTACACCTTTTAACAGAGATCGATACGGAACGCGGCACGCTCCAAATTTTATTGTCCCTCATCATCGAACGAACTCATTCCAAAAATCATTTACTTATGTAGCAATAACATTGTGGAATTCGTTGCAACCTCAAACTAAAAACATGTCAATCGCTTCATTCAAAAAATATATAAAAGCGAAGTTGTTAGAAGAACAAACAAGACTTTAACTCTCTTTTCTAGTGTTTTAAGTGTTAAAAAAACTGATAGTCTATTTTACTACATATTTTTCTTGTTCTATTTAAATAATATCTTTTAATATATTTTCATGCGTCGATCTGCTTTGGGGCTCTCTTTCTTAGCCCTTGGCACCCGTGCGGGTTCTCTTTGCCACCAGCCACTTCATCGTATTTTCTTCTCTAACTTAGTTTTTCAGGGGCTAAATGTTATCGGTTTTATAATCGTAGGAAGGTCGTTTTTGTCGTTGGAGGTATGATGTACAATTCCCGACACATAAAACGTATACAGCAGAAGTTAGGCACATGTCTATACATTAAAAATTTTGCTTGCTTATTGTTACCGACTCTTGTAGGTTAACGCTTTTAGACAACATGAACAAATTTTGTTAAGGAGACTGAAAGCATTTTTACCGATATTTACTGGATCTATAGTTTTAAGGTTGCTGTTACGAAATATAAAAAAGAGATAAAACACTTTTAAAACAAAATTTTTATCATAAATAAAGCAATTCAATTTTTGGCAGAACTAGAAGAAGGTTGGCCCCTTCGTCAAATAGCCGGTCAAAATGGACAAAACAAGTCCACTATAGGCGACTAAAAGGAAAATACAAAAAATAAATAACTGGAAGGCTTTGGGTTAAGAAAGGTCAATACACATCAAAAGGATCAGTTTTATAAAAAACAAATAGAAATAAAAAAACGATCGATAAACAAAAATCAAAAATGTTAACTTTAGTATCTGGTCATTGCACCATTTGCTTCAATAATTTTTTCTATACGCCTTGGCATGGAGTCTGCTAAATTTTCAAACAAATTTAGATTTTCTTCAACGATCTCTTCATAAGCTTTAACTATTAGCTCCCCATACGTTCTTGATGGGATTAAAATTTTTTTCATCGGTAAAAGCTACCTGTCGCCAAAATTCGTTTTCCTGTCGCGAAAAAGTAATCTGGCCTGCTTTTTTTCTTCACTTGGCCGTATCTTTTTAGCTGCAACACGACATCTCAGCCTCGACTTCTTTATCCGTGTTAGTGCTGTTCTTACCGTACCAGGAAAATGAACTGTTAATTTTGCTTTTCTGACCGTGGAAAATGGGTGTTCTTCCAGGAAATAGTGACTGATCCTGTTGGGGTGTGCTAAGTTGGTCAAGCCAGTTCCTTCCTTTCGTCGGACAGTTCCTTCTTTTTTGTATTTTCTTTTTAGTGGAATAGTGGACTTGTCTGGTCCAGAATGATCGGCAACCCGACGAACGGACCAACCTCCATCTAATTTTGATAAAATTTAGTTATCGAATTCCGATTTTTGATTTCGACAAAACTGTGACAACAAAACACTTTGTTACAGAAAAGGTGGCTAAATCGTAAAGAATATATTGCATATAAAATCGGCGTATGCGTTTTAGTTGTCGCGAAGTGTACTTATTTTTATGATAGAGGGCAGTTAAATAATGTTTATTTTTCTTTTGTTTTTATTAATATTAGGTATAAATTGGCTAATGAAATTTTGTGCTTTTGTATGTAACGTTGCACAGCAACGCACGCATCGATTACAGTCAGCTGTTCGGTCCTCGCCTCCACCATAAAATCGAGCCTTGCTTGCATAAATAAGTCGAAAATGTAGTGCCTTTTGGCTTTGTTTTGAACGCGTTAGGCATAAGTATACGGATACGTTTTAAAAATAGCTAAAAGTGAAGAATAGCTAAAACACATGAGGTTTATAGTCGGAGGTGTCTTTTAGAGAGTTTAATTTTTCAAGACTAAAACACATTTTATTTTTTTAATTTAAAAACAATTGTATTTTTAGCTGCAAGTTTGGATTGGAGGACAGCCAGGAAAAAGACTGAACCCGGCAAAGAAACTCAAAATTTCAATGCAACAGAAAACCCAATCGAAGAAAACCCAGAGAATACAGAAAAATTAGTCGAAGAAAACCCAGAGAATGCAGAAAAGTCAGTCGAAGAAAACCCAGAGAATGCAGAAAAATCATTTGAAGAAACCCCAGATTGTGCAGCAAAATCAGATGAAAAGGAGGATTCGCAAGATCTAAATGAAATGTCCGAAAAAGATTCAAAATCTTTAAAAATAACAATTCTTCAAAATAGGCTTCGAAAAAAACTGAAAAAGACCAAAAGAGCTCAAACACGACCAGAGGATCCGCAGGGGGCAACAGAACTTAAAATATTGGAGGTAGAAATTCAAAGGATACAACGGAAGATACAAAAACTAAAAGAATCTCCAACAAAGAAGAAAAAGATCAAAAAGATCCCAAAAGAGTTAAAAGAAAAATTAAAAGAACAGAAAAACATTCAAGATGCCGAAAGCAGCATTTTAGACAGTGTGAATACCTATTCTGCACAGATCATCACTGAAGATGAAAATGACGCTTCTTTGGCTGATAAGAGTAATGAAGATGTTGAAATAAATTCTAAAATTCACCCTGCTGTTGTTAAAAACTTAAATCCAATGGTGTTAACCCAACCAATGCAAACGAATGAAAATTTGAAGAATACGTCTGAAGAAAAGCTTCGAAAATTATCTGAAAGTCTTATTGATGTGTATGAAACGCCCACAGAACCAATTGAAAATGAAATGGATCCAGTGGATTCCCAAAATGATGACGAACATTCATCTGCAGGGAAAAGCTTTGAAAAATTAAGAGGAGAGACAATGGAGGAGCTTTTTCAACGTTTAGCACAAACCGCTGTTGAAACACCCAGTCAGCCGAGGACAAGAAAAAGAACTAGGATGTCGGAGGAATTTGTAACAAACATTGCAAGAAAAAGAGTCAGAAAAAAGTTTCCAACAACCAATGCTTTAGAAGAAAAGGATGATAGGAAGGAATCGGCAGAAATTAGTCAAGAATTAGAATATTCAGAACCTAAAAATTATGAACAAACTGTTTTAAAAGAAAAAGTTGATCAAGAAATGCCTAGTGAATTGATCAATATTGCTCAAGACCTTAGAAATTTAGAACAAAGTGATATCACATCAGATTCAGGCAAAATTGGTGAAGACTTAAAAGATTCAGGATGTACAAATTCAGAACAAATCGTCCAAAATACTGATGGGAAAGATAACATAGCAGATATGAAAGAAAAAACAGTAAAATCTGGGAAGGTTGTTAAGAAAATTAAGAAAAGATCAAAAATAATATTCAGCTATGGAAAAGGGCGAAAGATTGGATTTGGTTGGGCAAAAAAATCCAGAAAAAAGACTTCAAAGACAGAATTAGCCGTGAAAAATGTAACATGTGACATTGAAAAACAACGAGAAATTCCTTTGGGCACAACCGAAACAGTTCAAGACCCTTATAGTTTTGACACAGAACTTTCAAAGATGGACGAAACACCATTAGGTTTTGGATTTAACCAGAAAACTAAAAAAGATGAAAAATTAATCAAAGATAAAAGGTCAACAATTAATAAGGAACTTCAAGAATCAACGGGAAGAAAGAAAAAACTTAAAAGGAACCCCGCACAAATGATTAAAAAGGTTTCAATTGAAAGGGAAGTTTTACCAGTAGAAGAATCCGAGGAGAAATCAAATACATTAGAGGCGATTCTCCAAACAATTATGCAAGTTCCTAATAGTCCCAAAGTTAAAACAAGTAGAAATGTGCGCAAGGTTTTGAAGAAAAATCCGCTAAATGTTAAAAATAGGGTAAAACAAGTAAAAAAATCGATGAACAAAAGTGAAAATAACACTGAAAACCTAGTGGAAAGTAATCTAATACCACAACAAATACCGGAAAATTTAAGTAAAGTCGATAACGTCGAAAAAGCTGACCACACAGAAGATAACACTATAGAAAGTACTTTCAAAAGTTCACTCGGCGAATATCTTAAAGTGGATGATAATACTTCGCAATCCCAAAACACAGAACGAGCTAAAATATCCAATATAAAACCCACAGAATCAAGAAATTCAAGAAGGACATCGAAAACTCCGAAAGAAAGCTCTACACTACCTGAACAAGTACTTGAAAACGAAAAAAGTTCGGAATTCTCCATTGAACCACAAAACACAGTGGAACTACCTGAAATGCCTGTAGACTTATGGCCAAGAGCAAAAGAAACTCTAACTTTAACTGAAAAAGAAATTGAAATCAAAAATATTACGGAGTTGCTTTCAACAGAATCTCAAATAAAAGACACCTCAGAAGAACCTCAAACAACCAACGAAAATATTGTCGAGTTGTCTCCCATAGATTCTCAAAAAACTGTTGAACTGCCTGAAACATCCAATATTCTGTTAAAAGAAACTAGAAGACCAAGAAGATTATTAAAAACTCCAAAAGAAGTAATTAAAAAACAAGAAAATACTGTTACAGGTATTCCAAATGCTGAAGAGTTATCTGAAGTACCCAACAAGGTCGTACCAAAATCAAGGATATCAAAAAGACAATCCCAAAAGGTAAATGAGACATCAACAGAAAGTGAAATCGTTAACTCGATACTCTTGGAGTCCGAAAAAATAGTTGATTTACCTGAAACATCAAAAGCAATTGAACTCCCTGAAAACAACTTAGAAACCCGAAAAGAATATGAAGACATTGTTCATGATACTACTGGAACAGGGACTTCGAAAGTTAAAGAATTGTCTGAAATGCCCAAAAAGCTAGTAAGAAAATCGAGGATATCAAAAAGACAATCCCAAAAGCTAAGTGACACATCATTAGAAAGTGAAACCACGAAACCAATACTCTTGGAGTCCGAAAAAATTATTGACTTATCTGGGACATCAAAGACAGTTGAACTGCCAGAAAACAACTTAGAAACGCGAAAAGAATATGAATACGTGGTTCAGGATACTACTGGTATAGAGACTCCAAAAGTTGAAGAATTGTCTGAAATACCCGAGAAACTAGTAAGAAAATCGAGGATATCAAAAAGACAATCCCAAAAGCTAAATGACACATCATTACAAAGTGACACCACGAACCCAATACTCTTGGAGTCGGAAAAAATTGTTAACTTACCTGGCACATCGAAGACAGTTGAACTGCCAGAAAACAATTTAGAAACGCGAAAAGAACATGAAAACAATGTTCAAGATATTACTGATACAAGAACTCCAAAGGTTGAAGAATTGTCTGAAATACCAAAGCAGGTAGTAAGAAAATCGAGGTTATCAAAAAGACAATCCCAAAAGCTAAATGACACATCACTAGAAAGTGAAACCACGAACCCAATACCCTTGGAGTCCGAAAAAATTATTAATTTACCTGGGACATCGAAGTCAGTTGAACTCCCAGAAAATGACTTGGAAATAATACGGAAAGAATATGAAGACAATGTTCAAAATAATACTGTTACAAGGACTCCAAAAGGTGAAGAGTTTTCTGAAATAGATAAGAAGGTAGTACGAAAATCAAGGATATCAAAAAGACAATCCCGAAAGCCAAATGAGACATCAATAGAAAGTGAAACCATTAACCCAATACCCTTGGAGTCTGAAAAAATGTTTGTTTCGCCTGAAACATCAAAGGTTGAACTTTCAGAAAACGAATTAGAAACTCAAAAGGAATGTGAGGACAATGTTAAAAATAATAAAGAAATATGTTCTTGTGTAATGTGTGACATTACAGTTGTGAGTAAAACTACCGATAAGATAGAACCGGATAATGAATCGGAAACACCAAAAAATAGTGAATCGGAATTTCTATGTTTGGAGGACCTATTGAAAACTATAATGGAACCTGTAGTGAAGAAAAAGCCTGTTGTGTTTAAAGTCAGAAAACAAAAACTTAAAACGCAGCAACTGCAAATAAAAAGAGCAAAAAAAGAACGAAGGAGATCCAAAAATTTAAAGGAAACGCTTACAAATATTAGTTTAAAAGAAGAAGAAAGTCCTCAACCGTCCCAAATCTTACAGGAAAAGCAAAAACCTATAAAAAACAAAACATCAAGAGCAAAAATCCCAGGTAATAAAAGCAAACAGGTCCGGAAACAAGTTGTAGTCAAAAAGAATCTTAGTGATTTTGATGTGGAGACCAAAACTGTAAGTTCAGATCCCGAAAAGGTGGAGCCCCCGAAAATAGAAGAACATTCTAAAATGCCCAAACATGAAATGGAGGTAGAACCTCAAAATTTGGAAATGTGCGAGACTGAAAGATCGGTCGAAATACCGGAAAATTCAAAAAAGAATTTGGACGAAATTCCTTAAGTTCATGTAACTTTTAATATTTACTTTATTATGTTTTAATAATTATTTACTTATTTATAATCGCTTTCATATCGTAAAAACACATAAACACGATCTTAATCCGATTGAGTGAATGAAAAGAGTTAGTTTAATGTAGTTTTTCTTGACGTCAGGGTCTAGATTCCAGTTCCAACTCGATTAAATCGGATCGGACCTCTTTACTTTTTTCCGGTTGACAATTAAACAGGTCACGGCGGTCCTCAATGGAGAATAGGTTGACCAAAAATTTAGCCAAAAACTATTTACTACATCTAATTGTACTCCACTTAGGCTCTCAACCATTTTTAGGTAAATCGCAGCTGATCGAAAAATTGATTTTTTTTAGAGAAAATCATGAAATTTCAGTAGTTTTTTTTTGGTTAAATTCTTTTATATATAAAAAATGTGTGATCTTTTCAATAACATTTAATAGAATTATACTTTTAGAAAGTATAAAACATTAAGAACTAAACCTACAAATGACAAGAATAAAAATCTACTACTGCTTTTCTCAAACTCAAACCATTGCATTGTCCATACCATTAATTTTATATTTTTCCCAGGTTAATAAAAACTCTGTGGAGAGACTCTCCTGGTTGTTCTGACCAGAGACCTAATCCATCATTGTCAATAAATATAAGACTATCTTCAATAAGGTTTAAAATTATGTAAATTTTGAAAATTTCCCACAACATTGTGCTTCTAAA
Organism: Oxystoma pomonae; assembly: GCA_963921995.1. Taxonomy (NCBI): domain Eukaryota; kingdom Metazoa; phylum Arthropoda; class Insecta; order Coleoptera; family Brentidae; genus Oxystoma; species Oxystoma pomonae. The sequence goes on from OY998171.1 coordinate 67,099,678, forward strand.
AGTTTTTTGTAAATGTTCAATGCTTTTACTTACACAATTTTCGTTTACTTGCAAAGAAGAGCAATCCTCAACTACTTTATTAAAAGCTTTTAAAGTGCTTATAAATGGCATTATTTCAAACATAGTTATTTTGCCAAGAATGTCTCTGTCAGTAAGTATGTCTATATTTTGCGCCAGGCATTCCAGCCCTTGTACATACAAAATTTTTGAAAATGTTTAATTATGTCACCGTAAGTTCTATATAAACCAACTTTTGAAGTAGCCTTTCTCAATTCATAAATATTAGAAAATCAGTAGGGACAAGGATAGCATGCCGTAGCGGTTTGCAGACCATTTAAAGTTAATACTAATTTTAAATCTGACGCGAATTTAAAAGATATTTTGTTTAATTGTATTAAAGTTGTATATAAGTTTTATATTTTCATAAGACTCGGAACTAAACATAATATTATAACTTTTTTACGCCAGTAACCTCGAATTTTTTGCAGTACGGATGAAAATTAGATACTTAACTAAGATTTTAATTAATAAATACTATTAAATGTTATTGAGAAGATTAAAGAATGTGATTTTTAATAAGATATTGATAAAAATTACACAAACTTTTGATATAAAAAAAGGTAACAAAAAAAAACTACTAAAATTCCATTATTTTCTCTAAGAACTAAAAAAATCAACTTTTCGATCAGCTGCGATTTACCTAAAAATGGTTTTAGAGACCCTAAGTAGAGTACAATTAGATGTAGTAAATAGTTCTTGGCTACATTTTTGGTCAACCTATTCACCCTTGAGGACCGCCGTGAGGTGGGACTCGATTTCATCAAGTTTGTAAAATGGAATCTGGTCTCTTTTTTGACACTTGACAGTCGGTTAAGATAACATGGGCGAGTTTGTAAATTCATCAATTTTTTTCTCCGATTTCATCGTATTTTTGTCAAATGAAATATAACGTTAATCTGGCATTTCATGTCTTTGAATTCGATGAGCCATCGAAAATTAAAAAAACGCGATAAAAATCAGTCAGAATTTAGCTATGGCCCAGATTTGTTTTTTTTTTCAATTGAGAAACAATACGAACGAAAAATCCTCGTAGGGCTTCAGAAAATATGACGAGGATAAAACTTATGCTGGGTTTATACAGCATATAAAATAAAACAAGAAATAAGAATTAGCCCTGCGATTGGTCAAACGTGATGATGTGACCCCAAATATGGTTTTTTATTGGGTGTTCTTATTATTATATTATTTTATTTTGCTGCTGCATTAGTCCTCGAAAATTGTCTTTCAAATAGTTTTAACGCGACTTCTTGACAAGTCGGTGAGCATCGATGCCATCAATTGGTGGAATCAATCGGATAATTTAAGAACGCAATGAAGAATCATGAATTGACAAACTCGATTGTTTTCATCGGTGAGCTCATCGGTGAATTTACAAACTCGCCCCTTGTATGACTCAATCAGATTGGGATCGAGTGTTTTCTTGGTTTTCTGTTTATCCTAACGTGTATTTGAATAGACTTTTTTAAAGGCAGACCTAATCTAGGCTAAATTTTAAATTGTAGACAAAAAAAGGTAGAGAATTAAGACTAGTCAATATCGATTTTTTTAACGTTTGTGGTCTGTTGTTTAAAACTATTTGACGAACTAAATCGTGTTTTTGTAAATAATGTATATATAGGAATAGGCATATATAGGAATTCACTATCTGACCATTTAACATTAAGTTTTCTTTACTTTATTTGATAAAAGTGTTGTTGTACCAAAATAAGCGGTCTAGATAGTATCTTTTGTAAAAACCTTTGTTGTTCAAGAATGTTTAATAAATAAAAATATATAAATAAAAAAACTTTATTTTATACCAACAATATTTTCAAAATTTATTTAGTCGTCATATTTTCGTACTTACAAAAATAAATACTGAATTAAACCTAATAGTCGGAGAGCTCGAAAACAAAATACAAGTGTCTTGGAAAGGCTGATGCACCCTGTACACTTTATTTATGGAACCAAGTGGAGTAAGGAAAAATAACAAAAAATACTGTGGGTGTCTCGTTTAAAATAACGAAACTGTTGCCAAGTTTACTATCCCCCAGCTTGTTGAGTCCACAGTTCTTTTATATGGTCGTATTATAGTCCATCCTAAAAGTGTTAGCCTTTCCAAAACTCTTGCACTTTTTGTCGCGAGCTCTTGGATTGTAATAGGATCTCATTTTTAACAAAAAATCTTAATTGGAATACAGCTTAATTGTACCATCAGCCCCCGAAGAAAAAACCCACGGCTGCAAAGGGTGGAAATGCACCGCGAAAATTCCGAAATCGTTGAACGGCTGGTGGTTTTGGAGCCTTTTTAATGGCACTATCAGCGGGTTCTGAAGAAGGTCACTGAAACAAAGGAATCGGCTGTTTACCACGTTCTCAAGATACAGGGTGCAAAAGGTACGGGGAATGAGAAAAAAGAACATTTCAAAAATTGATATTACGATCTAAAAATGTTCCATTCACTTTTTAACGGATGTTAAGAATAGACGAGGTATCAAAAAAATCTCCGCAACAAGAAAAATAACAGGGTTATGTTCATGCTATGTATACCTAGGGACCACTATTTAAGAATAAATTTAAATTGTCAAAAATCACTTTTTGCCAACACCGTATTTTTAATAGAAATGATCCCATTAGATGGCTCTGTGTGTACCGATCATAATTTATTTCTCGTTTTAATATTTGCCGCCTTCGGGGCGTGCTCCTAATTGACACAGGTGGAGCATCCAGCCGTAAATCCAGTTTTATTTATTCCACTTGGTCCATATAATATATTTAGAATAATTGTTGGAAACCGTTTCAACATTTTCACATGATTTATAGATAACAGAAAATTAAAAACAATTTATGGGCATAATTTTGCAGAAAAAATATGTTAGCTGAAAAAAATTTGTGTGCGTGAAAAAAAAAATCCTGCACGGGGCGTGCGCAAAAAAAATTACACGAGAAATTTTATTTAAAAAGAAAAATGCAATGAAGAGTTTTAGCCAGTACATCGCGTATCCCCTATACGGCACATACACTCCATTCCAAATTGCTCCGGACCAGTTTTTTGACACTGACAATGGCAGTTCCATTTGGCTTCTATGTTTAATTGTCAGCCACCGTATTGAAATTCATTCGGAGAGTTTTCAATGAGGTGTAGACCAAAGCGTTGCGTTGATATGTGGGTGCAAGGGTGACAAAAAATACCACACTGAGCAACCCACTATTTGCCTCAAAAAAGGCGGATTTACAAACAAGCAGAAGGCTGGTGAAAGTGTACACATGTTCTTTTTTAAATTTCCATTGCACGCTGGGTTAGCGATAGCTTTAAAAAGCGTTGCACAAGGCAGTGGCGCACCCAGGAATTGACTTAAGTGGAGGGGTGTTATAATAATAATTTGAAGTCAAAATGTGACCATAACCAGGCTTATTGGGGGGGGGGGGGTTTAACCCGAAAACCCCCCCTTGGTACTCTACTGCATAAGGGGGGGGGGGTCTTGATTCAGATACGTAACGCAAATTATCGATTAATTTTTGTTCTCTGATTTTTTTCAAGAAAAAAAAACCGGTATCTGTCGGAGAAAACGTTACGTAATTTTGGGAAGAGTACATATAATACGTAACGGCGTTTTTACCCAATTTTGATCCCCCCCCTCCTGCCTGCATAACGTTTCGTAACCTTTAGGACTGCCCGCCTTAAAATGGCGTAAAACCCGATTTACATCTATGTGCGAGCCCAACGCCCTTACTCAAAAAACACAACGTAGAAGGATACGCGACGTACTAGCTAAAAGTCAGAAAATTTTTTGTTTACTTTGGTAGTTTTTTTTCCGGCCTGTGTCTGACCCTGCTGGTCGTGCAAGCGATTTATTTGAACGCTCCCTTTTTGTCTGTAAAAAAAGCGTCAACTAAAACTGTCAGTTTTGTGTTTATTTTCCTCTGCCGAACATTAGCTCTCTTATAATAAATTAAACACAAAAATATTAATTGTTCTACAGAAAGGGTAAGCAATAATCTATAGACCATTCCAATAAAAAAATTCATTATAGTTTAAGCGCTTAGAAAATAGCGATCTTTTTATGCATGTAGTTTTGTCATGATGACGTACCAATTCTTCTGGCCCTTATAACGCTAGTCCTCTAGCTTGGCTATTTCCCCCTCTTTTTTTAAAAAACAAAAGTTTAACAATTCTTTAAAAAAATGGAATGAGTCCGAGATAAAATAAATTATCTTGCAAAATTTGGAGGCATTCTGATGAGGCAATGTTTAGCTGATATGAAAGGCGGATAAGTCAATTTTTTGGATAGTTAGACATGGCAACAACGCAAAAATAACATTCAAATTCACTCCAGGGTGTCGATTCTTGAATTATTCCAGGGAGTTAGGGAGCGAGAGAAGTAGGAGTGGTTTACTTAAAAGTGAAAACACCGTATTCTTGAAATAAATGGAGAGGCAAGGGAATGGTCCCCGGGGAGCAGATATGCTCTCCTACTCGAAACCTAGAGAGTGAGTATTCCCCGGGTTTTCTAACCTATGTTTTTACGCAAAATATATTTTTTTCGAAGTTGTTTGACAAAAAAAAATTAAAAATGGATTATTATTGGTTTGATAACATCCAAGGAGACATAGAAGAGGCTATGGATGGATGGTGTTGAAATACAAAGGGAAGTTCTTCCAAAGCGGTCACCCTTTAATCTCTCTGAACCAAAATTTGTTAAGTTAAGGTGGATTCTAATAGCACCTAACATAATTTCATTTGCGTAACGTAATTTAACCTTACTTAAGGAAAATTTAGGTTGTTCATACAGCTTCCTTAAGTAGCTGCCGATTTTTGCTGTATTTTGTCAAAAATTTTGTCAGCTGGCCAATCAAATTCTTCCTGTTCTTGTATTTGTTTACAAGTTGTGAAAAATCAGCATCCATCTTTGTTTGGGCATGCGCAATTTTGATTTCACTTAAGGAAATTTAAGAAAAGATAAAAGTTGGTCATCTCTTAAGTTAAATTACGCCTGTATGAACGCGATCATTAAATCTTATAAGAGCAATTCTTACTCTAAATTAAATTACGCTAAGTGCTGTTAGAATTCACCTTTATTTCGCCTGACGAAAAATTTAACGGAATCTGTCATAAATATGGTAACACCCTATGTGACGCCTCCAACTAGGGAGTCCGCCCTCTCCATTACAACATAAAAGACAGGGGCTAATTGCTAATAATTTGTGGCGCTTTTTGTTTTGCTTACACGAGAAAATTGCTTTTTTTCAAAATTCTCCGCTTTTTCGTGGGCCATAAAGCCGGCAACCTTGCTGCTGGGGAGCGCTCCCCATCCTCCGATCATCGGGTTTCAAGAATACCAATATGCATGTCTAGTGATCAGGGAGAAGGGAACAGTCCCTCAAGCTTCTCGGGAGTACTCCCTGATTCAAGAATCGACACCCAGAAAAAACACTCAAAGGGGCCCTTTTATTATTTTTTAATTACTTAATTTCTTTTTCTAAAAAATTGTTACGCTTCTAGCGCTTTCGTTTATTACTCTAAAACCACTATCGTGTACTCCAAGATAGATCCGAAAAGGATTTGCATGTTTGATTATGTACTCCTGCTCCGAGTAGCGGTTTTCCGAATCTGTTACTCCCTATAGTTTGTAAAAAAATACAATAAAGAAAACAATTTTGTAGAAATCGAACTCCGGAGAAATTATACATCGCAGAAATCGTAAAACAGAAAAACCGTAAAACGTAAAAATTGGTAAGGCGAAAATCTTTTCTGTGCCTAACAGCTGTTTGTAAGTGCCCTTAGAATAAGAAAGGGTGTAGATCAAGTTATTTTTTTTTCTAAACCAACCCGACTTCTGCCAATTTAAAAAAAACTTAAACCAACCCAAACTAACCCAGATCAATCCAAAACACTTAAAAAAGCAACCCAAACCACCCCACCACTTCTTGAAATTTAGCATTAAAAAAATATGTATTTTCTACGCCCTTTTTTACTCTAAGCTCGCATGCAAACACCTGTCAGGCAGAGAACAAATTTCGCCTTACCAATTTTTACGGTTTCTCTGTTTTAGGATTTCTTTGATGTACTTTTCTCCAAAGTTCGATTTCTGCAAAATACGATTTTGCCAAAGTTTGTTTCTATAAATAACGATTACTGCATTTTGCTTTTCTTTATTTTATGGGACCCCGATCGATCTTTCTGCTTACGCAATATCGCGAGAGTAGAGGATTTAGAGCAAAACAATGTCATAACCCTACTTTTTTGTATTTCGGTATATAAACTTTTTGGGGTTCCATAAAATAAAGAAAAGTAAAATGCAGGAATCGTTATTTATAGAAACAAACTTTGGCAAAATCGTATTTTGTAAAAATCGAACTTTGGAGAAATTATACATCGCAAAAATCGTAAAACAGAGAAACCGTAAAACGTAAAAATTGCCTGCCTGACAGTTTGCATGCAGCTTAGAATAAGAAAGGGCGTAGAAAATACATTTTTTTATGCTGAATTTCAAGAAGTGATGAGTTGGTTTGGGTTGCTTTTTTAAGTGTTTTGGATTGATCTGGGTTGGGTTGAGTTGGTTTAAGTTTTTTTAAGTCGGGTTGGTTTAGCAAAAAATTAACTTGATCTACACCCTTTCTTATTCTAAGGACACATACAAACAGCTGTCAGGCACAGAACAGATTTTCGCCTTACCAATTTCTACGTTTTACAGTTTCTCTGTTTTACGATTTTTGCGATGTATAATTTCTCCGAAATTCGATTTCTACAAAGTACAATTTTGCCATTGTTCATTTCTATGAAATACGTTTTCTCTATTGTATTTTTTTTACAAACTATAGGGACTCAACTTTTTGTGGGTCAAAACAGAAGAAAATTGATCGAAAAAGAAAATTTATTGAAATAGGGCAATCTAAGAAATTGTCAAAGTCATGTCAAAGTCGCCAATTCAATATGGCCGCCGTGGGTTGAGAAAGTTGGTGAGTTTTTTGACAGTTTTTTTTTCTGTTCTAAGTAAAGGACATTTTTGTGATTACGTATGACCACATTTTAGTGTAAATATCGACCCAAAGCTGATGGGTGGGGTGACTGTTTCATACTAAAATTCATTCAGAACTATTTACAAATGTCCTATTAATAACACAACATAATAAACTTCTCAAAAAATGCACCAACTTTCTTACAAAACTATAAAAAAGTTCATTGTTTTTGTTTTACCCCACGGCGACCATCTTATCAGCTGTTTTGTTAGACTGCCCTATTGATGAATTGTTCCTCAATTCTTCTACTTCATCCGAGGAGGAAGCAATGTTTGTCCAACTTGTACTCGATAGGGATAGCCTCCAAAAGCGGGCCAATATACGCAATTATGTGTCTGAGGTGGTCCCCGATTATAGTGAAGCCAGGGTGCTTATTCTTGAAAGTGAGAGAAGTGAGCGCTCCCGGGGACCATATACTAGGGAGTGACAAAAAAGTACTAAAATCAAAATTAATAACGAGTTTTTAAGGTTTGTTCTGCTCCCTGGCTGAGTTTCCTTACATTGACCTAGGAGAAAGCGGCATTCCCACGATATATTACTTGATTTTGACTACTCCCTAGTTCGCTCCCCGGAAGAATTTTACTCCCTACACCTCCCCGAATGTCAAGAGTAAAGGCCCCAGTAATGGGAAGGTTTACCCAATCCATTATTATGCATAAATTTAGCGCTAATTCTGTATGTCTGTCTGTTGATTTGATTGAATGAGCACTAAATTTATGCTTAAGCATAATTAGGTGTTGGGTAAACCCACAGTCCCTTAAATAAACATCTACGGACCGTGGGTTAAACCTACCTTAAGCAAAATAAAAATGAAAAAGATTTGTGGCGTAGAGGGCAAAGGGTGAGGGAATAAATCGGAAAAAAGTTTTTCCTCGACCAGGATTTGAACCCGGGACCTCCAGAATACCAGTCTAATGCTCCACCAACTGAGCTATCGAGGAACATGGGGTTTTGACTGGCTATTCGGAAATCCTTTCGTCCGATTTATTTGTTAGTGGTGGGGAGGTCTTTGAAGCCTACTGCGTCTTTAAAAATCTAGAGATGTTATAAAGACGAGAAGGTGCACATTCACGATTATTAGTTGTACGAAATTTCTATTTATCTATCAACCGACGATACACGACATATAGGGCGATATTTACTAAGATGGTTTAGGGTTTAGGACTATGGGACGTATGTGGTTTTTAATCTAATTTTGTGGGTTTTTCTTTAAATTGAAATAAAACTTGTTGGAATTTTGGACTTAGTCTAATCATATAAATGATTTCGCAAGGAAAAAACAAAGGTTTTCCAAAAATTTCGTGAAAAAAATGGAAAAAAGCAAATTGACGGTGGGTTTATCTCCTTTTCAACTAAAAATAATCTGTTAAATGGGTTACTTACTTATATTTTTTATCGCTTTTTATCCCTAAATTTGCAGAGGTCCATATGAAAAGATATATTCTTACACAACACTTCTTCAATATAATGAAAATATTAAATTAACATTTTTAATTCATGTTTTTTTATCGATTGAAAACCGTCAAAACACTGAACTGACTTTTCGCTCGCTAACGTTTTGCTCGTTTTGAAGGAGAACCGTACCTTCTGAAATAAAAGAAAGCCTTCTACATCTATAAACACGTGAACCACCAATTTTGATAAATTTTATTTTGTCCATCTTTATAAAACTTTCTATACCTTTCTTCCGCCCCCCCCCCTCCTCTTTAAGTAGGTAACAAATATTTTTAATGTTGAAGTATTTAGTTATTTCATTATTTTATTTATCATTTTCAGTTAAAAATGTTAACGAAAAGCAGTTACGAATTCTCCCCTCCCCCTTGTAACACTTACCTACTCCCCCGTGCCATTACTTAATTTATAGATGCCAACAAGAGTTTGCAATTTGAAGTTTAGGCGTAAGGCAAGGTCTGGGAGAAATTCAGGGAGGAACGACAGTAGGCAATTGCTCTCCCTCTTCCATGCTTCTGCAAGAAATCTCCGAATTTTTATTATTAGTATTTTTTACATGCGCTATTCTTTAATTTGCGCTGAATCAAATATTATTTGGGCGAAGATTGTTACGTTTGCCCGGTTTGTGAATATGCCGGAATCAGTTTTACACTATAATTGCTTGTTTGAAAAATAACAGCGCACAGCGGTTATAGCGCAAGATTTGTACCGTCAAAAATTATTATTATCACAAAAATTTAAACTTCTTAATTTTTTAGGCGCGTAGTTAATCGCCTTTGACAAGGTGTGCAAACGCCTAAGCCAACCAGATGTGTGTATGTAAGAAATCTTTGTTTTCATTTAATTGTTGAAAATTAATTTTAAACTTATATGTATAAGGCTTTTTTCTTGATTTAAGAGAGCAGTGATCTTCCTGAATCGACGCAAGAACAATCCAGAGATAATATAAATTTGTCAATCGATTTCAATACGTCATCTACCACTCATTATCTATCTCTGGTTTCTTTACTGTATTCTCCTGTTCACAGATTGCGCCGCGAATCATTGGGGATTAGGGTCACTGGATCCTAAAACCTGCGGCTGGGACCGCAGGTCTCAGGATCCAGTGACCCTATGGGGGATTGTTTATTTATCACCTAGGTGATCGAATTGAGAGCAGTGACAACTAGTCAAATGGCCATACACACAGACCACTTAAGGGTCCTAAAAAGTAGCTTTTCACCAAAGGAAAAATTATTAAATAAAACACAAAAAACAGGCCGACGAACTCCAAAACAAAACGACAAAACTAAGGTTATGAAGAATGTCAGGCAGACACACTGACATTGGTTAGTTGCAAATACAGTGAGTCGACCAATTTCGATGTTTGCATGGCATAAATTTTTTTTCCTGGTAAGGGGTGTTACCTAGGTATATGTGCTAGATCTCTCTTAGCCGAATACATTTAGGAAAAGAGAACACTAGAAACTATGCCTAGGGTAAGCTCACAAAAAAAAGAAGTGGGTGGTTAATTTTGATGGTGGCGGTATCTATAATATAACCATTTAAGTACTTTTTGATGCTAGGCATATAACTAATATTGATAGGTAACCAGTATAGTCCATGTTTTTACATTTCCGCATGTTTTAGCTTTAGAGGAAAATAATACTCAATTTGTTTTTTATTAGAGGAAGAGGATTACAAAGCTTATTAATACAATCTAGAGAGTTTTTGAAATTAGGTGTCCATTATTTGGAAAATTACAAATATTTCCAATTTAGTTTTACAGGTCTCTATAAAGGGTATTTCTGATTGTTTCTGAAGTAATATGGGCGCGCCAATTTTGAAACACCACAAAAGCTAAAACAGTTTTTTTCAAAAAATAAACAAAATTTTAAAAAAGTACCAAGATCTGATGGAAAAACATAGTCCAATAAACAATTTAGGCAAAATTTCAGGCCATTTGGAAGTCCCGTTTCCGAGAAACATGCGGAAAAAGAATTGCCTAATAAACGGACCCAACAGCGTTGCCAGTTTAACGATGTAATTGGGCCGTTAAAGTGAGATACCATACGTCCCTATACATTGTCTTAAAAAACGCGCTGGAATACCCAATTGAAGCAAAAAAAGCCTGAACTTTGGTTATTTAGTAATTAAAATACTTCAAAATACTTATTTTGAACAAAAAAATTAACCAAATCATGATTGTTTTAAAATTTAAATCAGATAAACCACCTCCAATATACGATGATTTTACTCAAAATACAACATCCCGTGTCACTTTGACATTTCTCAGATTTCTTGTTTACCCATATTTTATTAATATTTACGGATGATTTGGACTGTTTTAAGAAAAAATGGCCCTATGCCTCTCATTCCAGTACCTTTTGACGTGTATCCAGGTAAAATTATCTTATAAATTGTGGTCTGGTTCGGCTTAAAATAAATTTTTCGAAACCCATGTATATGTCAGCCTTCAAACCAAACTTTCGATAAACTATAGTCCTTAGTAAATACCGCCCATAGCGTTTTATTGGAGGTGTCGGATGGCGAATTTCCAACTAATAATTTCAGCCAAACATATTTACAAAATGAAGGGAAAATTTAGCGCTTTAATAAATTTACAGACAAGATTTGTGGCGTAGAGGGCAAAGGGTGAGGGAATAAATCAGAAAATCACCCTTTGCCCCCACAAATCTTTGTAAATTTATTAGGGCGCTAAATTTCCCCTTCATTTTGATGAAGAAAGACTGGAAGAAACGAAAATTCCTTGAAGCTGCCTTTATTGGGCAGAATCAGGGTGTTTTCAGTAAACCAAGTGTTGAAATTACAAATATTTGGAAGCCCCCCCTTGGGCGAAGCCAACTTCTTAAACTTCAAAGTAGGGTCAAACCATATCAAATCAACCAAAAAAAGGCACTTTTCGTTTTGACCATCTCCGATTTTGATGATTTTTGGTACACTTATTCTTCTGATCCAAAAACTTAAAAATCCAAAAAATTAAATTTTTTGGATTAGCGGTTTTTGGTTTATTGATTTTTGAAAATAAAGAAATTGACCATTATGCCCTTGACAGGCACTTACAAAAATAGCAATATCTCAAAAACTATTGGTCCTATGGAAGCTTATTTTGAAGGTCTTTTAAAGACCTTTTTAACGATGTGTATCACCATGTAATTTTTTGTTTTTATTTTTTAATTTTTTTTTTTTGAAAAATCTTGAAAACGCTATTTTTTTTCAGTATTTTTTAAAAATATTTTTGGAAATTTCAGGATGGAGAAGTTATTGGTTCTATTTTTTTAAAAAATAATATAAAAAACCTTGCAGGAAAAAACCATACATTTTTTGATAAATACCTATATATTTACTCTTTATATCTAAAAACTTGTCAATTGCTCCCAGTCTTGTAAATAAGATACATAAAAGGTTTTTCGAAACTTGTTTATTCCTGCAAAATTTTGAGTATATCTTCAATTGTCCTCCCCTCCGCCCAAGATCTTTTCAACCACCTATTATACATTTAAACATGTTAATTCCTGCAAAATGTTTAGCTCCTCCCATTATTTTTTATTGGCCCTTACCCCTATTTGTATCATTTCTGGTTCAGACAGGTAAAGTTTTGACAATAATTAATTGCAAACCTGCGGTTTACGTGATAAATTGCTATTTTTTAATTTAAAACATTTATCGGAGTCGTGTGTTGTAAAATGGCACAAAATAAGCCAAAACAATGGACAAAATTTTTTGTGAGGTGTTGTGATCCATTAAGTCAGGAGAAACATTCCGGAAAGTTACGGAATGTCACAAATTGGATGACCTCCTTTAAAGGGGTAAAGAGACTGGCATGAAAATTTGTGACAATTGTCGAATGAAACTTTCCAAGGAACACAAGGAACAGGATGAAGAACCATCTCCTGTAGCAGGGTAAGTAATAGTAACGAATACCTACCTACATTTTTACTTGTTTTTTTTTTGTGTGTTGTGGCTCTGCTAATAATTTTAGGGTAATTATTTAGTATCCGGTTTTCTGCCATTTTTGGTTTTAAGTGAAAAATTCTTTATGGGGGCACCTACAGGCCTATAAGTCTAATTTCATCCTTTGCAAAAATTTATGAGTTATTAATACATAAGAGGCTGTTAGATTTTTTTCTGACAAATTCACTTTTAAACGATTTTCAACATGGCTTTCTCCCGAAAAGGTCTACAGAATCGGCTCTTTAAGAGTTGAACAAGTCAATAATTTCGACTCTTGAATCTAGGGGAGCGGCCTGTGGACTTTTTTTGGATTTATCAAAAGCATTTGACACAATAAATCATGAAATTCTTTTGGAAAAATTAGAAGCGTACGGGGTTAGAGGAAGTGCTTTGGATTTATTTTGCTCGTATCTGACTGAAAGACCACAAAAAGTTACAATAAATTTGAACAACAATAAAATAACGTCATAATGACAGGAATTCCGCAGGGAAGTATTCTTGGTCCTCTGCTCTTTGTTATTTATCTTAATGATCTAAACCATGTCATCAAAAATTCAAACCTTCTGGCCAATTACGCAGATGATGCCAACGTAGTGATGACGGTTTATCGGGAGGGGAACATCCATGAGGAATATTTTGACGTACTAGGTAAAGTGTTCCTCAAATATTTTACAAAAAAAATTAGCAACCTAAATATTTTTTATTGCAAATTTTCTATTATTCTTGCTTTTCATTTTTTTGTTATACCCATATTAGGTAAATTAGCCCTGTATTAAATATCTTATTATTTTTTAAAAGTATGACTCCATTATTTCTCCATCCTAAAATTTTCCAAAAATGTTAAAAAAAAACATTGAAAAAAAAAGAAATATTTTTTTGAAAAAAATTAAAAAATGTGTTTTTCAGATTTTTAATTTTTTTTTTTTAATTAAGAAAAAAAAAATAAACTATATTGTGTCACACATCTTTAAAAAGGTCTTTAAAAACCCTTCAAAATGAGCTATCACTCGCTTCTATAGGATCACTAGTTTTTGAGATATTACTATTTTTGTAAGTGTCTGTCAAGGACATATTGGTCAATTTCTTGATTTTCAAAAATCAATAAAACAAAAACCGCTTATCCAAAAAATTTGATTTTTTGGATTTGAGTTTTTTGATAAGACGAATAAGTGTACCAAAAATCATCAAAATCGGAGATGGTCAAAACTATTGCCTAGTTGACTTGATATGGTTTGACTCGGTAGCCTTAGGAATAGATTTTAGTTTGCACCTGAAGACGATCAGAGATTGTACTGATCGAAACGATGGTATAAATAAAATATAGACAATGGAAGTCCGAAACACAGAGTTAATTTCAAATACATTCACACTTTCACACAAATATTGTTGTTCTTGTGTTTTATAGGTATGGCTCTTCTGTTAAAGTTGTGTTTTTGTTACTTACTTATAAACCATTCCGTGAGAAATAATGAGACTTCTATCATCTGAACCGGTGGCAAATAATGGGTACCTCTTATGGAACGCAACTCCTCTCACCCCGGTTCCATGTAACCTAAGACAATAAATAAGCAATTAGGGATGTAAAAAAAAATTGTCTGATTCTTTCAAATTTTTTCTGGAAAAAACAAAAAAAAATGTGGCTCAGCTAAAATCTTAGCAAAATCTTACATTTTTTGAATAATTTTTTATTAAATTAGTAGCAAAAATCCTATGACTTAAATGACCTTATTTTTTTTTTGTCTTACCTCAAGGTTTGATACGGTTTTGTACTTAAATCCAAGTCGAACCAGAGCACCTTCCTGTCATAAGTACCCACTAGTAAATTGTCACCTAAAATAACAATTTGAAAATGTAAAAAATCTAACGAATTGTCAAAGTCCGCCATAATCAGCTGTATGGTAAACAAACCATTTTTCCATAGGTCGGGGCGCAATGCTAATACAAATCAAAATTTTGGCAAAGTGGGAAAAACTGCAGATTATACAAAGTGACTATAGGGTAATCTTTTCCGAAAATGTAACGTCATGTACTTTTGGCTCTCTCGCACTTGTGTGCTGTAGATATGCATTGTCTCCCAGTTCAGCTTGAAGATGGGGTGATTTTTTCACTTATTTTTCACATTCAGAAAATACTAATTTTTCTTTTACTCAGAAAGGATTATTTTCCAAAATCATAGCTTTTTTGTGACTGAATCCTTTTTTATTTAGCCAAAGTTTTGGTTTGAGTTAGCATTTTACGTACTATGAAAAATCGGTTTGTTTCCAGACAGCGGCCATATTGTATCAAGTCAGCTGTTTTGTTAAGAAATTTTTTCATCGCTTTTTTGCTCCTTTTAGCAGGGGGTTACAAAATATACAATAATGGTATATTTTTTTTATTTTATTGTGAAAAAAGCAGTTGAGACCGGTGTAGATTAAAAACGCTATAAATTTTATTGTGAAGAAAATGACAGTTCCGTATTTAAATTAGTCCGATGAATTTAGAGTGAACAGTATCTATCTCACCTAAAGGATGTATTGCCATATTAGAAATCCATTTAGAGTTCGTTAACAACTTCTTAATTTGAGTCTGCTTTAACAAATCATATATTCTCACGTGTCTTTGGGTGGCCACGAATAGGTAAGGTTTGGTTGGGTGGAATAATATACACTGGACTAGACCTAAAATAAAAAAGAACAGATTTTATAATTGTTAAGGCTACAAGTTTTTTCCGGGTTAAAACAAGAAAATGAAAAACCGGATTGCGTTTTGCAGATTTGTCTTAACGTAGGTTTTCAAAAGACTTCCTTGTCCTAAAAATAAAAACTTTCATGAATAAGACATGCCAAAACACCTTGGTTTTTTTTGGGCTTTCCCGTCCTTTAAAGAAACAATTACCTTTCTTCGTAAACGGCACCTGACTCCTTCGTTTCGATATCTAAGAGATGAGAATCGACCTGCTCTGGACGCGTAGAATCACCGAGCCAAAGTAGCCTCCTTTGCTCTGCCACGTGATCTGGATGACTTCCTTTAAAAGAATTTGTGCGCGAAAACCTTACCTTTAGCCTTTGTAAACGGCAGCTGACTCCTTCGTTTCGATATCTGTCGGGCATCACCAAGCCAAAGTGGTCTCCTTTGCTGTGCCACGTGACCTGGGTGACTTCCTTCAAAAGAATTTGTGTGCAATTCTAAAGAAACAATTACCTTTAGTCTTCGCAAACGGCAGCTGACTCCTTTCTTTTCGATATCTGAGAGATGAGAATCGACCTGCTCTGGACGTCGGGCATCACCGAGCCAAAGTAGTCTCCTTTGCTGTACCACGTAATCTGGGTGACTTCCTTTAAAAGAATTTGTGCGCAATTCTAGGGAAAACCTTACCTTTAGCCTTTGTAAACGGCAGCTGACTCCTTCGTTTCCACATCTAAGAGATGAGAATCGACCTGCTCTGGCGTCGGGCATTACCGAGCCAAAGTAGTCTCCTTTGCCGTGCCACATGACATGGGTGACTTCCTTTAAAAGAATTTGTGTTGAACGGCAGCTGACTCCTTCGTTTTGGTATCTTTGAGATTAGAGTCGACCTATTCTGGCCGTCGGACATTACCGAACTGTGGTAGTCTCCTTTCCGTGCCACGTGACCTGAGCGACTTCCTTTAAAAGAATTTGTTTGGAATTCTAGGAAAAACCTTACATTTAGCCTCCGTTAAAGTCAGCTGACTCCTTCGTTTCGATATCTGTGAGACGAGAATCGACCTGCTCTGGAAGTCGGTCATCACCGAGCCAAAGTAGTCTCCTTTGCTGTGCCACGTAATCTGGGTAACTTTTTTTGAAATAATTTTTGTGCAATTCTAGGGAAAACCTTACCTTTAGCCTTTGTAAACGGCAGATGACTCCTTCGTTTCGATATCTGTCGGGCATCACCAAGCCAAAGTGGTCTCCTTTGCTGTGCCACGTGACCTGGGTGACTTCCTTCAAAAGAATTTGTGTGCAATTCTAAAGAAACAATTACCTTTAGTCTTCGCAAACGGCAGCTGACTCCTTTCTTTTCGATATCTGAGAGATGAGAATCGACCTGCTCTGGACGTCGGTCATCACCGAGTCAAAGTAGCCTCCTTTGCTGTGCCACGTGATCTGGGTGACTTCCTTTAAAAGAATTTGTGCGCAATTCTAGGGAAAACCTTACCTTTAGCCTTTGTAAACGGCAGCTGACTCCTTTGTTTCCACATCTGAGAGATGAGAATCGACCTGCTCTGGCGTCGGGCATTACCGAGCCAAAGTAGTCTCCTTTGCGTGCCACATGACATGGGTGACTTCCTTTAAAAGAATTTGTGTTGAACGGCAGCTGACTCCTTCGTTTTGGTATCTTTGAGATTAGAGTCGACCTATTCTGGCCGTCGGACATTACCGAACTGTGGTAGTCTCCTTTCCGTGCCACGTGACCTGATCGACTTCCTTTAAAAGAATTTGTTTGGAATTCTAGGAAAAACCTTACATTTAGCCTCCGTTAAAGGCAGCTGACTCCTTCGTTTCGATATCTGTGAGACGAGAATCGACCTGCTCTGGAAGTCGGTCATCACCGAGCCAAAGTAGTCTCCTTTGCTGTGCCACGTAATCTGGGTGACTTTTTTTAAAATAATTTTTGTGCAATTCTAGGGAAAACCTTACCTTTAGCATTTGTAAACGGCAGATGACTCCTTCGTTTCGATATCTGTCGGGCATCACCAAGCCAAAGTGGTCTCCTTTGCTGTGCCACGTGACCTGAGTGACTTCCCTCAAAAAAATTTGTGTGCAATTCTAAAGAAACAATTACCTTTAGTCTTCGTAAACGGCAGCTGACTCCTTTCTTTTCGATATCTGAGAGATGAGCATCGACCTGCACTAGACTTCGGGAATCACCGAGCAAAACTAGTCTCCTTTGCCGTGCCACGAAACCTGGATGACTTCCTTTAAAAGAATTTGTGTGTAATTCAAGGAAAAAGCTTACCTTTAGCCTTTGTAAACGGCAGCTGACTCCTTCGTTTCGATATCTGAAAGATGAGAATCGACCTGCTCTGGCCGTCGGGCATTACCGAGCCAAAGTAGTCTCCTTTGCCGTGCCACGTGATCTAGAAGACTTCGTTTAAAAGAATTTGTATACAATTCTAAGGAAACAATTACCTTTAACCTTTGTAAACGACAGCTGACTCCTTCGTTTCAATGTCTGAGATATGAGAATCGACCTGCTCTGGCCGTCGGGCATTTTCGAGCCGTAGTAGTCTCCTTGCCCTGCCACGTGACCTGGGTGATTTACTTTAAAAGAATTTGTGTGCAATTCTAGGGAAAACCCTACCCTTAGCCTTTGTAAAAGGCAGCTGACTCCTTTGTTTCGATATCTGAGAGATGGGAATCGATCTGCTCTGGCGTTGGGCATTACCGAGCCAAAGTAGTCCCCTTTGCCGTGCCACATGACATGGGTGCCCTCCTTTAAAAGGATTTGTGTTGAACGGCAGCTGACTCCTTCGTTTCGATATCTGAGCGAATCACTGAGCCAAATAAGTCTCCTTTGCTGTACCACGTGATCTGGGTGACTTCCTTTAAAAGAATTTGTGTGCAATTGTCGTTCGATATCTGTGAGATGAGAATCGACCTGCTCTGGACGTCGGTCAACGCCGAGCCAAAGTAGTCTCCTTTGCTGTGCCACGTAATCTGGGTGACTTCCTTTAAAATAATTTGTGTGCAATTCTAAAGAAACAATTACTTTTAGTCTTCCTAAACGGCAGCTGACTCCTTTCTTTTCGATATCTGAGAGATGAGAATCGACCTGCTCTGGATGTCGGGCATCACCGAGCCAAAGTAGTCTCCTTTGCCGTGCCTCGTAACCTGGGTGACTTCCTTTAAAAGAATTAGTGTGCAATTCTAGGGAAAACCTTACCTTTAGCCTTTGTAAACGGCAGCTGACTCCTTCGTTTCGATATCTGAGAGATGAGAATCGACCTGCTCTGGCCGTCGGGCATTACCGAGCCGAAATAGTCTCCTTTGCCGTGCCACGTGACCTGTGTGACTTCCTTAAAGTGTTTCAGGTGCAGCCTGACGCCTTTTTCGTACAACGCTTCGTCCGGTTCAACCCAGGTTACCTAAAAAAATATCACAAAAAAATCACATATTTGCAATTTAAAAATAGTAGTTTTAACAACTAGTGGCAAAAAATAGTGCTTTTTTTACAAGCGTTGGTTTAAATAACGAGCGCAGCGAGGTATTTTAAAACGCGAGTAGAAAAAAGCACAGTTTAGCCGCGAGTTGCTAACACTACTATTTTTTTAAATACCTTTATCAAAAAATCCAAACAAAACAGGAAAATACTTTTAAAAATCTCGAACGAAGAGCACTTGTCGCAACACACCATCTTTACACTATAAATCAAGGCGGCTGGTAAATGAAATAACAATCGTTTCCATAGCGATGTGCCTTTTTACTCGGTGACGTTCATTGTTGCGACATTTTAATCTTTGACAGTTTGATATTTTGACGATGTTTTTAAATGATTTTTTCATAAATACTTGGTGAAAACTGGCGGAAATGGCTTAATTTTTAGGCAAGAATAATTAGATTTTATTCAATATTACTATATTCCGCTATTTCTCTTTAATTTTGGGTAAAAAACGGACAGAAATCTTTTTTTGCACCCGTGATCAAAAAAGTTTTTTTGCATCGGTAACCAAAAAAGCCATGCTTTAGTTTCTGCACACAGTTACTAACTAAAATCATGATTTTAATGAAGGTATAAAAAAAATACTTTTCATTGACTTATTCGGGCTTATTATATTTCTTTTTGCGACTGCTTTATTCGGCACCGGCTGTGAAAGTGAACTCAGTTTTTATATTGGGAGCATTTTTTAATTTTTCAATTTTTCCCGTAAACAATTAGTTTTGGACCAAAGAAAGCACCACTTTTGCTAGGTTAATAGTTTTAGGCTATCTTACGTAGTTAAAAACCCTGTACGAGTAAAGCCCGTGCCGCCAACAACGAAAATTTACTGCTACAATGGAGGATACCATATTCACACTCAAAGGCATGTCTGTTCTTAATAACTGATGCCATATTTTGCAATTTTTAGTGATGGTATGTCTTTTCTTACTACAGCAAATTATCTTAGGTCAGCTGATCATAAGAAAAAACTGATTTCAGCAAGACATATGTGACCTGCCTTGAGTGTCAGTATGGCGGACGCATGTTGCAGTGATTTATTCCACGGGTATTACAGGGTTTTTATTAAATTTGACAGAAGTATAAAAATTTAAATTACTCACCGTAGTTTTAACCCTATCCGTGATAATGACGTCAGACTTGGGCACTTCTTCCAAAACAGCGTCGGTCTTGCTGCTGACCACGAAATCGCCCACTTGCGGGTTGATGAGTAGCACCTCGTTGCCGCTGGCAACCAGGACAAGCGACAACGCCGCGTTCGGGCACCATTCCACTGAGCGTACAACGTTGTCAGTTTTTATGGTTTTCAGGCAACGGCCGGTGTTGATTTCCCATATTTTAACTAAGAAAAAAATTACTATTATTGGGGGAATAAACATAATTGAATTATTGCAAAGCAATGCATTAAAATGCCAGTTGATTCAAGGTAAAATTGATTTTGCCTTTGGACTGCGGGTTGATGAGCAGCATCTTTTTGCCGCTGGCAACCACGACCTCTTTACACCGAGCGTACAACGTTGTCAGTTTTGATGGGTAATTTAAATGAAAAATAAGCATATATAGGCGTTGGTGTTGCCTAGTTACTGCATCCTGAAGCCTGGGACAGGGGTTACGACAACCCCAGACGAATGTACTCGTAAAGTTTATTAACGGTCATGAGAAATACTCGTTTTTATACAGTTCGAGAAAAAAAATGGTGGAGGCGCCAGACTGTACTCGTAAAGTTTATTGACGTTCGTGAAAAATACTAGTTTTAATGCAGTTCGAGAAAAAAAAGGTGGAGGCGCCAGGCTTCAGTATGCAGTGACCCTAATGTTCCCAGGAACCAGACGCCCCTCTATAGCAAACAAAACAAAATGAAAGCAGCATCGATCATGCGAAACGTGTTTAAACTCAGCCTGTCCCACCATCGGATTTAATGCAGGGTGATTAAATAATAAAATATGTCTTATTGCGGCATGACAACATCTAAATCTTCAGAAATTTCGTTCAATAAGCCTGTGTGAATGTGTTGGTACCTGTTCCGTCATCGGACCCACTCAACAGGTACTGCCCCGTTTTATCGGTGCTGATGCTCCTAACCATGTCCGTGTGTCCCTTGTACTCGATGCCCAACACGGTGGGGAAGGGTTGAAGGTCTTTGGGACTGGGCAGTTTCGGTACCAGCGACTCGGGGGTGATTTGCAGTTTCATTTTGATCGCTCTGGGGGCCAAGTACAGATCCAGACAGCGTAGGAAGCGTTCTTTGATAAACCTGGAATAAGTAAAATTAAACATTGTAAAAAACGGTAATGTTTTAATTTAAACAAAAATAAAATGCTGCTGCAGAACAAAATTTTAGGAAAAGCAATGTGTAATTTAAAAAAGAATTATAAAGACAACCAATCAGGCAGGATTTTCGCTTACAGAATAGTAGCCGATTTAGCCTATTATTAAAATTCGACTTGACCTTTCTGATAACTCCGTATTCTTTTCTTACCTGGGATAAGCGGGCACTTTTCTCAACGAATCAAATTTCTGCGGAACAAAATGCAATTTCCTCTTCCACGGCGTGTTTTTCTTTTTGTTCCAGTCCTTCATTTCCTTCGCGTCGAACAAATATTCCGCCGGAGGATTGTACGATTCCGCATGGCCCGGCAACAGTCGTTTTGGCGCTTGAATATGTTTGTGAATTCTGAAATAACATGTTTATTTTAGAGCATATTGCCGTGGAACAACTACTTGGCCATTTCAAGCGGTCTGACGAAACAAAAAGTAACCATAGGTTATGCAATAAAATAGTTTAAAACAATAAGTTGTTAACAGAGCTTATAGGGCGAACCTTTAAACATTGGGTTGGACATATGAATAAACTTGACCCTTCAAAGAGGCTCGTTTATTCATATGTTCTGTAAACTTTTAAATATTTTTTTTAATTTGTTCAAAAGTTCTACTTTCGCCGCGTACAACGAGGTATAAATCATCAAAATCGTTTTAGTGGTTCTCCAAAAATTAATTTTTGTTTCCAGCACTGTTTTCCAGATTATACGATTGCCTTCTCAAATTGGTACTCAACCGATTTCAATAAAATAAAAAGCATCATGGCGAAGATCAAAAACTGTTAAAAGATCACTATCGAAGTTTGTCGCCACTTTGAAACCCAAGATGGCAGACACAATTAAATTTATCGCTTCAAAGAAGCTCGTTTATTCTTAGGTTTCAAGCGCTAGGTACGAATTATTAAAATCGGTTTAGTGGTAAACTCATTATTACTGAACTGATTTTGATAAAATAAAAAACATCATGGTAAGAATCGATTTTTCTTTAAAGATCGCCATTGAAATTTGCCAGCATTTAAAAAAGCCGCTCTTTTTTTTGCGAGTAATTTTTTTTACCCTTTTTTAATTTTATATTAATTTTTTACTAACTACTAAACCGTTTTTAATGATTGGTATCTAGTTATAAGCGGAGGACAGAGCTTTTTTACGAATTTAAAAAAAGGCGAAAAGGTTCTCGAAACATAAGAATAATTGAGCGTCTTTGAACGGTCAAATTCGCTTTTGTCCGCAATCTTGGGTTTAGAAATTACGACAAATTTCAATAGTGGTCTTTAAAGTTCAATGGATCTTTGTCATAATGCCTTTTATTAAATTAAAATCGGTTCAGTAATTATGAATTTATGAGGAAATTAATGCAGAGGAATTGAGAAGGCAATCGTATAATCTAGAAAACAGTGATGGAAACAAAAATTAATTTTTTTAAAACCACTAAACCGGTTTTAATGATTTATACTTCGTTGCGCGTGGCGAAATCAGAACTTTTCTACGAATAAAAAAAAATAAAAAGTTTTCAGAAAATATGAATTTGAAGGGTCAAGTTTGATTCTGTCCGCCAAATTTCAGTAGCAGTGGTTAAAGAACAATCGATTTTCGCCATGAGGCTTTTTATTTCTTCAAAATCGGTTTAGTAATAATGAATTTATGAGAAAATGCATGCAGACAGAATTGAGACGGCAATCGCATAATCCGTAAAACACTGATTGAATATTTTTTATTTTTTACCACTTAACCGATTTTAATGATTCGCATCTCGTTCTGCGTGGCAGAAACAGAGCTTCTTTACGAATTCATAAAAAAATCCAAAAATCTTTCGTAACATAAGAATAAACGTGGCTCTTTGAAGGGTAAAGTTTGTTTCTTTCCGCCATCTTAGATTTTAAGATGGCGGACAAAAAAATATTTTTACTCAAAGTCTTGCTCAATTCCCTGCAAAGAGCAGTTTGTTGCATTAAAATCGCTGGTATGGTTCGAAAGTTATAACGAAAAACATTTTGTCCGGTCTTTTATGGCCCACCCGGTATATAATATTTTCATACTTCTAATGTCACAACAAGGTAAAAAGTAACTTTCATGTTCTGCATAATGCCATGCACAAAATTCCCTTATTAAGTAAATATAATGTAATTAAAGAAACATAAGTCATATTATGTAAATATTACGTAAATTTTATGAAAACTTTTTTTATGTCAATTTTTTGACTTTAGATTTACGTAAATGCTATGTTAATATAATTTTAAAAAATAATAAGAGTTTTTCGATGGTTTATGACTGAAATAGAGCCAAAATATTTTTTGAAGGCGCAGGAGTGTACGCGGAAAGCCTAGAAGTTCAGAAGAGTTATCCACTTGGAGAACACGCTACGGTGTTTCAGGCGGAGATGTATGCCATTATTATGGCAGCAACCCTACCCGAGGTCAGAAATGGCAGGAGGGACATATACATATGCTTCGACAGCCAGGTTGCCCTCAAGGCTCTAAGTGCACCCAAAATAGTCAGTAGTCTGGTGGAGGAGTGCGCTGAAGCACTGCAAACACTGGCTCAAGACAAAATGGTGACACTGATGGGGGTCCCAGGTCATGAGGAAATACCAGGGAACAAGAAATCAGACGAACTTGCCAGACTAGGAGCCGAAACCCAATACATTGAACCGCAACCAACAACAAAGGAAGAATACCTGCACTCGCTCAAATGAGCCGACATACTAAACTTCGTAAAGACAGGGACATTGTTTTTAAGTAATAATTCAAGTTTTCATAAACTACCATATCTCTACATATTATAAGAACTACTATACTTAGTGATTAAATCTAATTACATTGAAACATTCCAATTCCCTTGATATCTTTTTTCCATATTTGCAATTTCTTGATGGAATCGTTCTCCATCTTCGTAACTCATATTTCCACAACTTTCGGGGAAGTGAGAGTGTAGAAAGTGTATTTTTAAGTACATATTACATCCCATATTTTCATATGATTGTAGAAGTTTGTTTACAATCTCTGGATAATTTTCGGCTCTTTTATTTCTTAAGAATTTGGTCACCACTATTCTAAAGACCTCTTTTTCTTTTCCCTCAAGCATAGCGTTAAATCCGGAATCCACAAAAAGGTTTCTTATTTGGGGTCCCACAAAAATTCCCTCTTTATTCTTGGATTCACTTATTCTGGGAAATTTTTCTATTCGTAGCTTTTTCTAGGTATCATCCAAAAGTCAAATTAGATTCAAGACATAGAAGTGCAGTGTGAAAGATATCTTAGATTAAAAAGAGACAAGATACCTGACACTTACGGAGACTTTGGTTATATTATTATATGGAACAATGTTTACCATTATGTTGTTTACAGTAAACACACCAGTGGCGTACCTACTTAAATATAAATTTACACATTTACATTTAACAATAAATGTTTGTAGTATAATTTTATACAAAATAAATTTATTATAAAGTTTGTATATGACTTATAGCAATTTCAATTTTCAACACAATAATATTATGCCAAATATTAAAACAAAGAAACACAGTTCACAGCACTTGGAACATCAAGAAAAAAAATATAATATTACCTACCAGCTAAAAATTATGTTATTGCGTTTGTTAATTTTGTTATTTTTTCTGGTCTTTAGCAGAAACTTACTTATACTGACTTCTTCAGTACACAATTTAAAGTCAATAATGCTTAGAGTATAGTCAAATTTTTTGACTATACCCTAAGCGACAGCGACAATAAAAATTTAAAGTCATTTCGTTGATTTAACTGTTACTTCAAATTGACAACACCAAATTATTTGACATGCGAACTGTTGACAGCAAAGAAATAAGTTTTCAGAGGCAGGACAGACAAAAAGATTCAAATATCAATTCGAGGGGTGTGCGCAGATGGCAACGGCGGCAGTATAAATCAACCTTAATATTCTGATAAGAGGTAGGAAACCTGAACACATGTGAATTAACTTTTATTGTTGTTTGCAAGTTGGTTTAAGGTCTTTAAAATTAGAAAAAAAAAACGTGTCGGTTGATATTTTAATCTAAGGATCTACTAATTTAAGTATATTTCATAAACTTTTTCTTATTTTCTGTGTACCTACCGGTATGAACCGCCACTGACTGATTTCACTTGCTCTCCCTTTGTTTTCAAAACTATAACCGTTTTTTAACAAAATGTGGTTTTAAAACGACTTAAAAACTGCTTAAAACATCCTGAAATTCTAAAATAAATAACACGAAAAAGCTTGTGTCAAAAAAATATCATCACACCGTCTACGCTCTGCCGACTTTCCCCACCCACAAGCCAATCACGACCTAAGGTGTTTGAGACAGAATTCTCAATCCCTATCGTTCTAACGTCGTTTAAAAGGATAGAAAAATAATCGATATTTCTCATCTTTGTTTTGTTGTGATTTTATTTGTAAATAAACAGTGGTTATTATTTGCCAAGGAGTTTTCGTTGGACCAGATATCTTGTCTCTTTTTAATCTAAGAAAGATATTTAGAATTTTACGCAGTATCCAAAAAAGCTGGGTGTATTATTTAAAATAACGAAACAGTTGCCAAGTTTACGTATACATGGCAACACCACATAAGTGTTATAATTACACTAATCAACACAAAAACAGGTCGGTAACAAAAATAGCTCATTCTTATAGATTTTGACTTGCTCGACGAAAATCCATCACTTAAAATATTTTCCGATATCTGGTTTACATGATACGGGCAGTATATCTATCTACGACCCATAAATCTTTTACGCTGGCGCATTCTGTTAACGTATTGTCATGGTATACATGTTTTCTATGCGAATGGGATAGCCGACCTACAAGGATCACTATAAAAGAAGAAATTGGCCACACATTCTGGACGATTGCAAAGGATCTTACAAATTAAATCATAATTAAGTACTCCGTTCTCAACACTGCACCGAAAGCTTAACTCAGTTACACTTCGAAATGATTTGAAAGATAATATACAAATAGTTTTGAATAAATAATTTTAAAAACAAACACTATTTACCTTCGCATTTCCTCAGACTGATCGTCAGTCTCCCACAACATGTAAAACTGGGGCTCTTTCTTGGCCCTTAGTTTCGCTTGTTCTTCCCTCGTTTTGATCCAGCCCATCTTCAAGGCGTGCACCAATTTTGACACTTTTTTCGCCTCGTTTTTGCTGGGTAAAAAGGACCTTTTGTGTTCCGGAAACTTCCTTATTGGCATCTGTTCAACTTGACTCGTAAACCTACACCCAAAACAAGTGAAAATAAAAATATAAAAAACCCCCCCGACAACCATGAAACCTTTTCTAAACTGCTGCCGGCACAAGGGGACCCGGAGCTGTTGGGGAACGTCATACCGCACCCCTCTGGAACGCAGCTCTTTGGAGTCGGTGTGCCGGGGATAGGGAGCGCTTAGGTAAACCCAACTCTGGCTCGCTCTCGACTTCTCTGAGTGGTGGATTGGGGACGGGTGTGAAGGCCTTGGCTTAAACGCCGTGTGGATGAGACACCACAATAAAAACCTTCCTCAGGGAACCAGGCGCACCCTATTGTATATAGCACCCTTCCCGAAGTGGAGGGGACAATCAGGAGGTAACACAGTGGAACCTCTAAAGATAAGGATCAACAAGGAACTGCTCAAGGACCCAATAGATCTTCTTCAACACAAGAGGCCCGACAGGGAACTGCAAAAGTACCCATTGGACACTCTACAAACGCATCAGGGAACGCCTATAATTTAGCAAAACAATTCAATGTAACAAACGTACTATCCTAAAATTTAGAATAACAAATCAGTTTTGAGCTAAAATTTTAAAATGACAAAAATGTGTAGCGGCAAAACAGTAATTGGTCAGAACGTACTGGCCTAAAACCTATACTAAAAGGTTACAAGAGCAAATCCGTACAAACCTAAAATGGTGTAACATATTGCCGCTAGTTGGCGCTGGGGTGTGATGGACACCGCTTGATTTGTTAAGCCGGTTTTACAATTAGGCAAGCAAGCAAACAGGTGTGCCAACCTAAACCCTTTTTTTGAATTTTCTCGGAAAGTATGCTATTTTAAGACAAAGAAGCTTAAAACAATGAGGGAATTCTTCTAGTTTTATTGGCTCATTTCGATGAAATTCGAAAAAACAAAACATGATGCATATTGGTCGAACACCTGACCCCTATAGCCAATGCCATTTCTTATTTGTCGGCTATGTACGGCCATCTACCGGCAATATATTACACAGATTTTGCTGTCCAGTTGTTTTCGGCCGGCTGTGTACTGTGTCGCCATCTAGCGGGAATATGTTACACTGTTTAGCTTTTGTACACTTTTGCCCTTGTAACGTTTTAGTTAGGCCAGTTCGTTATGATCTATTTCGATTTTATGATAGTATAGTTTTACAATAGAGTCGATGGTGCATGGAGGATGAAGAATCGTCCTTGCATGTCCAGCTCTGACCAGGTCAAGAGAGTCGCACCTTGGGAACTGTCTGTGGTCCCAGGCAATATAAGAAGGTTGCAGCCCAGAAAAATATGTTCTTTTGTGAAAGAGGCAGACTTTCAGGGCTAAACCATGGATAGTGGGCGTGCAACGCGCCCAGCAAAGTGGCCTACATACATGGGAAGTGTCCCGTCCGCACTTCTACATTCATTCATTTATTCATTCACCCCCACAGTTCAACAAGTTATATTTTTGTGTATGTGCCGTCCCTAAATAGTTATTCTGATAAAAATTAAAATCTTCTATGTATGTCCTATTGTTAAAACCTGTCAATAATATGTCATTTTTTCCCAAAGTGTAAAAAAAAATATTTTAAAAAAATATAAATTAGGGCTTATAGAGCATTTCATTTTAGACAAAAAAAGTTTTTTTTATAAATGTCATTTAAATGTTTGAAAAATGGAAAAAATTGTCACATTTTGAATTTTACTGCTGTTAATTAAAAAAAATATATTTTCTGAAAAAGCGATGTGAAACCTGAAAGAGAACATATTTTCGATAAAAAAACGTTACAATGTTTTTTACATCACTTATAGTTTCTATATAAGAATAAAATTAGTTGAAGAAAATGCTAAAATCAGGTCGATTGTATCTTGTAATTGTCTTTGCACCAAGATTTTTCTATAAACCTAAACTTCTAAAAAAAAATACAATTTGCTAAGTACTAAGTAAGTACATGATAAGATCCTTCAAACTCACCGAGATTAAAGGGACAAGATAGAAGCAGGAACAAGGGAAGTACCTTATATAGTCAATATTTGTTGTTATTTTACTGTATATAAAAAGATGTCTTTCAGAGAGCTTCTCTTATTTAAAGCCGCCATAGGTTTGATAGGTGATAAGAGTAACTATTTAGCAAATAATTGTTTCTTTAAAAGTTTAGTTTTATAGAAAAATCAAAAAAGTTCAATACAATCGACCTGATTTTACCATTTTCTTCAACTTATTTTATTTTTGTATAAAAACTATAAGTGATGCAAAAAAAAGTTGTAACGTTTTTTTATCAAAAATATGTTCTCTCTCAGGTTCCCCATCGCTTTTTCGGAAAATATATTTTTTAACTAACAGCATTAAAATTCAAAATGTGACAATTTTTCCATTTTTTAAATATTTAAATTACGTTTATAAAAAATGGTTAGTACTACAAAAATGCTTTTTTTGTCTAGAATGGAATGCTATGTAAGCCCAATTTTTTTATTTTTTAAAAATATTTTTTTTACATTTTGGTAAAAAATTACATATTTTTAACAGGTTCTAACAGTAAGACGTATAAGGAAGATTTTAATTTTTATCGGAATAACTATTTAGGGACGTCATTTACACAAAAACATACCTTTCAAAAGAGTAATTTTTTTTCTTAAAATCAATCAAAAAGTGAACTGTGCCCCCATTTGCTCCGCCCCGGAAGTGTTTCTTTTACCTGATGATAAACTAGTGCCTACTCTACACAGTAAATTTCATCATAATCTGATCAACGGTCCAAAAGTTACACCCGATTATATTATTTATCATCATATCTCAGATTCCTTGACATCTGTTTGTAGAAAGCACATTATCACTGGAACTATTTGGGCTAGTTTTATCGAACCTAGCTTACAACACTCCCTGAAAGATATGCTGCAAACAGAAAAAAACCGCATCAAAATCGTTTCACTGGTTCGAGAGCTACGTGCGCAGACTAGACAGACATAGGGGCCAAACTTAAAACACTTCTGTTATTGGTCGGAAATATTGCTTACCATTCAATCCATGGAGCATACTCGTCAAAATTGACCTCAGGAATTTTTTGAGCCTGTATCCGTCTAATTAGGTTAATGTCCTCGTCGCTTAAAATGACATTCTGACCTGTCTGAGGGTCCTTAACTGTCCTCCAAAAGTTGGGGTCTTCCATTCTTTTTAAGAATTCGTCCAGATTATCACCTAGGAGTTGAATACACTTGTGAAAACAACTCTGAATAATTTAACTAATCCATGGTTTTTCTGTTGTTCTTTTCTAGGGAATCAAACCAGATATGTAGAATTGACTAGACAGTTAATTGCAGTTAAGTAACTCACTTAAGGTCACTTTTTGCTGATTCTTTGCTGTGATGTCCAAAGTTTTCCAATTTAATCATAGACTTTAAAAAAATAAAGACGAAGCAAAGCCTTTAAAGCAAAATGTAATTGCAATGAAACCAACAATAATTTAAATATAAAGAAAGAAAGAAAAAATCTCAATAAATTGCAACGCGTGTGAGCGACTTCCGTTGCTATATATATACAGGGTTCCTAAGATTTTCCTTAGGGATAGGATTTCAATAAATCAAACAGAAATGGCATAGAAAGTTCTGCGCGCACAAAAGAAACAGGTATATTGAGCAATGGTGCCAGTTTGTTATTATCTCCGGACTGCTTTCATGAGAAAAAATTGTCGCCACTCTTTCATTGTGAGCATAAATCATAGTTGCAATAATAACCGTTGACAAGATGTCTGCAAATTCCGCTAGATGGCGGCCACACCATAAGATGATCGAGGAAAAACGGATTCACAGGCATTGCATTTTTATTGCCTTTCGAGTTGCTTCAGTTTCGTAAATTTTGTGTTTTTAAAATGCCGTATACTCGAGAAGAAAAGAAATATCTTCGCTTTTAATTAAATTTCTTTCCATTCTGTTCTACTAGTGACATCTATCCGGAAACGGCCAAACCATGCAGCTAGCACTAGCAGCCAAAGAAATCAATAAACGGCGCTGTTTTTCCTGCAGACCTTTTTGCTTGCGATATTATTGATTTTAAATAAAGCTGGCCCTACACTACATTTGATATTTTCAAGGTGTTTTATGACATGATCTCGAAACATGTAGCGAACCAATTTTTCAAAACTAGCGGGAGGGTAAAAGCCAAAAATAAGGGGCTGCCAATATTTGTAACACCCAAAAAGGGGTGAAATGATTTATTTTGCTCTGTTTCTTTACAAAAAACGTTTTTTTTACGAAAAACTTGAGCTCTGCCACTTTTTATATTTTTTTCTTCAACTTTCTCGAAATTTTCGTCATACCGTAGAAGAAAATTATTTCCCCCATGGTCATACTCTACTTTTATTCGAAAAAATTTAGAAACAGAGACGGTATTTTCCTAAAACGGGGGATCTTGGTTTCGAGTGAGAGAGAAGATAAAGGGCGCCGCAGGCAAAAATTACGTAATTTCGGGAACGCAAAGAAATAGGTCTAAATAGTATAATTTTTAAGAAAAAAATATCAATTTTCTCGCCCTCCTCCACTGGGACTACAGGGGCCGTGCACAAATTACGTAATGGTCATAGGGGGGAGGGGGGGTTACAAAACGTTACGTAGGGGGGGTTTTCGACAGAGTTTGCATTTGTGTGAAACTAAGAAAATTTGGAATGAAAATAAGTGAAGTTTTTTTTGGGGGGGGGTGGTAGTGGTCTTGAAATCGTTACGTAATATTAGGGGAGTGGCGTGCCAAACCGTTACAAAACATTACATAGGGAGGGGGTCAGAAATTCGTAAAATCACCGTTACGTAATTTGTGCACAGCCCCACATCTGACTGTTCCTCCTTTTTGATTTCGAATCAAAGTGCAAAACCCGGGTTGGACGTTCGAATGCGTCAACCCGTCCTATTTGCTTGATAAAGTTTCGACGGAAATATCTCAGTCGATTTCTCCGGCCGTGTATGAACGCTTTAGGTTAGGCATTTGCATGTATCTCAGTCCCCAGCCTGTAAACAGTGCGTAAGGACAATGGTTACAAAATGAAAAGCCGAAAAATATTTTTTTTTACGATATCTTCCATCAGTTTGGTATTAAAGTTGAGCAAAAACAATTTTTATCCCAGTCCTAAAGGTATGAAAATGGAAAACATTAGAAAACAACAACCTGGAATGGATTTGCTACGTGTAAGATGTAGTGACAACATCGCCCCATGCCCATCCTTTTCTGCCTAATGTGCTTTTCCGTTTGTCTGCGTCTTATACATGGCTGCTTGGCCCCCTAAGGATTTGATAGGAACCCTGTATATATCTATACTAGGTGTGCGAAAAGTAATGATACCCCTAAAAATCTCAAAAATCAAAAGAGTCACACAAGTCAAATTTCACATACTTAGATGGTTACCACCAGTCAATCAATCAGGGGGCAGAGGTATAGAGGACACCCTGTATATTTTGACAAATTTGTATGGTGCTTCTCTTCCTGATTTCAAAAATACTCAATTTGTTACCTTTTTTTTAACGGCTTTCAAATAAAATAGCAAAACCCGAGGCAAAAAAATTGCCATAAGAATAATAAGTTAAGAAAGAAATATGATATTAGATGATTCCAGGTTACTCTTTGTCTAAATCATCGCTCTTATTAAAAAGTTTTTGTTATTTTATTTAAAAACCCTAACATATTTTTTCTATTACGTAAATCATAGACATTATAAATATAAGTTTTTATTAACTATTCCTTAAAAAATTTCTCTAGACATCCTGGAAAAGAATGGTCAAGAAGAGATTTTTAAAGCCATCATTTTACTTCTAAAAACTAAAACTGGTGAAATTGTTTTACCTGTTTCAGGCCTGATAATTTGGTTTCCGTCCCAATCATATCCAATGTGTTTTAAGTCATCATACCTAAAAAAATTATGTAAATTTTTTTGTCGTTATAATTCTATTTGCTATTTCCGAGGCATTCCTTACCAATTTTTTGGTATATTTCCAACTGTATTCCTAATATCTTCTTCGTCGCTAGTATCATGGTCAGCATATTCGTCCTCACTTTTCAAGTTTTCTTTGCTGATGTCATCTTGCATTTTTTTTATTGAATCCCTGTTAGTCTTATCATTTTCGATTTTGTTTTTTTGACTTTTGGAACCTTTTCTGGTGATGTCTTTAGACTTCTTAAGGACCCTTGCTAAAAATTGGATCAAACTATGTAAAAATGTTCAAATACATTTGAATAGTGGAGGTGTGAGATAGTTTTTATCTTATTTTCTTTCGCCAAGGGTCAGGAGTTGCTTGATCATTGGATTGAAATATATCAATTACTTTGTTTATATGGGCCTTTAAAGCGCTTTTATATAAGGACGGCTTGAAAATGTTGGCATATAAACACCACTAAAACTGATTTAGGACTAAATTGATTTTATTTTAAAGCGATTTAAATAATAAACCCGTTTTGGGGTCGCTATAAGCACTTTAAAAACGCTTTATTGCATTTCTTCTAACCTAAAGAAATAATTGACCCTGGATTTGCAAAAAATCTGTTGTTAACTAAGTTGTCTTATTTGTTTTTTCTTAAAACTGACATATTTAATGACATTTAATGAAGGACATATAAACCTTCAGAGAAAGAGATTTTATTTAAAACTTTCATTACATAAAAGTACTTTTAGGTGCATATAAATAGGTCCAAAAATACATGAAAACTATTTATTAGTCAAAAACTGCAAAGTAACTTTCTCCTTTCATTGTGTTCAGAAAATATTATTCACTTCTTGTATTCTCGCATTGGCAGCTTGCTAATATTTTTTATTTTATCATTTCAGTCTTTTTGATTAATAACAACTTAAAAATTGGCTTTTTTGCATAGTTAATTTGATTGTTTCTGGATCAATTTTTTTCCTTGGATTTGCAGGAGCTTTTGTTTTTTAATACTGAGGCATAGGATTTATAAAATTACATTTTAACAACTCCCTTAAAATTTTAAAACTTAGAAGAATAGAAAGGGATAAATTATCATGTATGTGTACTTGGTAACTTCAAGTATAAAGGCACTGCTCAAGTATACATTTTTGCAATGATAATTTATCCTAGGTGATCAACCTCCCATGCCTCGCCTACTAATTTTCTAAAGTAAATCATACCCTCTTTACATTCTTGACTATCAATGCTGTTGACTTGAGTTTTGTCATTTTCTTCACCTTCTTGTCTCTCCTCTTCACTGTCTTCTGATAAATTATCATTATCTTCTTTACCTTGTTCTTCAGAAGATTCGTTAGTATCATCGTTCTCTTCTGAATCAATTTCTTCTAAATCACTGTCTGTCAATTCTTCTATGTCTGAGTTTTCTGAATCCTGTTCGTTTTCTACTTCTGACTCTTCTTCTGAGCCCACTGCTTCAACTTCTGAGTCTGTATCCTGTTCAAGTTCTGCTTCAGAATCTGAGCTGTCTATCTCGTTAACGTCTCCTTTTAGAATATCCTATTAATATGATGTCTTAACTTAATTACAGTGGCTAGTATTAAGATAATTATTTATTGTGTTTTTCATATTTTAATTCTTTTTAAATTTTTTTAAACTAAATTAACCCAAACTAATCTAAACAGACTCAAACCAACTTATTAAAAGCCAAAACCACCCAAAAAAACACACTTTAAACTAAATTAACCCAACCTTAACCTAAACAACCCAAAAAAAGATGTAGGGGTTGTAGTGTATTTTTTTGGGTTGTTTTGGCTTTTAATAAGTTGGTTTAAGTCTGTTTAGGTTAGGTTGGGTTAATTTAGTTTAATTTTTTTTTTTTAATTAAAATATGACAAACACTTTTTAGCCTGTTCAGACACTCCAATAAAATGGTTTGAACACAAATAGAATGTATTAATATAAGGCATTATTATGCTAGGACATATACCATTTTTTATGCGGCTCTAAAGGATGTTTTATGCGGCTCTAAAGGATGTTTTATATTTAAATAAAAACAATTTTTTTACCTCTTCTTCCGATTCTTCGTCGTTTTCTTCGCTGATTTTTTCTTGTTTTTCCGTTAATTTCCTTTTTGCAGGCTTCGCTTGCTTGGTCATGTTAATAATGTCGAAAAAACTAGGAAAAAATTCGAAAAATCTACCAAAAAAAAATTGTAAACACACCACACGTGAATTAATGTCAAAATGTAAGGTTAGAGTTCGGTGCGGATGAACTACTTGACTGGCAAAAGTTTTGTTTTTCTGTCAAAAGCATAGATTAAGGAACTATAGATCCGTCACTTCACCCTTCCCGCCAATAATTATTTTTCGCGAAAAGTGTGGTTATGTTTCCGCGTGCAAAGGAACTGCCAACATAATAATATTTAGGTTGGCAATATTCTTTCTAGAAATCTGCAGCTCCTCCTCTTACCCCTTCTAGGATTGTCCGTCAGAGGGCACATTATGACAAAAGTGACAGAATGTCGGTTATGACTCATAACTTGTGAGTTCCATTTTGAAAACTGAGGTTTGCCAAGGTTTTTAAAGTGATATTGTGATTATTCCTGTTCAAAAAATTGTGATTTTATCCGTCGATTACAATGGCCGAGAAACAAAGAGTTAGAGTGTGTTGTATTCAAAGCTTCGGAGACCGTGCCATGATCCCAACAAAAAAACGGGGAGACATCGTTTCCCCAAAGGCAATCCTGTAATTTTTCAGAAGTATAGTGAAGCCGTTAAACGCGAATAAACTAAGTGCTGATGAAATATATAACAGATTTTACGTGTGTGATAAATATTTTGCTCCAGAGGACATTTTGCAGACTGGAGGCAGAGGTCTTAGAGAGTGATGTCCCACACTTGCATTTGGACCCCATTTAACTATTTATACCTATGTGTTAAAACACCCTTTCCTTATTTCATCAAGTT
The DNA here is from genome assembly GCA_963921995.1 of Oxystoma pomonae. Lineage (NCBI taxonomy): Eukaryota > Metazoa > Arthropoda > Insecta > Coleoptera > Brentidae > Oxystoma > Oxystoma pomonae. Next base: position 67,134,692 of record OY998171.1, read on the forward strand.
TAGTATGGCTAATTTTTGTGGATATCAATAATAAGTTAGAAAACGTGACACTTGTGTATTCCAAACCAGGGGTATTAATATTATTTACACCAAGACTTTTTCTAATGTGTGGGTTTACCATAAATTGCCCCACAATATTTTTTTGGGATTAAAATTATTTTTTTCTGTTTCACAAATTTAGTTTGGAATACAAAAGAGTGGCATTTATTGTTTTTTATGTACTAAAAACAAGATATAAACATTTTAAAGAAAATTATTTAATATTTAAAAAAGCACAGACAAGATCATATTGTAATATTTTCTTTATTGTGAAAAATATAAACTAACATGTTTCGAAATATGCCATAATCTTTTATAATAAAACAACTAGAGGTTTTGTACTACAAGTGCATTATTATGGGTAATTTGTATTTATTTCTTAAAAATATGCTTTTTTATTTTAACTTAACATAAGTAACGATTTTGTTTTGTGCCTAGTAAAAAAACATATTTTTAAAAACTAAACACAAATTGCTTGCAAAGAAAGAACCCTACACAAATTACATTCGAAATGGCTATTGGCTAAATGCCATAATTTTTTTATATGTTGTAGTACTCAATAAACAAAGCACAAAAATAAAAAACCGAGATACGGAGCAGCTTTCTGCGATATGGAGCTTTAAAGTTGACGTGTTTTAAGGCTATATCTTTGGACATGTTCTAATTTTTTTTTCACAACTTTGTTGATTACCGCCAAAATAAAATAATTCGTTTCTGTATTTGTCCTGAATGAAACACCCTTTCCATCCTAGTAAAAATGTTCTTATATGGGTCCTTTGGTACACCAACCAACCGGCGGTAATCAACGAAGTTGTGAAAAAAAAACTTGCACCATGTCCAAAAATATAGCCTAAAAACACGTCAACGTAATCCTGCTCCCTATCTCGTTTTTTTTTATTTTTGTGCTTTGTTGATCGAGTACTACAAAATATGAAAAAATTATGACATTTAGCCGACAGCCATTTTCAATGTAATTTGTGCAGGGTCCTTAAAATAAAAGCAAAAATTTAAGCGAGCACCATCTAGTGGTCATATTACAAACTAAGAAAAAATCGATAGTACGGTTATCGCGAATTTAACCGTGAGTCATCTAGTGGTCGCATTACAAATTAAAAAAGAAAAATCAATATAAAAGTATGGTTATTGGTCGCGTGCATATCTGCGCAGACTCGCCAAACTCCAAATAGTTCCGAACCGTTTAACACGTAACTGTCGTATCTATTGTAGCTCCTTAACCTATGGTCAAAAGTGTGGTTAGAAGAACTGTCAAAAATGGTTGACGAAAGTACACGTAAAACTTTGTCCTCAATTCCTCTTTTAAAGACCAAAGCGGGTCCTCGAGACAAGGAACTATGGGTGGAAAGGCTCAAGGAAGAATATCAGTCACTCATCAAGGTAAATCATTTAGCAGATCCCGAGATATTCGGGGCTAAATTTAAGGGTGTTTTTGGGGGTTGTTTTACCATATGTTTGCTGTTTTTTTAAGGGTAATTTGTGTATTATGGAGAAAGAAATAAAACTGAATTCGTCGATTGTGTTTTAGTATGTTCAAAACAACAAAACAGCAGATAACGACTGGTTTAGACTAGAATCAAATAAAGAAGGAACTAAATGGTTCGGCAAATGCTGGTACATCCATGAATTGCTAAAATATGAGTTTGATGTTGAATTCGACGTAAGTAAACCCAAAAGCCGCAAGTTTTAATTTTTTTGCTGAATTTTTAACACTTTTAGATTGCCATTACATATCCTACAACTGCCCCTGAAATAGCCCTACCAGAATTGGATGGAAAGACTGCCAAAATGTACAGAGGGGGCAAAATTTGCTTGAGCGATCATTTTAAGCCATTATGGGCGAGAAATGTACCCAAGTTTGGAATTGCACATGCTATGGCACTTGGAGTAAGTATTGGGTTAAAATATTTTAAAAAATTACTTTAAACAAAGATTTTTTTTCTAATTTTGTGTTATTTTAGCTTGGTCCTTGGCTAGCAGTAGAAATTCCAGATTTAATAGCGAAAGGAGTAATAAACTATAAAGAAAAAGCAGAAAGTAAATAAATAGTAAAAGAAAGTTGATTAATATTGTTTTATTATTTTTTATAAAAAAAATATATTTTTAAATCGTTCTAATAAAGGTTTTTTTGTATTACTTTTAGTAAATTGTTTTGCGGTTAATTGTAAAAGGTATTATAGGTCTCGGTATAGGTAATGGTAAATTAAAAATAAAAGGATTAAAATTTGTTTACCATACAAATTTGCTGAAACGTTAGCACTTTGAGGAGAACCTAAAATTAATCAACCCACGATACAAATTCATGTACGTTGGGTTGCCTATCTACAAGGTACAATCTGTTTTGGTTTCCTCTCCCTCAGTGGGAGATTCTATTCGTTTTTGTTGGTTAACTTCTTCGAGTTGAATTGGTTTTCCATTCAGGTGGGATCTGTAAGCGAATGAGACATTATTGTCACCTGATTTAAGATGTCTGAACTGATCTGGGTTAGATTGAAATTTTTATGATCACATCCGCTGTCTCGGAAACGTCAAAAAAACGCTAAAAATGGCAGAACTGAAGTGACGAGTGGTTTGTTGTGTTGTTTGTGGAATTTTTGTTGACTTTATACGCGAAAAACTCGATTTTTTTCAAAGGAAAAAATGGATTTTTGTGTGCCAGCGAGTACCCCATTGTTCCCCCTGTAAGGTAAGCCACTTTTCGATCTATAAACATGTGTATAGAGAGTTCCTTTTGGGATGATTAGAAGTAGAGCAGACTTTTGCTGTAAAGACTGTTTACTACACACACCGCAAGTTCATCATCAGCACAGGCCTTTGCATGACATTTTTTTTACATCAGCAAGAAAAAACAACGAGAAAAAGCGTGGAAAACCAACGGTAATTATGTAGTATACGGTTTTCTGCCATTTTTGCTTTTTTTTGAAAAATTCTTTATGGGGGCACCTTCTAGGGTCCCTAGGACCCCAAATCCGTCTGCGCCGGTTGGTTTTTGTTTTTGATTTTTTTTGTTTTTTTTAAATTTTTTTTCACTAAAACCAACGAAACCAACACAGTCCAACCCAACCTAATTCAAACCAACCCAAAACAATTAAAAAAACACTTAACAACCCCCCCTGGGCACCCTTTTTTCTCGTTAAAAAAAAAAAAAAAAAATCGGGCGCAGGCGGATTTGGGGTCCTAGGGACCCTAGAAGGTGCCCCCATAAAGAATTTTTCAAAAAAAATCAAAAATGGCAGAAAACCATATACTGCATAATTACCAAACCAACAAATGATTATGTTTCCATAGTTACCTAAAAGCATTGTTATGGCTATTCTCCTCTACAAATTGAAAAATAAGTTTTTATAGCAAATGTGCTGTAATTTTGTCCTCAGAGCAATATAAACACCCAATATCGCACCTAATGTTAGCATGGAAATAAATCTCTTGGCAAGTAATTTCGCCCAATTAAAAACTGTTTTTAACTAGATTTTTCAGGCTCCAGTGCTCACCATTAATTGTTCTTTTTTTAAGCATCTCTCTTATAAAAATATATATAAGAGCCTCTTTCTTCCTGTGTAATAAAATAAAAGTATTGTGGATACCCCTATCTATATCCATTTAAAGCTAGAAACACCCAATGCATCGTTTTCATGCATCAAATTTTCTAATAACAGGCTAAAATGAGACACAATTTTTATCTTGTGAAAACTAAATTTGATGCATGGAAAAGTTGCATCGTGTGTTCCTAGCTTTAAAGAGATTAAATATCTGATAAAGTTGGGCAGACTTTCTTACAAAATAATTTTTGCTGTAGCTTGGAAAACTTTTCAGGTCTTGTACTTTTTTGACAACTTGACAAATGAAAGGTGACAAAAAATAGCTCTCAAAATCATATGATAGCTAGCCAATTTCAGCAACAAAAACTCACCAAAATTCAAAATATACATTTTCATTAAGAAAAACATAGAACATTCACAGTTTAGGCTCTTAAATGGTTTCCAAAAAAAATTTCAATGTTCCACATTTTCATTATCAAAATAATTGTATCTTCTTATACCTATTTAAGAAGAAGAAGTTGAAATCATTTTGATAAGGATTCAATTCAATCCATTTTAAATTAAATTTTGTGGTAGAAATGGAACATTGAACCAATCTGGCAAGAGTTGTAAAAAATTCTTGGCAGGACCTACCTATGTTTTAGGACTAGGCGGGACCTATATTAAAGATTCTGTTGGGTTCCACCTACAAACAATGTATTTTTCAGGTCCTGCTGGTTCCTGACCTCAGTACTGACAGGACCAGGCAGGACCTAGAATATAAGCCGTTTTAGCAGCAGGTGTACGAAATTTGAGGATTGGTTCACCTCTCATGGAGAATTCAATTTCTTTATACTTAGAACACAGAAATTTCCTCAATGATAGCAATCGAGGGGGATTTTAGGGTGCTCTAGTTTCCAAACTATTGTATTACTATTTAAATAAAAAAATTTCTTTCAGAGAAAAAGCAAATATGAATATTTTCCAAATATTTAAAAAAAAAACATAAAAAAGATTCAAATTTATTTTGTTTGCAGCTATATAAAGTCATTGATTGTTACTGTTTGCGTTAATTTTCTGCTATACAACAAATGCAATTTTTCTTCTCAACAGCATTTAACAAAAAAGAAATGTAAGAAATCTAGATTTAATTATTATATAAATTTTGAAAAATTTTTGTCAACCACTTAAAATTTTCACCTCTGGTGTAAGTATTTTGGGAACAAATTAAGAATTAAGGCTAGATCTCTCAAAGTTTAAAATAACATTCATATTTTTTTTACTTCCATTGGTAGATAAAGGAATTTTTTAATTTGGTCAGGGACACTCAGGGAAAAGTCAAGGAATGTTGGCAAAGAAAATCTGTGGACACCCTGTTAGGTAGATAAATAAATAGGTAATAAATCTATTTGCATCAGATAGGTCTTGAGATAGTTCCACTTGGAAAAACATTTTTGTTATTGTTATCCACAAAAATATATAATATGTAGGATTTCTATTTGGTGGGTATGGTGTAAAAAAATAGTTTGGATGGTTCTCAGGGAAACATCAAGGAATGTTGGCAAAGAAAATCTGTGGACACCCTGTTAGGTAAATAAATAAATAGGTAATAAATCTATTTGCATCAGATAGGTCTTGAGATAGTTCCACTTGGAAAAACATTTTTGTTATTGTTATCCACAAAAATATATAATATGTAGGATTTCTATTTGGTGGGTATGGTGTACAAAAATAGTTTGGAGGGTTCTCAGGGAAACGTCAAGGAATGTTGGCAAAGAAAATCTGTGGACACCCTGTTAGGTAAATAAATAAATAGGTAATAAATCTATTTGCATCAGATAGGTCTTGAGATAGTTCCACTTGGAAAAATATTTTTGTTATTGTTATCCACAAAAATATATAATATGTACGATTTCTACTTGGTGGGTATGGGGTAAAAAAATAGTTTTGATGGTTCTTTGTTTAATCGAGTGTTTAACACTTCTTATGGCAAAATTTTTGTGAATGAAAAAATAATTATTTTTATGGAAATGTTAGCATTTAATTAGCATTCAATTTTCTTGACCATTTAAATCACCCTACCATTTTTCTGGACCATTATATATATTCTTAACAGAGGTCCATGGAGCTGCACCCCCCATTTGACCAATTAAAAAAAAACATTTTTAGATTTATGTGCTCTTTATGTGCCAAAATCAAAATTTTTGTGTTCAATCAGAAAGTATTTTTTTCAATTAAAAATGGGGGGGTGCGAGCTCGACAACAAGCCACACCCCCCTCCCCACCACAAATCAACACTTGACATCACACGCTCCTAGTCCTAGAGTCACTGCAAATCTGCGGCAGATAGCGCTATTTTCTTTTTTATGCCAGGGGGGGGGTGTACAGCTCGACATGTGCATATTTCAGAAAAAAGCTTGGAAGTGCTATTTATGTGTTATTTATGTGATGGATTTTAAATTTTCATATTTAATCAGAACCCAACCCAAGTGATTAAGCACAAAAGTTTTGTTTTTAGCACATAAAGAGCACAAAAATCTTTTTTTCAAATCGGTCAAAGGGGGGTGCACCTCTACGGAGCTCCCTAACAGATAGCTAGCAGTGCAGGCCATATATTGGAAAGTACAAGAGCACAATATTTTGTGACTTGGCATTTAATTAACACTAATTTTTTCAATCATAAAATCTTTGCACTGCTAACTTTAGGGACGTGGGTTTAGCTCTATGGTTTCGAAGTCGGCACCTCAGATTAATAAAAAAAAGTTAGTGATATTATTTTTATCATAATTATATAAACTCTTATTTGCAATGCAACTTTTTTGGGACCTAAATAAAGAAAACCACTTGTTAAACAACTACTTCGAGAACTACTTCTTTTGGTGAAGGCATCAAGGCCAGGTATTGATTTTGTGTGGTTTAAAATATACAATTTTTCCTTATTCTCCCCTACTAATTTGATTAAAAATGTAAAATAAGTGGAGCTGATTCATCATATGGAATTTCCTATGAAAAGAAAAGTCTGGCCTGAAGTTGTTATTGACGCTTTTGTTGTGTGTATACTTGCATAGAGGAGTAAAAAAGGGTGTAGTGATTTGTTCTTTTGTTTTCATTTTATTAATTAATTATAATATAATTGCTATTGCAAATGTTGTGTTATTTTTTTTGTGAACATATTTGTGTGTTTGGCGATTTTGTAGAAGAAATGACACTGATGAGAGGTTGTCTTTTTTGTCAGGTAAAAGCATGTTTTGAATTTGCCCATCAGGTACAAATCTATAATTAAATATCTGAACTTGCATATACAGGGTGGATTCTTTAAATGGAACAGTGCTTCTAGAGGCTTTAGGGAAGAGGTTTTAAAAAAAGTTTAAAGCGAATCTTTAATGATTTTTTATGAACTTTACGCCCATGATAAAAAAAAAATTTAGGGCCCCCAAGTGGAGGCCCAGGGCCCACCAACTATTTTTTTTTAATAAGCAGGTACCACTTGTGGTACCTTTTTGGAAAGCTTATTAAAAAAGAAATTTAATCCATGAGTTGTTTTTGACATCGGTCAACCAATGTGTCAAAAATTTAAAAAAATATATTTTTTTGTAAATGTGTTTTAGCTTCAAAATAAACTACATATTTCTCTATTTCCTAAGCAGAATAAAGAAAATACCACACAAGAACACTATTAGCGGCCCATTTGGAGGCCGTCACTAAAGGCCTACCAACATTTTTTTCATGAGGGGGTACCACTTGTGGCACCTTTTTGGAAAGCTTGTTAAAAAGGAAATTCGGTTAAATAACTTTTTTTGACATCTGTCAACTCATGTGTTAAAAATTTTAAGAAACCTATTTTTTGTCAATTGTTTTAGCTTCAAAATAAATTACATATTTCTTTATTTACTAAGTAGAATGAAAAAACTACCACACAAAGATGTTATTGGCGCCCTATTTGGGGGCCCAGCTTAGTTACCTTTTTTTAAAATTTACTAGATATTAGATAAAAGGGACATAAATTCAAATCACACCTCGATTTTCTTTTTCACTCAACCATCCTTAACGACAAAAAAAGGTTTTTTTTAAATTTATTCGAATTTCTTTTTTAACAAGTTTTCCAAAGAGGTGCCACAAGTAGTACCTCCACATGAAAAAAATGTTGGCAGGCCCTGGGTCTTCAGTGAGGGCCCCCAAATGAGTCGCCAGTAATGTCCTTGTGTGGTATTTTCTTTATTCTGCGTAGAAAATAGATAAATATGTAGTTTATTTTGAAGCTAAAACAATTGACAAAAAGTAAGTTTTTTTTTTAAATTTTTGACACATTGGTTGACAGATGTAAAAAAAACTAGTGCGTTAAATTTCTTTTGTAACAAGCTTTCCAAAAAGGTGCTACAAGTGGTACCTGGTGGTAGCTTTTTTTAAAACCTCTTCCCTAAAGCCGCTAGAAGCACCGTTCTATTTAAAAAATCCACCCTATATATTCATCTGGGCATGAGCTTGAATAAGACATAATTGATTTTATAATAAACTAGCTGAAGACCCTGCAGGTTTTACCAGTTTTTTGCCGTTTTTTTGCTTTAAATGATTATAACTTTTGTTCCCGTGAACCGATTTTAATGAAATAAAGCCTGTGTCCTTCCAGGGAGTCCAAATAATCGAGTAGTAAAACTCCCATCAAAATCCGTTCAGTAGTTTTTGCGTAATACTGGAACAAACACAGAAAAACAAAGGAACAAAAATTATGAAAATTGAATTTTCGGTATCTATATGGTTTGGTTAGTGAAGCTAAAGAAAATTCAATGTACAGAAATAGTCTTTCTAGAGATTTATTATATACTGGAGAACAAAAAAATGCAACACCATGTATATGGATATTATTTGAATGAAAATTATTTGTGTGTATACCTTATCTCAAACGAAATATTTGATAAATTTGTTTTCTTCTAATCTTTCCTTTTTTCACAGATTTTCTATTAATTTTCAAAAACAACCAACACATAAAAGACCTTTTTTGAAAATTTTAAATAATTTTTCTCGTAGTGTTTGGTCTTTTTGGATTGCTTACAGTTTACTTAAAAAATAAAAATGTCAAGAGTTCGCGGTCGCCAACAATTTGATCATTTAAACGACTTCGAGAAAGGACGCATCGTGGGCATCGTGGCTGGTTTTGGTTTACAGGAAATTGCAAGAAGGGTTAATGCCAATCTATCAACAGTGTTAAGAGTTTGGAGAAGGTGGTCTAATGATGAGATTTATAGACGTCGTGCGGGTTCTGGACGCTCTAGATTATTGCAAGGTCGTGATTTACGGCATCTCAGACTTCTTGCTCTCAGAAATCGACGAGACAGTATACGCCAAGTAAGAAATGTTCTAATTGCAGCTACAGGACGAGTGTTTTCAAGGATGACAGTTAATCAAAGATTGCTTGGTATGGGGCTGAGGGCTTACCGACCGCTTTTGGTGCTACCTTGGACCCCACAACATAAGGCTCGCCGCTTGGAGTGGTGCAGAGCTCGGCAAATCTGGAATGACGAATGGAATACCATAAGCTCCAGCGGCGAATCCAGGTTTTGTTTAGGCGGCCATGATGGACGCATGTGGGCTAGGCGAGTTCGTTGAACGTGATACAGCAAGACAGCAAAGTATCATGATATGGAGTGCTATATGTTTAGGAAGCAGATAACCTCTAGTCTTTATCAACAGCAATCTGACTGCTTGCCGATATATCGATGAAGTGCTGCAGCCAGTTTTACATCCCTACCTACAAACTATCCCAAATGCGATCTTTCAACAAGATAATGCCAGACCGCATATTGCTCGTGAAACAATGGACTTCTTACATGAACTTGGCATAGAGACTTTGGAATGGCCAGCAAGATCGCCTGACTTGTCGCCTATCGAACACGTATGGGATATGATAGGGCGCAATCTTAGTCGATTACCACGTCCCCCTGGAAACTTAGATGAAATGCCGTAAGGAAAATTTGGATGAGTGTTCCTCAATATGATATAGACCATCTTATTTTGTCAATGCTCAATAGAACAAACGAGTGCATAAATAACCGTGGAGAAGCCACTCATTATTAATTTTTTGATGATTATCATGGAGGAATCTTCTTGGAAATGTAATCAATTACGAAGGGCATCCTAATGTATAACTATATAAATAAATCACTTTAAAAATATTTGTCCTTTCTGGTGTTGCATTTTTTTTGTTCTCCAGTATATGTATAGGGGAAATTCAATTTTTTGGAGTCGATTATCAGAGAGGCCCTTAAGCCCTTTTCTTACGGACGCTGGTGGTACAGGGGCGCGTTCAGCGGCGGCTGGAGCCAAACCAAAATTGGCATTAGCCGTTCAGAAATGGCTCCAGCTTGCCAAAAGTGGTTAGCATATACCGTTCAAGATCGGCTGAAGCCATACCAGTTTTGGAGGAACTCGTAAGCGTCGCTAGAATTGGCATCGCTTGTTGTTATTGGTCCGCGGGCGAGGCCAACGAAAAAAAATTCAGTTGCGAGGTTTTCCTAACCTAACAAATTGAAGAAAATTTAGAAAATCATTTGAAAATGAAAAGTGCTACACGTTTCTCCATTTTTTCTTGCATACAATGACTTGTGTAGACGCCACACTTGTGGATTGTGAGGAGAATGCGTTTATTTTGCGTACAGAAGGTAGGAACCTACATCTGTTTAGAAAAAGCTATCAAATGGCCATGGCTTAAAGTTCCGACAGTCCCTTTCCATTTTAAACAGACTGTCCGTGCCTAGCAAAAATACCAAAGATACGACAGTCGGCTTTGCGCGTTCAAAGTTGGTTCGGCAATGTCAATGCCATTTTGAGTGGAAGGGGTAAAACCATATATGTATGAGGTTAAATATAAGCCCTTCCCAAGCCAAACTTGTAAGCAAGATCTAAAATCTAGCAGGCCATGGAGCCGTCTTAGCTCCGCGCCTATGTACATGCGCGAAAATTTTACGAGGCGGCCGGTTTCGCGACCTTCGTCTTCGCTCTTCTGTCGAGACGCCATTTTTGTTGATTTTTTTTGATCACACATTTTCGTTTATGCAAATTTTTTTATTGTGATATTTTTAATCTTTGGTTACGCGAAAGTTTTTAGGAGTTATAATAAAAACTGTTTATATCTCGGAGCTTAAGATGTCGCCGCATAAAAAGACGTGATGTGTTTGTTGATGCCGCCAAACAACAAAAGTGAAGTTCGGATCCACAGGTTGGTAGCTATTTTTTGTTAAAATTTGAAGGAAAAAAAGTGAAAATACCTAAAAATTATTTCTATTCATACAATTATTTATTTAAAAATAGAAATAACTAATTTTCTAAAAACTTAAACAAATAGAAAAATTTTGACAAATGCCCAGGTGTCTTTCTGGATTTTGGTTGGTTAACCGATGACGATGGCCGCGCATGTTCAGAGCTGCTAAGCTTTGACGCCAGAAAGAGACAATATAGAGTCATAAAAGAGTAAAAGAGAAAGGTATAGGCATATATATAGGACATCCTGCTTACAAAGTTGTGCACGCCAAAAGCATTGCAAGGGCGTATATTTAAGTTCATACATATATGGTTTTACCCTCTTATTGTCTCTTTCTGGCGTCAAAGCTTAGCGGTTCTGCACATGCGCATCAATCGTCATCGGTTAATCAACCAAAATCCAGAAAGACAGCTGTGCAGTTGTCAAAATTTTTCTATATGTTTACGTTTTTAGAAAATCAGTATTTTCTATTTTTAAATAAATAAATATATGAATAGAAATAATTTTTAGGTATTTTCGCTTTTTTTCCTTCAAATTTTAAGAAAAAATAGCTACCACCCTGTGGAACTTCACTTTTGTTGTTTGGCGGCATCCACAAACATAGCACGTCTTTTTATGCGGCGATATCATAAGCTCTAAGATAAATAAATAATAAAATAAACAGTTTTTATTATAACTCCTAAAAACTTTCGCGTAACCAAAGATTAAAAATATCACAATAAAAAAATTTGCATAAACGAAAACGCGGAAAACGACTATGTGTGATCAAAACAAATCAACAAAAATGGCGTCTCGATCGAAGGGCGAAGACGAAGGTCGCGAAACCGGCCGCCTCGTAAAATTTTCGCGCATGTGCATAGGCGTGGAGCTCCTTGGCCTGCTAGATTTTAGATCTTACTTACAAGTTTGGCCTGGGAAAGGCCTATATTTAACCTCATACATATATGGGTAAAACCGTTTTTGGTTTGGCTCAAGCCGCCGCTGAACGCGCCCCAAAAAAGAAATTATGAAACTACTTTAGTTAGTTTATTTAAGGGAAAGAAAGACAAAAATATTGAGATTGTTTTGATAAAAATAATCCCGCAGAATATCCATACATTTTAACATTCTGTTTTTCCCCTTCTTAAAAGCATATGGTTAGCCCCTATTAGGCCTCCCTTTATTTTTTAAAATTATGTTTATAATACTGTTAAGACAAGTGTACTCTCCAGCATACCAATATCCACTTTCACTTATTTTTTATAATACTTTTTTTATTATGTAGGTGACGTTTTTTTGAGATTAATTCATTGTTTTTGTTTATTTTGAAATTTTATCAGTAAAACATAGTTTATTCAACTCCTTTTGTTAAATGACATAACAGTTCCTATTAAGATTTAAATGAAAAGTTTTTGTTGACCAATGAAATTAAAAATTAAAAAGTATTGACCATTGACCCGTTAAACCCAATGATAGACGGATTGAGTTTTTTATCGGTGATATCGGGAAGCGAGAGTTATTATAATAGGTGGGTAATTCTAGTTTTTTAAATCGATACACCTTAAAAATGAAGAAGCAAATAAATGTTGCGAAACGTTGGCATTTCAAAAAAAGGACGTTTCATTAACAAGATCCCTCAACCCATAAACCTAGACCTTCAAAAAAAATTATTTTTAGCGACAGTACACTTTTGTGAAATAGTAGTACAGGGTTCGATAGTTCTTTTCTAGGGTGCCGAAATAATGTGTATTGAAAAACAAGCACAATGGCTAGTAAATGAGAGCGAAAGAGATAATAAACTTGAAAACCGATACGCTGTTGCCGATGTCACCCACAATTAACTAAAAGAGTCCCAATTAAGATCCCGTCAAATTTAACGATAACTGTTGTCTTCAAAGGGCGTAAAACAGTGATTATGAGTATTTTCTTATTTTTGTTTGAAATTAGAATCAGCTAAATGTATTAAAATGCCCATATATATCCACAAACCTTTACTACCGATTAACGTTGCTCTTTCAATAAAGCATCGAAAAGCTTAGAACATTGAACTACTAGAAGGAGTCTGGTCTGTATGGTTACACCGGTTGTTTGAGTGCAACATCTACAGTGGGGAAAGGCGAGAAAGAAATTTGTGTTGCCAATTTTAATAACAGAATTATGCAACAAAAAACTTATTAAATTTGGATTCAGTTTTGACGCTTATTCTTTAATTAATTAATGAGTTTTAAGATATATGTTGAAAAAGCTAATATACACAATACATTAATACTCACAACCTATTTAAAACTTTCGACGTTTTTTGAAAATTTAATGTGTTTTCCTCACGAAAGTAAAAAGAAAAGTGGAATGATAATAGCCCCTAAGAAATTTCACAAAAATGACCGCCTTATGCAGGTGACAGTTATGAGCCTAAAAGAACGTAGTCACATCAATCAAATCGATTTGACATTATTTTTTGTTTTTGGTGTGTCTTTTCCACAATCAGTAATTGGTATTTTTTACCATGATTTCTCATAATATATTAAAATTTTGTTTTTTAAAATTTTTGTTAATAGAAAAAGTAAAGTTATATCATTTTTAGATGGGTTTCAAGTTCCCCTGTAAACATGATATATATTTGCCTGCTTTTTTTATTAGCCACACACTTGTTTGAACCAAAACAAAAGTTACTAGGATGTTACTCCGTTGTTTTTTTAGTCAAAATAAAGTTTTTTCGTTTTTTTTGTCTATTTTTGCTAAAAATATAGTGTTTTGATTTGTTCAGTGCTGTTATACAACCGGAATGACTAGTTTTTTGCCTTCCATAAGTGATGTGCGATAACCCTTTTTATTATTAGCCTCAGAGTTAGGGGAATTTTGTCAATACCAACTTATTTAGGCTCACAAATGTCAAGTACATGTAGCGGTCATTTTATTTACAGGATATTATCATTCCACTTTTGTTTTTACTTTCGTGGTTTTCCTTAAACATCTTTTTTAGTCAATGTGGCAACATTGATTGTTTATTGCGGTTTCTCGATTTTTCCTGAAATGTCATTATTGTTTTGAAAGTGAAAGTTTCAGCACTTGTCAATAGTGTTTTTTTGATATTTTTGTGAAAAGCTTGTGGCGAAAAATGGTTCCAAAGTGTATTATTATATGCAAGTTGAAACAGAAGCCGGGGGACCGCAGTATTTCGTTTCACAATGTACGTTAAATATTAACTAAATATTAGGTTAGAATTCGTTATATTTGGCCATTCTTGGTAAACAAAGGCAGGAAATCTGTGTTGCCGGCTTGTTATTAATTTCAGTGTAAATAGGGATTTCCATAGCACTTTTTTTATTTTTATAGTTGATTACATTTTTAGGTTTTTTTTTATAGAAACATAGATTTTTGAAGGTATTTTAAATAATTTTAAAAACAGGGTAAAACGTATTAGGTTAACATGACAACAATGGGATGAAGATGTTGAACTCAAACACCCTGCCCTAGGTCTGAAAAAATGCGCCTTCTAGTAGTTCAATGTTCTAAGGCGAAAAGTCTGAGCCTGTTTTTCAATTTCAATTCAATTCAATTTTTTTTTCAATTCAATTAATTTATTTTCTATGAATGTCTATTGATACATAGGATCAATATACTTTTAAATATTACAAAACTTACATTACTATCTAATACTAATATGGCTATTTTTAAAAATTTAAAAATTAGATTTTTATTTTATTTTATTTAAAAAAAAAATAATAAACAAGCAAATAAAAATATTTTACGTTACATTTAAATAATGATAAAATCTTACATTATCAAGCTAAAATATATTAATTAAATTATATTAAAATTTTGACAACTTTGACAGCTGCTGCGGCAGTATTTAACAACCACTACCACTCATCGATTTTACCAGAGTTTTTGGAACACATTAAAAACTGTCACATGTAAAAAAATTTAGACATGAGAAAAAATAAAAAATTTGGTTTAATTTTACAAAATAAGTGTTTTATATATTGGAAGTTGGTAATATTTTATTATTTTTCAAATTATTTAATCCAAAATTCTCTAAAACTAACCATAAAAATAGCCACAACCATAACGAAGTGGATTCGTCGCTTACGACAGTGGTAGTGGTTATTTACCACAATGGAATGACGTTTAGCTATTGCGCAGACGCAGTAATTACCACAACCACTACGTGTAAGTGTCAAATAACAAAACTTTCAAAAAATTTTAAAATTCAAAATATAAAAAAAAACACGTTAAATAAACAAGCAAATCAACATAGTTTATGTTACATTTAAATAATTATAAAAACTTACATTATCAAGCTAAAATAGATTAATAAAAGTAACAAAACAATTAAAAGAAATTTTAAACTGGAAAGAACAACACGATAAATAAACAAGCAAATAAACATATTTTACCCTACATTTAAATAATGAAAAAATCTTAAATTATCGAGCTAAAATACATTAATAAAAAATAACAAAACAATTAAAAAAATTATTTGTAGAATGCCTTGCAGAAATTTAATTTTAATTTAAAAACTCACTATAGGAATAAAACGCTTTTTCTATTAAATATCTTTTTAAGGTCTTACAGAAGATGCTTTCGTTTTTAATAATTTTTAATTAAATAGGCAACGCCTTGTAAAATTTTATTGTACTATAATCTCGAGGTTTTTCATAAAAAGCATTGTGATGTTTTGGCAAGGGCAAAATATCGCCATTACATGTTTTATAACCTTGTAGATATAGACACTGGGGATTGTTAATAGTTATAGCTTTTGCAGGACGTTTTGGTATTGATGTTAAATATAATTTTTAACGTCCTTTTTTGTAAAATAAAAACTCTGTTTATAGTGGAACAATTTCCCGAGGCTATTATATTGTAGCTGAAATGCGAGTACCCTAGAGAATAGTAGACTCTTGGTAAATCTTTTGTTGCTACGAATTGTTTCAGTTGTCTTAAAGCATAGCATGTGCTTAGAAGTTTTCTACAGACATACTCAGTTTGAGTTTCCCAGCAAAGCCTTTCATCCATATGATTACCCAGGAATTCACAGATTTTGTAAAGTTCATATCTTGTGGTAAATGTAGATTTGGACATTCGCGCCTTTTTGAGAAATACATTATTTCTGTTTTGCCGACATTTAAAATTAGCATGTTTTTAAAGCACCAATCTGTAAAACCTCAAGCTCAGTTAGGGATGTAGCTGAAATAAGCAATGTTGTGTCATCAGCGAAAATCGTGCCCTTGTTATGTTGGACAAGATCATTTGTGGAAGTACTCTTAGCTCTATGTTCGATAAAAATAGTCTAAGCAGTTTCAAAGGTAATTCGCTTTCTACACTCCGATGTAAAGATAAGAGGCCAAATATAATCGGGTTTGACTTCTGATTTTGATGAAATTTGACGTGTAGATATAGATTATATTTGTCAAAGCAACTTCCGAAGGACTTGCTCGATCTATCCTCGGTTAGACCTCAATGCCGGTTAACAAATGAGGAAGTCGCGGTAGAGGTTCAGCCAATAAAGCTTCTAATCAAAGACAATTAGTTCTACAAACATGCCGCTAAACAGTCTGTGAATTTAAACTTGGTGGTTTGTTGCTGGTCTATTTCTTGTATCAACAAAAAATGTTGGATTTGGAAACAAATTTTCTTTTATTAAGGGCTGTAGTTTCTTCCCAGATTTTTAAAGACTATTTCGCCAGACAGCCATTCCAGCATAACGGACGGGACACTTTGATACTTTTAAATTAAAAAATTGCCATTAGGTGCTGCAAATCTGTTAACGCTGTTACCAAAAAATAAATACATTAATAGTACTGAAACAATTCAAATGTAAACGTATTTTTTAATCTACTTTAGTAAGTTGGTAAAAAGCCTTTTAATATGCGTAACGGACTGACAATCAAAAAGAAGCATACCTTCATTCATTTTTGTATTATTTATTTATCTGCCAATATAACCGTAAAGTTAAAATCACACTTAAATAATATTTTTTGTTGTTGTTACCGAGTATTTTATTATTTTTATTAATTGTATAAGGAATAAATAAAGTAGGCTTGCTAGTATTACCAAGATTTATTATATTTATATTATTTTTGGTAAAAGAACCTCAACTGGATGAAGATGATGACGATTGTCGAAGCACCAAGAAGACCAAAAATTATCCGTCATAGAATCAATTCTTTGGAGGAGTACGACGATGTAGATTTTAAAAAGAGGTTTTAATTATCTAAAGAGACATGCGAAATTGGGCACGAGGAAATTCGACAAGGGTTGGAAAACTCCATGCACAGACCTAAGTTTTATTGTCACACCGAGCTCACGCGTCCTAAAAGTCATGGTCCACCCTAATATCTCATAAGATAAGATAATACTGTATATTTTAGCAAATTTGAATTTTTGTTCATTCTGTTTCCAAAAATTCCTAATATGATTTTCTTTATGTTTAACTCATATGTCTTATGAAGATGGTTTGGGAGATGATTAGGTGTTTTTGGAAAAGCTCTATTTAAATTTTCCAAAATATACAGGGTATCTCATTTAAAAAAAGTATCGTCGCCGCCCTAGCTCCGCCTCCTTAATGACGAGTGCGATGCGACTTTTTTGTAAACCATTTAATTATGTGAAATTTTACTTCTGGTTTTGGAGATATTAGGGTGGACTCGAACTTTTGGGACTGCCTGTATACTGTATATCTTTGGGTTTCTGACAATTCTGAACATTTTTTTTTGTAGCGTCTGGCTGGTCTGTCTGTAGCTAACCCTGTTATCTCAAAAACTACTTGACTGATTTTTATCAAAGTTGGTGACTATGCTTGGTTTGATAAAGATATGGTTAAAATAATCAAATCTACAGCTAATCCAACAGCTCAGGATGACAAACAGAATAAGTTTCTTAAGTGAAGATAGCTGCTGGTACACTGACGGATCCAAAATGCCTTCAGGCGTTGGATCCGGAGCTTATTGCAGCCGGGAAAATATCAGGATTATACATAGTCTTGGACGAATGGCTAAAATTTTCCAGGCGGAACTCTTCGCCATTGAAATGAGCGTACGTTGGATGATACATCATAACTGGCGCAACAGATCAATAAAGATACTCTCCGACAGTCAAGCGGCCCTTAAGGGTCTTGAATCCTTTAGGTGCTTATCGAGAACCGACACACTGAACACCCTAGAGCGAATGAATGAATGAAACTTTATTTGCAAAATACAACAATAATTGTACAAAACATTGTGAACAACGATAATTATACAATTCAGTTTAAGCATTGTCAAAATTTTTTCATTTACCTGTTAAGTTGAGATTCTTAGGTTAAATTTGTAGGTACATTTTTTAAAAAGTACTTATAAAAGACCATTTTAATTATTGTTACCTATTTCTATAAAATTACATTTTGTTCTGTACGATTTTATTAACTCAATTGTGATGTTGCTAACAAGACTACAATTGCGTTGTTAATAATAATTGTGCCCCAGTCAAAGTCCAGGAACTCTTGGATTTCATAAGGGCTTATGTGGTGCAAAACATATTTTATTTTAGCTTTGAATTTGCTTGTGGGTAGAAGTTTAATTTCATCTGGGACAGAGTTGTAAAGTTTAATTGATAGAATTTTAAAATTTTTTTCTGTGTATGTTAGTCTATGCTGGGGAATTATGACTCGATTTTTGTTTCATGTGTTATATGAATGCACTGATTGATGCGTTTGAAGATTTAAAAGGTTTTCTTTAGCATATTGAAGAGCTTGCTGGATGTAGATTGCTGGAAAAGTTAGTATTCTTAATCTTTTAAAATAAGGTCGACAGCTCTCTCTTTGGTTAATGTTTGCTAAAATTCTGATAGTTTTTTTTTGTTGTTTAAAGATTGTTAACCATCCTGAATTTTGTCCTCAAGACAGCGCGCCATACATGATAAGACTTTGAAACATGCCCATGTAAGCAATTCTCCCGAAGTCTGCTGTGGTTTGCTGCATAATGTTCCTAAGTAGGAAATTTATACTGGCAAGTTTATTACTTAGTACCGTAATGTTAGGTTTAAAGAATAATTCCCTGTCTAGAGTGATGCCTAGAAATTTTGTTTCTGTTTGTGTGGTAGATTTTTGTTTTTTCAATGAAAATCAATATTGACAGTTTTTGATAAGTTTAGTGATAAGGAGTTTGAGTCAAACCAATTTTTTACTTGTGTACTTAGTTCTGTGTTTTTAATTTGTGCTTTTTCTATATTTTTTGATGTGAATTATAGTATGCTTTGTCGTCGGCAAATTGAATACATTTACCATTTTCTAGGCACCATGGAAAGTCATTGGCATAGATAATAAATAGTATAGGTCCAAGTATTGACCCCTGTGGTACCCCTGAGAGTACCGTTCTTACAGATGACCTTAATCCATTTGTTTCTGTTCGTTGTTGCCTCTTCATAAGGTAAGCAGCTAGAAAACTGTAAGCATTTCCACGTATTCCATATGCTTCGATTTTGTCAAGAAGCGTTTTGTGACAGACACAGTCAAATGCCCTCGAGAGGTCGCAGAATGTAGCCACGGTACCCTCTCCTCTCTCAAAGGCATCAACTGTCTGTCACAAAACTAAGTATGGCCTTGTTTGTGTTTAATTTTTTGCGGAAACCAAATTAAGTTTTTGAAAGTAAGTTTTTTTTATTTAGAAAGTTCATTAATCTAGTTGTGTATGACAGTTCTATAATTTTTGAGAGTGTGGGTACTATAGAGATGGGCCGGTAGTTGTTTAAATCTGTTTGTTGCCCTTTATTTTTATATATTGGTGTTACTCTGGATGTTTTTAATTTATTGGGAAATTGTCCTGTGCTGAAACATAGATTTATAATTTTTGTTAGCGGTGTTAGAATCCCTAGTTTTATTTCTTTTAAGAGTTTATTGCTATGCCCAAATATATCTCTTGCATTGCTATTTTTTAATTTTGTTATGTATTGTGAGACTTCCTCTTCGATAACTACCGAGAGAAATAAACTGTTTTGAGTTGATATTTTCTTATTTAAAAGATCTAACGGGTTTTTCTTTGCTGTAGGTAATTTTTTAGATATTTCCCTGGGTATGTTAATGAAGAAATCATTAAAATCATTTGGATCTATTTTTTTAATTTTGCTATTTTTATATTTCTTTTTTTTGTGCGAGTTAAAAAACTGACACATATCTTTTTGTTTGTTTTTGGAGTTTAGGATCTTAGTTTCAAGACACTTTTTTTTTGTGTTCATTTAATTTTATTTTATAAAGTTGTCGTGCATTTTTTATTGGTTCAGAGAGGTCGAACTTATTTTGTTTAGCAAACCTTATTAGAAATAGTAAGTTGTTCCTAATATTTTGTAATTCTCTTGTGTACCATGTTTTTCATTTATTTCTGACTTGTATTGTTTTTGTTTTTAAAGGTAGATACTTTTCAATTTTCGAGTTTAATGTTATCATAAAATGATCAAGACTCTCATCAATATTACTGAAGTTTTCTAGCCTGCTCCAGTTGTAATTCTGCAGAGACCTTACCATTTCAGTGATTTCAGTTTCTTTAAACACTGTGTCGCTGGTATGGATTCCGGGACATTCTGGGCATCGATAAAATGAGACTGCCGACCAGCTGGCGCGTAAAGCTGCCTCTGCCGTCTTTATGGGCCCCGAATCCGCCCTTGGAATAGCATACAACACAATCAACACTTTGGATGGAAAACAAGTTCCACCAATACTGGAGAGAATTTCCGGGACTGGCACATTCCAAAGAGTTCATTACAGAACCCTGCAGGAAGAGGGCCTGGACAATGGTTGATCTATACACCGGACACTGCAAGCTGAAAGTACCATTACACAGAATGGGTCTAAGTGAGGACACCGAATGTAGGCTCTGTATGGAGTGTGATGAGACGGCCAGACATGTGCTGTGTGAATGTTCGGCCATTGCACGTCAGCATCAACGTATCTTCGGTAAACTACAGATCGACGGACTGGATCTGAATGATACTTCACCAAAGCAGTTGCGAGCCTCTTTAAGGGGCTGAGTATGCTGTAGCAACAAAAAATGTTAAAAGTGAGTCACAATAGACCCAATAGTAGTCGCAGTGGACAGTGCCATACTGGCACACCCACAAACGAATCAATCAATCCAACAGCTCTTCTTTTCTTCCTGGTCGAGTGGTTTAACTGCGTCTTATAAAATTGAGCAACTTGTACCAATGGTTTAATCCAAAGATCAAACTTAAGTGTAAACTATGGTTTAATCTGGAGTTTTACATTTGGTTGTAAAATTAGCCCTTAAGATATTTCTAAAATTGAACTTTATTTCGTAAGAGTCTGGTGCAGAGATCAGGTCAGCCGATTAAACCGTAGACTTTACAAAACGGCTTTTTGAAGCGCGTATTATCTCTAGGATTATCTGTGTCATGCAGTCTCGGTTGCCTTTTTGACTTCTGCATCGCAGCCACTGAACTAAAGTTATTATAAAATTCAAACAATATATAAATAATTTAAAATTAAAAAACCCCCGAAAACCATGCGAATTTTTCTAAAACTTCCCCGATTTGCTCTGCCCCTGAAGTGTTTTTTTTACCTGATGGAACCAAGATAAACTACATGGCAAAAGGTGACCAAAACATTGAAAATTTTTAAAAAGGAACATGAATCTGTATTGAAAACGCCTTAGATTAAAAAAGAGACAAGATACCTGGCACTTACGGAGACTTTGGTTATATTATTACACCAGTGGCGTACCTACTTAAATAAAAATTTACACATGGATTATATTATTAAAATTTTACTATAATATGAAATCTGCAAAATAATTTAAAATCATGCAAAAAATTATTCTGCCAATTTGAGCTTTAGAAGCTTCCTAACAATAAATGTTTGTAGTATAATTTTATACAAAAGAAATTGATTACAAAGTTTGTACATGATTTATAGCAATTTCAATTTTCAACACAATAAAATTATTCCGAACATTAAAACAAAGAAACACAGTTCATAGCACCTGGAATATCAAGAAAAAAAAATATTACCCAATAGCAAAAAATTATGTTATTGTGTTTGTTAATTTTTTTATTTTTTCTGGTCATTAGCAGAAACTTACTTATACTGTCTTCTTCAGTACACGATAAAGTCAAGCTTAGGGTATATATATATATATATATATATATATATATATAAGACATCTAGGACAGACAAAAAGATTTAAATATCATTTCGAAGGGCGAACGCAGATGGCAACGGCGGCAGTATAAATCAACCTTAATATTCTGATAAGAGATAGGAATTTAATATTCTTACAAACCTGAACACATGTGAATTAACTTTTATTGTTGTTTGCAAGTTGGTTTAAGAACTTTACCTACCTTTATTTTATAGACTTTATAAAAAAAAAAACCTCGAAAAAAACCATATAAAAACGGTCGAAAATATCTCATTTGACGCATAGGGAATTAACTACTTCATTAATATGTTGATATTTTAATCTAAGGATCTACTAATTTAAGTATATTTCATAAACTTTTTTTTTATTTTCTGTGTACCTACGGGCATGTACCGCCATTGACTGATTTCACATGCTCTCCCTTTGTTTTCAAAACATTGGACGATTTGTTCCAAAATATCACTTTAAATGCACTGAAATCATAGGTTAAGGAGCTACAATAGATACGACAGTTACGTGTTAAACGGTTCGGAACTATTTGGAGTTTGGCGAGTCTGCGCAGATATGCACGCGACCAATAACCATACTTTTATATTGATTTTTCTTTTTTAATTTGTAATACGACCACTAGATGACTCACGGTTAAATTCGCGGTACCCGTACTATCGATTTTTTGTTAATTTGGAATATGACCACTAGATGGTGCTCGCTTAAATTTTCGCTTTTTTTTAAGGACCCTGCACAAATTACATTGAAAATGGCTGTCGGCTAAATGTCATAATTTTTTTATATTTTGTAGTACTCGATCAACAAAGCACAAAAATAAAAAAAAACGAGATAGGGAGCAGGATTACTTTCTGAGATATATAGCTTTAAAGTTGTCGTGTTTTTAAGCTATATTTTTGGACATGGTACAAGTTTTTTTTTCACAACTTTGTTGATTACCGCTGGTTGGTTGGTGGTACCAAAGCACCCGTATAAGAACATTTTTACTTGGATGGAAAGGGTGTTTTATTCAGGACAAATACAGAAACGAATTATTTTATTTTGGCCGTACTCAACAAAGTTGTGAAAAAAAAATTAGAACATTTCCAAAAATATAGCCTTAAAACATGTCAACTTTAAAGCTCCATATCTCAGAAAGCTGCTCCGTATCTCGGTTTTTTATTTTTGTGCTTTATTTATTGAGTACTACAACATATAAAAAAATTATGACATTTAGCCAATAGCCATTTCCAATGTAATTTGTGGAGGGTTCTTTCTTTGCAAGCAATTTGTGTTTAGTTTTTAAAAATATGCTTTTTTACTAGACACAAAACAAAATTGTTACTTATGTTAAGTTAAAATAAAAAAGCATATTTTTAAGAAATAAATACAAATTACCCATAATAATGCACTTGTAGTACAAAACCTGGTAGTGTTATTATAAAAGATTATGGCATATTTCGAAACATGTTAGTTTATATTTTTCCCAATAAATAAAATATTACAATATGATCTTGTTTGTGCTTTTTTAAATATTAAATAATTTTCTTTAAAATGTTTATATCTTGTTTTTAGTACATAAAAAACAATAAATGCCTCTCTTTTGTATTCTAAACTAAATTTGTGAAACAGAAAAAAATAATTTTAATCTCAAAAAAATTTGACCGTATATGTGGGGCAATTTATGGTAAACCCACACATTAGAAAAAGTCTTGGTGTAAATAATATTAATACCCCTGGTTTCGAATACACAAGTGTCGCATTTTCTAACTTATTATTGATATCCACAAAAATTAGCCATACTAAGCTTGATGAAATAAGGAAAGGGTGTTTTAACACTATATATAAATAGTTAAATGGAGTCCAAATGCAAGTGTGGGACATCACTCTCTAAGACCTCTGCGTCCAGTCTGCAAAATGTCCTCTGGAGCACGGTCTCCGCAGCTTTGAATACAACACACTGTAACTTTTTGTTTGTCAGCCATTGTAATCGACGGATAAAATCACAATTTTTTGAACAGAAATAATCACAAAATCACTTTTTAAAAACCTTGGCAAACCTCAGTTTTCAAAATGGAACTCATAAGTTATGAGTCATAACCGACATTCTGTCACTTTTGTCATAATGTGCCCTCTGACGGACAACCCTAGAAGGGGTAAGACGAGGAGCTGCAGATTTCTAGAAAGAATATTGCCAACCTAAATATTATTATGTTGGCAGTTCCTTTGCACGCGGAAACATAACCGCACTTTTCGCGAAAAATAATTATTGGCGTGAAGGGTGAAGTGACGGATCTATAGTTCCTTAATCTATGACTGAAATATTATCCGACCGTCTGCGCTCTGCCGACTTTTCCCACCCACAAGCCAATCACCATAGATTAAGGAACTATAGATCCGTCACTTCGCCCTTCCCGCCAATAATTATTTTTTGCGAAAAGTGCGGTTATGTTTCCGCGTGCAAAGGAACTGCCAACATAATAATATTTAGGTTGGCAATATTCTTTCTGCAGCTCCTCCTCTTACCCCTTTTAGGGTTGTCCGTCAGAGGGCACATTATGACAAAAGTGACATAATGTCGGTTATGACTCATAACTTATGAGTTCCATTTTGAAAACTGAGGTTTGCCAAGGTTTTTAAAAAGTGATTTTGTGATTATTCCTGTTCAAAAAATTGTAATTTTATCCGTCGATTACAATGGCTGAGAAACAAAGAGTTAGAGTGTGTTGTATTCAAAGCTGCGGAGACCGTGT
This sequence comes from Oxystoma pomonae, assembly GCA_963921995.1. NCBI lineage: Eukaryota > Metazoa > Arthropoda > Insecta > Coleoptera > Brentidae > Oxystoma > Oxystoma pomonae. The sequence goes on from OY998171.1 coordinate 67,159,362, forward strand.
CATGATCCCAATAAAAAAACGGGGAGACATCGTTTCCCCAAAGGCAATCCTGTAATTTTTTAGAAGTATAGTGAAGCCGTTAAACGCGAATAAACTAAGTGCTGATGAAATATATAACAGATTTTACGTGTGTGATAAATATTTTGCTCCAGAGGACATTTTGCAGACTGGACGCAGAGGTCTTAGAGAGTGATGTCCCACACTTGCATTTGGACTCCATTTAACTATTTATATATAGTGTTAAAACACCCTTTCCTTATTTCGTCAAGTTTAGTATGGCTAATTTTTGTGGATATCAATAATAAGTTTGAAAATGCGACACTTGTGTATTCCAAACCAGGGGTATTAATATTATTTACACCAAGACTTTCTAATGTGTGGGTTTACCATAAATTGCCCCACATATACAGTAAAATTTTTTTGAGATTAAAATTATTTTTTTCTGTTTCACAAATTTAGTTTGGAATACAAAAGATTGGCATTTATTGTTTTTTATGTACTAAAAACAAGATATAAACATTTTAAAGAAAATTATTTAATATTTAAAAAAGCACAGACAAGATCACATTGTAATATTTTCTTTATTGTGAAAAATATAAACTAACATGTTTCGAAATATGCCATAATCTTTTATAATAAAACAACCAGAGGTTTTGTACTACAAGTGTATTATTATGGGTAATTTGTATTTATTTCTTAAAAATATGCTTTTTTATTTTAACTTAACATAAGTAACAATTTTGTTTTGTGTCTAGTAAAAAAGCATATTTTTAAAAACTAAACACAAATTGCTTGCAAAGAAAGAACCCTACACAAATTACATTGGAAATGGCTATTGGCCAAATGTAATAATTTTTTTATATGTTGTAGTACTCAATAAACAAAGCACAAAAATAAAAAACTGAGATACGGAGCAGCTTTCTGAGATATGGAGCTTTAAAGTTGACGTGTTTTAAGGCTATATCTTTGGACGTGTTCTAATTTTTTTTTCACAACTTTGTTGATTACCGCCAAAATAAAATAATTCGTTTCTGTATTTGTCCTGAATGAAACACCATCCAAGTAAAAATATTCTTATATGGGTCCTTTAGTACCACCAACCAACCGGCGGTAATCAACAAAGTTGTGAAAAAAAAACTTGCACCATGTCCAAAAATATAGCCTCAAAACACGTCAACTTTAAAGCTATATATCTCAGAAAGTAATCCTGCTCCCTATCTCGTTTTTTTTTATTTTTGTGCTTTGTTGATCGAGTACTACAAAATATAAAAAAATTATGACATTTAGCCGACATTTTCAATGTAATTTGTGCAGGGTCCCTAAAAAAAAAGCGAAAATTTAAGCGAGCACCATCTAGTGGTCATATTACAAACTAACAAAAAGTCGATAGTACGGTTATCGCGAATTTAACCGTGAGTCATCTAGTGGTCGTATTACAAATTAAAAAAGAAAAATCAATATAAAAGTGTGGTTATTGGTCGCGTGCATATCTGCGCAGACTCGCCAAACTCCAAATAGTTCCGAACCGTTCAACACGTAACTGTCGTATCTATTGTAGCTCCTTAACCTATGCCAATCACGACCTAAAGTGGTTGAGACAGAATTCTCTGTCCCTATTGTTCTAACGTCGTTTAAAAGGATAGAAAAATAATCGGTATTTCTCAAATGTAGTAATAGATAAGAACAATCCTCGAATTTCACTGGTTCGAGAGTTAAGTACATGCGCACAGACACACTAACACACAGACATAGGGAAGAAATCTTTTTTCGGATTCGCGTCGAGGATTAATTTATCGGTGCTTAGGCTGCTTTTTCATACAATTGTCCAGCGGCGTATCCAGTCCAGGCGTCTGGGGGGTATTTTATTGTCCGGGGTATAAATTAGTTCACATTTTGTTGGCCGGTCCAACTAAAAAACAACAAACACTTTTGCTGCGATTGTTGGCGTGTCGCTTTCCGTAAAAGTCAAAGTGAAACTGGAATGCAAGCGTCTTAAATAAATTTTTTATTAAAAAAACTTTTAAAGAGCAAGCTTTTATTAAATGCACTTAAAAGTAGAAAATAATTGTTTATCTTTCTTATACTATAATAAAAGGGATGGCCGCAAATTAAAAATTTTAACTTTAGGTATCGTATATCGGTCACATCGACGATTCACCTAAGAAACAGTTGAATTACTCTATAACCTAAGGACATTTTCAAAGGCTTGGCAAGCACGGCAATCTCATCCGATCTCAGCTTCTTTAAATGAGAGCATTATGTTTATCATTCGAGTAGAAGAAGAATTTAGTTCTTCTTATGTAGTTCTCTCTTTGTCACCGTAAAGTTAAAATTTTCATTGATTTTCTTATTTATTCACCCTCACTAAATCCCTTTTTAAATTTATTATGTTATATAAGAAAGATAAAAAATTATTTTCTACTTTTTAGTGAATTTAATAAAAGCTTGTTCTTTTAAAGTTTTTTTAATAAATATTTATGTTTTAATTTTTAGATTTGTACCATAAGTCAAATCTGATCAAAAATTCATATCCCCTTCCCGAAAAACCCCTGTATGTCAATTTTGATTTAAATCGAACAAACTAAATCTTTTCCCCCCTCCACTTCCCTCGTTAGAGGGAAGTGTGTACCTAATAATAGCATTGTACTGTCGCCGGAACTATAAACGCATATCAAATTTAAACGCACACATTTAATTTTTAGATTTGTACCCTTAATCGTCCATTTTGAATCCGCCATATTCAAATTTTCAAATCTGATAAAAAAAACTCATAATCCGCCTCCTTAAAAACCCCTGTATGCCAATTTTGATTGAAATCGAATAAACTAAATCTTTTTCCCCTTTCACTTCCCTCGTCAGAGGGAGGTGGGTACCTGAGAATACCATATTATTATAAACGCATACCAAATCGAAAATCGTCCATCTTGAATTCGCCATATTGAATTTTAAAAATCTGATCAAAAATTCGTATTCCTTATCCCCAAAAGCCCCCATATACCAATTTTGGTTAAAATCGGGCGTACTTCAACTGTACCCCCCTCCACCCCCTTCGAGTAGGGGGAGCTGTCAATTTCATCACACTATATTCTTGTATTGTCACCGCAATTGTATAAACATGCCAAATTTAATGCCGATCGGATGTCGGGAAGTTGGTCAAAATTAATTTGCAAGATTCCACCCAAACAAACATAGTTCGTTATTACATACTTACATTGCAAAATAAACAAAAGTTTCTAAAAAAAGTGTATTGCTTTTATAGTTTGGCCATCTAAAGGCGCATTTACACAGACAAACTTTCCTTTGATGTTGAAATGCCGACAAACATTTACACAAGCCTCTTGAGCAAAATGTTCAAAGAAATGTTCGAGCAAAATCGCGTACAAAAAAACACACGTAAATTTTGGAGAGAATGTTGAGCAAAATTTGTTTGAAGAAATGTTGGTAATAAAAATTTCTTACAAATTTAAATTTTATAGTTTTATGGGAATTCATTGAACTTAACTGAAAATAGAGAGACTAAGTTTTAAAACAAGGTATTTTTAATTAAGTGCTTTCCGACGGAAAAACGATTTGATGTCGAAATTCACGTTTTACCTCATAAGCAACTTCGATTGATCTGATTTTTATAGGGGATATGCCAGTATACTTGTAACTTTTTTGGGGTTGTAAAAAAAACGAGAATCAAAAAAAATAAAAATTGGCACGTATTTATTGCTGTTGCTGGGTTAGGAAAAGGTAAAAACCGTAGACTAGTGAGAGGGGGTTTTGGTCAAATGAACATTGACACACAAAATTACAGCAGTGTTTGACAGCGCTGCGTTCCGACTGTCTAAACCTCCCTATCCCCCCCCCAGGAAACAACGAACTACTCTCCAGAACAGTTCTCTAAAAATATCCACCTGCATTTTAAAAAGTAATTACTTCGAAGACATTTCCGTTTTCTTTTTGTAATGAAAGAAAACCAAAAAAGTTAAAGAAAAGAATTAAATGTTATTACCTCCATCATTAACTATTTTAACATTGCATATGACAAAACTGGTAGCCAATAATAATGTTTCGCTTGCCGTCGCCTTTTTTTCACAAAAGTTTAATATAAAAGTTGGTGTTTCTTAAAGAATTGAGATCACTGATCACTGATGTAAAATTATATTTATTCTTATCTTTAAAAATATGTTTCCAAAATAGATAGCAATAACGTGCTCAAAAATTTACCCGAACAAAATGTTCAAAGAAAAGCTCACAAAAATGTTCGCGCAAAAAATTTCAGATCTTTTGCACGAGCTTTTATTTGAGCATGTTCGTCTGTGTAATTGCGCCTTAAACTTATACGAAAATCAGTGGCGGCGTACGCAGAAATTGTTTGTGGAGGTGACTGGAGCTTGGGCGAAGCTAGGTAGGTGGGCATCAAGAAGGGGAGAAAATAAAAAAAGGCAAACATTTTCGACAAATAATGTAAAATAATGCAAAAAATGACATCGCAATTGAAAATTTCATGAAAATAAAAGTAATATTTGAAGTGGACTGGAAGTTGCCGCTGGCGAAGTTTTTTTTTAAAGAAATGGACATTTAGTTTCAACAAAATATTTTAAAGTGTGTGTTACGCCTCAAGCAAAATTTTTTGCAAAAAATCGCAAAAAATTATCTTGTTACAATATGACATATTTCTAATTTTCCTAGATTTAATCCGTGGATTTAAACATCAGTGGTCCTAACTTGGGGAAAAAGAGGAACGAAAAAATAAGAGTTAAAAATCCACTATATTAAAGTTTGAGTGAATATAAGTCGGAAAAACCGAGAAAATTCTGGTCTAGACGAAGACAAGTATTGATTTTTTTAAAAGCGGTACGGCCATGATGAACCTTAAAATATTTTAGTTAAATACCTGTTAAAATATTTTTAGATGTGTTAAAATATTTTAGGGCATGGGCACGTTTTTCGCTAATTTTAAAGACTTTGAATTTGATACTGAGAAAAAAAGAACTTTAAATACTAGTTTGGCTTAAAAATACCGTTTGAGCATTAAAAAACGAGAAAAGCTTACCTTTTTTTTAATCAAAATTGTAAAATAAAGATTATATGCACTGAACGAATTTTCCCTGGAATTTTTGATATTAAAATTATGCCCCTCTATACATTTCTGATAATTAAAAAAAAGTTTTTTAAGAAAGTTATTCACAAAAGCCTGTTTTTTATATATTTTTAGTTTAAACTTAGAAAACTTGATGCAAAATAAATTTACGTTTTGGAAAAAAAATATCCCTAAAATTTTCTGATTTGGCAACTAATTTTTTCTTTTCGTGGACGCTTTCCGTTCACCAACCTGGTAAAACGTTGTACCGGAATTTTAGGTCGCCCGCGCTATTTTTGAAAGAAATTGTTTCGTTCAAACTGCATATGCATTGACTGGAAATACCCAGCTAACCGCGACTGAAATTATAAACGGAATACATCAAAATAATTTTCATTTTTACAGAGTAAAAAAATATTTGGCAGTAATTTTTTTAAACGCTAAAAAACAGTGAAAATTTGAACAAAGTGAGTTTTTGATTCTACGAATCGACATTTTAGAAAGAAAAATATAAAATTTGAGTAAAATTATGGCCTAAAAATGCGAAGAACATAGAGAAAATTGGTTAAACAAAAACATTTACGGCTTAAAATATTTTAGACCTTAAACTACCATCAGGGCCGTATCATAAAATTAAAATATTTACCACTGATTTGCTGCCTTACAAAAAATCTATAAACTCCCCCTATTTGCTCCGCCCCTGAAGTGACTTTTTTCATCTCATGGAACACACCGAATTTCATCATAATCGGATCAACGGTTCAGAAGTTACACGCGTGTAGAAAGCGAATATTATCTCTGGAACTACTTAGCCTATTTTGATCGAACATAACTAAGAACAGTCCCTGAAGGATACGCTCCAATGAGAAAAAAAATCCATCGAAATCGGTTCACTCGTTCGAGAGCTACATGCACGGGGGGGGGGGTCAAAACTAGCTGAAGATACATAACTGCGCAGCGGTTTTACCCGTTTTTACCTGTTTTTATTGATTTTTTAATCCGACGTTTCGTTTCGTAGATACCATCATCAGGACCAACAAGTTAAATACGGACCAAAATGTTCATATAGTAGGTTGTTTTTAAGTTTGTTTGATCATAGGATATCATTTTTTTTTATTTTGAAGTTTCGATCTCGAAAAAAATCATCTTCATTGCATTTTTTTTCTGGTACGACCCTGTCCCATTTTAACATTTTTTGAGACCATAAAGAAACTAAAATAGCAAAACATTTTTGTCCGTATTTAAGTTTTTGATCCTGATGGTGGTATCTACAAAACGAAACGTGGGATTAAAATTTCGAAAATACCATTGTGCTTTTTTAGAAAGGTTGCCACAGACATGTTTTTACAGAACTCAATTATCTCTTAAATTAAGGGAGATCATCAATTGGTAATTCCGACCATTTTTCAACTTTCCCCTGTAGCTCAAAAACTGCAAGGGACAGAATAAATCTGTTAATATCATTTTTTGAAGCTCAAAAAAGTAAGACAGTTATGCGCCAACCGCATGTCTCTATCTTCAATAACCACGGGGTTTCCCATTGAATCCCATCGAAAATGGAATACCCGGTACTGAAATGGTCTATAATATACCGGGTGTCGCAAGGTGAGTAACCTATTAGGATATTTTGGAAACTATACAATGGAAACTTTGCAGTGCTGCCATTTGCAGGGAAACTTGGCAACAACTTTCTTATGTTAAATTGAACACCCTGTATATTTTTGCATTTTTTGATTTTACAAAAATATTTTAGGTACATTTCGTGTATAATGTCCTATACCTATGTTCAACTGTTTTTAAAATATTGAAAATTGACATTTTTTAACTTTGACAGCCCGTAACATCGAAACGGTTGAGGATAAAGCAAAACGGTTTTTACATTCCTATCTTGGTTTTTCACAAGCTATCGTTTTATATCTAAACCCAGGGTTAAAATATTTTAGGTTAGGTTAGTTTAACCCTTTAAAAACCGTTTTGCTCTATGCAAAGTTAAACAAAATGTCAATTTTCACCTGTCAATATTTTAAAAACAGTTGAACATGGTTATAGGACATTATGCATAAAATATACCTAAAATATATTGCAGAATCCAAAAATGCAAAAATATACATGGTGTTCAAATTAAGATAAGAAAGTTGTTGCCAAGTTTTCCTGAAAATGGCAACACAGCAAATATGAGAGTATTTCATAAAGATAGTTTACATTGACTTATGTTAGAATAGAAAGTTTGAAGTTTCCATTGTATAGTTTCCAAAATATTCTAACAGGTTACTTACCTTGGGACACCCGGTATATAGAGATTTATTATATGTGGGTGGGTTTGTAAACTCAGCACTTGAGCAAGCGCGTTCTTGATAATGTTCCGATGCCATCAAACCCATTCTTGAAAAATTCCGCTAGGAGCGGTTGGTGCCAGCAAGCAGCCATTAAGTCCCATCGGCTTTAAGTTGATTTTCTCTCTCTCTCTTCTCATTTGATTACCGTCACTTTTTTAAGTCCCGTAAGCACTATTAACTTAATCGGACGGGTCATAAACGACTTTCGTAGTCTACCGACCACGTGATATCCGATCCCATCCGGCCTCGATACCGGCGTGAATAGAGGGGAGGCCCTAAGATTCCTTTTACACTTATTTTTCCTGGGTTCCCCCCTTACCCCGCTCATCAAACCGGTCTGATGAGCACACCCTAGGAAGGCAGTTTTCTTTTCCTAGAAGGATTTAATTTAGCCTAAACCCCTTTGTCGGGGCTAGGGATCTTGCTAGCTGCTCCACTATCAATATATGGATCACACGGGACCGTCCTCTTAACGTCTTCTCCGAGGGACGGTATGAAATCGAATTAGCCTGCCTTCTAGCTAACTCGGTCTACTCCTACTACGTTTTACCTTAATCTTACAAAATTTCTGTAATTTTATAAGAAAAAGTCCAAGTAGACTACCTGCAAGACCCGGGGCTTGAACCCGGCATCTCCTGCTTGAAAGTCGCGGCGTTAACCCCGACACCAAGCAGACAGGTTTGATTTTATTGATTTATATTAACTAGAGTCAATTTTTTTTGGATGCCAGGGCTGGATCTGTCACAGCTGCTCAATTGACTGCTGAAAGCGTACTCGCCCCGCCCTGTATAAGATAACAAAATTTAAAAAAATCCGTATAAAAACTCAAAAACGAATATAAAGCATTTTCTCCTTATATTAAATAAACTATTCGTTGTTTTTTGTTTGTTCCCTTTTATTTTGATCTATTTTTAAATTTTCCCATTACCACTATTTTAAATTTGGACATGAACATCTCCCAGGAAAGAGTTAAGAGGACATCCTGAGGTGATTTGTACTAAAATAACCCGAAAATTATTTGGCAGATTTAATTGAGTTTTTGAAGGAAGTGCACTTAAGTGACGTTATACCTGAAGAAAAATTGATGACACTCTAGATGCCAAATGGTGATTTCGGTTTTGTGAAAGAAAAATTTGGGAGAGTAAAATAAGTTGCGTTTTTTCCGCAACGTTCCTTTTAACAGAAAAGTTGCATGTGAATAGACCCCTTTCTGAGAGTAGGTTCACAAAAATTTTAAGGCGAAAATTTTTATTGCTAAAAATATTATTTAACGGATTTTTGGATTTTTCTAAAAACAAATTTCTAATTCGCTAATGTTAAAAAAAGTACACGCGCGTTTTTCTTTTTCCATAAGATTTCCAACAAGGTGCCACAAGCGGGGACTTCTCATTTGAAAAAAAATGTTGTATGTGAATAGACGCATTTTTGAGGGTTCGTTCACATTTATAGTGGGATTAACTAAGATCTAAAATAGTAGCCCTCACACATCTAAATATTTACACCTGTGGGGGGTACTAAATTTTAAAACCAAATTTAAAAAAAACACTTACCCATACAGAAAAGACACAAAGTTATTCATTATTTTGTATTATTATTGCAAAATACCATTGAAAGACCTTTTTTTCTAAAAATATACCATATTTTAGGAGAAAATGCCCTAAAACTAATTTTTTTTGACAGGCTTCAAAATGGCATATGGTGAATACGCCAAAAATTTGGCACATAATAGCTTCATCATCTGTGTTTGCGGTTATAAAGTTGGTGATTTTTTAGACCACCTCTGGCAGGTAGTTTAAATTTATGAAAAGATTGTTTCCCTAAGTAACCGTTTTTACAAGAAGTAATTTACCTTATTTAATATACCAAGTTGTTTATTAATCAATAAACACCTCCAATTTTGTCCAGAAAAACGCCATATTTTCAACCCATTTTCAGTACAAAAAATATATTTATGAGGGCACTACGAGGCAAAACAAACATAGGTGAAGGTCACTGATTATGCACGAAAAATATACCAAACAAAAAAGCCCAAAACAACTATATTAATTTATTTACAAACTGAAAGTAAAACATTGAGGTTATCTAAAAGCTCAGTCAAAATAACTTTCTTTACTCAAAGCCCACTCATTTTAAAGCTGTAGCTTTCATCACTAGAGGTTGGTGCAAGCCAAGGTGCAAGCAGAGGTAAAAGATCCGAACTCGCCGTTTGTGATTGAACGCAGCGCTAATATTTTTAAACTGACATTTCGACAATGACAGAAATGTAAAAAAAACTTGCATTTAAGTTTTTTAATACATTTCATAAATAAAAACACCTTTTTAATAAATACAAAATTAATCTACTCCTTATTTTATTATCACTCATCTAAATCGTTGTGTGACATCAAGTATTAATTGGAAAAATCAATTATCAAGGGTAAGTTTCAATTAGAGTGTTTACTATTTAAACCCCGCGTGGGTTTCAATTTTTAAATTTTCTTTTCTTCTAATTTGAAACTTTCTTCTTAAATCCAACAAAAGATTGTGCTAAGATGATTATTCAATAAACAAATTTATTAAAATTCTTCTTATAATTCAAACTGTGTCCAAAACTCAAGAAGGGTTGGTTTAAAATGCTTAAAACCAAAAATTTCACTTAAACTTGGGACCGTTCTAAAATAGACTAAACCCTTTTAGTAAATCCCACCGTTTATGCGGAAAATTTTTATTGCTAAAAATATTAATTGACGTGTTCTTGGATTTTTCTAAAAAACAAATTTTCAACCCGCTAGGGGCAGTGTTACATTTGAAGTCCGAAACAATCATTTTTTTGGGGATTTTTGACACATGGATTAACAAATGCCAAAATAAATTACACGAGCGTTTTTCTTTTTCCATAATCTTTCAAACAAGGTGCCACAAGCGGGGTCTTTTCATTTGAAAAAAAAGTTGTATGTGAATAGACCCCTTTCTGAGGGTCCGTTCACAAAAATTTGAGTTGCTAAAAATCTTAGTTGTCAAGTTTTTGGATTTTTTGGAAAAAACTATTTTTTAACCCGCTGCGGCCAATATTCCTAAAGTCTCCACCTTGTATATAGCAGACACTTAAAGTAAATTTTCAACGCATCGGTATCGGTATACCTAACGCGTTCAAAACAAAGCCAAAAGATGCTTCATCTCTCACTTGTTTGTTTGTGGATGCGATGGGGGAACAGCTGATTCCACTCGTTGCGTACGGACGGATCTACGTAACGTTACGGACCTACCAACGTACGCAACGACTGCATAGCATAGACAAGTGAAAAATGTAGTATCTTTTGGCTTTGTTTGGAACGCGTTAGGTATAGCGATAACAATGCGTTAAAATATTAGACACTTAAAGTTAATTTTCGGTTTTATCAGCATTCGTATCCTTATCTCTATCGAGTCGACCAATCAAGCAGGTACACTTTTAAAATCATGGCGAATGCGTGACATCTCCAGAATACGATTTTTCATACATTTTCACGCAAAAACAAAAAAAAATCGGTTAAAACAAGAATGTAGAATTTTGACGTATCTAATCTAAAACAAATGTTTCAAACTTTTTAAAAACATTTTAAACAATTTCAACGCGAGAAAACGCCTATGGCCACACCCTATAATATATAAAATGATACTCTGCCAAAAACATGTCTAACCTTTTCCCCAAATTGAATTTGAGCCACTCCCAAAAACACCCTAATATATCTTCATAAATGTCAATTTTTATGGGACAAGTCTTTTGACGATGATATTTTAAGACCTTTTAAAAAAACGTATGTGTATGTATTGTTTACTTTTAATAAAAACAGAGCAGGAAATCGCAATCGGTATGCTAATGAAGGTAAATGGAACCAAACAAAAATACGTTCTTTAGTCGCGTGTGAACAGATCCTAATTCCACCAAACAACGCCAACGCAACGTTGCGAAAAAAACGCAACCCATGTCTTTTTCCGTGTAGTACAAGGAAAATAGACCATATAGGGAATGGATATCACCCATGATACAATAAAAGAAAGGTATGATACGTAGCGGTTCAAAATTTGTCTAGATTCGCGCATAACGGAGGAGCTTACCAGAAATAGTAGTTTTAACAACTAGCGGCTAAAATGGTGCATTTTTTACAAGCGTTGGTTTAAATAACGAGCGCATCGCAGTATTTAAAAACGCGAGTAAAAAAAAGCCCATTTGAGCCGCACTATTTTTTTTTAATACCATACCATTAAAAAAATCGAAGAAAATACTTTTTCCTACGAGTGCGGAAATTGTTTTTCACGCACGGCAGAAAAGTGGCACTTTCCGCACGGAAGTGAGTGTGAGAAAAGCGTTTTTTCTGCACGCCGTGCGCGAAAAAAATTTTTCACGCACGTTGTTGAGCAAAAAAAATTTTCACGCACGCTGTTGAGCAAAAAAAAATTTTCACGCACGCTGTAGAGCACGCTTGTTGTTGAGCACGCTGTTGCTCATTGATGAATCAGGAACACTTGAAGTCGACGATGGCATTAAGCAACATGGGCAGTGGTACTTTCAGTGTTACCGTGATTAATAATTACCATAAAAATTAATTTTTTAAGCTTGTTGAATGAAACTTTATTTGCAAAATACAACAATAATTGTACAAAACATTGTGAACAACAATAATTATACAATTCAGTTTAAGCATTGTCAAAATTTTTTCGTTTACCTGTTAACTTGAGATTCTTAGGTTAAATTTGTAGGTACATTTTTTAAAAAGTACTTATAAAAGACCATTTTAATTATTGTTACCTATTCCTATAAAATTACATTTTGTTCTGTACGATTTTATTAACTCAATTGTGATGTTGCTAACTAGACTGCAATTGCGTTGTTAATAATAATTGTGCCCCAGTCAAAGTCCAGGAACTCTTGGATTTCATAAGGGCTTATGTGGTGCAAAACATATTTTATTTTAGCTTTGAATTTGCTTGTTTTAAAGTATTTTAAAGTTTTTTTTCTGTGTATGTTAGTCTATGCTGGGGAAGTGTGTTATATGAATGCACTGATTGATGCGTTTGAAGATTTAAAAGGTTTTCTTTGGTTAATTTTTGCTAAAATTCTGATAGCTTTTTTTGTTGTTTAAAGATTGTTAACCATCCTGAATTTTGTCCCCAAGACAGCGCGCCATACATGATAAGACTTTGAAATATGCCCATGTAAGCAATTCTCCCGAAGTCAAGGCAAGTTTATTACTTAGTACTGTAATGTGAGGTTTAAAGCATAATTCCCTGTCTAGAGTGATGCCTAGAAATTTTGTTTCTGTTTGTGAGTTATATTTTTGTTTTTTCAATGAAAATTCAATATTGACGTTTTTTGATAAGTTTAGTGATAAGGAGTTTGAGTCAAACCAATTTTTTACTTGTGTACTTAGTTCTGTGTTTTTAATTTGTGCTTCTTCTATATTTTTATGTGAATTATAGTATGTTTTGTCGTCGGCAAATTGAATACATTTACCATTTTCTAGGCACCATGGAAAGTCATTGGCATAGATAATAAATAGTATAGGTCCCAGTATTGACCCCTGTGGTACCCCTGAGAGTACCGTTCTTACAGATGACCTTAATCCATTTGTTTCTGTTCGTTGTTGCCTCTTCATAAGGTAAGCGGCTAGAAAACTGTAAGCATTTCCACGTATTCCATATGCTTCGATTTTGTCAAGAAACGTTTTGTGACAGACACAGTCAAATGCCCTCGAGAGGTCGCAGAATGTAGCCACGGTACCGTCCCCTCTCTCAAAGGCATCAAGTATGTCTGTCACAAAACTAAGTATGGCCTTGTTTGTGTTTAATTTTTTGCGGAAACCAAATTGAGTTTTTGAAAGTAAGTTTTTTTTATTTAGAAAGTTCATTAATCTAGTTGAGTGTGACAATTCTATAATTTTTGAGAGTGTGGGTACTATAGAGATGGGCCGGTAGTTGTTTAAATCTGTTTGTTCCCCTTTATTTTTATATATTGGTGTTACTCTGGATGTTTTTAATTAATTGGGAAATTGTCCTGTGCTGAAACATAGATAGATTATAATTTTTGTTAGCGGTGTTAGAATCCCTAGTTTTATTTCTTTTAAGAGTTTATTGCTATGCCCAAATATATCTCTTGCATTGCTATTTTTTAATTTTGTTATGTATTGTGAGACTTCCTCTTCGGTAGAGAGAAATAAACTGTTTTGAGTTGATATTTTCTTATTTAAAAGATCTAACGGGTTTTTCTTTGCTTAGGTAATTTTTTAGATATTTCCCTGGGTATGTTAATGAAGAAATCATTAAAATCATTTGGATCTATTTTTTTAATTTTGCTATTTTTATATTTCTTTTTTTTATGCGAGTTAAAAAACTGCCACATATCTTTTTGTTTGTTTTTAGAGTTTAGGATCTTATTTTCAAGACACTTTTTTCTGTGTTCATTTAATTTTATTTTGTGTACCATGCTTTTTATTTATTTCTGACTTGTATTGTTTTTGTTTTTAAAGGTAGATACTTTTCAATTTTCGAATTTAATGTTATCATAAAATCATCAAGACTCTCATCAATATTACTGAAGTTTTCTAGCCTGCTCCACTTGTAATTTTGCAGAGACCTTACCATTTCAGTGATAGTTTCTTTTGATAATGGCCGATATGTAATCTGTTCCGTTCCCGGGGTTTCTTTGACTAGGGTTTTCCCTGTGATGCAGTTTACGAGCCGTAAGTGATCAGACAAATAGAAGTCTTCTATAGTTGCCATGCAATTAGAGATATTATTAGTAAAGTTTTAGTTCTGAATAAAACATAAAATTCGTAGTTTTGATTGTTTTTTCATTTTTAGTCTGCTAGGTTTAACTAAAATAATGACTCCCATTTGTCCCCCAGTTTCGGTTTAAATCGGTTTCTCTCACTTTCGCCCGATATTGATCGAAAGTAATTCTCTTAGTCAAAACCAATAGAATTACTTTCGATCAATAACAGGCAAAAGTGAGAGAAACCGATTTAAACCGAAGATTTGGACCAATGAGATGCATATTGGCGGGAGAATTTGACCCCCTTGGAGCAAATTTTCTCTCGATTCAAGAATAGACCCCCTGATGTAGCAGCAACTCCTGTCGGGTTCGTGCGAAAGCTTCCACACTCTGAGATTGCGAGCAATACATTCCCGTAAACAAAATTTAAACCACCACAAATACGTCAAAATTATAGGCCAGTGATAAAACAACAAGCAAAGTTTGAAAATTTACGGTAAAGCAAGGCCTGTGTCATATCAAAAATTCTAGGAACATGAGAAATATTTATGACAGCTTTTTGTTACTTCCGTATATACAGGTGTCAAAGATCGTTCGTTTTAATGGGCGATTAAGTAATTTTGTTTTTGAAACCTCCGACAATGACATCTTTGTTTAGATGTGGAACTACTTAATCTATTTTTATCGAACTTAGCTAAGAACACTCTCTGCAAGACGCAGAAAAAAATAACAGGTTAACTTGATTGAGAGAGTTATTAGGGGATTATTGAAACGCAGTTAGTGCCCGGCACTAATAAGGCCAGGCACTATTTTGACGCTGTTGACAGATACGCATGCGCAAGAACGGCCACATTTAGTGACGGCGCTATTAAGGTTAGGGCCTGGCCTTATTTGTGGAGGAATTATATTGGGCCGTTTCTTGGCTGGGTCTGGCCGTATTTGACGTTTTTGACAACTATTCGCCATTTTTTTTACCTTAACCCTACTTTCTGGAATTTTTTGTCTTGTGACGACTAATAAAACAAAAATTGAGCACAAAATAGTTTTTTTTATGAAATCGGGTGATATGACTGAAGAAAATAAAAAAAGCAATTCCCAATGATTTCGGTTTACCGATGAAAACAATTAGGAGAGCATGTGCCCTCCCGACAAATCTCTGTCTGTGTTATCCTCATGTGAAATCACAGGCTTAAGGCCACAAAAACGGCATAGATTTGACAACACTGCTTTGCTGTTTTTGGCCAATCTTTACCAAGCAGAATATCGGAAACGAGAAAACGGAATCTGTTGAAATTTGGCAGGAATCTTTATTTGTGAATTCCTCACAACCGTATCCAGACTGTTTTTTGCTGGACTCTCCCATTTTCGTAATAAAATAAACACGGCTAACAATAGTCAAAAATCTTACCTGGCTTTTTCTTTAGCCTCGTCGATAATACAGAAATCTGTAACAGCAATTTTTGGATTTTTTTATTTTTGGAAATAAATACACCAAATTTTGAAAAATCCTTTGGATACGGTTGTAGATTTTATAAATCCTATTATCTGATAACAAAAAAGTTATGGTTTTTTTCTTTGTAAGCAATATTCTGCCGGAATTCTGAAACGCCAAGGTCACGTAATATAGTAGGACCAAGTAAACTGAAGTGAGTTCGATTGGAGTATTGGAATTCAGGTTCCGCATAGCCCCCGGCCACTTGTCTAATGGAACATTCGGCCAATAAATTGATACATGTCAAGAGATAAAAATAATACGAAAATTTATTATTTTTTTGATGTTGAATAATGATTTTTTTCTTTTGATTCTTTTTAATTTCGAGACATTGCAATCCATGAAGCATGAAGCCGAACATCAAAACCTTCTAAAGAAGCATTAATAAATGGTTACGTTCCTAATAAGTTACACTTTTCTCACATATGGTGTTCGTACCGTGTTCTGAACACTGCACGATCTCACTCGAAATGGTATTAGTGATGCCACCTATTGTTGATCTTTCAAAAAAATAGCAAAGCAGTGTTGTCAAATCTATGCCGTTTTTGTGGCCTTAAGTATTTTGAAAACAGGTAGCATATATTTGCAGGTTAGAAATCAAGTCGTGTCGTCACCGTTTCGCTAGAGGCGCGTCCAATAATTCTATAATTTGCACCTTTTAGGCTCAATTTTACAATTCATAGTTAAACTTCAAACCTCAATTTAAACCACGTTTTATAGGTGCGGTTTACCAACAAATTTCGGTTTAATCGTTACCGGCGGTCTGGGTGTGGGTTAGTACTAACACCATACCATTGTCTAAGATTTTTAAGCCATGATCTCCGTCTACGACCCGGACCTCTTATGCCTTCAATTTTGCCTTCTATTATCAATTTTAAAAGTTTATATTTGGCATTTCTCAAAATATTGCCAAAATATTCAAGTTTTCGTTTTTTGACGGTAAATAAAACTTCAAGATCTTTATTTATTCTAAGCAAACATCCACATTAGTTACCGAAAGATTCTAAACTAAAAATATTTATTAAAAATTTATTTAAAATCTGCTTAGAACATTGAACTACTAGAAGGAGCATTTTTCAGACCTAGGGCAGAGTGTTTTGTGTTCAACATCTTCATCCCATTGTTCTTATGTCAACCTAATACGTTTTCTCCTATTTTTAATATTATTTAAAATACCTCAATAATTCAAAAACAAAGTTATGATTGTTTTCCACAAACCAAAACTACACTTTTTTGAACTCGACGCGCGTTTCGCTAACAAGGTTAGCATCATCAGGAGACGATAAACAATGAACTAAGTTAATCTACGCTCTATCTTATATACAATCCTTTAGTGGGCGGAGATAAGACTAATAATTTGTGATTGATCACGATTTTTAATCCTATCTCCCCTCAACCAAAGAATAAAGTGTACTAAACGGGTTTAGCTTGACATATTTTACTAACCAAAAAAAATCAATCTTTCAAAAACCGTCTGGGGAAATTATTGCTATGTTTTCATGGGTATTGAGTTCGTTTTCAAAACTCATTGTATCTTTTTCTTTTATATAGCGTGTTCTTTATCAAGACCAAGAACACGCTATATAAAAGAAAAAGATAGAATGAGTTTTGAAAACGAACTCAATACCCATGAAAACATAGCATATAAAAAGAGACAACCAAACATCAGTCCATTTCATAAAATCCGTTTTACATGCAAATATGAAAAAAATTAGAAAGAGAGGGCAATATGAGTCGCCCACCTCTGGTAAAACAACAACTGTCAAATGTATAGAGGGCCTCTAGCACTATCCAGTTCGGCCGTATTTTTCCTTATTTAACCTGAGGGGAGACAGTGCGCTAATAAAAACTTAGTAATTATTTCAGTATTTAGCATTCAAATTTGGCACTACTTATTGTGAACTCAAGTCACGAAACAAATTCAAATTCAATTTGTAAAGTGGCAACCAGAGCTAACTGGTACTGGTACACACATGGTACATACATAGCAATAATCAATAATAATAAAAATTAATTTGTATTTTTAGACAGTGCAACCGACTACTGGTGATCTAAATATTTGTGAAACTTTTTCTTCAGTTTAAATATATTTCTTAATAAGAGAAATAGTTTTGATGTTGTTTGCCCAAAAATTTCAAAAAAAAAAAAAAAATGAAAACGACCTTGGATTACGAAAATTTCACCACAAAATCAGAATTGCTGAATTCTAATTTGGGTAATTTTAACAAATTTTAATTTTAAATTCAGTTTTTTTAGGTTTTTTACATAAATTTAAACAACAGAATCCAATTCCTTAGTCTATTAGTTAAAATCTGTATTACGATGTGTACAGGGTGTTTGTTTATAACTGGAACACTCGGTATATTTTTTATTAATGAAAATAAAGGGTAAGTTTGAATTCAAAAATTTCTTGGCAAATTGCAACGAACTTAAGCGCTATAACAACTTTTTTTTGTTCCCCTTGGTATGCAGGGTGTGGCAATAAAGCTAATTTTTTTTAAATAGAATGCTCAGTACATTTTTGCATTTTTGAATTTCTCAATAAATTAGCTTTACAAAAATACCAAACACTATTGAAATATCTTTTGTAGTTTCTGAGATATTTGCGTTTAAAATTTTAATAAAATAGATTAGAAACGGCCATCTGATCAAGCTACATTAGCTAAGTTCGGTATATAAGCTACGTTCGGTATATAGATCCGATCAATCAGACTGCTCCAAATCGTTCGGCAATTCGTAGCGGAGGTAGGGGAGGTAAATCTGGCGCGTTTGTTTAATGAATCCAGATCAATCGGAGCTAGATCGCCCTGCTCTGAATTTTAGATGGATTTTCCAGATTAATCTAAACTTTTAGGGTTATGTTTTTATTTATTTTTAGTTTTGTCTTGGAACTTTTTTGGATTTTAAGAAAAAGTAGTGGAAAATCAAAATCATTTAAGTACGTTTTTATGTAAGCTTCAGTAAAACATAATATAGATTGAAGACGATTGCGCCATCGGCAACGACTGGCGCGAGCTTTTTGAATCGAAAGCTGAGGTGTGATTTATAAACTGGAGTTGAGTTGAGTGGCACATTCTGAAATGTTCTTTAAATTGCCTGTCTCTTAATCGTAGAGCTTTCTCTCCAGCAAAATCAAAGAGCTATTACAGTCTTCTGAACAGTTAACCTTGTCATCATTGCTATACAAACACAAAAAATGAGTCAACAGGAGGAGAATGAAAATATGTAAGTATTGTTTATAATTTTTGGATTACCATTTTTGTGTTTATTACTTTGAGAGCTTTTTTGGTATAAAAGCTACATGCAGTCTAGAGTTGCTGCAACGTAAAAAGTCCAGTTATATTAAAGTTTTAATGCATAATGCCTAATGCTTTTTTGATTTCTATTTTTCTTTAAAAAGTAGCGAGAGAAGAAAAAATTGTGCGTTGGGCTTTAGCCATTAAAACTTGAGTAAATAGGCCTTAAGCCATAAGACATAAGCAGTAAGAACTAAAAAAGCATTAATTTTTTGCTTACTTCTGTGAACTATAATCATCAACATTGATAAGCCATAGTTCATTTTCCTTGCGTCTTATGGCTTACTTTTTATGGTGCAGCAACTCTAGACTGCAGCTTAACCTAAAAAGTCAAGGTAAAATTTAAGACAAGAAGAAAGTTGTAATTTTCTCTTGCTAAAATACAGTTCTTTTGGTTAAATTGTTGTTTCACTAACTCTACACCCAACCAAACAAGTACTATTGTTTTCTTACGATTGTATTATACTTTTTTTACAGTTTCAAACAAAAAAACTTCCCAAAAAGTCATAAGAAAAATGATAGGCAAGGTATTCAAGGAACAACTTGCATATTGCCACCACAGTGTAGCTACACGGGACCAAAGAAAATGCATCGGGATTTCTACAAGTTGGTTTATTAATTGGAGGTGAATAATATATTTTTCATTACTTAAAGTCTTCTGTAAAAATACAAGTTGTGTTTATTTTGTAGTAGAAATAATCCTAAAACTAGTGGCTTAATTGATTTTTTTATATCACTTTTTATAACTGAGAATTTTAATTAATAAATAAATATAATTAATATTAAGTTTAATCAATAAAACAGATATTACATAACTCAGTAAAATCTGATATTATACAATACATACACTTATTTTTTTTTTTAA
The DNA here is from genome assembly GCA_963921995.1 of Oxystoma pomonae. Lineage (NCBI taxonomy): Eukaryota > Metazoa > Arthropoda > Insecta > Coleoptera > Brentidae > Oxystoma > Oxystoma pomonae. The sequence goes on from OY998171.1 coordinate 67,179,149, forward strand.
ATACAGAACTTACAATTAAAATTGCAAGAGCTAGCCTACAACATTAAAAATAAAATTGCAAAGGATAGCCCACAGCATTAAAAAAGTTACGTCTAAACATATTTGGACACTAGAGCTACAGCTTAATTAAATGAAAGTTAATTAAAAAAAAACCCACCAAAGTCACACAAAGATTTCCGTTCCACAGACCTAGTAACATTTTCTGAAAAAATGACTATGCAGTAAACGTAAAGTTTGTATCTTTAACTACCTATACTTATGAACCTAGTATAGTATAGTATATAGATAGAAAAAATTGTCTGCCCCTCTCCTCCTATTTGAGAAAATTGAATAGGTGCACATGCTCCATAGGAAATTGGAAGGGGTTCTTTCTAGGCCTTTTTATGTAAACTAAATTCTTGAGTCTCTATAGTTTTATCAGAATAATGTCCATCATAACTAAGAACAATAAAACATATGTGACATATTTTGTGAAACTGATTCTGAATAAAAAATGTAATTTGTAAAATCCTTTTTTTTTGCATTGTTTCAGATATAGCTTGATCACGATTCAGCCTGCAGCAGGGTGATGAGTTCTGGAAAACTGCAATGGACTTTTCTAGTGTGTTTGTTAAATGATATTTTTTCTACACCAAATCAAAGTGCCTGTACTAATTTTAAAGAATAAAAAAATTATATAAATTTCTGTTCCTTATTATTGCAAATTGGACCGCAACTTGGTTTGACTTGTCAAAGCACTTGTGTAATACTTACCAATAAAGAAACTAAACTAAACTTTCAATTTAATTGTAGTTTAGAATGTGCTTTCATAATAAACTAAGGTATCACATTCTAAACATCAATTAAATTTAAACTAGGTTTAACATTGCGGTGCAATATGCAATGAATATTTGTATGAATCACTACATTTAATCCACATGGCAGCTTATGGCTAGCCTATGATACAAAAGTGGTAAAATCTGAATGGCCGAAAGCGGTAATCCCCTGTGGCTGATGTTTGGAATGAAGGCAGCACGCCCCCGCCCCAGCGCGCCGCTTCGGCGGGTACCCTCGGCCCGAATCCGTCACTTCGCAAAGTCTTCAGTTTGCCGATTTAGGCCCATGGGGATTTGGTTTATTGGGTAATCTTCAAACATTATTTGTTGTCCGTGCAGTACAGCACAAATAGCCTCTAAAACCTTATTATTCATGGTACCTTTCAGGCTCAAAAACCCAGCAACCGACAAAAAAATAAAAACATTTAAAAAAAAAAAAAATTAGGTTAAAATTTTTTTTGAAATCTGAACCCGTTCGGTAATGCGACTTGCTCGGATTAATCGACGATCAGCTGATCAAAAATCCGTCTGATCTGCGATCTATATACCGAACTTAGCTATTACCGAACGGGTTCAGATTTAAACTTTCTAACCTAAGTTTTTTTTTGTTTAAAAATTTTTGTTTTTTTTTTCGGCTGATGGGCTTTTGAGTCTCAAAGGTACCATGAATAACATGGTTTTAAAGGCTATTTGTGCTGTAGTGTACAACAAATAATGTTTGAAGATACCCAATAAACCAAATCCCCATGGACCGAAATCGGCAAACTGAAGGCTTTCCGAAGTGACGGATTCGGGCCGAAAGTACCCTCCGAAGCGGCGCGCTTCCTCCAGGCGACCACGAGTAGGATACCCACTTGAAGTATGGTGCTTCCTGGGGCGTGCCACCTTCATTCCGAACATCAGCCACAGGAGATTACCACTTTTGGCCATCCAGATTTTACCACTTTTGTATCATAGGCATGTGGATTAAATGTAGTGATTTATACAAATATTCGTTGCATATTGCACCGCAATATTAAACCTAGTTTAAATTTAATTGATGTTTAGAATGTGATACCTTAGCTTATTATGAGAGCACATTCTAAACCACAATTAAATTCAAAGTTTAGTTTAGTTTCTTTATGAGTAAGTATTACACAAGTGCTTTTACAAGTCAAACCAGATTTAACACTGCGGTCCAATTTGCAACAATAAGGAACACAAATTTATATATTTTTTTTATTCTTTAAAATTAGTACAGGCACTTTGATTTGGTGTATAAAAAATATCATTTAACAAACACACTAAAAAAGTACATTGCAGTTTTCCAGAACTCATCACCCTACTGCAGGCTGAATCCTGATCAAGCTATATCTGAAACAATGCAAAAAAAAAGGATTTTACCAATTACATTTTTGATAAAGAATGAGTTTCACAAAATACGGTACTTATTTTTTATTGTTCTTAGTTATGACGAACATTATTCTGATAAAACCATAGAGACTCAAGAAGTTATTTTACATAAAAAGGCCTAGAAAGAACTCCTTCCAATTTATTATGGAGCGTGGGCATCCAATAAATTTTTTCAAATTTTAATATGTTATAGGAGAGGGTCAGACAATTTTTTCTATCATTACCAGCCCCCCCTCCCTTTTTTTACTACTAGGTTAATAAGTATAGATAGTTAAAGATACAAACTTTACGTTTACTGCATAGTCATCTTTTCAGAAAACGTTGTTAGTAGGTCTGTGGAGCAGAAATCTTTGTGTGACTTTGGTACGTTTTTTTTTAATTAACTTTCATTTAATTAAGCTTTAGCTCTAGTGTCCAGATATGTTTAGACTTAACTTTTTTAATGCTGTAGGCTATCTTTTGCAATTTGATTTTTAATGTTATAGGCTAGCTTTTGCAATTTCAATTGTAAGTTGTAGTGTATTCAAAAAAAAAAAATAAGTGTATGTTTTGTATAATATCAAATTTTACTGAGTTATGTAATATCTGTTTTATTGATTAAACCTAATATTAATTATATTTATTTATTTAATGTACTTGACACAATCGACACCCTATGGGTAAAAATATAACTTCAATCAAATAAAGAGTCTAATCTAATCTTTTGGGTTATACAAGCCTTTACAAAATATGTCATGCTCCAATACTGACATAAGTTAATAAATACAATATGTTATTATTGTCATTTCTATATGGCACTTAACCTTCAAAAACCAGCCTACAATAGATTTAAAAAAGATAAACAGATGGTTATAATCTAAGGTTATAACGACCAAATACTGACCACCTTTAATTTTTAGAATTAAAGTTCTCAGTTATTAAAAGTGATATAAAAAAATCAATTAAGCCACTAGTTTTAGGATCATTTCTACTACAAAATAAACACAACTTGTATTTTTACTGGAGACCCTCTTTGAGTAATGACCAATATATTATTTACCTCCAATTAATAAACCAACTTATAGAAATCCTGATGTGTTCTCAAGCTATTCTTTGGTCCCCTGTAGCTACACTTTGGTGGCAATATGCAGGTTGTTCCTTCAATACCTTGCCTATTATTTTTCTTATGACAAATCCTGATGTGTTCTCAAGCTATTCTTTGGTCCCGTGTAGCTACACTTTGGTGGCAATATGCAGGTTGTTCCTTGAATACCTTGCCTATCATTTTTCTTAAGACTTTTTGGGGAGTTTTTTGTTAGAAACTGTAAAAAAAACAATAATACAATATAGTAACAAAACAATAGTACTTTGTTTGGTTGGGTGTTAGGAAAACAACAATTTACCCCAAAGAACTGTATTTTAGCAAGAGAAAATTAGAACTTTCTTCTTGTCTGACTTTTTAGGTTAAGCTGCAGTCTAGAATTGCTGCACTATAAAAAGTAAGCCATAAGACGCAAGGAAAATGAACTATGGGTTATCAATGTTGATGTTTATAGTTCACAGAAGTAAGCAAAAAATTTACTCAAGTTTTAATGGATAATGCACAATTTTGTCTTCTTTGAAAAAAATTTGACAGAAATAGAAATAAAAAAAGCATTAGGCATTATGCATTAAATTACGATGCAGCAACTCTAGACTGCAAAGCTGTCAAAGTAAAACAACACAAAAATTGAAACCAAAAAATGATAAACAATACTTACATATTTTCATTCTCCTCCTGTTGACTTATTTTTTGAGTTTGTATATCAATGATGATGAGGTTAACTGTTCAGAAGACTGCAATAAGCTCTTTGGCTTTGCTGAAGAAAAATTCCCACTATTAAGAGACAGAGGCAATTTAAAGAACATTTCAGAATATGCCACTCAACTCAACTCAGCTTTCGATTCAATCGCGCCAGTCGTTGTCGATGGCGCGAGCGTTTTCTTACGTACGTAAACTTACTTAAATGGTTTTGATTTTCCACTATTGTTTCTTAAAATCCAAAAAAGTTCAAACACAAAAATAAACAAAAACATAACCCTAAAAGTTTAGATTAATCTGGAAAATCCGTCTAAAATTTGGAGCAGATCGATCTAGCTCCGATTGATCTGGATTCATTAAACAAACGCGCCAGATTTACCTCCCCTACCTCCGCTATGAATTGCCGAACGATTTGGAGCAGTCTGATTGATCGGATGTATATACCGAACGTAGCTACTGCCTTCAATCGTTTTTTTTTTCAAGGCCACTAGATTTTTAAGTTTATATTGTTAAAATAAAGAAATACGTTCATGGCCCCCTTGGTAGCTTGATCAGTTGATCATATCCAATATATTTTCATTTTGACAATTATTAAAACTTAAACGCAAATATATCAGGAACTACAAAAGATATTGAAATAGTGTTTGATATTTTTGTAAAGCTAATTTTTAAAAAAATCAAAAATGCAAAAATAAACAGGGTGATCTGTTTAAAAAAATTGTTTTTATTGCCACACACTGTATACCAAAGGCACCAAAAAAAAGTTGTTATAGCGCTTAAGTTCGTTGCAATTTGCCAAGAAATTTTTGAATTTATACCTTCCCCTTATTTTCAATAATAAAAAAGATACTGAGTGTTCCATTTATAAACAAACATCTTGTACAGGGTGACCGTATACAAAGTTCCAATAGAATTTTTTTTTGTTATTTGTCACAAAAAGATAGATCAAAAAATTAATTACTCATGAAATTACGTAGATTTATGTCACATTTTCAGTGTTTTCTTTTCCCTTTAAAATTTTGATAGACCTATTCTTTCTGATTGCAAAAATTTATAATATATAAGGTAAGATAAAAAATAATTTGCCATAAGGCCAATGTGTTGCCTAGGAAAAATAGTTAGGTGGTTCTTTGTTCAACCCACATTACTCTTAAGCCAACGTTTTTGTGAATTTGTTCAACGACCGTTTAAAAAAAGTAACATATTAGCATAAGGAAGTAAAAAAAAATACTTAACTATTTTCAAAATTTTTACTTTTAAAATGTGTCATGTGACACATTTAAAAGGTCTTTAAAATACCTTAAACAAGATATCGCTCATGGTTCTTTGTTCAACACACATTACTCTTAAGCCAACGTTTTTGTGAATTTGTTCAACGACTGTTTAAAAAAAGTAACATATCGGCATAAGGAAGTAAAAAAAAATACTTACCTATTTTCAAAAGTTTTTTCAAAATTTTTATTTTTAAAATGTGTCATGTGACACATCATTTAAAAAGTCTTTAAAATACCTTATATTATATATAGATATTCCTATTTTTCTATACCTATGTAAAAGCAAATCTTGGTAATTTTGTAATTTTAAAAAGTTTCAATTTACTTTTTATGTAACCCATATCTTGTTCGGACACACCCTGCAGAAGTGCTTTCGTTCTGAGTCAAGAGACGATCTTTTTTGCGGTCTGTTAAATTTTAATTATACAATTTATTTCCAAGTGTTGCTTAACACACACGCACTCTTATTGTTTTAATCCGATTTTCTAATTTTGAACGAAGGTTTGTTTACATTTTATTGCAAGTTTTGTTTGTTTTTACTCTGTGTCAAATAATGGGTCCCTATAAAAAACCCGAAACCAAATTTGACAGAAACATAATTTGTCTGAATTTAAAAGAAAAATTTTTTTACTCGCTAGAAAATATATGCATAGTAGTGACCCAAAATATTTTTAACGAAAATAATTTAATAGAAAGAACCCCAATCTGTCCAAAAATTATTTCGAATTTCGACTCTATGCCCCTCGACTAAGTGGTTTTTAACAATTTTTTGAAAAAATTATTGAACTAGCCGAAAAACCCAAAAAAAGTAGTTTCAGAACTACTATATTCTGTATAATCATTTCACGGATGATAAAACGATAAATTTTTCATTAGAAGCGGATTTTATCGCCAAACGCACTTTCTGATTTTAGCCAGCAAGGCGTGCACTCGATAAAATTATTAAAATATGCCGAAACAAGCAGCAAGAGCTATTGAAAGTGTGTGTAATTTTATTTGCCATTTCTATTCGATATACAACAAGTAAAATTAACAATTTTTAAAACCCCCCGACAACGACAACAAATTTTTCTAAAAACTACCTCCATTTGCTCCGCTCCTGAAGTGATTTTTTGTTACCTGACGGAACTGAAATAGAGCGAGTTTGTAAATTCACCGACGAAAACAATCGAGTTTGTAAATTCATCTATGATTCTTTGTGAACCCGGAATGTTTTTAAATTCTTAATTACCCGATTGATTCCACCAATTCACCAATTGATGGCATCGACTCTGGGGGCCGGTGAGTCTTCCTTCCTTCCTTTTTTGTTGTTATTATTTTGTTTTCAAAGGTTCTTATGTTTTTTTAATAAATATTACCGACTTGATAAGAAGTCGCGTTAAAACTATTTGAAAGACTGTTTTCGAGGACTAATGCTGGGTTTATACAGCAAAATAAAATAATATAATAATAAGAACACCCAATAAAACACCATATTTGTGATCACATGATGACATTTGACCAATCGCAGGGCTAATTCTTATTTCTTGTTTAATCTTATTTGCTGTATAAACCCAGCATAAGGAGATAAATAAATCTTCAATTTGGGTTGGTATAAGATGGACATAAGTTTTATTCTCGCCATATCCTCTTGAAGCACTACGACGATTTTTCGTTCGTCTTTATTGTAATACATGGTATTTTTTCGAAAGAGCACAAATTTCTCAAGTGGAAAAAAAATCCAGGCTATAGCTAAATTCTGACTGATTTTAACGTCATATTTCATTTGTCAAAAAACCGATGAAATCGGTGAAAAATCTGATGAATTTACAAACTCGCCCTTAAACTAGGGTCTAATCTACGTCTTCACCCCAAATTTCATCATAATCGGATCAACGGTTCAGAAGTTACAGTTGATTATATTTGTCATAAAATTTCATTCTTACCTAAAGAAATATTATGTAAAACTGTTTTCATGCACGTATAAATGTAGTAAATTACTACAAACAAAGAGAAATACGTTATATTCCCTTAATACACATTCGTCAAAAGTAAAAATAACTAACTTTTTTTGAACTTATTTTATCTTTTTGAAGTTATCCATGCTCTGAGTGGAGTTTTTTTTTCTCATAGAAATTTAAAAGCTAAAAATTAATAGACTCATTTTATAAAATGCTTCTTCTCCTTTTGTATCTTGATAGACCCATTTTATGGAATGCATCTTCTCCTTTTTTATCTTATTAAATTCCTCTCTGCTGTATTCCACAACGTTCTCTCCCCTTTTCTCTCCGGAGAAATTCCCCACATTTTCCTGGGAGCCTGCTCGATCCGCGCCAGAGAGTTGAGAAGATGGGTAGATAAAGCTTCCATGGCACTACCTTTCTGTTGATATTTTTTTCATTAAAAAAAAATCGAGTTTGCTCCAAACCGCTCTTAACTTGAATTTTTGTTAAAAAATTAAAAATTGACAACCCTGCAAAATTTCATTTAGGTTATACATACATACGGTTAGGTAATTTTATATTCCTTTGATCTGTGGTTCGACTGGACGTATAACCCTACTTTTTTGTTTACTTTTTTTTTTCTGTTGTTTACTTTTTAAAGTTTGAATTCCTTGACCTTTTTTTGAGCCTTTTCTCTAAATCATCTAATAAATTGCTCCATTTCAACTTCTAGAGTTGTCCTGCTTTGCGGATTGTGTAAAAATTATCACCAGCTTTAACCTACAAGAATGGCTTACTTACCGGAAAAAGTGTAAAATGTCCTCCAATTTTTACCGATTATTGGTACAACACTTCACCAAACAAGCCATATAAATACACTGCTAGCGTATATTACTCAAAATAAAAAAAATAAGAAAATGATTGTCATGAAAACAACAATAAAATACGCCATTTTGAAAAGTCGTTGTCAACCCCTTGTGTCAAAGCATAGAAAAAGTGACGTTGCCCCAACCGTTATGCCTTTTTAAATATAAAACTGGGACTTTGACAAAGATTTAAAAAATTATGGAAAAAGGTGTTGCCAGTTGTGTTTTTTTTCCCTTAAAATCGGAGGAGCCTTCATTAAAAAAATATATAATTTTGCGAAAGAAACAATTTTACAAGCTTTTATTTAACTGGCAAAAACATGATTTTTGTAACTGTTTGAAGATAACTAAAGCTTGGCTTTTTTGGTTACCGGTGAAAAAAAACTTTTTTTGATCACGGGTGCAAAAAAAGATTTCTGTCCGTTTTTTATCCAAAGTCAAAGAGAAATAGCGGAAAATAGTAATATTGAAAAAATCTAATTATTCTTGCCTAAGAATTAGGCCATTTCCGCCAGTTTTCACCAAGTATTTGGGAAAAAATCATTTAAAAATATCGTCAAAATATCAAATTGTCAAAGATTAAAATGTCGCAAGAATGAACGTCACCGAGTAAAAAGACAGCGCTATGGAAACGATTGTTATTTCATTTACCAGCCGCCTTGATTTATAGTGTAAAGATGGTGTGTTGCAAGAAGTTCTCTTCGTTCGAGATTTTTAGAAGTATTTTCCTGTTTATCTTGGATTTTTCGATAAAGGTATTAAAAAAAAATAGTGTTAATAACTCGCAGCTAAACTGTGCTTTTTTACTTTGTTGGGGTGGAATCTTGCAACTTAATTTTGACCAACTTCCCGACATCCGATCGTCTTCAAGTTTGGCATGCTTATATAGTTGCGGTGACAACACAAGAATATAGTGTGATAAAATTGACAGCTCCCCCCTACTCGAAGCAACACCATTCTCAACTAAAAAGCCAGTTAACTCATTTTCGTTTTTTGTATCCTTTGGCCTACTATCGCTGCCATATTGAGACCTAACTGAAAGAAAAGTCCATGTTTTACCTTTCAATTTGGTTATAAAAATGGCAGCCACAGTAGGCTAAAGGGCACTGATAGTTTTTAGTTGTGATGGTGTTGCTCGAAGGGGGTGTACGGGGGTACAGTTGAAGTACGCCCGATTTCGTTGAAATTTGGTGTGTTGGGGCACTTGGGGATGAAGATAACGAATTTCTAATCAGATTTTGAAAATTCAATATGGCGGATTCAAGGTGGACGATTAAGGGTACAAATATAAAAATTAGGGGAGTGTGTTCAAATTTGGTATGCGTTTATAGTTCCGGCGACAATACAATAATATGGTATTATTAGGTACACACTTCCCTCTAACAAGGGAAGTGGAGGAGGGAAAAGATTTAGTTTGTTCGATTTAAATCAAAATTGGCATATAGGGGTTTTTCGAGAAGGGGATATGAGTTTTTGATCAGATTTGAAAATTTTAATATGGCGGATTCAATCAAAAAATTGAAAAATAAATTTTTATTAAAATAACTTTTATGAAATGCACTCAAAAGTCGAAAATATTTTTTTTTCTTTTTTATACCATAATAAAACAAAGAGAGAACTACAAAAAAAGAACTTCTCCTTCTATTCGAATGATAACCATAATGCTTTCATCTAAAGAAGCTGAGAACGGGTGAAATAGCCGTGCTTGCCAAGCCTTTGAAAATGTTCTTAAGTTATAGAGTAATACAACTGTTTCTTGAGTGAATCGACTGTGATACCTAAAATAAAATAAAATCCTAATACACTACGCCTGGACCGATTTGGATGAAACTTGAAACATATCGGCTACTTTTTTGACATTTTGCTCAATGACATGTGTCAAAAAAAATTATATTTGGATATCGCGGACAACGTCACGGGTCGGAGTTTATAACTATGTTCTTCTCCGATCTCTCACTTCTCTGTTCCAGACTCACAGCTGATTTTCAGAGTGCCAGAAATTTTAGGCAGTAGGCGCTGGATGCTGGAAAAGTATGGCACACTCGAACACGCGACGCGTTATTTCTGACAGTAGTCGGCTCTCGTTCATTTTTGCTAGTTTAGTAACCTAATTTTATGAGGGGTGTGTTCGGTGATAAAATTTTCGAAAGCATTTTTGTGGTTTCGTTTAGAGTGTGAGTACGAGGACTGTACTTAGAGACATATTTATAAAAAAATTATCCTTTAGAAATAATAATATACAGGGTGTATAAGGTACGCGTGCGAATATTTTAAAAGTAGAGATTCTTTTTTTTTCTGTCAATGGCCTTAGCTCAAAAAATGTCGAAGTGACGTTCAAAACGGTTCATGTAATATTCATACTTTTTGGATTCTTCTTCAAGTGTCATGCTCTCTTAGAACGTTGGTCATCATCTTCGCGATCTTTACCCTCTCCACTGCTTTTCGTAAAAGTGTCATTCCATATCAAATCAACCAAAAAATCACAAAAATTTTACGCGACCAATTCCAATTTTGATGATTTTTGGTATATATTTTCTTCTTACCATAAAAGTTGAAAATGCAAATTTTTAGATTTTTTTGATTCGTAGTTTTTTTTTTTAATTTTTCAAAATAAAAAAGTCAGCATTTTGACCTTAACAAGAATGTACAAAACTAGCAATATCTCGAGAACCACTTACACTAGGAAAGTAATAAATGGCTCATTTTAAAGTCATTTTGAAGCTCTTTTTTATGAAATATCACAACATAATTTTAACAAAAAAAAAATTGAAAATAAAAAATTGAAAAAAAAAAAATTGAAAAATTCAAAAAGGCCATTTTTAATTTTTTTGAAAAAAATATATAATTTGGGTCAAAGTGTTACTTAATTATCCACAAAATTTTATGATGGAGAAATGATGGGTTCAATGTCAAAAAAAATATCAAAAATATTAAGTACATTAAAAATCATGCATTTAAAAAAATAAACATATTTTAGGAGCACCAATAGTGCACTGGATATTAAAATAAATAAATTTGTTGGATGGATACAGGTTTTAAAAAATACCCAGAGGCTTTATCTACAAATTATTTTATTTTAAACTCGCAAAAGAAATAAACAAACTTTTCTACTTCGTTGATAAAAATTAGACAGAAAACACTAAGACTAACTATATACCTTAAATTTATTTTTTTAACTTTCTTTTAAGAATTTCTGATAAATCTGACATTTCTTTTTTGCTGACATTGTAAGTTCTGCCAGTAGCAGTGTTGGGTTCAACTTTTTTTATAAGACTTTCTGGTTTAATAATTAAAATATCTTGAGGTGTTGGGTAAAAAAATGATGAGGCAGGTCCTCGTGGATGAAGAAAGCTTACTTTCAGTTCTCCGCTCTCATTATTTTTCCCCAAGACACAAGCCAGCCACCAAGCACTGTCGTATTCTACAGTGACAAACCCTGACTCGATATTTTGCAAAATAATGCTTCCACCTTTAAAAAGATTATGTGTTTCGACCTCTAAGCATGTAGAAAACTGTTTTGCCAAAAACGTGCTTTCTGTAAGAGGAATTACAGCATGAATTTTTTGTGTCCCCGGTATTGTTAAGACTTCCGCAAATCTTTTATTCAAAATTATTTCATGATTTGTATAATCTGCTTCTGTGCAATATTTAAAATCAATGCCAGATATGTTTTCTTCACACCAAGTAAACAATTGTAGAGGTGTCATTATTTGATTGTCATAGGGCCTCTGCAAACTGGCTTTGGCAGCAAGTCTTTTAACAGTTCCTCCCAAGCCATCGCAGGCACTTTTGCCATGCGAGGTGGCAAAATAATGCCACTCTGCTTCAACACCAAAATCTTTTTTATGCAGGCATATATTCAGAAAATTCTTTTTGTTTTTGTACTGCGCAGCACATCCATCCGAAAAATAAAAAATTTTGTTAAGTCCTGGTATTTTGATTTTTAAATCAGGCATTAATTTTTTTAAAAATAAATGAAATGCAATTGTATTATGTGTCAAGCTTTCCGAAATAAACACATAATTCAGGTTGTGCAGTTTAACATCACTTAGAAAATAAATGGCAAAAGGGTGGAGGGTTGCCTGGCTGTTATTCCAATGATAAGACTGGACTTCATCTTGCATAACAAAGGAATAATTTTCCGCAAAGTCGCAAGTGATCAAAGACTCTCCAGGTTTAAGGTTAATTTTTATTTCATTGTATCTATCTTTTTGCATTTTTGCAATAAAAGAATGTGATTTAAGTTTTACAAGATCATCAGTAAATTCCTGGACAAAATCATCACTTTTCTTAACAACGGTTTCCATAGTACACCTATCTACTGAGACCCACTTTTTAAATGAGACCTCATCAATTAATTCTTCCTCAAATTTTTCTATTAACGTATTTTTAAACTGTTCTACTCCAGGACATTGCTTGCATCTATTGCTTAAAAAACAGTCCACTGAAGGTGGATTACACATTAGTTTATAAAGGCAATCATGATAAGATATTGCAAGAGGCCTGTTATTTTCATCATATAGCTTATTTAATTTGGAGCCATTGAGCATTAGTTTTATATTTTGATGTATAGTACATACACATACAGTATGAGTCCCACTTTTTCCTGCCAGTATACAGTTTTTGGGTCGCAGTTCACAAAATTTTGAAAACCCAATTTTTTTATTGGGGTACTCAGTTTTAAACAATGCATAAATTTCTTTTAAATTAGCTAAGACTAATTTTTTTTGTACATATTCTTTTTCAGCTCCATATTTTCTGATAACAACATAATCTTTTTTACCTGGCATGGTCCTGCTAATGTCATCCCTTTGGTAAAAATCTACCACTATTTGGGCCACTCTATCACTAAGGGTCTTTCCCGGTTTGGGGTTAGGAGAACATAATATCCCATTGTCCTTAACTAACTGTTTTACAACTCTGGCCAAATATTGAGAAACTCCAAATTCTTCTTCAATCTTCTTTCTACTCCAACTTTGAGGTAAACATGATAAAACTAGTATTTTCTCACTCCTCTTTTCGGTTTTTAAAAATTTGTCCTTTAACTGCTTAATCATTTCACTTTCGTCACTCTGGCATTCCTTTACTAGCGTTGAATCTGATTCCTTTGTAAATGCTTTCGCAATTGTATGCTGTACAATATCAATTTTTTCTTTGTAAACATTTTTTCTTTTAATAGGCGACACACCAAGAAGCTCCAATGACTGGTTTAAAAGAGTAAATGATTCAGCAGGATCTTGAAAATCTGGATCATTTTCTGGAACTTGACTGGGTCTAAAAAAATTTAAAAAGTTAGTTTTTTTATAAGAACTTAAAAAGGCGGTAACAGCTGACCCAAAATATGTACATAATGCCAAGAAATTTGTACATAATGTCTGTATTCTCAAAATGCCATGCAAAATAATGCCATGCAAAATAATGCCATGAGATTGTTCCACTCCGTACTTGACGCAATTGGTTTAGTTTATTAATTTTATATTAAAAAATACTATTTGTTACTTACCCTGCCTCATCTTCTTCAGATGCCTTAAACTCCTTTGAAAGCTTTAGTCTACAACCATCACAGATTTTCATTCCCATTTTGACATTTTTGTAACTGCACATCCACTTGGTCACATTTCTTAATTTCCCAAAATGCTTGATTTTTAACTCTAGTGGATCACAGCACTTTACTTTATATTTAGTCCATCCACTTGCCTCACCCATAGTTGAAACTTTTAAAATTACACAGAGATGACTTCTGATAAACCTTCAGTCGAACTATTATGTATCGATTATTTGGAGCTGTATCAGGAAGATACTTGCCAAAAATTTAAAATCAATTTATGCAGGAATTTTCATGTCAGCAAATCCCCACAATGTACCTAAACAGACCAATAAAATGAAGGAGGTGTGTCCTTAATGTTAAACAGGAATAAACAGGCAGTATTTCACAAAAGTATTGGCAGGTTTATACAGGCATATTTTCCTAAGAATTGGAACATCCAATAGTACGTCTCCGGTGGAAAAGAGGTTTTGTAAGTAAATATTACAATGGGGGGCAATGTTAATATGATTACTGATACAGAATGAAACGTAGGATATAATTTTTTATTAAATAAAATATTGTTAAATATTTTTATAATATCGCTTTAAACCCCATTATATTCTTCTAATTACCAAAATGCATTGTCTATTTATAGGCGATTTTTCATGCATGTGACATATTTAATAAATTTTTTCACATTGAACCCATGATTTGTCCATCTCAAAATTTTGTGAATAGTTTAATAACACTTTAAAGAAAATAATATAATTTTTTGAAAAAAATTAAAAATGGCCTTTTTGAAATTTTTCAAAAAAAAATCAAAAAATTTTTTTTTTATTTTTTTTTTTCAATATATGTTATGCAATATTCTCATATGAAAGGTCTTTATAAGAGCTTTAAAATGAACCTTCACCTACTTTTCTATTATAAGTGGTTCTTTGGATATTCCTAATTTTGTGCGCACATGTTAAGGACAAATAAGTGACTTTTTCGATTTTCAAAAATTAATTCAAAATAAACAACTGGTCAAAAAAGTCTGAAATTTTGGATTTTCCAGTTTTTTCGTAGGAAAAACATGTATACTAAAAATCATCAACATCGGAGATGGTGTGGTAAAATACCCTGGTTGACTTGATATGGACTGACCCAAAAGTGTCGTAGTACTCACACCATACCGTCTAAGATTTTTAAGCCATGATATCCGTCTACCACCCGGAAGTTTATATTTGTCATTTCTCAAAATTTGGTCAAAATATTCAAGTTTTCGTTTTTTTATGGTAAATAAAATTTCAAGATGTTTATTTATTTTAAGCAAAACATCCACATTGGTTATGCTGTCTATCCAAGATATCTTTAGTATTCTACGATAACACCACATCTATGCCTCTAACTTTTTGCACATGGCCTCAGTCAGTGTCCAATAAAAACATAACACCGAAGCACACGAATTCTGAGAGTGGTATGAAGATCGCGGCTACACAACTGATTTTATATTGATAAAAGATGATCTGGCCTGTTCAATTCTTGCCCCAACTTCTTGTATGTTGTCCCAGTTCTCATTGGAGGCAGGAGGCAACCTAAGTATTTGTATGAATCGACGCATTCGACTTTTTGTCCATTTTGTTTTTTCAACATTTAAATTAACCCCGAATTGCGAACTTTTGGCATCGTGTCTGCTATTATAACAGTGTCGTCAGCATATCGTAGGTTAAATGAAAAACTTTTGGTCCTTCTCCACTGTATTTATTGAAAAAATGTTTGTATTTTTTCCGTTTCGACGTCATCTTCAGGGGTTTCGCTAAAGGAACCAAATGAGGGAGTTAACATCCGACTCCGCTTAATTTATATTAAAAAAAAACTTATGTTCAAAATCATTCACTTAGAAAATATTTCTTCTTAAGTGGTAACCCAATGAGCATTTTCAGAAACCTCTGGTGACAAAAATTTATATAATTATTATAAAGAGGGTTCCATTAATGCCCTAGGGTATTTAGAGGTTTCCTACAGGAATTGAGTTTGTATATTTGTTTTATTAAAGGTTCTAAATTGATGGTACCCTAAGGTAACATAAAACTGGCGTTAACAATATTTCCACAGACATCTTTATAAAAATTAAAGTCATCGGTAACAAATGTTATATAAATTGGTGTTAACAATGTTTCCACCAACATATTTATAAAAATATAAGTCATCAGTGACAAAAGTTATATAAATTGGTTTTTGAAATCTTTCTGTTAACCCATCTATAAAACCGTAAGTAACTATCAATTAAAGATATATAGATTGGTTTTTAAAATGTTGCTATCAACTCACTTATAAAAACTTAATTAACCAACAACAAAGAGACACTTTTATATAAATTGGTACCTGTAATATTCTTATGAACTCATTCATAAACCTTTTTTGCCCATTCTTTCTATAATGTTTTTATTAATTTCTTTGTATAGTGGTTATAATACCACTGTTTTTACAACAAAAAAACAATTTTAATTTATAAAAAAACAAACAAGATTTTTTAGGTTAATTTTGTGACATTAAAAGGCACGTTTTTGCGATTTTAAAAGGTGCGTTTTTGCAACATCAAAAGGCGCGTTTTTGCGAGATACCATACCATCATTATCTGGTTTTAATTACATCAATCTGAGGAGAGACATAAGAGATCCAAATCTTCTTGAGATAGTTTTCGATGACAGATATCGGGATCGGATGGATTCTACACCCGGTTCCGACCAGCGTTTCCCATGCGCGGCCACCCTGACTCAAAAAACTCATCACGTGGACCGATATGAACTTGTATAGGCTCGCTTAGACTACGTGATCCGTGTTTTGATTCGAGGAGCCCACGCATAAGAAACCCATAGATGGGAACCGGTTTTTAGAAAAAGAGAACAATATAGTAACCGTGTTAAGTTCGCAAAATTGCACCGTGAAACTTCGATCCACGGTGCATATAGTTCGCACGGCTGGTCGGCGGCAATTGTGAACACATCACCTTACGACGCGACGGAACGCAGCCTCAAGGTCTGTTTCTGCGAGTTTGACATAGTGACTATTATCCTCTTTTTCTAAATGCATTCGTCTGAGAGAGATCCAGCATACCAGGGAAATACCTGCCTGTACACCCTTCGACCCCGCAATCTAACTATCTTCTTGAGATAGTTACCTCTGACAGTTATGCGGGGTTGAAGGGTGTGCAGGCGAGTATTTTTCCTGGTATGTGTAGTATGCTGGATCTCTCTCAGACGAATACATTTAGGAAAAGAGAACAATGGTAACTATGTTAAACTCGCAGAAACGGACCTTCAGTGTTCAACACTGCGCCATCTGCAGCCTTTTGTTCCAACTAGCCTCATGTTTTAAAACGTTGATAAAATAGTGTTGAACGAGTTAAACAGTGGTATAATTGTATTGTTTTTTTTTTTATAGAATTGTCGTAAATTTTCGCCATTTTTCGTTATTTATGGGGTTTCAACATGCTTTTTAATCGAAATATTGCAAAACATATGTGAAAAAAAGTATTATTTAAATGAATATTTTTTTTCCCCGTTTTCTCAAGTATTTTTGGAGCCCATGAAAATGTTGTGAGTGTATTCGAAAACTATACAGTACACACGGGACCGCAGCTGATTATCAGAGTAGGATGACTGGGAAAACAACTTTTATTTAACCTATAGTATATAAATATTCATATTCCTGCTTGAACTTATCTCACTTCCATTTTAATTTATTTTAGAAGATTGGTAAACACCATTTTATAAATTTTTTATTTTAAAAAGAAAAAGAATAATACATAACAAGCAAAGGGAAGAAAGATGGAAAATTTATATTTCTAAATCGATAAAAACCTTTAATTTGTTATGTAGTATTGTTAGAACAGTTGTAAAACCTTTTTATAATAATATCTAGACTTGAGGGTTCATAAGGAAGTTTTTCTATCCATTACTATGTACCATAAATTTTTATAAGCTGGTGTTGGTCAGTTGTTTTTCAAGTCTTTTTTACTCATTTAAGAGATATATTAGAGTTATAAAATTATCACCAACAGTAAATAATATAACTTTTGGTTATTTTATGAAGGTTTTATATTATTTGCTGTAACTTCTATATAGACAAAAATGCTCATTGGGAATTATCATAAAAAATTTTAATCTTAAATGACTATGTTTAATAAATTTGTGTTTAAAGGCACTCACCATTTAGTTTGTATCACGCGTCCATACTTCTAAAGGGTTGAATTTTGGTTACAAGGTTTTAGAAGTATGGACGCGTGATACAAGCTAAATGGTGAGTGCCTTAAGAAGAAATGTTTTCTAACTGAATGTTTCAAACGCTATACGTATACCGATACCGATGCGTTGAAATATTTACTTTGAGCAACACCGTTCTCAACTAAAAAGCCAGTTAACTCATTTTCGTTTTAATATCCTTTGGCCTATGATCGGCGCCATATTGACACCAAAATGACATAAAATCCATGTTTTACTTGTCAATTTGTTTATAAAAATGGCAGCCACAATAGGCTAAAGGGCACTGAAGCGGTAGGAGTTAACAGGCTTTTTAGTTAAGTACGGTGTTGCTTTAAGTGTTATATACAACCTTGGCGCACACCTCTTCTTATTTGGACCTCTTCGGACAGTTGGCCATCAACTTTTATTTGAGCAGTCTGATTCCAGTATAGATTAGCGATTATCTTTAGATATCGGTCATCTAGAACAACTTCTTTTAGCGTGTCTATCAGAATAACTTTTGTAAAAACTAAGACACACAAAAAGTATGGATATCAGATGATCCGTTTTGATCGTTACTTCGACATTTCCTGAGACAGAAAAAAAGACGTCCCTAAAGTTAGCAGTGCAAAGATTTTGTAATTGGAAAAATTACTGCCAATAAAGTGCTAATTAACTGCAAAGTCGCAAAATTTTGTGCTCTTGTAGTTTCTGAGATATGACGTGCACTGCTAGCTACCCGTTAAATATAGCAGTATACCATGCTAGAATGGTCCAGAAAAGTGGTAGGGTGGTCTGAATGATGCAGAAAATTAAACGCTAATTAAATGTTGCCATTTCAATAAAAAAAATTGTATTTTTTACTTTTTTGTGCATATTTTTAGTTCCAAATACCAATCGTTAAATTTTTACTTTTCTTAATTTTATCAAAAATGAGTTACTAAGGTTCCAAAACAACTTAATCGACGAAAAAAAAAGTTGTCTGTTGTCTGTCTGTATACACGATAACTCAAGAACGCCTTAATCGATTTTAACGAAATTTGGTACAAAAATTCTCTATCGGCTGACCATGAACTGATTAACTTTTGGGTAGGGTGGTGGGGGGTTGAAGGGGGGAGAAGGGGGATAAAATATTTAAAAAAAATGTAACTTTGGAACAAAAGCAAGTAGCGATATACGGTTTTCAGATTTAAGTTTCCATGAATATGGACTACAAATTTAGTTCTAAAGTCCAAATTCGTGGGAGCTTTAGTTTCCGAGTTATTTGAAATACCATATAAATATATGCAGTTTTCAGATTTTGGTTTTCATAAATATTACCCAAAAATTTTGTGATAAGGTATCTTTCAAAGATACAGTTTCCGAGATATTTTCATTTCCTTTCAACATAAAATAATTGATTGTATGGTGGACTATCCGTGCTTTCTGGCATCAATTTTTTTAAGTTAACGTGGTGCACTGCTAACTTTAGGTCGTACACGTATTTGAGTTCCCGTTAAAGAAGACGTTGGTGGTGCTTTTTAGGTGCTAATTAAATGCCAAGTAACTGGTCTGAATGATCCAGAAAATTAAATGCTAATTAAATGCTGCCGTTCTAATAAAAAAAGATTGTATTTTTTTATTTTTCGTACATATTTTTTAAAATCAATGTGGTGCATTACGCATATTTGAGTTCTCGTGAAAGAAGATGTTGGTGGTGTTTTTAATATTGAACTAAATTAGTGCTATTTAGGTGCTAATTAGATGCCAAGTCACAAAATTTTTCTGCTTTTGTAGCAGTGCACCAGGATTTTAAAAAATATGTAGAAAAAAGTAAAAAATATAGAATTTTCTTATAGAAATGTGCATTTAATTAATTAGCATTTAATTTTCTGGATCATTTAGACCACTCTACTACTTTTCTGGAGCATTCTAGCATGGTGCACTCATATCTTTAACGGATAGCTAGCAGTGCAGGTCATATCTCGGAAACTACAAGAGCATAAAATGTTGGCATTTAATTAGCACTTAATAATTAGCACTAATTTTTCCAATCATAAAATCTTTGTACTGCTAACTATAGGGACGTGAAAAAAAGAATCTCTATTCTTAATAGGTGATAGGGAAGGCCAAAACAAGAAAAAAAATCATATAACATGGAAGTGAAAAGTCCTTGGGTTACAAGTTACAGGATTTCAAAATAAATAAAAGAAATAGAAAATTAAATAAATAAAAATAAAAAATAATTAAAATACTATTATAATTAAAATACTATTCTGTTATAAAAACAATTGACAACAAAATGGTGTCAAAATTTTAAAGAAAATAGTTGTATTTTTTGTACTAATTTTTAAAAATTTCAATTTGAATATTTTTCTAAATGCTGAAGTTTTTTTTTTATAAAAAATTAAATTAATAAAAAAGTCGCGGCTAAAGTTATGACAGTCACGTGACAGTCCCTATCTTTTCGCGAAAAACACGTTTTCCTACGACCACATATGAAAATGTTGGATTTCACACGATTTGCATCATTAGAAAACGTTAAATTTCAATTCACCCGTGTGCAGAAATTTTTCCACACATGTGCGGGAAAGCAGTTTCAATTGATTTGTGAAAGATTAGTGCAGTTCATCAGTGTTCGTAGGAAAAATAGCACACAAGTAGCGTAGAAAGTAACTTTCTTACACTCGCATGTTGTTTCACTCGGCTAGCGCCTCGTTCACAACATTCACGCTCGTGTGAAATTTGTCACTTTCTTCTCTTGTTATGCAATATACTATTTCTGATTTTTACAAGTTTAAGTAAAATATGTCAAATATTTTCCAGTGGGTAGCCTGCAGTATTAAACAAGGTTACCTTTATTTACATTAGAAACGATTTTGCGTAATGTTCGAACAACATTGAATAATTTTAAATTGGCAGCGAGATCAAAACATCTCTTACATTCCAAAGAATATTTCAAGATGTATCAAGCTGAGAAATTGAAAATACGCGTTAATAGAATGATAGGCAAATATGTTTGAAAATTATATTAACGACCGGTTTCGCCGACGTTATTAAACGTGCCTTAAGGCGAGCGGCGTTTAGAATAGATAGTACCAAATAAACGAACATAATCAGTTCCACAATACTGCGGCGCTTCTGGCCTTGTAATTAAATTATAATTTGGATTTTTTTTAAGGTAAAGTTAGAAAACAGTAAGGTTTAGTGATCTTGATAAGACTTCAAAAACTGTGGTGAATTCTTAGTGACTTATGTGCCGAAAATGACTCTCTCCTGCGTCGATTGTATGTTCTGCGTGAATTTTGCAAAAGTAAATTTTACCGTCGTTCCTGAGATATCGGACGACAGACGTGGCAACCTAACCCAGTTTGGAGTGAGAGTTTGTTTTTCGATGTTTTCTTAACTGATTTTTGATTGTTTTTTGTGTTTATTTATTCAATTTTAAAGGTACTGATGGTAGAGCCATGATGAACCCTAAAATAATTTAGTTAAATAACTGATAAAGGATCTGATAGTGGGACACGTTTTTTGGTTAATTTAAAGACTGTAAAGAACTTTGAAAGAAATTAATACCACCTTATGTCTTACACACTTTAGAATTTGTTTGTTTTGTTTGTCTTACACACTTTACGATTTGTTTGTTTTGTTTTTTGGATAAAAATGGCAAAATAAAAATCATATGCACGACCCCACTAAAGATGACAGACAGATGACACAACAGAATTTTTGCGCAATTGCCTTAAATTATTTTAATTTTTCTTTAAAATACTCTTATAGCCTGCTGTCTCTCTTCAACAACCTTAAATTTTTTTCATTTTAATGGTCAAGCCATGATGGTAATTTCAGGCTTAAAATGTTTTAGCATAATTTAATTTTGCACACATTTTAAAGCTTTCTTTCCAAAATTTCGATTTCTAGAATAAAACACTCATATTTATCAAGTTTTCACTGTTTTTTTAGCGTTCAAAAAAAGTACTCCCAAAAAACATTTTTTGTTTGTTAAAAAGAAATATATTTAGAGAGAGAGGGCAGAATTTTAGAGGTAGATGGAGAAATATTTTAGTGACGTGCAAAAATATTTAAGGTTGTTGAAGAGAGACAGCAGGCTATAAAAAAGTATTTTAGAGAAAGATGAAAATAATTTAAGGCAATTGTTTAATAAAAATGTCTGTTATGTCATCTTGATGCATGCATATGATTTTTATTTTGCCATTTTTATACAAAAAACAGCAAAAATTGTAATTTTTCAAAGCATAACGTGTGTGAGACATAAGGTGGTATTAATTTCTTTCAATCAAAGGTCTTTAAATTTACCAAAAAACGTGTCTTACCATAAGTGTAATTTGGCACATCTAAAAATCATTTTATTATTTTAAGAGTCATCATGGCTTTACCATAACAGAAAATATGTTTTGTGGCAGTACTTTTTTTGAACGCTTAAAAAAATATGTCTGTTTTATTCTAGAAATCGAAAGTTTGGAAAAAAAGTTTTAAAATGTGAGCAACATTATGCGTGCGTCGGCACAACGGCCCCAGATAGGCCGCCTACTATATTAATATGCTTGCAAATTCCGGCTAGGTGCATGGATATTAGATACTTAAAGTTGCACAATAATATAGGGGTTATAAGCCATGGCATGGCGTAAACGCATCGTACGTTACGCAGAGAGGATACGTCGCCAAATGACGACGAGCTAAAAAAGGCTTTAAGCAACGCTTCTTGCGTATCTTGTAAATTGGTTAAGTAGTCGAGCAGAGGGCGCTCTCATTTGCTTTGTTTTTCATAAGATAACCTAAAAATTGTCGTGTTTTTTATTTTTTTTTTATATTTATAAATGCAAGACATGTCTTTTTTTGATGATGACGATGAAGAAAATGATGACATCGAGATTATCCGTGGAAAAGTTGCTCTCGGGAATAGCAGCCCTTTATGATAGGTTCAACTTTGACGAGGTGGCGGAACCAGAGTGTTTGACACTATTTAGGTTTGAAAAACACCACCAGATATGCTTATAGTAATCAACTTTCTTTTGATCTGCGTATCGTACGTTTGGAGTTTACTGCACATGCTTGATCAAAACTTACGCTACGTCGAGTTACGTGATGTGACTTATAAACCCTAATAGTGCCTAATCGTAATAGTATCTCAGTGCGCATGCTCAGAACGGATATGTCGTACAACAGCGACTACGTCTCACCTAACTCTACGACTACCCTTGCAGTATTTGTAGGCAGCTAGCGTATCCTAACCATTTTATAATCTGTGAGTTTTCACAAATGCCTGATCCACATTTTCACTCCTTCTTTTTTCCGTTCTACTGCCCTCTCACCTTTTGCGACAAGGAAGGAAATAGAAGTGAGCGGCATGAAGTAAAGTTGTGCATCAAGCACTGAACTGAACAATAATTGGTTTGGTTACGTCGTTGTAAGCACAACTTTAACTCTTATTTTTTAAGGACGCTTACACAAACGCATCAAAGATACGCTAACAATAAGGAATCAAAAACAGCTTGCCAACTTAACAGTGCGATTTACTAAGATCTAAAATAGAACCACCTCACGTCTAAATATTTACACCCGTGGGGGGGTACTAAATTTTAAAACCAATTTTCAAAAAACACTTACCCATACAGAAAATACACAAAGTTATTCATTATTTTGTGTGTTATTGCAAAATATCACTGAAAAACTACTTTTTTTCTCAAAATATACCATATTTTAGGAGAACTCTAAAACTAATTTTTTTAGGTTATAAAGTTGGTGATTTTTTAGACCACCTCTGGGAGGTGGTTTAAATTTATAACCCCCAGAAAGGATTCCTTTGTGGCAATTATTGGTAATAAGTTCATTTATAATTTCTCTAAATAACCGTTTTTACAAGGATTAATTTACCTTATCCAATATCCCAAGTTGTTAATTAACCAATAAAACTCCTCCAGTTTTGTCCAGAAAAACGCCATATTTTGAACCCGTTTTCAGCACAGAAAATATATTTATGAGGGCACTACGAAGCAAAACGAACATAAGTGAAGGTCACTGATTATGCACGAAAGATATACCAAACAAAAAAAAACAAAACAACTATATTAATTTATTTACAAACTAAAATTAAAAAATTGAAGTAATCTAAAAGTTCAGTGAAGAAACCTTTCCTTACTCAAAGCCCACTCATTTTAAAGCTGTAGCTTTCATCGGTAGAGGTTGGTGCAAGCCTAGATACAAGCAGAGGTAAGAGATCCGAACTCGCTGTTTGTGATTTGAACGCAGCTAATATTTTGAAACTGACATTTCGACAGTGATAGAAATATAAATAAAACTTGCATTTAAGTTTTTTAATACATTTCAAAAATAAAAACCCATTATTATTACCCATCTAAATTGTTGTGTGACATCAAGTATTAATTGGAAAAATTAATTAACAAGCGTAAGTTTTAATTAGAGTGTCATATAACCCCAATTTTAGGTTGTTGTTTACTATTTAAACCCCGCATGGGTTTATATTTTTTAATTTTCTTTTCTTCTAAATTGAAACTTTCTTCTAAAATCCAACAAAAGATTGTGTTAAGATGATTATTCAATAAACAAATTTATTAAAATTCTTCTTATAAATCAAACTATGTCCAAAACTCAAGGAGGGTGGGTTTAAATTGCTTAAAACCAAAAATTTCACTTAAACTTAGGACCGTTCTAAAATAGACTAAACCCTTTTAGTAAATTCCACAGTAAGGTCGCGATTCTTCAAAAACCGTCAGAAAATCTCAAGTTTACACTTAATGCTTTTTTGTCAGGACTATTTGCTAATATTCCATAAAATTTAGTTTCTTAATACTGTTCTAGTAAATAAACATTATGTCAGTTTTAATTTTTGTAGGCTGTTTTTCTGAAAACCCTGTTTTTTATTTAAAAATGTATGTTATTAAGCTTATTTTTATGTGTAAACAAACCTTTAAAACTTTCAACATACAAAACCATAAATCACTCACTGTTCACTGTTTCACTGTTCAGAAAAGTCACACAAATTCTGTCTTTTCTTTTACATGGTGAGAATTTTCGACACTGGTCGCGATTCTTCAGAAACGACAGAAAATCTCACCCGTCAGAATTCTGGAAAGTGGCGATTTTTACTTATCGCCTCATTTAAAATAAAAACATAGCAACCTTCATATTTATCCTAACGTTGTAAGAAAAACTGCGTCATTTTTCTATTAACATTTTGTAAATTTAATAAAATCAATGAATAGCGAGCTTTCCCTCAAAAAAGGTAATGGTAACCGTAGATCCGGATTTCGCACTTGTGGTGCTCATCAGTACGGTGCTAGGAATTAGGAGATGAAATGATGATGGAAAAATATGACACAGGATTCATGTAAAAGACAATCATCTGTCAAATTGCAGAATCGGCAGATATACCTTCATTTTGAAGGAAAATTAAGCGTCTCTACGGAGACAGATATAATTATCTTTACAGATATCCTAAGCTCTGGAGTTAATAAATTTAAAAAGGGATTTAGTGAGGGTAAATAAATAACAAAATCAACGAATAGCGAGCTTTCCCTCAAAAAAGGTAATGGTAACCGTAGATCCGGATTTCGCACTTGTGGTGCTCATCAGTACGGTGCTAGGAATTAGGAGATGAAATGATGAAATAATGATGGAAAAATATGACACAGGATTCATGTAAAAGACAACCATCTGTCGAATTGCAGAATCGGCAGATGTACCTTCATTTTGAAGGAAAATTAAGCGTCTTTACGGAGACAGATATAATTATCTTTACAGATATCCTAAGCTCTGGAGTTAATAAATTTAAAAAGGGATTTAGTGAGGGTAAATAAATAACAAAATCAACGAATAGCGAGCTTTCCCTCAAAAAAGGTAATGGTAACCGTAGATCCGGATTTCGCACTTGTGGTGCTCATCAGTACGGTGCTAGGAATTAGGAGATGAAATGATGAAATAATGATGGAAAAATATGACACAGGATTCATGTAAAAGACAACCATCTGTCGAATTGCAGAATCGGCAGATGTACCTTCATTTTGAAGGAAAATTAAGCGTCTTTACGGAGACAGATATAATTATCTTTACAGATATCCTAAGCTCTGGAGTTAATAAATTTAAAAAGGGATTTAGTGAGGGTAAATAAATAACAAAATCAATGAATAGCGAGCTTTCCCTCAAAAAAGGTAATGGTAACCGTAGATCCGGATTTCGCACTTGTGGTGCTCATCAGTACGGTGCTAGGAATTAGGAGATGAAATGATGATGGAAAAATATGACACAGGATTCATGTAAAAGACAATCATCTGTCAAATTGCAGAATCGGCAGATATACCTTCATTTTGAAGGAAAATTAAGCGTCTCTACGGAGACAGATATAATTATCTTTACAGATATCCTAAGCTCTGGAGTTAATAAATTTAAAAAGGGATTTAGTGAGGGTGAATAAATAACAAAATCCATGAATAGCGAGCTTTCCCTCAAAAAAGGTAATGGTAACCGTAGATCCGGATTTCGCACTTGTGGTGCTCATCAGTACGGTGCTAGGAATTAGGAGATGAAATGATGAAATGATGATGGAAAAATATGACACAGGATTCATGTAAAAGACAACCATCTGTCAAATTGCAGAATCGGCAGATGTACCTTCATTTTGAAGGAAAATTAAGCGTCTTTACGGAGACAGATATAATTATCTTTACAGATATCCTAAGCTCTGGAGTTAATAAATTTAAAAAGGGATTTAGTGAGGGTAAATAAATAACAAAATCAACGAATAGCGAGCTTTACCTCAAAAAAGGTAATGGTAACCGTAGATCCGGATTTCGCACTTGTGGTGCTCATCAGTACGGTGCTAGGAATTAGGAGATGAAATGATGAAATGATGATGGAAAAATATGACACAGGATTCATGTAAAAGACAACCATCTGTCAAATTGCAGAATCGGCAGATGTACCTTCATTTTGAAGGAAAATTAAGCGTCTTTACGGAGACAGATATAATTATCTTTACAGATATCCTAAGCTCTGGAGTTAATAAATTTAAAAAGGGATTTAGTGAGGGTAAATAAATAACAAAATCAACGAATAGCGAGCTTTCCCTCAAAAAAGGTAATGGTAACCGTAGATCCGGATTTCGCACTTGTGGTGCTCATCAGTACGGTGCTAGGAATTAGGAGATGAAATGATAAAATAATGATGGAAAAATATGACACAGGATTCATGTAAAAGACAACCCTCTGTCAAATTGCAGAATCGGCAGATGTACCTTCATTTTGAAGGAAAATTAAGCGTCTCTACGGAGACAGATACCTTTTTTGAGGGAAAGCTCGCTATTCATTGATTTTGTTATTTATTCACCCTCACTAAATCCCTTTGTAAATTTAATATTTTAAAGATATTCTGCAGGACTAGTTTATGGCGGAGCTAAATTGTTACTACGCGTACCAATAAACGTCGAAAATTCTCACCATGTAAAAGGAAAGACAGAATTTGTGTGACTTTTCTGAACAGTGACAGCGAAATATTCCATGGCTATCTATGGTTATGTATGTTAAAAGTTTTGAAGGTTTGTTTACACATAAAAATATTTAAGGAATATTAGCAAAGAGTCCTAACAAAAAGCATTACGTGTAAATTTTTTGTAAGGGCGAGATTTTCTGATGGTTTTTGAAGAATCGCCACCTTTTTGACGTTTATCGATACGCGTAGTAACAATCTAGCTCCGCCGTAAACTTGTCCTGCAGAATGTCTTTAAAATATTAAATTAACAAAATGTTATTTAAAAAATGACGCGTTACAACGTTAGAATAAATATGAAGGGCGCTGTGTTTTTATTTTAAATGAGGCGATAAGTAAAAATCGCCACTTTCCAGAATTCTGACGGGTGAGATTTTCTGTCGTTTCTGATATTGAATTCGTTTTCAATATGTTTTGAAAACTTTTTTTCATGAGTTTTCATGCCAGGTTTTCAAATCGATTTTGAATCGATTTGAAAACGGTTTTCAAATTTTGATATTTGGCAGCTGACATATGTCATAGTTGTCACATATTCATTTTTAAGTTTTGGTGCTTTTTTTTTTAAATGTATTTTATTCAAAAGATGATGTTGGCCATTGCCACACATTTTTTTTTAATTTTAATTACTACTCTGTTTGCAAGTCGAAGTGAAGAAAGAAATGCTGGACTGGCATATGTGCATAGCACATACACTTTCGAGCCAAATATTTCTTTTATTTTCCATAATTTATTTTTTTTAAAGCCTTTAAAAAACAAATCTCTAGTTATTTAAGTAATATTATGTTATTAATCTTCTTTTTTCTATACACTCCACCAAATTTTAGAATGCCGGTTCCACAGTTTCACTTCTATTTCTCTCTCTCTCTCTCTCAAAAAGAGTGAGAGCAATAAAATATAATTTGGCGGCTGTTTGGTAATCCGACGCAATAAGCACGTGTAAACTCAATCCCCGTTTTCATGGAAAATCGGTATTTCGATCTCAATAGGATCTTGATCCAACCCTAAAAATTTTCAAGGTCGAATCTAGATTGAAATCGATTTGAATACTGGAAAAACAGGCGTTTTCATGGACGGTATCGGATTGAAATCGTTTTCAGAACGAACTCAATTCCCATGAAAACGTAGCACTTATAAATGTCTATTTTGTGTTTGTCTTTAACTTTGCAAAAATCTTGGCTAAAACTGGGCATTGATTCTATAATAGATGGAAAGTCCCAGTATAAAAAATAAAAAAAAAATTTTTTGGTTGCTAATTTTGTTTTAAGAAATATTTAATTACGATCACGGTTTTAGTTATAGGTAATGATAGTTAACTGTAGTTTAATAGCACAACTGCTTTCCGACCTTGTTTTAGAATTTTTTAAAAAACTAAAGATTTATTAGTGTAAAATTAGTTTTGATTTTGCAAGCGGTGTAATAATAAACCACTACTTGCTGATTGTTTCAATTTACCGTTTTATCTTACTTTGTTTATACGGGCCTCTTAAAGCGCCTTCATATAAGGAAGGTTTGAACATTTTGACGTATAAACATTAAAACCGTTTTAAGCACTAAATCGTTTTTATTTTAAAGCGGTTTGTTTGCTTTTTGTGTTATAGAGCATGTTCTCTGTTCTGACAAAGAGCGTGATATATAAAAGAACCAGAGGCTTGATTTTCCATTCGTATTCCATAAAAAACCGGACAAAATGTTTTCCGTTGTGACTTTTAAACCATACTACTGATTTTAATGTAACAAACTGTTCTTTGCAGGGAATTGAGCAAGACTTTGATCAGAAATATTTTTTTTCCGCCATTATAAAAGCTAAGATAACGGACAGAAACAAACTTTACCCTTCAAAGAGCCTCGTTTATTCTTATGTTACGGAAATTTTTTGGATTTTTTTATGAAGTCGTAAAAAAACTTTGCTTCTGCCACGCAGAACGAGGTGCCAATCATCAAAATCGCTTTGGTGGTTCTCCAAAAATTATTTTTTGTTTCCATCACTGTTTTCCAGATTATACGATTGCCTTCTTAAATTGATACTCAACCGATTTCAATAAAATAAAAAGTATCATGGCGAAGATCAAAAATTCTTAAAAGATCACTATCGAAATTTGTCGCCATATTGAAACCCAAGATGGCGGACACAATTAAATTTATCTCTCTCTTCAAAGAAGCTCGAGGTACGAATCATTAAAATCGGTTTAGTGGTTCTCAAAAAATTAATTTTTGTTGTAACCATTGTTTCCTCATAAACTCATTATTACTGAACTGATTTTGATAAAATAAAAAACGTCATGGTAAGAATCAATTTCTCTTTAAAGGGGCAAGTTTGATTTTGTCCGTCATCTTGGATTTCAAGATGGCGACAAATTTCATTAGCAGTAGTTAAAGAAAATCGGTTTAGTACTAATGAATTATGAGAAAATGTATGAAGACAGAATTGAGCCGGCAATCGCATAATCCGTAAAATACTGATTGAAAATTTTTTATTCTTTTTGGGAACCACTCAATCGATTTTAATGATTCGTACCTCGTTGTGTGTGGCAGAAACAAAGCTTTTTTACGACTTCATAAAAAATCCAAAAAATTTCCGTAACATAAGAATAAACGAGGCTCTTTGAAGGGTAAAGATTGTTTCTTTCTTGCTCAATTCCCTGCAAAGATCATTTTTTTTGCAATAAAATCGGTGGTATGGTTTAAAAGTTATAACGAAAAACATTTTGTTCGGTTTTTTATGGCCCACCCGGTATAAGAATTTTTTTAGAGAAGATACTTTTATTATAAACATTTTTTTAAGCAGTAGTAGTAGTAGTATAGGGGCGGCCCGTGGGCCTGGCAATTAGGCCTTTTCATGGGCCCTTTCTGTCATACCCCGTTCCTTACCCCTATGCCCCGATTTCCGCTGCACCCCTCTCTCCGGGCCTCCCTGTCTTCTTTACGAAGTTCAGTATGTCGATGTCGGCCCATTTGAGCGAGTGCAACTCTTCTTCCTCTATCGTGGGAAACCCTCACTTCAGCTGTCTTGATCTGGCATATGCATCACACTCTGCTATCAGGTGATGCGCCGATTCCTCTTCGAGCCCGCAAGCGGGACACACGGGATCTCCTGCTAATCTTATTTGCGTCAGATGTTTGTTCAGCCGATTGTGCCCAGTCAGCATCCCTGTCAGCAGTCCAATGTCCTTTCGGTCCTACATTTTTTTAAAAATTATACAACCGCGTTTTGGCTTTTTAGCTTTTAAGTAAAAAATCACGGAGCAATTTATTTTCACTTGAAAAAATAACCGTTAACTTGTACAGATTCAATGTTAAATTATCAAAAAGTAAAAGTGAACAAATGTTGGTACCTGTTTTTCAGTTTTAATTAATTATTAATCAGTGTGTGTGTGTACGGTTCTGAAGGTACAATCTTACGCGAAAATAATGTAGAGGACATCGAAATTGACCTCTATTTATTTTTATTTGTCAACGATGTTGGATTAGTTTTTACAAAATGTACCTTCCATTTAAAGTTCAGCCAATTTTGATGTTTATTTGGCTCCAGGGAAAATAGAACATGTAGGGAATGAATATCCCAACCGACCCATCTAAAAAATTAGGGCAATACCTTCAACGCCAATCAACTCCTACCGTTTTAGTGTCCTTTTCTCGACCTTCGCCGCCATATTGATAGAAAACTAATGGATTTTCTGTCACTTTTGAGTGAAAATGGCGGCGAAGGTGGATTAAAGGACACTAAATCGGTAGGAGTTGATCGGCCTGTATGGAGAGGGTAGTGATTAGGGGTAATGATGCGATTGACAGTTTCAAAGGTAAAAAAGGCATAACGGTTGGCGAAACGTCACCTTTTCTGCTTTGAAACAAGGGGTTGACAACGGCTTTTCAAAATGACGTATTTTATTGTTTTTATTGCAATAATTTTTTTACATTTTTTTTAAATTTTTAGTGATTTTCGCTAAGCAGTGAGTTTGGAATTAAAAATAAAGACAATATATTACAATTCGTTTATTATGACACAAAGGCAGGAATTTAAGCCACAAATTAACCTTTAGGAGCCCTCATCTGTTCTTTGCAGAAAATACTTACTTTTTATGGATTTTTTATACAATCCGCGAAGCAGGTGGGGTTGCCAGGTTCAAGAATTGGTTTTTCGGGACAACAGAATCAAATTTTCGGGACATTTTCTTTATTAAAAACACTGCAGAGCAAGAAACGGAAACCGAAAAATATACTCCTACCACCTACCTAACCAAAAGCATCAGATCAGCCTTACCTCATCATTGAAATCTTTTTTGCTTTCCACATCCATTTGCTTTTTGGTTTTGCTTTCCACATCCATGGATTACTTTTTATATTATTAAAGCAACGTACTCAATTAGAAGATAAGCAAAGTAAAATACTGTGTATTGACCGTGAAACACCACAACAAAACCAAAACATAACCTCCCAACGTTTAACTCCGCCTAACCTAGGATACGCGCGTTCCGGCCAAAAAAACAAAATGTAAAAATAGCGGCTTAAGAAAAAGACAAGGTACCAAAATAAAGAAAGGTATAAAAGGAAGCTAGAAACATGTTTATTATGACGTTTTTACTTCAGATTGAGGAATAGCAAAAAATCGGGACATTTTGCGTCCCGAAAAGGGTCTTTTAAACATGCATGCCAAGAAAGCGGTTCTCAAAGAATTTTACCGACTTTCAGTGGCTGTAGCTCAGAGACTGTTTAATTAATTATAAACAATATACATATTTTTATAGGATTTTTCCGAGATCTACAACTTTTTTATTTAGTTTTTTTTTAAAATCACTTTTTGTTGGTCAAAATACGTTAAAACTGATTTTTTGCAACTTCGGCGCCATCTAACTTTTTGGAAACTAACTACAGAAACTTGACCACTTGCACAAAAATGTTGAAAATTTTATGCCGAATATTTTTGTTCTCAGACTTTTTCGCCTCCGACCAATAGAAATGTAGAAAAGTCGGATACAAAGTTTTTTCAAAATGGCAGATGGTTCCCGAGGAGTGGGGGAAACACAAACTTGGGGATCTTACTTTATACCCCCTTTATTTATGACAGTTTTACTGTACTACTTGTGGTTTACGTCTAAGCTTTATTATTATCCTGGGCCCGTAAATGAGCCATTAAAATCGTGTTGAGATGTTCGTAAAATT
Source organism: Oxystoma pomonae (assembly GCA_963921995.1). Taxonomy (NCBI): domain Eukaryota; kingdom Metazoa; phylum Arthropoda; class Insecta; order Coleoptera; family Brentidae; genus Oxystoma; species Oxystoma pomonae. Next base: position 67,211,609 of record OY998171.1, read on the forward strand.
AGTATTATTCGTTGGTGGTAGGTATAAAAATATAACCAAATCCAATAGATATAGAACTCGTCGAACTATTGTATAAAAGGGCGAGTTTCTAAATCCACCGGTGGTCCACCGGTGCCAACAAAAGAGTTCATAAATTTTAGATGGATTTCACCAGTCCAACAATAGAGTTCCTACATTTTTCGATGGATTTCACCAATCCAAAAAATGTTGGCACCGATCGCCACCGGCTTTGGGAGTCGGTGGAAAATCTTCGTTGGATTAAACATAACCCTACTTTACGGTTATTTATTTTTTCCAGTTTTTGTTATAACTCATTCAAACCAAGATATTTCTTTATGCATTTTGCTTAATAATGATGAGCTCATCATACTAAATTTGAGCAAAAAACGTACTTGCATTGAAAACTATTTTGAAAAAACTGTCCAGAAGTACAGCATAAGTGCCTTTAAGGATGGTGTTCATAGTCGTTTCTCAAGGCTCCTTCCTTCCTTCGCCCATAAAAAATTTACATTTCCCAAGGAAGAAGGGAGACTTGGGATCGACGATGAATACGGCCATTATAAGTCACATTTCCGATTTTCTCGAGCCGAAGTTGAGGTATGATTTTATTATTTTAAGTGTGGTTATTGGCACTCAGCTGTTTACATCGTAACGCGTTCTTTTTGTTTTCGATGGAACAACGACATTTCATAACTGCTAGATCTCAGATGGATGTCAAACCCATCTGTCAACCGAATGTTGGCACCGATGTTCCACCCCTGTCAAAAACATGTTAAATTTACAAACTCGCCCAAACTGATCGTCATTCTCAACTTAGACTGTACACCCGGAGGAGAATAAATTAACAAGAAATAATTTTGCGAACTTTTTTTTCGCAATTTTCTCCGGTTCATAGTTTTATATTGACATTTTACCGTACTACCAATTGACTTGAGTAGTAAAATCATGTTTGAACAAATAATTTAGTTGTTAAGTACCCGTTAAAAGTGTTTGAGTGCGGCGGTTTCACATTTGGTATCCGTAGTAATGCATTGTAAAGCTGTCGGAAAGTTGCGCATTGTTTACTACAGTGGCTTAGCCAGGGGGGGTTTTGGGGGTTAAACCAGGAGGTCCAACCAAATTACAATAAATCAATTGGTTTGTAACGTGTGTTTGGTGTGATGTCTTAAATTTAAAAAATTTTGCTTGCAGTGCTTTTAGTATAATTATAAGGAATTTTTATCACCAGCATTCAAAACGTGTAATAAATGGCATTCTTAGTATAAATTTTCTTAAAATTTTCATCTGCGGCGCATCTATGATTTAGCAACAAATCTATATATATATATATACCACCGCAACCCACACCCTTTCTTGGTATATACCCAATCTACTTTTTGAAAAATATTTTACAAAAAGTTTTAAAGAATTTTTGTTTTTCTTTTGGTCAAAATTTTTGCCTGCGGCGCTATACCAGTGTTAAATATTGTTTAATTTTAAGCAATTTTTTGTCAACAACATTTGAAACGAGTAAAAAATAACATTTTAGTGGTATTTTTTCAAAAATTTTGCCTGCGGCACATTAAGGGTTAATTTTGAAGAATATCTGCAAATGAGACTAGATGAAACTTGCTTTTAAAAATAAGTATTTTTGTTTCGTACACACCAACTCAACACCTATTAAACCGCCCCTCTCCCCTCCCTTCAGTTCAAGATCTCAGGCAATAGGTAGTTGATTTTTATTAAATGGTGAAACCCCCCCCCCCCAGAGTCGATTTCTGGCTACGCCACTGTTTACAAGTGATTAAAAAGGAATTGGAATGAAAAAGACAGCCCGCGTTCGTACGGATAAGAAAAACCGGAAAAAGTTAGTGATTTGTTGACCTATACAAAAGTCAGGGAATTTGGCAAAAAAACGATGGTCAGGGAAAATTGGGAAGGACATTTGAAAGAAAATACGGCACCACCAGAAAAAAAAGTTTTTTTAATGATTTTTTCAATGAAATAATCAAAAATTGGTAACTCCAATAAAACCCGACACAACTCGCGCAACAACATAAAAATGACATGTCAAGAAAACCTGTGAACGATACAAGTGTAACGAGGCAACACCGTTCTCAACTAAAAAGCCAGTTAACTCTTGTCTCTTCAGTGCCTTTTAGCCATAGATTGCCGCCATTTTTATAACCAAATTGAAAATCCGAAAAACTTGAAGTGCATTCTGTAAAAAAGTTTTTAATCAGTTCATTGGTTTTAAAGGTATGGGCAATTAAAAAACTCTCATTTTTTGTGGCCCATCCTAGATAGCTTGAAGGGTGGGCGCTCTTCACAGGTTTTCTGGGCGTGCCATTTTTCTTTTGTTGAGGGTGTGTGTGGTGCGTCGGTTTTTATTGGAGCGGTGCGGTCGGTGAAGATGTGATTGCAAACCCGTTACAAAATGATTAGCCAGAGATAAACAAAATTACCCGGGCAGTGTCAATTTTTTTTTACTCTGCAAACATTCCAAATCTTTTTTGATATTTTGGTTACGAGGAAATACTGAATATCAAACATTCCGCGAGGATTTTTTTTTCAGTAAACTTATTATCTGTTTTTTAGTGAATCATGTGGCAATCATTAAAATTAACGATCACTACTTGCGAATGATTAACGAATAATTTGCGCGAAAGTGTGTATATAGTGGGCTCAAAAAAATGTTGGACTTGGTAACGGTAAAATACAGTCAATACAGCCCGCCGTTGGCTTGGTCAAAGTTTATCAGTGAAGATGACACTCCAAAATACAGGGTAAAAAACTAGGACACTAGTATTATAGGGACTTTAATTATTTTTGGTAGGTACAGGGCGATCAGTTTTAAGTCTCCCCCCTACCAAAAGGCCAAACAAAGCGTGCTAGAAGGTTAAAACAAAAACTAGCTGAAAGATCTATTTTTTTAATCGGAAAAAAGTTTTTCCTCGACCAGGATTTGAACCCGTTGGTAGAGCATTAGACTGGTATTCTAGAGGTCCCGAGTTCAAATCCTGGTCGAGGAAAAACTTTTTTCCGATTTATTCCCTTACCCTTTGCGCTCTACGCCACAAATCTTTTCTGTAAAACAATTAGTCTTTAAAGCGGAGTATACATTTTGGCATTTTTAAATTCTCTTAAAAATACCATTACTATCTTATCTTCTACGATTTTTGAATATCCGGATTTTACATATTGTTAATATAATTACTAATAGTCCAACAGTTCCCCTAAAAAAGTGATCTATTTTTTTAAACTTTTTTATAGGTTTACCAAAATTTTTTCGTTACTGTAACCCTGTAACAAAAGCAATTATTTACAAAATAAGGGGAAAATTTAGCGCCCTAATAAATTTACAGAAAAGATTTGTGGCGTAGAGGGCAAAGATCTATTTTTTTAATCAGAAAAAAGGTTTTCCTCGACCAGGATTTGAACCCGTTGGTAGAGCATTAGACTGGTATTCTAGAGGTTCCGAGTTCAAATCCTGGTCGAGGAAAAACTTTTTTCTGATTTATTCCCTTACGCTTTGCGCTCTACGCCACAAATCTTTTTTGTAAAACAATTATTCTTTAAAGCGGAGTATACATTTTGGCATTTTTAAATTCTCTTAAAAATACCATTACTATCTTATCTTTTACGATTTTTGAATATCCGGATTTTACATATTGTTAATATAATTACTAATAGTCCAACAGTTCGCCTAAAAAAGTGATCTATTTTTTTAAACTTTTTTATAGGTTTACCAAAATTTTTTCGTTACTGTAACCCTGTAACAAAAGCAATTATTTACAAAATAAGGGGAAAATTTAGCGCCCTAATAAATTTACAGAAAAGATTTGTGGCGTAGAGGGCAAAGGGTGAGGGAATAAATCAGAAAAAAGGTTTTCCTCGACCAGGATTTGAACCCGTTGGTAGAGCATTAGACTGGTGTTCTAGAGGTCCCGAGTTCAAATCCTGGTCGAGGAAAAACTTTTTTCCGATTTATTCCCTTACCCTTTGCGCTCTACGCCACAAATCTTTTCTGTAAAACAATTATTCTTTAAAGCGGAGTATACATTTTGGCATTTTTAAATTCTCTTAAAAATACCATTACTATCTTATCTTTTACGATTTTTGAATATCCGGATTTTACATATTGTTAATATAATTACTAATAGTCCAACAGTTCGCCTAAAAAAGTGATCTATTTTTTTAAACTTTTTTATAGGTTTACCAAAATTTTTTCGTTACTGTAACCCTGTAACAAAAGCAATTATTTACAAAATAAGGGGAAAATTTAGCGCCCTAATAAATTTACAGAAAAGATTTGTGGCGTAGAGGGCAAAGGGTGAGGGAATAAATCAGAAAAAAGGTTTTCCTCGACCAGGATTTGAACCCGTTGGTAGAGCATTAGACTGGTGTTCTAGAGGTCCCGAGTTCAAATCCTGGTCGAGGAAAAACTTTTTTCTGATTTATTTCCTTACCCTTTGCGCTCTACGCCACAAATCTTTTCTGTAAAACAATTATTCTTTAAAGCGGAGTATACATTTTGGCTTTTTAAATTCTCTTAAAAATACCATTACTATCTTATCTTTTACGATTTTTGAATTATCCGGATTTTACATATTGTTAATATAATTACTAATAGTCCAATAGTTCGCCTAAAAAAGTGATAAAGTTTTGAAAATTACGATTTTTTTAGGATGGACTATAATACCTGGAAACTAAAGGTGTGTAGAGTCAGCAAGCTGGGTTTGGGGACACCTAAAGCTGCTTTGGGACATTCTAAAATTCGTTTATCATTCAGTTTTACCACGATGTCCCAAGATGAGTGTCCCATTGAAATATTTTGGAAAGTAATTGATCGAAATATATTTAACCTTGTAAAGATAGATAAGAGTTTTTAAAAATGTTTTTATCTGGGTGGTGTTAGTGTTGGCAACACCCAGTATTTTTTTGCGTTTTTGGATTTTGCGCAAAATAAATATCTTTTACATTTCTTGGTCTATCTCTTACCGTTTATGAGATATATATTTTCTTTTTTTGAATCGCATTTTACTACCTTCGAAAATAATTAACATAAAATTTAAAAATTTGCTATTTGGCTGGAGCCATAAAGGTATAACTTAAATAGAGGCCTTATGTTTACCACAGTTGCGATCAGACATAAGGTAAACAATTTGGCAACGATGCCAGATTGAAAGTTGTATCTCTACAAGTAATGTTTTTACAAACATATTAATTTTATAACTTTTTTATGATTTACCTGCAATTATGCAAATTCTCCGGTTTGTTTTTTAAAACATGGACGAACACCTTATTTTTATTTTTTAGAAATTTGGTATATTATATATTTGCATATAAATTTCCTTCAATGTTCGCAATTTTAAATTAATAAAGAATTTATAATGTTCGGGTACATGTTATGGTACTTGAAATATACCTCATTTTTTAGATCGAAATATCAGATAAAATACCTGATATTTTGGCCGAAAGAATAATTCTTTTTATTTCCCAATATATATCGAGGATAAAACCTACAACAATGTGACAACCTCGCATTTGTGCCAGGTCAGCCATATAACCGTTTGTACGCTGCTCCATTCATAATTTCTCGACGGCGTTGTAGCTTTGGCATAATCGAGGTTTTGGTATATTTTACAGATTACTGGACAGTTTTTAATAGTTTTTCAATAGATTTTTAAGTGTTTGTGCCAAAAGTGATATGACAAAGTGCGTAGTGTGACGAAAACTACGCCATCTTGTCATAGGCCGCCATAGGCGTGCAACTACTGTTGCAGTAAATACAAAATGTAATTGATAAATATAGGAAAGAAATAAGTTTTTTTGAGATATTTTTGCGAATTTTTTAGTATAATGAACCAACCCCAGTTGCGACATTTTTAAATGTCCTATATGAGTAGCAAAAAAATGTAAGAGTATGTATGCCTGCGTATGATATTTATTTATAACAAAATTCACAGTTTTGATACTATCTGTAGTCAGGTTAATTTTTCAGCCGAGATTTATTGTATTTTTTCTGTTTCTGTATTTTTTCTGCCGAGATTTGTTTATAAATATTATAAGCGTTCCCGGTATAAATATAAATTTTTAAAACATTATATCAGACGCAGGATAAAGAATGTATGTTTGTAACAACTTTCTATTTATAATATTTACATAGGTAGATACTCCATATAATTTTTTTTTGTATTTATTAAAAATGTAAAAATATTTTTTTACGTATTAAATAAAAATTATAGTAGAGTGTATAAATTCCATTTATTTTTACACAATGAAAAACCATCATGTAATACCTATGATATAGGTATCTTCCTTTTTCAAAATACCACTATTTTTAATCAAATTTGCTTATTTTTTCCACATTGGTTTTTTGGTAATTTGCCTAAACAGTCCGGAAAGTGATACTTTTCTACACGCGATGACCGTTAAGGGCGAAAAAGGCACTTTTGACACGTTTTTAGTACAACAACTTCCTACTTGCATAAAAAGCTTCTTCCTAAGGTTATATATATTTGGTATTCTTGAAATTAAAACCATCCAACATAATTTTGTTTTCATTTTTAATTTAATGTAGTTTATAAATGCATCTAAAAACTCCAATTAGACTTAAAATTCACGCCGTGATACAAAAATACTTTTACCTATGCTAATTTTTTAATAAATTTTGCACGTCAGTTGACATTAAAGAGGTAAAAAAAAACTTTGCAAATGCGTGTGAAAAAGTCTACTGTTACATATCAATTTTAATGTGGAAAGTTCAACTTCCCACACGCCGTGCGTAAAAAAATAAGCACGGCGTGCATAAAAAATTGTCCTAGCATGCGTGAAAAAACTTTTAACGCGCGCATTTTTTTAAATGGTACTTTATGGACCAAATTTTTAAATTTTGAGTTTGAAATGTGTATTCTAGAAACTATTTTTTGATCATGAAAGTCATCATAAACACTCGTAGAAAAAAAAAATGTACCTTGCTCTTGCGGTAGTGCCTTTCCCGCCCGAACTCTTCGCGTGCGTAAAAGTATCACTTTCCGCACTAGTTAGGCAACTAACTAGCTTTTAAAAAATTAATATTTTCTATGTTATTTCTTTACATAAATATTTTCAGAATGACAAATATAATACATCTTCTCTCGGTATCAATTAAGTAAAAAAAACTTAAAGACTGTATTAAGATTGTATTTTTCAATATTTGATAAGTCTGAAAATAAAGATTAAACCTTTTTACATTTATAAATAACGAGCCGCTTCTGGCCGCTGGTAAACGTGACGTGGTATTGCCTGGGCCAGCGTTGCCAGTGAAAGATAAAATGGTTTTCCCTAAGTCTAACGACTGATCCCGTTTCAAAGTGATTTATGAATGACTTGATGGGTCTATTTTAGTTAGCACACCTTCCTCTACTTTACGGTTCAATAAATATTAAGTTTTAGTGCACAGGGTGCGCAAAAATACCAGTTTATGGAAAAGAACTTTATATATACCCCAGCATCAGGTGTCCCAATACCAAAAGTATTCGGCTTGAAATTAACTCCGTGTTTCGAACTTCTATATTTTATTTATACACGACGTTGCGGTCAGTACAATCTCTGATCGTCTTCAGGTGCAAACTACAATATAGTCCTATACACCAATGTCCCGATAAAGGAATCGCCAGATATTATTAGACAGAGATTGGTTGATGACGAATCCCTTTATGAACGTACCAGCCAGCCTGCCGCTGGAGGGAGTGATGAAGTTGTTGGAGTGCTGCCTACATAACTTATTTTCAGGTGAAAGAGGTTTTATGCTCAGGATGTCGGTCTGACAATGGATTCATCGCTTTCGCCAGTGGTGGCCAATATTTACATGGAGTGATACCGCAACATATAAACCTGAACTCTGGCTAAGATATGTTGATGATCCTTTTATTGTCTGGACCGGGAATGACACCTAAATAACACAAATTTCTTTTCTTGATGTACTTGTGGAACGAGTAGAAAGCGACGTTATAACAACGGTCTATCGTAAACCCATTCACACTGGACAATACTAAATCAAGGATTCAAATCATTCTGCTACAACCAAAACAGGTATAATAAGAACTTTATATTTGCCGTTCAAATTTGTAACAATTTCCATGACTTGAAAATCGAAATAAGAAACATTAAGAAGGATCTATTTCTAAATTTCAGCAAACGGGACAGAGATTACAAGACCAAAACCAGGCAAATGCATTCCTTACAATTCAATACATTAAAAGAGTATCAGAGAAAGTTTGAAGAGTAGCGAACAACTTTAATATTAAAACAGCTTTTAAATCTATTTAAATTTACAATACAACGAAGCCTTCTTAGTAAAACAAAACCGGAGAAAAAACAAAATAAGGAATGCATTTACCAAGTTTCTTGCGAGTGTGATGAATCATACATAGATGAAACAAAAGACCACTATCTGTTAGGCTTAAGAAACATCAGATGAATACCCAAAGAGGTGAAAACGAAATAAGGAATCGCCGAACATGCATGGTCAAAACAACACCAAATGAAGTGGACAGAAGCAAAGGTTTTGCACAAGGAGTTACACTGGAAGAAACGAAAATTCCTTAAAGCTGCCTTTATTGGGCAGAATCAGGGTATTTTCAGAAAACCAAGTGTTGAAATTCGAAATATTTGGAAGCCCCTTCTTAAACTTCAAGGTTGAGTAATTTCCCATAGCATATAAGTACGTAGCCTTAGGAGTAGATTGTAGTTTGCACTTGAAGACGATCAGAGATTGTACTGATCGAAACTTTTAAACAAATACTCGACTTGCTGACTCTACAGTCCTTTTTGGTTGAAGTCAAGTCCATCCTAAAAATATCAGCCTCTCCAAAACTTGCAATTTTTTGTCGCGGGTTCTCGGACTATAAGGAATTTGTTGAAGGAATACAAAATTGTCACACTTGTCGCCTGTTAATTGGTATAGAAAAACTGCGACATTTCTACGATGTATAAATAGTGAATCGAAACATCTGTGTGCGGTTAGATATTACCAGAAAAAAAAAAGAGAGAGAGAATCTGAAACCTGAAATATAAGTGACAAATTTTGTGTTACTCCACAACGCTTTCAAGTACATGCCTCCGCAATAAGGAAGACATCCACGCTTTAAGTAGGCTTCTCTAGAGCGTAATTAATTTAAAAGTAATTTTAGCACTTTGTTCCGCTAAGAATAGAATTTTAAATAGGAAAGTATAAAATGATTCGGATTATAAAGGTTGTTTCTATTAGGAATTTCCATTGGTGAAATTGGTGCGCCACTCGCAGTGCACTAACCTGGCTTGGTGCTGTCAAAAACACCCAAACCAGAACGCTCGTTTCATTTAAGGCCACAAAAACGGAATAGATTTGACAACACTGCTTTGCTATTTTTTTGAAAGATCAACAATAGGTGGCCTCACTAATACCATTTCGAGTGAGATCGTGCAGTGTTCAGAACACGGTACGAACACCATATGTGAGAAAAGTATAACTTATTAGGAACGTAACCATTTATTAATGCTTTCATTAATTACAATGTCTCGAAATTAAAACAAATTTCCATATTATTTTTATCACTTGATGTATCAATTTGTGGCCGGTGGCTATGCAGAACCTGAATTCCAATAGTCCAATCGAACTCACTTCAGTTTCCTTGGGCCTACTAAATTACGTGACTTTGGCGTTTCAGAATTCCGGCAGAATACAGAAACCATACAGAAAACCATAACTTTTTTTTTTATCAGATAATAGGATTTATAAAAATATACAACCGTATCCAAAGGATTTTTTAAAATTTGGTGAATTTTTTCAAAAAATAAAAAAATCCAAAAATTGCTGTTACAGATTTCTGTATTATCGACGAGGCTAAAGAAAAAGCCAGGTAAGATTTTTGACTATTGTTAGCCGTATTTATTTTATTTCGAAAATGACAGAGTCCAGCAAAAAACTGTCTGGATACGGTTGTGAGGAATTCAAAAATAAACATTCCTGCCAAATTTTAACAGATTCCGTTTTCTCGATTCCGCAAAGCAGTGTTGTCAAATCTATGCCGTTTTTGTGGCCTTAAACACTTAACTAAATGTATATAAAGGTAGCTTAGGACGATTAAAAAACTTTTTGAGGTTGATTACAGGGGTTTGACTTAAAATATAAATGCGGGAAAAAGTTTTCGATGCGCCGCGAGTCCTCAGAGCCGGTGCGGAAAAATTTGCACCGTGCACAACCGAAATTATCAGTTTTGCAATGGAACACGAAAACTAAAAAAGTGCACCCCAATGGAACAGCGGTACTGCCTCAGTTGTGCACTGGTGTCGCACCAGTTTTACCAATGGAAACCGCTATAAATTTGCCACTCCAATAATAGTGATATTTTGGAACGCTTCGTTGTGGTTGTGGTTATTTTTTTGGTTAATTTTAGAGAATTTTGGCGTAATTAATTTTAAAAATAATAAAATATTACCAAGTTCCAACATATAAAACACTTATTTGGTAAAATTAAGCCACATTTTTAATTTTTTCTCATCTCTAAATTTTCTTAAAAGTGATAGTTTTTAATGTGTTCCAAAAACTGGTAAGCGGCTGTCAAAATTTTAAGCGTTCAAAATTTCCCTAATATTATTTTACTTCCATACTCTAAGCAATGCGACTACTGTGAATCTTTATAAAATGTCCCCCATGTTGTTTTATTATGAACTTCTTATTAGCTAGTTATCTAACATTTGTCTATTTATGTTTATCAAAAAAAAATCCCGTTAATTTATTACATTATAATAAAAGACAGAGTCATCTGTTTGCCATATTGATATGTTAAACATTGTTTTAATTCTCATCAAACATTTTTTTTGTCTTGACGCTGCGGGGTCCCTCAAAATATCATAAAATAAAATGATATAATAATTAATCTATAAATACAGTGTGTCCCAGAAGTCTATGGTTTTTCTAAAAAAAAACTTATACAGACCGCTTCAAGCTACTACGAACATAGGGGGAATCAAGTCCAATTTACTCTCCGTAGTGTTATCTTTTGGAAATTCATTTTGTTTTTATTATTTTGTTTTATTTCTGCCTTGCTCGAGAAACAGATGGGTAAGTTCTTAATTGAAATAATACTTTTTAAAACTAAAAATGGATGTCTACGAAGTTGCCGAAAAAGTGCAGATGGTCAAATGGTCAAATCGTCATAACCAAACACACGTTCGATATTGGTCGAGGGAAAATTTGCATTTGTATTTTGACGTAAGAACAAAGTATCCCCAAAAACTAAATGTTTGGGGGGGGGGTATTGTAGGGGAACACGTAATTGGGCCATTTTTTATTAACGGCAATTGCAATTTGAATGGTCCTAGATACTTGGATCTACTGCAGCAGCACATTATTCCAACTGCTAGGCAGTTGTTAGGTGTAAGATTTGGTGAAACATGGTTTCAACAAGATGGTTGTTCCGCTCACAATGTTGGCCTTGTTAGGGAATATCTTGATAATGTATTTCCTAATCGGGTTATAAGTACACGGGGAACTATTTTATGGCCAGCTCGATCTCCCGATCTTGCTCCTAATGACTTCTATCTGTTTTTGAAGAAGCTTTTCAAATTATCACCCCTAACATGCTTGGAAACGTTAGAGGGGGTTTTTATAGTAGGCTCGGATATTGTCTAGCCGAGCAAGGAGGACTTTTCGAACATTTGCTTTAATTTTTTTTTGACTGGGAGAATCTTTTTGGTTTTTAGAATGTATTATTTTATTTTGAGAACTTGCTTTTATTTTGTTTCTCCTTATTATTTTCATTGTAACACGTCGTCACTGATAAATCTGAGCAGTTGACAATAAAACGCTCTTATTTATCAGTGACAAAAAATAAGAAAATTACGTTATAAAAATTTGCGTATTACGCTCCACACAGCACCGTGGTTAGAGGCGTACTAAATACAAGGCGAAAGGCGGCGAACGGCAGCGAATGTCGATCGGAAGCCTGAGTGTTGGTTGCTTCACTGATAGGCGTGCGGTGTCTCTGCATGTACGTACACTGGCAAATTAGACTTCTTCCGCCCTATGTTCGCAGTAGCTTGAAGCGGTCTGTATAGGATCATTTTAGGTAGAAAAAGCGGGTTCAAAAAATGTTTACCCTTATATACAGGGTGTCCCGAAAATAAAATACAGCACAAACTTATCTTTTTTTAAATTGGACACCCTGTATATCATCTCATTAACACTTTGGGTCTATCTTTTATTTTCTCCAAGATATTCAAGTTTAAAGTTGTGTGGAGAGATCATGTGATACATCATTAAAATACCTTTAAAACGAGCTATAAACCACTGTCCTAGTTTAAGTAGTTATCGAGTGTTTTTTTTATTTTCAGTAATTAATTTAAAAAAACTATCCTTACCCTTACCCTTAATGGGTAGAATAAATCTGCCAAAAATTATCGAAACCGGGGAGATGGTTTGCCAAACCTCTGGTTGATTTGATATGAAATGACCCTTTATTATTAATTAATTTTTTCAGGACAATGATAAAATATGAGGTTTTTGGGTGATACATAAACATAAGCTAATATATTCAAAATATTTCTTTATCCAACACATGACAGTTATGACTGTCATTATTAATGTTATTTTAGACAAGTAAATTATATATAACTATATAACTCACTAGTGAGTTATGGATTAGAACTCACGTTTATATTTAAAGTAGTATTTTATTTATTTATTCAAATTTTATAACTAATCCCCATTATCAAAGCCACTTTCATCACTAGGTACTCGTCGTCGGGAGCTTCGTTCAAAAACTTCTCTATTTCAGGTCCACTAATGTCTTGGACTTCTTTTGTTTGTATCACTGTGATTTGCTTTTTAAAAAGCTCGTTACTTTGCCAAATGTCGATTTTTTTATAAAAGTGAATAGTCGAGCGAAGTATCGAGTATTTGGTCCATAGCGACGATGGGGCTAATTTTTTTGCAATTGTAAAAAATAAGCCAATAGAAAATTTTTATCCATACCTTTTATCGTCGGTGAATTCATCCAAGACTCAAACATTTTGAACTCCTTGTTGTAAGCATCTCGGGACTTCTTCCTATACGTTTTTTTCTTCAAAAAAGCTTCCCTTTTCTGCAGGGAAAACTGAAAAGTGTCAAAATTTATTTAAACATTTCCTAACAATGTATCATGCCCGTGGCAAGCAAACAACCTACTTTGACCAAAATGTAAAAAAGTCAGTGTTAAGTCATTCTGACATTTATAGGGTACTAGGTACTGAGACGCAAGTAGCTTTGATTTGATCACAAAGCTTATTAATTATTATCTCATTAAAAAAAACGATTTTTTCCACTTGTTGTTGGGTAAAACATTGTATGCCACTCGTGTGTTATGTCACTTGAGAATTATATGAATCATTCTCGCGTGACTTATTTTCAACATAACACACTAGTACCATAAATAACTATTAAAACCAGCTATAAAACACTGTCCTAGTTGAACTAGTTATCGAGATATTTATTTAAGTACATGTTTGAGCAAAATGGGTGTTTTTTTTTTATTTTTAAGAATTAATTTAAAAAAAAAGTAATGTTCAAAAAAATTTTAAATTTAGAATTTTTTATTCCCTTAATGAGTAGAATAAATGTACCAAAAATTATCGAAATCGGGGAGATGGTCTGCCAAACCTCTGGTTGATTTGAGGTTTTTGGGTGATGACATAAACATAAGCAAACGTTTTCAAAATATTTCTTTATAAACTAGTATTTTCTTGGCGTTTCGCTCCTACGTCCCCCCCCCTGTGTACCCCACCATCCTTCATGGTGGTTAGAAAGAATTTAGCTATAGCCTAGATTTTTTCGAATTTATTCCAATTGAGAAATTTGTGCTTTTTTGAAAAAATCCCATGAACTACAATAAAGACAAATAAAAAAATTATCATAGGGCTTAGGAGGATATGGCGAGGATTAAACTTATGTCCATCTTAATAACAGCCCAAATTTAAGATTTATCTCCTTAGTCCTCGAAAACTGTCTTCCAAATAGTCTTAACACGACTTCTTATTCAGCCAGCAATCATTATTAAAAAAACATAACATAAATTTTTAAAAAAGATAATAACAAACAAAAAATCAATTTGTGAATCAATGAGCACCAATTGGTGAATTCGTGAGCATCAATTGATGAATCGGTGAATATCAATTGGTGAATCGGTGAGTATCAATTGGTGAATCGGTGAGCATCATTTGGTGAATCGGTGAGCATCAATTGGTGAACTGGTGGATTCACCAATTGATGCTCATTGATTGTTTTCAAAGGTGAATTTACAAACTCGCCCTATGTAAAATTTGTTCTTTCTTCTTTTTTTCACTCTTCGCACAATTTTTTTCTTTAAAATGACCGTGGTCAGTGATATAGGCAATTAAAATAAATAAATGTTCAACAGGTGCATAAGCACACAAGCATTATGTTCTTTTTAATGAAAGGCTAATTATTCATATAACTCTGGTTATTACCAGATTATTCGTTTTTTTTTCTGATATACTAGTATAGTTAATGTATTTTGTGGCATGCAAAACAGAGATTAACATCGTTTTAAAAGATCGTTTTGTTAACCGCCTTATTTTTTTTTAATGTATGAGCTTTTATTAATTTTCTAGCATCCAATTTCTTTCTTCAATTAGGTAATTATTAACAATTTTGTGCATGTTTTTTTTAGAACAAAGAGTCAAAACCATAAATAACAAAATAAAAATGATGTTTATGTGGTATTTGTGTCCTACTTTCAGATTTATCGTTACACATACATATTTACATGTTACCACATTGTGGTTTAGTTTTAGGATCAGATTTTAAGTATACCGGGGGTTATATTTTATTTTCGTCACTCACCCACCCTCCCTATAAACAGTTTATGACGGATAAATAGTATAGGGTTTGTCTTTGTCTCGGTTTTTGTTGAAAATGTAATTATCCATCTGAATGTGAAAATCGTGTGTTGCCCGCTGCTATGGTTCGTGAGATTTTTTTAAAAGTTCAACCAACCCTTCATACCCTATTTTCAATCCCCCATCAAAAACTAATTAGCCTGGCACCAAAGAATTTTTGTGCCAAATTTGTTAAAAATCGGTTTATCGGCTTTTGAGTTATCGTGTCCGAGACAGGCATCAGAAACTAAAATTTCAAGTACAGGGTGATCCATTTTATTTTAACCATGTTTGGAAGCCCAATGGTAAAGCCATGATGGTAATTTACGGCTTAAAATATTTTAGCATTATTTAAGGGGTAACGGTTTAAGCAATTTTTACTATGTTTTTCACATTTTTATGCCATGATTTTGCTCACATTTTAAAGCTTTCTTTCCAAACTTTGGATTTCTAGAATAAAACACTCAAATTTTTCAAGTTTTCAAAAATCGTTTTTTCTCTGTTAAAATGAAAAATATTTTATTTTAGAGAAAGATGGAAATAATTTAATTAATTTAATTTTCACAACTAGTAGCTAAAATAGTGCTCTATTCAAAAGCGTTGGTTTAAATAACGAGCGCAGCAAGGTATTTAAAAACGCGAGTAAAAAAAAGACCAGTTCAGCTCATATTTTTCAAGTTTTTACTGTTTTTTAAAGGTTCAAAAAAGTACTACCGAAAATATTTTTTCTCTTTTAAAATGAAAAATATTTAACATTGTTGAAGAGAGACAGCAGGCTATAAAAAAGTATTTTAGAGAAAGATGGAAATAATTTAAAGCAAATGTTTAATAATAGTAGTTTTCACAACTAGTGGCTAAAATAGTGCTTTTTTTACAAGCGTTGGTTTAAATAACGAGCGCAGCAAGGTATTTAAAAAAAGGACAGTTTAGCCGCGAGTTGTTAACACTATTTTTTTTAATACCTTTATCAAAAAATCCAAGAAAAACAGGAAAATAATTATAAATCAAGGCGGCTGGTAAATGAAATAAAAATGGTTTCCATAGCAATGTGCCGTTTTACTCGGTGACTTTCAGTGTTGCGACATTTTTCTCTTTGACACTTTGATATTTTGAAGATGTTTTTAAATGATTTTTTCGTAAAATGGCTTAATTTTTAGGCAAGATTAAAATTAGATATTTTCAATATTACTATTTTCCGCTGTTTTTCTTTAATTTTGGGTAAAAAACAGACGGAAATCTTTTTTTGCACCCGTGATCAAAAAAAAGTTTTTTTGCATCGGTAACCAAAAAAGCCATGCTTTAGTTATCTGCAGACATCAAAGTTCTTTACAGTCTTTAAATTGACCAAAAAACGGGTCCTACTATAAGTGTATTTTAGCACATCTAAAAATAATTTAACTAAATTATTTAAGGTTCATCATGGCTCTACCATAAGTCTCGATAACTCGTTGGAATAGTATTATGATTTTGGTATCAAAAGATTGTATAGTATATTAGTTTGCAAATAAAAAGACACCTTGTTAGACAATAGGGTCTTTTTGATTGCTAAATATCATTACGTAGTGGTTATTAAAGACTTAAAGTAAATATTTCAACGCATCGGTATCGGTATACTACATTTTTGACTTTGTCATGCGATGTTTTGAACGATATCTGCTTCTTTGACGAGACAGCTGATTCCACTGCGTACGGAGGGATGTACGTAACGTTACGGACCCACGAACGTACGCAACGATTTCAATCAGCAGTGCTGTCATCGCATAAACGAGTAAAGAATGTAGTGTATTTTGGCTTTATTTCGAACGCGTTAGCTAGACCGGTAACGATTCGTTGAAATATTTACTTTAAGTGTCTATTAACAAAAACGGAGTCCGGTATTCAAGGAAGATTAACGTTATAGTCAGTGGTCCATCGAGGGGGAGGGGAAGTGTCTGGGGTTAAACCCCCCTCTCCCCGAGAAGCCTGGTTATGGTCACATTTTTATTTCAAATTAAGTTTTTTATTATTTATCTTTAACCCCCCCCCCCCCCCCGAAGTCAATTCCTGGGTGCGCCACTGCTATAGTTATCGTTATTTTTATCTTGTTTTCGCAATGTTTTTGAGAAATCTATTTACAAAATTGCTAAAGAACCCCGCACGAAACACATTAAAAAATTATTTTGGTGAAATTTGATAAAATTTTAGTATGTTATAGGGTCAAACCATATCAAGTCAACCAGGCAATAGTTTTGACCATCTCCGATTTTGATGATTTTTGGTACACTTATTCGTCTTATCAAAAAACTCAAAAATCCAAAAAATCAAATTTTTTGGATAAGCGGTTTTTGTTTTATTGATTTTTGAAAATCAAGAAATTTACCAATATGTCCTTGACAGACACTTACTTAATTAAAAAAAAAAAAAAATAAATAAATCTCAAAAACACATTTTTAACATTTTTGGAAAATTTTAGGATGGGGAAATAATGGAGTCATACTTTAAAAAAATAATAAAATATTTAATACAGGGCTAATTTACCTAATATGGGTATAACAAAAAAATGAAAAGTAAGAATAATAGAAAATTTACAATAAAAAATATTTAGGTTGCTATTTTTTTTGTAAAATATTTGAGGAACACTTTACCTAGTACGTCAAAATATTCCTCATGGATGTTCCCCTCCCGATAAACCGGCATCACTACGTTGGCATCATCTGCGTAATTGGCCAGAAGATTTGTATTTTTGATGACATGGTTTAGATCATTAAGATAAATAACAAAGAGCAGAGGACCAAGAATACTTCCCTGCGGAATTCCTGTCATTATGACGTTTGATTCTGAAGTTATTTTATTGTTGTTCAAATTTATTGTAACTTTTTGTGGTCTTTCAGTCAGATACGAGCAAAATAAATCCAAAGCACTTCCTCTAACCTCGTACGCTTCTAATTTTTCCAAAAGAATTTCATGATTTATTGTATCAAATGCTTTTGATAAATCCAAAAAAAGTCCACAGGCCGCTCCCCTAGATTCAAGAATCGAAATTATTGGCTTGTTCAACTCTAAAAGAGCCGATTCTGTAGACCTTTTCGGGAGAAAGTCATGTTGAAAATCGTTTAAAAGTGAATTTGTCAGAAAAAAATCTAACAGCCTCTTATGTATTAATAACTCATAAAGTTTTGCAAAGGATGAAATCAGACTTATAGGCCTGTAGGTGCCCCCATAAAGAATTTTTCACTTAAAACCAAAAATGGCAGAAAACCGGATACACACACAAAAAAAACAAGTAAAAATGTAGGTAGGTATTCGTTACTATTACTTACCCTGCTACAGGAGATGGTTGTTCATCCTGTTCCTTGTGTTCCTTGGAAAGTTTCATTCAACAATTGTCACAAATTTTCATGCCAGTCTCCACCCCTTTAAAGGAAGTTATCCTATTTGTGACATTCCGTAACTTTCCGGAATGTTTCTCCTGACTTAATGGATCACAACACCTAACAAAAAATTTTGTCCATTGTTTTGGCTTATTTTGTGCCATTTTACAACACACGACTCCCATAAATGTTTTAAATTAAAAAATAGCAATTTATCACATAAACGGCAGGTTTGCAATTAATTATTGTCAAAACTTTTCCTGTCTGAACCAGAAATGATACAAATAGGGGTAAGGGCCAATAAAAAGTAATAGGAGCTAAACATTTTGCAGGAATTAACATGTTTAAATGTATAATAGGTGGGTGAAAAGATCTTGAGTGGAGGGGAGGACAATTGAAGAAATACTCAAAATTTTGCAGGAATAAACAAATTTGGAAAAACCTTTTATGTATCTTATTTACAAGACTGGGAGCAATTGACAAGTTTTTAGATATAAAGAGTAAATATATAGATATTTTATATTATTTTTTTAAAAATAGAACCAATAACTTCTCCATCCTGAAATTTTCCAAAAATATTAAAAAAATAGTATTTTTTTGAAAAAAAATCAAAATGGTGTTTTTCAAAAAAAAAATATTAAAAAAATTTAAAAAAAAATAAAAACAAAAAATTACATGGTGACACACATCGTTAAAAAGGTCTTTAAAAAACCTTCAAAATAAGCTATAACTCGCTTCTATAGGGCCAATAGTTTTTGAGATATTGCTATTTTTGTAAGTGCCTGTCAAGGGCATATTGGTCAATTTCTTTATTTTCAAAAATCAATAAAACAAAAACCGCTTATCCAAAAAATTGAATTTTTTTGGATTTTTAAGTTTTTGGATCAGAAAAATAAGTGTACCAAAAATCATCAAAATCGGAGATGGTCAAAACGAAAAGTGCCTTTTTTTTGGTTGATTTGATATGGTTTGACCCTATAGTGGGTTATGAGATAAGAAAAATGTGGAAATATAAAATGATTTATATATCTAGTACCAGAGATATAGACGGTCAAAATTTAAAAAAACGTCGTTTTGGGGTATATTAGGCACGCTCAAAAAGACATGCAAAGGAGCTCATCATTGCCTTCGTCTTCTTTAATTCGAAGAAAATCGGTAAAAAAGTAGGGTTACATTTAACAAAAAAGTTACATTATATTTAACGTCATCTACAAAAGTGAATCTGACCAAAAACTCTTTCTGCGAACATTCCGTTATCGTTATTAAAAATAAAAATAATTATTACAATAGTGATAACTTCGCCGTTAAATGTACTGACCAAAAAGACCATAATAACTCACTGTATTTACTAGTTGTCGCTCATCAACTTATACCGCTCTATGGTGTAAAGAGCATTTGTATGTACAACATGGGTAAAGTCTTAAAATTTATATGTTTTATGGTTTGTTTTTCCTTCTGACGCAACTCTGAAGCATCGATTAAAAACGACGTTAAAAATGTGTCGCATGTTTATCATATTTTCACCAAAATTGTACCATGTCCTTAAGTTCTGTTTTGTTGCAGACATTATGCACTGAACCTCCCCCCGCCCACGGGGTTCCCGACGAGGCCTCGACAGTGTTTATCGACCGGCAGCACCCAAACGGCACCCAGAACGGGGATTCCGGAACCACCAAGATCTTTTACGGTAGGCAAAATATAATACAATTATGCGAATTTTTCTAAAAACCATCCCCATTTGCTTCGCCCCTGAAGTGTTTTTTTTTACCTTATGGGCCTGAAATAAACAAGTGCCGAATCTGTATCTACACCGAAATTTCATCATAATCGCATGAACTGTTCAGAAGTTACATCCGATTATATTTATATATTCAAATTCAAAATCCATTTATTAGCAGAGCTAGTATAAAAAATTACAAAAAGAAAAACAATTACATCAACATTATAAAAACAAACAAAAGAGTCACATTAGTAGTATAGTAGCATATCACTGTCTATCGGTAAGATGACACAACATGTAAAGAATTTCACAAAGATTACTTAACATTCATAAATATTTTTAATTATAAATGTTTTTTTATTATTATTGAATATATGTGTGTCGAAAGGGTATTATCTCGAGAACTACTTAGCTTATTTTTATCAAACATATACTGAAAAAATGTATGAAAAGTACAAAACATATTTTGTAAAAGATACCTAACTTTCTTCCGAGCTTTTTTCGTAAGTTTACTCTTTTCTTGTAAAAACCCTTTGTTTCTTATTCTTACAAAGTAAACTTGTATATTTACACATCTAGTTATCTAGTTTTATCAAACATATACTGAAAAGAATGTATGAAAAGTACAAAACATATTTTGTAAAAGATACCTAACTTTTTTCCGAGCTTTTTTCGCAAGTTTACTCTTTTTTTGTAAAAACCCTTTGTTTCTTATTCTTACAAAGTAAACTTGTATATTTACACATCTAGTTAGGTTTCACTACAAGAATTTCATTTTACATTTTAACTTTACAATTTTACATATTAATTTTACATTGTAATTTTCCGATTTTTAGCAAAATTTACATTGTTGTAAAATGTAATATTCCTCTGTAATATGGTAAAAGTCCAGTGTAATCTGCATTTTGTAGCTTCTATTTTTAATTGTGCCTCTAACTTAAGTATAGATGCACTCTTATTAGCCCCGACATGTGTTAGGCAAAATTCTTTTTTTTTACTAACCAAAAAGTTTTATTTGACTTAACCTGTGCATAAGGGCAAGAATCTTTCCATCACCGAACGGTATGGAGGCGAGGAAGCACCGAATTCCAGTGGTGTCTTTGAATCACCTTAACGTAACCTCTTTTGTCTGTACTCTTTTTTAGCAATTTGTTCGTTAATATTTTCTTAATAAAAATAATTAAATAAAAATATGTGTTTTTATTGTTTTTTGTAGGATTACAACAAAATTGGTAATTTTACATATAAAATTGTAAAATTACAAAAAGTTTGTAAAATTACCATGTACTTTTACAAATTTGATTGTAATTTTACATGAACAGTTTGAAAAATTATTTGTAATTTTACCAAACGGTTTGTAACTTTACAATGCAAAACTTACAATAAATACAATATAGAAGTCCTAAAATTACCAAATTAAATCTTACAAGTCGAGGTTTCAATTCCTATAATTACAGTACATACTCTGTAAAAAAAATACACTATATATTATGTAGAGCACAGACACACAGGAGACAAACTGATAACACTCCTCTCTTTGGTCGGGTGTAATTCATTTTATAAATAATGCAAGTTTTTCAATTTCGGTTAATCTGGGAGGACCATCATAAGGGCCCCAAATATTTTCAATGCTACATTTTGTAGCCTTTTTGTAGCTATTTTGTAACGGTTAAATTAATTTTGTAGCTGTAGCCGTTTTCGAGAAAACTCGACCCCCCTAGCTTAACCGTTATGCTGAGGGGCCACCCCATAACTTCAGCTCTGCTATAGCTAGAAAGTTCAAATAAACACCACATTTTGTAGTTTGGCTTGTTCGAGGGAATCACATATTAAAGATTTTCAAATTTTCCTAATTTTTTTTAATTAAAAAAGAGCCTGTTTTTTCTTTAAATATACTGGAGAACAAAAAAAATGCAACACCAGAAAGGAGAAATATTTTTAAAGTAATTTACTTATATATTAATACATTAGGATGCTCTTAGTAATTGATTATATTTCCAAGAAGATTCCTCCATGATAATAATCAAAAAATTAATAATGAGTGGCTCCTCCATGGTTATTTATACTCTCACTTGTTCTATTGAGCTTTGACAAAATAAGATGGTCTATATCATATTGAGGAACACTCATCCAAATTTTCCTTACAGTATTTCATCTAAGTTTCCAGGGGGACGTGGTAATCGACTAAGATTGCGCCCTATCTTATCCCATACGTGTTCGATAGGCGACAAGTCAAGCGATCTTGCTGGCCATTCCAAAGTCTTTATGCCAAGTTCACGTAAGAAGTCCACTGTTTCACGAGAAATATGCGGTCTGGCATTATCTTGTTGAAAGATCGCATTTGGGATAGTTTGTAGGTAGGGATGTAAAACTGGCTCCAGCACTTCATCGATATATCGCCAAGCAGTCAGATTGCCGTTGATGAGGGTTAAAAGTGATCTGCTTTCTAAACATATAGCACCCCATACCATGATACTTTGCTGTCTTGCTGTATCACGATCAACAACAAAGTCTACATTTCGTCTCTCACCTCGAAATCGCCTAACCCTCATGCGTCCATCACCGCCTAAACAAAACCTGGATTCGTCGCTGAAGCTTATGGTATTCCATTCATCATTCCAGTTTTGGCCAGCTCTGCACCACTCCAAGCGGAAGGCCTTATGTTGTGGGGTCAAAGGTAGCACCAAAAGCGGATGGTAAGACCTCAGCCCCATACCAAGCAATCTTCGATTAACTGTCATCCTTGAAAACACTCGTCGTATAGCTGCAACTAGAACAACTTTTTCTTGGCGTATACTGTGCCGTCGATTTCTGAGAGCAAGAAATCTGAGATGCCGGCGTCCAGAACCCGCGCGACGTCTCATTGGACCACCTTCTCCAAACTCTTAACACTGTTAATGGATTGGCATTAACCCTTCTTGCAATTTCCCGTAAACCAAAACCAGCCTCTTTCATGCCCACGATGCGTCCTTTCTCGAAGTCGTTTAAATGATGAAATTGTTGGCGACCCCGAACTCTTGGCATTTTTATTTTTTAAGTAAAATGTAAGCAAAAGACCAAAAACCACGAGAATAATTATTTAAAATTTTCAAAAAAGGTATTTTATTTGTTGGTTGTTTTTGAAAATGAATAGAAAAAATCTGTGAAAAAGGAAAGATTACAAGACTAAAAATTTATCAAATATTTCTACACACAAATAATTTTCATTCAAATAATTAATCATATATATGGTGTTGCATTTTTTTTGTTCTCCGGTATATATAGGGCAAATGTACTATGTGATATATTTTTATATATCACATAGTACATTTTTTATATATCTTTCTTATTTACCAGGGGCCCCCCCACACTTTAATGGTTGTTGCATAGAGCACAGTTTTGGCTCTCATCTGACGTATTAAAACATTTTGTAGCTGTTGCCGTTTACGAAATATTTTTATTTTATTTTAGTGGGAAAAATATATAGGTCAAATGTACTAAGTGATATATTTTTCCCAATCCAACCCTAGGAATATTTTAAAAACTTTTAATATGTGATCCCCTCGAACCAGCTGAGCTACAAAATGTTAAACTTTCTAGCTTTAAAGTTACGGGGCCCGCTTAGCTTAACGATTAAGCTAAGGGGGTCGCGTTTTCTCTAAAACAGCTCCAGCTACAAAATTAATTTAACCGTAACAAAATAGCTACAAGAAGGTTCCAAAATGTAGCAGTGAAAATATTTGGGCCCCTAATGGTGGTCCCCCCAGGTAAACCGATATGGAAAAAGTTGCATATTGAGACCAGGGCTTTAATTTTATAGGTAAGACCAGCCCCTTTCTATTGAATTTTCTATCAAATATGGAGCCTTAAGAGTAAATTTGAATCCTAAAAACCGTTCGTTTATTTAAACAAATAAACCGCATATCGACATTAACAAAATTTTGCACAGTGGAGGCTTCTGGTATCCCCCACCGACCATTCGCGTGGTTTCTCAAAAAAATATATGTATCTTGTTTTTATTTAGTTTTGTAAAATAGTCGATAATTTTTACAGTGAATTAAACATTTTTAGGATACATAAAACGATGTAAAAAACTTAAAATTCTACAAAATCACGTAAATTGTTCCGGGATAATACCACCGTACAAAATTTGATACAAATAGGATTAGTAGTAGTAACTACGAGGCGGCCCAAGACCTGGCAAGTAGGCACAATCGGTCCCTTTTTACCTTACCCCAGCCCAGCCCCCTAATCCAGCACCTGTACTGCTACGGTAGTGGGCTCTCCGGGCCTTCCTGTTCTCTTCACGAAGTCCAGTACTTTGGCCCACTTGAGAGCTCGTAGGTCCTCTAATGTCTCATCCTTAGAAATGAATCGCACTTCGCAACGAGGTGCCGGGATGTCTCCTCCGCCCTCCCACAGGCCTGTCAGATAGAGTTATTCCCGATCCCGATGCGAGTCAGATGCTTACTGAGTCGGTTGAGGCCGGTCAGTATTCCTGTCAGTAGTCCAATATCTTTTCGTGTCCTTCCCAGGAGCCATTTGAGTCTGGCCGCGTCCAGTCCGTCGATGAATTCTTTGGAGTGTCTGCATCCTATTTCGCTCTCCCAGGAGTCTGCCAGTGCATCGTAAGCCCATTTAATGAGTCGACTTTGCAGCTGTCTCCTTGTTATACCTAAGAGTGGTTCCGGCCCCACGTATTGAGTGCTGGCTCCGATCCGAGCGAGTTCATCCGTCTTTCGTGTCCCGGTACCCAAATCACTGTAACTCTCTTGTCTCGACTCAAGTCTTCCAGTGTTTCGACGCACTCTTCCACCAGAGTATTGGTAATTTTTGATGCACTGAGTACCTTTAGAACCACTTGGCTGTCGTAGCATATGTACACATGCTCCTCCAGACCATTGCGAACCTCTTCTAGTGTTGCCGCCATTATGTTTTCTTTTTTTAAGATTAAGTCATTGGAAGAAGCGCATTTTTTATTCAAATTCACTCTTAAAATAAACTTTTAGTTCGTTTTAATTGCACAATATTTTTTTTTAAATGCTGTGTACCAGTAAAAAGTTTGTCAGAGCTTTAGTAAGGAAGATATATCGGTTTTTAGGTACCAAAATGCAGATCTCCGAAACTACTGCTCCTGGGATGCCCGCTACCGGTTCCGAACCTTGTAGGTTCCCGAAACTGGAAGAATGCGCACATTTTCATTACGAAAGGGTGCAGCTGCCTCAGATACTGGTCACCTTACAAACCAACATGGACCAGAGTTTGCATTCACAACATAGTAAGTACCAGGCTATTGCAGTTTTTACAATGTGGTGGCGAACGAGCGCAGTTAGTGATTTCGTATAATCGCTTTTATTTCAGTGGGGGACCTTTTTAGGTAAAAATAACGCTAGGAAATTAATTCGAACTTTTTTTTTGTTTCCTGAACAAAAGCAAATGCCATTAAGTATCGATCGATATTTATTGCAAATCATTTTATGTACCTTCTATCTGTACTCATTAATTAATAAAGACGATTTTATTTATTTATTTAATTAAAGATTAAGTTGGCTTGCATAAATCTCGCATACACAAAATACATATACAGGGTGTTCCAAATTCGATGCTCGCCATGGGGATCTCCTAAACGGTAGGAGATACGAAAAGGTTTAAATTAGGCCAAAGTTGCGCAATTTGACGCTTTGCGCAAAACCAAAAAAAAAGTTTACGAAATCCGAAATCTTTATTTTTAGTTTTTATTTTTCTGCGCCCTTATTCTTTAAGCTGTCAAAAAAAGCTTAAAACTTTCTACAGGCACTTTTGTAAGATCTATCTAATGAGATGTCCGTTTTAAAGGATTTTCGATTTACAATTGGTCCTGGTTCTGGTTGAACCAGGTAGTCTTTTTTTGAGTAAAATCAAAGATATCTTCAGAATATTATAAATGACGTCATTATTTTAGAACCGCTGTCATAAAACAATGTCAAAGTTGTCAACCAAAACCAGGACCAATTTTTATAATCGAAAATCCTTTTAGAGATTTGACATTTCAGTGTGACAGGAGCACTGTCAAGTTCATTTTTTCTTATGGACACATGCTGTTTTTCTCCTGCCATTTGGTTTATAAAGGATGACAGATACTTTGCAACCTCATTTTGATAAGTACCTGACGTTTTGAGTTAATTGACCATCATCAGCCCAAATTCAAAGATTAAAAAACAAAGAAAAAAACGTATTTTTAAAATATTAGGTAGTTATTTGTTATTTCCAAAATATCTTGAGTAACTTAAAAGCAGAAATTAAATTTGAGCTGATAATGGTCAATAAACCCAAAACGTCCCGTTATGAACCAAACGGCGGGAGAAAAAAAGGATGTGTCCATAAGAAAAAATGAACTTGACAGTGTCACACTGAAATGTCAAGTCTCAAAAACGGACCTCTCATTAGCTAGATCCTAAAAAACTGCCTGTAGAAAGTTTTAAGCGTTTTCTAACAGCTTTAAGAATAAGGGCGCAGAAAAATAAAAACTAAAAATGAAGATTTCGGTTTTTCCGCCTATCTCCGGAACTATCCGGAATTTGTAAACTTTTCGTTTTGTTTTAAGCAAAGCAACGTTGTCCTAATTTAAACCCTTTCGTATCTCCTACCGTTTAGGAGACCCCCATGGTGAGCATCGAATGTGAATGTGTATAATAAGGTGGGCCAAAAAAAGACCGTATATTTTTTTTCGGCTGTAGTTTTGCTACCGTAACTTTAATTTTTGTGATTTTAGTTTCTGCGAAGAGCTAAAGCTTCAGACTATATGAAACGTTTGTCAAAATTGACATTTCGTGAAAATCCAAGATGGCGCATGATTTTTTACATTTCCCTATTTTTAACACCCCCCGCCAAAATTTTATGTGCTCTTTTGTACTCGATTTTAGACATTTGCCAAAAAGACAGTCGTGCACAGAGAGGTATCACTTCTAAAAATCGGACAAAAAGTAATAAAGCTCAACGCCAACGAATTAATTGGTGTCTTAACCCTTTGTAAAACATAGGTCTAAAAACCTCTTTCTAGGGATTTGTTAAATTTCATCCGCTACTGCGAACATATGCCGGAAGAAGTCCAATTTGCCAGTGTACTTACATGCAGGGACACCGCACACCTATCAGTGAAGCAACCAATACTCAGGCTTGCGATCACCACTTGCGTGACTTGAGTTTAGTATTTAGTAATAAAGTAATGAGTAATAAATACGCAAATTTTTATAACGTAATTTTCTTATTTTTTGTCACTGATAAATAAGAGCGTTTTATTGTCAACTGCTCAGATTTATCACTGACAACGTGTTACAATAAAAATAATAAGGTGAAACAAAATAAAAGCAAGTTCTCAAAATAAAATAATACATTCTAAAAACCAAAAAGATTCTCCCAGCCAAAAAAAAAATAGAGCAAATGTTCGAAAAGTCCTTCTTGCTCGGCTAGACAATATCCGAGCCTATTATAAAAACCACGTTTCCAAGCATGTTAGGGGTGATAGTTTGAAAAGCTTCTTCAATTTTAATCCGAAGTTTTTCCAAATGATTAGCCCTTTCATGCCCGTAAACTTTATTTTTGATATAAATCCACAAATAGAAGTCATTAGGAGCAAGATCGGGTGATCGAGCTGGCCATAAAATAGTTCCCTGTGTACTTATAACCCGATTAGGAAATACATTATCAAGATATTCCCTAACAAGGCCAACATTGTGAGCGGGACAACCATCTTGTTGAAACCATGTTTCACCAAATCTCACACCTAACAACTGTCTAGCAGTTGGAATAATATGCTGCTGCAGTAGATCCAAGTATCTAGGACCATTCAAATTGCCGTTAATAAAAAATGGCCCAATTACGTGTTCCCCTACAATAACCCCCAAACATTTAGTTTTTGGGGATACTGTGTTCTTACGTCAAAATACAAATGCAAATTTTCCCTCGACCAATATCGAACGTGTGTTGGGTTATGACGATTCAATAATGGAAAAGTGCTTTCATCTGTGAAAAGAATAGATCTCATTTTGTTTGTTTGTGACGCTTTGTAAGAATGATAACCATTCTTTTTGAGAACACGTAAGACAGTGGCTGAAGACGTATCAACTGCTTCGGCAATTTGGTGGCTGGTCTCGTACTTCCTGCTCGTCATTGAAAACAGTGGGTTTTTTATGGTTTCTTGGCGCTACATAACCAAACTTTTGAAAATTCTGCACAAACCTATAAATCGTTGATAAACTAGGTTCTGGGCGATTTAAAAAATTCTCCAAAACTTTTGTAAGCCAATGTACCTGATATCAATCATCCGGAAAGCCACATCTTTTCACTGTACAAAGAGGTATCATTCGTAAAAATCGGAAAAGAACTATAAAAGCTTTGCTTAACGTAAGAGGTGCTGTTTTACCCAAATGTCTAAAATCGAGTACAAACCCAATGAGCATTTTCAGAAACCTCTGGTGACAAAAATTTATATAATTATTATAAAGAGGGTTCCATTAATGCCCTAGGGTATTTAGAGGTTTCCTACAGGATTTGAGTTTTTATATTTGTTTTATTGAAGGTTCTAAATTGATGGTACCCTAAAGTAACATAAAACTGGCGTTAACAATATTTCCACAGACATCTTTATAAAAATTAAAGTCATCGGTAACAAATGTTATATAAATTGGTGTTAACAATGTTTCCACCAACATATTTATAAAAATATTAGTCATTAGTGACAAAAGTTATATAAATTGGTTTTTGAAATCTTTCTGTTAACCGATCTATAAAACCGTAAGTAACTATCAATGAAAGATATATAGATTGGTTTTTAAAATGTTGCTATCAACTCACTTATAAAAACTTAATTAATCAACAACAAAGAGACACTTATAAAAACTCACACACAATAATTATATAAATTGGTGCCTGTAATATTCTTATGAACTCATTCATAAACCTTTTTTGCCCATTCTTTCTATAATGTTTTTATTAATTTCTTTGTATACTGGTTATAATACCACTGTTTTTACAATAAAAAACAATTTTAATTTATAACAAAACAAACAAGATTTTTTTAGGTTAATTTTGTGGCATCAAAAGGCTCGTTTTTGCGACTTTCAAAGGTTCGTTTTTGCGACATCAAAAGGCGCGTTTTTGCGACATCAAAATGCGCGTTTTTGCGAGATACCATACCATCATTATCTGGTTTTAATCACATCAATCTGAGAGAGATAAGAGATCCAAATCTTCTTGAGATAGTTTTCGATGACAAATATCCGGATCGAATGCATTCTACACCCGATTCCAACCATTCGTCTGAGAGAGATCCAGCATACCAGGGAAATACCTGCCTGTACACCCTTTGACCCCGCAATCTAACTATCTTCTTGAGATAGTTACCTCTGACAGTTATGCGGGATTCAAGGGTGTGCAGGCGGGTATTTGTTGTCGTAAATTTTCGCAACAATAGGTTTTTGACCAAAATAAAAACGTTATTTATGCGGTTTCAACATGTGTTTTAATCGAAATATTGCTTGTTTAGGGTTAAGAACAAAATACAAAATTCAATATTTCTCCCAGAAAGCAAAAAACATATGTGAAAAAATCAGTATTATTGAAATGAATATTTTCTTCCCGTTTTCTCAAGTATTTTTGGAGCCCATAAAAATTTTGTAAGTTTATTCGAAAACTATACAGTACACACGGGACCGCAGCTGATTATCAGAGTAGGATGACTGGAAAAACAGCTTTTATTTTACTATAGTATATAAATATTCATATTCCTACTTCAACTTATCTCACTTCCATTTTAATTTATTTTAGAAGATTGGTAAACACCATTTTATAAATTTTTTATTTTAAAAAGAAAAAGAATAATACATAACAAGCAAAGGGAAGAAAGATGGAAAATTTATATTTCTAAATTGATAAAAACCTTTAATTTGTTATGTAGTGTTGTTAGAACAGTTGTAAAACCTTTTTATAATAATATCTAGACTTGAGGGTTCATAAAGAAGTTTTATAAAATCTATATGTTGTTTTTCTATCCATTACTATGTACCATAAATTTTTATAAGCTGGTGTTGGTCAGTTGTTTTTCAAGTCTTTTTGACTCATTTAAGAGATATATTAGAGTTATAAAATTATCACCAACACTAAATAATATAACTTTTAACACTTAAGGTTATTTTTTGAAGGTTTTATATTATTTGCTGTAACTTCTTTATAGACAAAAATGCTCATTGGGAAGGAGCACATAAGATTTTGTCGGAGGGGTGCTAAAATTACAAAAATCAAGCTTACGGCAGCAAAACCACCATATATTTTTAATTTAACAAAAGCAATCTAGAGTTTAGACACTCATTTTGCGCTCAGCAGCTAACATCTTACAGATCCATTTTTCCTGATACCTTTTTTCCATGTTTTAAATATCTTAGTGGAACCTCTCACCGTGCTCGTCACTTAAGGCGCAAAAATTTTCCGGAAAGTAATCCAGATGAGAATCCAAGAAAACGTCCTAGGTTTTGGTAACACAAAAGAAGATGGGCAACCAGGTCTTCATAGTTTTCAGATTTATATATAATATCTCGCACATATCAGTAAACAGACAGACAGACGGTGCAATGCCTTAGAATTATCTGAAAGGCTTAGTAGTAGTAGAGAAGGGGGCGGCGCGAAGCCTGGCAAGTAGGCCTCCCTGGACCCTTTCTGCCCTACCCCGAGCCTGCCCCTAATCCACCGCCTGCACCACTGGTCTGGCAGTCTGCAAATTTAGTTTCACTGTTCTTTTTGCAAAGTCCAGTATTTTGTCCCATTTGAGCCTGTGCAGGTCCTCCTCATCCAGGGTCGGGAAACCGAATATCTGGTATCTCGTCCTCTGGTATGCCTCGCAGTTCGCTATAACGTGTCGAGATGTCTCTTCTGCCCGCCCGCAGGCCCGGCAGGTCCAGTCATTCTCCACCGCGATCCGGGTCATGTGCTTCCTTAGTCGGTTGTGACCTATGATACCTGTCAGCAGACCAGCGTCCCTCCGCGATCTCCCCAGAAGCCATTTTTGTCTGGCTACATCCGGGCCCTTCACGAAGTCCTTGGTCTGTCTGCATCCTGTTGCTCCTTTCCAAGCGGTCGTCTTGGCATCGTTGGCCTAGGAATTTTCAAATCTGAGCAACTTTTTTTTCTTGTTTTTGGTACCAAAGCTCACTATACTATAGTTTGAAACGTGCAAAGTTTGTAGTGCTCGTCTTTTTTTAGCAAACGAAGATGACACCGAATACTTCATGATTCAAGTGATCTCTGGCGACGAGTGTTGGCTGCTTCAGAGGAATTTCGAAAATTTCCAAATGCTGGACGACCAATTGCATCAATGCATTTTCGACAGGAAGATTTCGCAGCTGTCGGATATTGCGAAGTTTTCACCTAATGAGGAAAATATGGAGGTAGATATTTAAATTACTTTAGGCTCAATTCATATGAAATCCAAAAAAAAGGATGTTTGACCATCTCTGCGATTTTGACAATTTTTGGTACATTTATTCTACCCATAGATTCCAAATTTGGATATTAGTAGTTTTTTTTAGTAATTTTTGAAAATCAAAGAAACTGCCAATTTGGCCTAAAAATTTACAAAAAGAATTTTAATTATTTCCACACCACTTCCCCTTCCTTCTTTCACTTGTACAAGTGCCGCTTGAACTGAGGGTGGCCCTTGAGATTTACTTGATTTGCAAAAGTTCCGAATATGTTCCAAAGTAAGGAAATTATTGGCAACGTGGCAGTTATCTGCATTTTTTTGTGTTTTTTTTTTGTCAGGTGTCAAAAAACCACGTGAAATTTGAGGTTATTTTAAAAAAGACAAATTTTCTTGATGATTTATGATTGTATGGAGGAAAAGGCATATAAAACTACTATAATTGGTTAACTATAAAACCTGACTACTTATTTTGTATGTTTTCACATCGTACTCATTACGTATTGAAAAGATTGTCTTCTTTTTTTTTCATAGAGCAAGTTCTCTGTTCCGACAAAGAGCGCGACATATGAAGAACAAATTATTACACCACCAGACGAATGCAACCCATTTTTCAGTTTCTTTGCAACGAATTTGCGAAAAAAAAAGGTTAATTATTTGCTTAGCGTAAAAAAACATGGATTGGACATAATAAACCTTTTGTAAAAGGTATCTTCATCTCATTCTTTGAAAAATCCTTCTTGTTAGGTATTCCATTAATTACAAAGTCTAATTCTTCATCTTCTTCGTCGTCAAAAAGAAGTTCCATTTTAAGCACAGATCACTATTATAATCACAGAAAGATTTTAAGGCAACGGAACAGTTTTATAATCTGATTAAATGAATGGCTTTTCTTTAAAAACATAATCAAAAAATACCTCACATAACCTCAAAATGCGCTTAATTCTACGGCTTATCTTAACTGCAGCTTAAGTGCCACTTACATGATATTCCACACCATTGCACACCAAAACTAAAGCTTAAGCTCGGCTTACATGTCAAGCCAAACCCGTGCACACGGGCATAAATTGCCTTTCCAATGAGATATCACATGATGTACTAGCAGTTTTTTGATTTTCAAAAATTAATTAGAAAAAAACTACTTATCAGAAAAACTTGGGATTTTTCATCCTCCTTATGAATAGAATTAATGTGTACAAAAAATCTGTGGCATGAAAGTGATTCAAGATTCAGAAATTCTTTTTTCAGACAATAAATACATATTGCTAAATGGCGTCATAAAATTACATTTAAAATAAGTTATTTAAAAAGATAAACGACAGATAGTTAACCAACAAAAAACATACTAACCTAGCGCCGCGCCGGGGTTAACCGTGATCGAGAAATCGGTTCCCCCGGTGTGAGGCTCATGCCATTGTACCTTGGACCTCTGAGTCTCAGAGATATATTGATCAAGAAGAAAATTAATATGGCGGATGCGAACCGCCAATCTGTCATTTTTACCTCCTTAGCCCACACGGCTAGGGGAGGTATTGTTTTCGTCGGAAAAAAAGTTTTTGATATATAGTACCTCTAACCCGAGCATTTTCCAAATTAACAGGCTTTTTTCACAAAGTGTGATGAGCTTACACATATGTAGCTTATATTTTTTTTCTTTGAAGATCTTTCTATAACATTTCAAAAAATCTAAAATATTTCACCGTTTGTTCTTTTTTAATCAGCGATTTTACCAAAAATTGCATTTTGAAAAAAGTTTTTTACGTTTTTCAAGTTTGTGCCGCCACTGAGAATAACGTAAATGAAATATGTCAATTTTTTCAACTGCATTCAATAGCCTGGTTCTCTACCTAAAAACTGGTGTACTGGAAGTAGCAAGTTAGCAACTCGAATACAACAAAATAGGACAAAAACTGATTTTAGTAAAAAATCCCTAAAATCTGAAACCTCCACCTTTCAACGCCCATATCTCTGAAACCGCGGGGGAGAACAGATCTACAACATGAAACGCCCAGCCCATTCCAACCGAAAGCCAGTGACAATGTATACAAAGGACCCCTCCTTTGTATACATTGTAGATATTGAAAATTCTAACAATGTTTAATAGACATGAATCTTCTGTGTCTTACGGTTTAGAAATGTAGGGTATCCATAGTTTCAATGCATTTAAAATTATTCATTCCCATTTTTTTTTCGTAGACAAAGTTAAGCTGCTATTTGGAGCGTCTTAGCCAGATCACCGACAACTCGGTCAACTGCGGTCCGGTCCTCAACTGGCTCCAAATGGACAACAGAGGGCACCGCTTGCTGGTACCGAGCGAGGAAAGCCGTTCCATTAATACGCCAGCCGTGGCGGCCGCATACAGCGTTCGAAGATACGTCTCGCAGGTAAAAATTCTTTTAGTCGATGCGCTACATCGGGAATGTTTATGCATTTTGTGCTTTTTATTAAAGAAACAACACACTTTGTATAGTTATAAATTGAGACCCCCGGTGGGGGTAAAATCACACCCTAATCTCAAAAAGTATACATTTTTTGTAGGCAATAAAATTACATTGCCCAACAGACAAAATGTTGCAAGAAAATTTTTTTGTAAATTCATACTTCTCAAGGTGCCCTGATATCATAACCACCGTTGGTTTTCCCAATTTTTCTCGGTGTTGCAGAGAAAAATTAAAAAAACCATTATAAATTTTAATTAAAAAAAATATATTTTTTTAAAACTTTTTTGGGTTCTCAGCTTAAATTTGGGCCATAAATAGAGGATCAATAGCTGCATCTTTTAGTAAAATATAAAAACAATACGCAGCAGTTTTATGGAGATACAGCTAAATAAAAGTAAAAAATCAGACATATTTTAAAAAAATCTAAACTAAATAAGGGCTAAAATAAAAAAAAAGTGTAACCATTGTATTGTGTTAAAAATTTACCACAAAAAATGCTACTGGAGATAATTTACTTTAAAGTATAAAGAAAACAATTATAATTTACTTTGAATTAAATGGAAAACTGTGTTTTCTTGAAAGAAGACATACTTTTTTTTAGGAATCGAGTATCTACTAACCTATACTAGAAGCTAACCACAAAAACTTTTTTTAACCGATTGTCTTTGGTGTTCTGTATTGGAACAGTCCCGTTGCAACTCTCAGCAGTAATCTGCCATCATGTGAATATCCTATCGACCTTAATAGCGCTCTTCCATTGTTTTAATGTCTTGGTGAAATCACTCTCCTTACTCTTCACTATAATCACCAAGATTATCTATTAAACCCGAATATCTTTTTAACTGATAAAACTATAAGCATTTTTACCTAGACCTTTTTTGCATGATGCTTTTTACTGATATAAAAAAAATATTTATCTACTAGATCTTTTTTGTATGTACTGTATTTAGAAATACACCTGTATACAGAGGGACTTTTTTGTTTGTTTAAAAGCCTGTACATTGATATGCTAATATTTTCTTTCGTAAAAATACCCCTATGCCTTCTTTATAAAGTTATTAAATTTTGCTAATTTAGTACCAAACATTTCAAAGTTACACCAAAGTTTCTTCAGAAAAACATGGTTAAAATTAAAAAAAGTTTTTTATTTTTTTTTAGTTAAAACTAAGCCAACTTAAATACATGAAAGGTAGTTACAAATTCGTATGGTTTTTTGCAACATAACTGTTTTATTATTTTGTAGAGCTGTGTTATCTTTAGTTTGAGAAATAACAAGTATCGGTAGGTCCTTTCCTTTAACCTCAAATCAACCCCCAACAAATTCCTATATTTTTGGATATGGTTGTTTGCCAACTTTGAAGCTGTTTTAAAAAATTTCTTCTTATTTTACTTTCTAGGCATATCTTTAACAATTTCTTGTACCTTTTGTTATTTTTAAGTAACTCTTTGTGGCCTTAAACACCCTCACCGCTGAATTAGGGACCTACCCAATAAAGCACGAATAAGAAGGTGTGAGGGATTACAAAAAATATAGATTTTTGTTATAAATGTTATAGTTTTTGAGATATTGGCAAAAAACTGCCAAATTGTACCTTTAGGGGGTGATTTCACGCCCAAAAAAAAGTTATAGCATATCGACTATTTATGGGCATTTAGTTTAGGGAAATATGTCTTACACAAAAAAAAAATCCAAGGGTCTGGATTTGGTTTGGATCAGGTTAGTTGGGTTGTCAGTTGTTTTTCATAAGAAAGTGTGTCGTACCCACCCACATCAACGTTAAATGGAAAAACCGGAATACATCACGCTGTCTAACCGTACCGATAAACGGCATAGGTTCTGAATTGGTACCGCCTATTCTATGCGCTGTGGGCGGGATCAAGGTAACCACGTGACGTCGTTGAGGCTGACACATAAAGGGTCACGTGCGTAACTGATCATTTCATTCTGATGCTTGTTTCTTTCTTAGGCTCGAGACGAATTGAACCTGGAAGTGGGCGACATGATATCGGTGATAGACATGGCGAGCCCCGGAGAGTCGATGTGGTGGCGCGGCAAGAGGGGATTCCAAGTGGGCTTCTTTCCGCAACATTGCGTGCACATCATCGGCGATAAGGTGCCCAGGAACATGCCCTTGCCCCCTCCCGTGGTCGGGTAAGTAATTATAATGGGTGGAATTAGTTTGAGTGCAATGGGGCTTTCCCATAAAAAAAAAGTTACCTTTTTTTTGGAATATACAGAAACATAAAGGTCCAAGAAATCCATCTAAAAACTTTTTTCCCCAAAAAATTTTGGTTTTCTATGTGAAAAATAATTTTTTTAATCGTCGATTCAGTGGCCTTACGATTTTTCAAAACGAATATAGGTGACGTCATAATCAATACAGGTGACGTCATTTTTGGCTGGTCCATTGTAATTTGTCAAGTGCAGTTTTTATTTGGACCACTGGGTTGCGAACTGCGGCCTGCGGCTAACTTTAAGTCATACTGTCAATTCGTTTTTTTGTGTTTTGCTTTTTTGGTTGTGATTCTTTTGAAGTTAATTTATAAAATTATAAACATTTAGTAGTGCGGAAGTTTATATTTTCGTTTAGAAAGCCTACAAGTAATATACAACTATATATGTAGTGAATGTTATTACAAACAGTACGGTTCCTGTCCACCATAGCCCTAGCTGCTAAGAAAATTTAAGCTGGGTTTATAAGCTTAATTCGGAGACAAGAAGAATAAGAACTTTTGATTGCGATTTTTAACAGAGTGTGCGCATACAAATTTTGATATTTGGTAAGTTTTTTTAAGTAATTTTATATAAGGGAGTGTCTATAAAGAGCCGACAATTCGGCTGAATAGACGTGAGGGTAAAGAGCCGACAATAATTATTTATTATGTGTTTCATATTTTCATATTTTTTTAAACTAAATTAACCCAACCTAACCTAAACAGACTCAAACCAACTTATTAAAAGCCAAAACAACCCAAACATTTTTTTTATGCCAAAAAAAGATGTAGGGGTTGTAGTGTGTTTTTTTGGGCTGTTTTGGCTTTGAATAAGTTGGTTTGTTTAGGTTAGGTTGGGTGAATTTAGTTGGTTTGAGTCTGTTTAGGTTGGGTTAATTTAGTTTAAAGTGTGTTTTTTTGGGGTGTTTTGGCTTTTAATAAGTTGGATTGAGTCTGTTTAGGTTAGGTTGGGTTAATTTAGTTTGAAAAAAAACGAAAATATGAAAAACACATAATAAATTGTCGGCTCTTTAGACACTCTCTTTATATAAAGCCGCTTTCTGATGCATCGTCAAAAACCACCATAAAAACTCAACCCCAGATCCAAGAATTTTCATGCTTGCTACATGTCTATTAGAAGACAGAATTTTCTCCTAAAATCTATATCTTTTGATAGCTTTTCTTATTTGCTTGCAAAAGTGTAGATTCATACTAGTAACATTATAAAAACTTCGTTCTGCTATTGTTTAAAATCTGTATATTGGTACAGCCAACGGGTGAAATGATCCCATATTTTGTACGTCTCCTGTAAAAAGTGTCCATATTCCAGTTCCTCCTGGGTTTAGGATAAAATGAAACTAATAATATAGGAAGCCTGCAAGTGCTAAAATATAGTTCCTGCCAAATATTTTGTGCACTTGCTGGATTGGTTCACCCCTTGGGTACAGCCATGATGGTATTTTCAGACTTCAAATATAGCTATCTATTCTAAAGCGATAATATTCTGTTCTTTTAATTTTTTTGCACTTATTTTAAAGGTTTCAATATTTATATTAAAAAAAGTATTGATAAAAAGATTTTTAAAGAGAGCTGTAGGTAAGTAGTTTTTTAACTTTTTGAATTTTGTTAAGATTTTTTCTTGATTTTTTTTTAGAGAATATGGCTCACAATATGGAGAAGGGATTTGTGAAGGGTGATTCTAACAACTTACCCAAAGTGGATCATGAGATGATTAATTTATATTATTTGGATAATATGGATTTCTTTAGCGCTGAGATGAAGAATGTTAAGACTGGAAGTGAGTATGCTGCGCACATTAAAAATCCAAATTGTGTCAAAATATATGAGTAAGACTGTTAAACATTTATTATAAAAACCTTGTCAAGTGACTTGAAATATGATTTTTGGACACCTGTACATATTTTTTTAAATTTAACTTTTTTTTCCCCGATTACAAAAATCCAAACCTTGTTACTTTTTTATGCCAAGTAAGAAAAAGCAAGGTAACTTTTTGAGAAAGGACCTCAGCACAAGTAATTTAATTTATTTATTTATATTTATAGGGAACAGAAACCCCATTAAAATCAATACCTTGTCAAAAGAAAAAAATTTTACATAGTCAACACTGAATACTAATTAATAATTAAAGACATGAAATATAGTATAGTAGGAGTTATAGTATGAACAACGCAAAATATTTGAAAACAGACACACAACAGTATAAAATTTAACTAAAAAAAATATTTAGTCTGGTAAGATTCTTTTTGTTAGTCTTTTTAAGGAGTTAACAGATACATTAAAAACATTAATAACTGGTTACTGAGCTAAGCAATAAAGTTCTTTCAATAAATTATTTTTTTGTCTATAGTCAGTTGTATGAAAAGTAATGTGAAAAGTATGATGATGTCTAACAGTCAGTTAGACCGTTAATTAATTTATGCATCAAACAAATGTCAGTAATTTTTTATGCCTCTCTAAACTATCAAGATTGAGCTAAATTCTGACATGATGATAATTTAGTGCCACATTACCATCAAATTTCTTTACTAACACATTAGGCTTATGACAGTAAAGTTTTTTCAGAAAAATGCAATGTTAATTTCAAGGTTAATTTATATACTTAGCAAAAGCTAGTTTAAAAAAAATACAAAAGAATGTCAATAAAGTAAAAAACTAAACTAAAAATAAATATTTAAAATTAGGATTTTGGGTTTAATAAAACCTGATGACTAGCTTATTAAAACATTCAAGTATCTTTCAAAGAAAATCCCAAACATTTAATTAAAATGACTTTTAAAACAAAACATTATATAATAGTCAATTAATTTGTTGTGAAGAGGGTGGAATTGTAGCAGCTAGCAATTACATTTACGTTGAAGTCAGATCTGTAGTTCTTGAAATATTCAAGGAAAATAAAATATACTTTTAGCAGCTAGCAACACACGGTTTTAATATTTAGATGGATAATTACAGTTCCAACAAAAACTATATCAGATTTGTAGTTTTTCAGATATTCAAGGAAATATTGGACTCAACAGGATTTCTTACTAGTTTTGACCAAGGTTTTGACCAACTTATTAAAAGCAAAATATAAATGACAGTAAATAAGTAATTTATTACAGTTACTATATTTTAAACATCCTGGATTTTTTTGTAACAGTGAAAAGCTGCAAAATGTGAAGATAATAAAAAAGTCATTTGTAGGTACACCTAAAATTTTGCTATAAAATTTAAAACAAAATGTTAGAAAAGCTTTATCAGAAATAATTAACCACAGCTGTAAAATCTGGGAAAACTATTTTGAGGTATATAACTAAGACAGATTTGTAAAAATATAAAAAAAAATTGTATTTTTTTTATCTTATATTTTTAATCTCAAAGAATTTCCAAATTTAATTCATGTTATGAAAAATATCATAGCATGAAAAATTAACAGCTAATGAAGTGTCACCACATGCCATTCAGTGCATTACAAAAAAAATATGATTTCTAAACTTTTGCCATACCTAGAGGACTCATGGTATGTAAACTGGACATATGAAGTTTTGTCTATCTATCAGTTATTCTCGTGTCATATGAGAGTTGCAATTCTACGTGTATATGAAATTATTTTTACTTTGTTTGTACCTTAAAAATGTACATGGTCTGGTTGATTTGGTGTTAAAAGTGAGATGATTGAAGGCTTAAGTGTTATTGTTTATTTTAGAGTTACGAAGGAGGTCTATGGTGACAAGTTAAGAGAGAAGGAGATGTTTGCACAGTCAAGGCGAAAATAACTCCGGAGCACAGAGTAAGAAATACTCCTTATACTGTGGAAATTTCTGTTAATGAGAAGGAGGAAAAAGTGCTGCATTCTGAGTGCAAAGATTGTTCTGCTTCTGCAGGTAGTTTTAAAAACTTGAAACTATACACATTTTACATTACATTTAAAAAAAAATATTTGGTTAATCTCTTTTTAAAGTCTTCTTAAAATTACTTAATAATTGTTATTATTTACATTTTTTGAGAAAAAGAGGTAAAATTATAACTTTCAGAATAGCAGCTGGCACTATTTTGCAATTACACCTGGTAGGAAAATTATATCTTTAAGGTATCCAAACTTACAGAATATTAGGCGCTGCTCTTTTTTTTGTACATATCTGGGGTGGAAAATCCAAGTAAAACTGCTTTAAATTTTTTAAAAGTTGACCTTTATGCATAGAGTTTTTAGAGCATACCAACACAAAAAGTTACGTTTGTTAGGACAAAATGAGGAGCTATGAACATTGGAATAATTTTTTTAGACATTAAAAGGTTGTATCCCCAAACCATCTCCGAGACTTGTTTAATTATCAAATTTCGGCGTCATTTCACATTTCTCTGGTGGGGGGCATTCCTAACTTCAAAAAAAAAATATGTGCGAAAAAAAACACTTTATTTATACCAAAATAACTCAAATAAACATGAAAGACCTAAATACAAAATTTCTTAATTGGTGCCTGCCTGTCTGTCTGGACAACGATGACTGAAAAGCCACTAAAGTTAACCGATTTTGATGAAATTTGGCACAAAAATCCTTTGGAACCAAAGAATGAGCTGATTAGTTTTTGATGGGGGTGAGGGTTGTAAAGAGGGTAAGAAACGGGGTTGAAAATCATAACCCACAAACCGTATCAGCTAGCAACACACATACAGTTTTCACATTAAAAGAAATAATTATATTTTCAACAAAAATTAGCAGATCAGTAATTTTGGAGATATTGAAGAAAAATAAAATTTATACATGCCTGCTGGTGCCATGTTTTAAAAAATATTTTTCTGGTATTTTCTAACTATGATGTATTTTTTGTACCAGTTTCTGTTAAGCTAGGAACACACAATGCAAATTTAGTTTTCACAACCTGTTATTAGAAAATTGTTAACTGTTTTTAACTTTTCTTTTTTGATACTTACAGGGGGCTGCAAGCATGCCATTGCTTAAACGAAGACGTGCCAGCCCTCGGACCAAAAAGTCATAATTATGTGTCTCAATTGATGTAAATCTGCGCAGATAACAAAGGGGTAATATATACCATTTTGCGATCTGAAGACAAGTACACCTATATCGATGTATACCAGCTCTGGTTCAAGTTTAAAACTGCAGAGAAAATGGACCAAATGGAATGTTGACAGGTTCATTAATTAGATGCGGTCAAATATGAGCGATTCCTTGTGTGTCGAAGCTGAAACGGATACTCGACTTCAAGCCAATTCTCCATTATGGCACAGCTTTCGATTTGGCAGAATAACGTTAACTGAGGCTATTTTTGGCGCTTCTAAACACCTGGGCACTGAGTCAGTGGAGAGGGGGAAAAAGTTAAAGATGATGTCTTGAAGGAAATTCAAAAAATTAAAATTTCAAAATCAGGCTTGTACCTGAGAAGCCAATATCCATGTTTTGGTGTGGTGTCTTTTTGTTACATTAGTGGAGAGCTGCTAAACCGATTTTTATAAAAAATTTACAAAATATCTTTGGCATCAAGCAATGAGTTTTTAATGGTCGTGGGAGGTTGGAAAGAGGGTTGAACTTCTAAAAACATCCTTACTTACTGTAGCTGCTAGCTAGAGATATTCAAGAAAAGGTTCTTTGGGCGATATATGTGTCTGCTAAAGCACTTTAAAAAATCCGTGTTTGTTTAATTAATATCTGCGTTTTTTTTTTTTGTTTTTTAATGTTTATATTTTTTTAAAGTCTCATTCGTTACTTAAATATCTGTTCATAAAACAAAAATTTAATCTCAAAGTGCCATAAAAAATGTAGATATCTCAAAACGCGCATACTTACAGTAATACCAAAAATATAGTTACTACCTAAACTAATGCAAAACATTGAGTTGTTTAATAAAACGCGGAAATTATTTATAAAACATGGATTTTTTTTTGTGAAAATCACAAAAATATATGATAAACTCCAAAA
Organism: Oxystoma pomonae; assembly: GCA_963921995.1. Taxonomy (NCBI): domain Eukaryota; kingdom Metazoa; phylum Arthropoda; class Insecta; order Coleoptera; family Brentidae; genus Oxystoma; species Oxystoma pomonae. The sequence continues at coordinate 67,253,578 of OY998171.1, forward strand.
AATGTTGTCAGCCTGAATTTTTTTATCTCTGTAGAAACTTCAAAGTGATAGATCACAAATGAACCCCAAAGTGAAGTACCGTTTTTTATCAAATCTTGAAGTGTTTTATGTGAAACATTGTTTTTCGCCAATTTGAATAACATTTTTTGTTTCATGTAAACCATTTATAATGTACAGGGTAAATCAGATATCGTGATTAAAATTTAAAACCTGCTATTAATATATTTATAGTTTGATGACCCAAGTACTCAGATTGCTAAAAAATCAATGAGCATAACTACTAAAGACTTAAAATAAGTGTTATAAAACACTTTTATGAAATTTTCGTTATGATTTCTGTATTGTGTATTTTGACTATGACAATATACTAAAATTTTATCCAAATTGGTGGAGCACAATTTTTTACAGAGGAGTCTTATGACAGGACTATCAAAAACTTAAAAAAACTGTTAAGAGATAAAACCTCAATGTAAGGTACCGCCAAATAAATTATAGGTTTTTGGTATTGCTAAAAAGGTCTTTTGACAAAGATTTTGAAAGAAAAAAAATCTTCACTGATTGATGTTAATACATTGTTTTGATTCCCTGTACAAATCTTGGCATAATAAGAACCGAAGACAGGCTGTTAGGATAAAAAATTGTCTCTCTGAAGAGATATTAGTGAAGTCTGGAGTACCACAAGGGGACCTATGTCTACAATTCTTTTCATTTGTTTTATTAATGATATTTCAGACTGTTTCTGTTGCTGTCTAATCCTTCTATATGCAGACGATTAAAAGATTTTTAGAATTGTTAAAGATTTTAGGGATTGTGAAAGAGTGCAGAATGATCTCAACACTTTTTCACAAAATTTAAAGACTTAAGGGTATTATTTGACCCAAGCTTAAGCTTTAAAAATCACTATAACTTTATCTGTAACAAAGCTTTTAAACTACTGGGTTTCTTAAAAAGGAGCCTATCTGAATTTAAAAATATAATCTGTTTTAAAAATGTTTATTGTTCTCTTGTTAGATCAATATTAGAATATTGTAGTTCCATATGGTCCCCATTCTATAAATGTCATGTAGAAAATCTGGAAAGGGTATTGAAGAAATTCTTATGTTTTGTAGCTTTTAAACTTAAAATTCTATCTGGGGAAATAGTTTATTGTGATGTTTTAAAATTTCTAAAGGTCACAACTCTTGAAAACCGTCGAGTAATGTCTTGATCTAGCTTTTATTTTCAAGATTTGAAATGCAATGTTTGATTCTCGTCAATTAATACATAGAATTGGCTTAAGGGTTCCACAGCGGAGTACAAGAAATAGGAATATTTTTAACTTAGAATATTATAATACAAATTACAACCTTAATAGACCTATACGAAGAATGTGTAGCTCTGCTAATAATGTGGATATTTTTTTCCACCTCTCTGGATACCTTCAGATATAAAATTAAAGTTTTGTATATTTAGAATAATAAAAAATTGTATAATTAAAATAGTACATTTATTTATTTTGTTTTATTAATAATTTACTATTTTCTTGTGTATCTAACACTCCTTTTGTTTAAATAGTACGTATTTTTGACCATATTATTTAATAAAACTATTTAACTTTAGTCTTGATATTTTTTTGTCCGCCTTTAAAAGCTTGAGTTTTAGGATACATAAAACATGGTAAATTTACAGTAGGTATATATTTATTTCTTACAAAACAAAAGAACAGGCAATGATTTTATTTCACTTCACTTATTAAAAATAAAAATTATATAAAACTATTGTAATATTAAAAATGACAATTTTTTCCATTGAAGGTCCCAAAATGAATCTTATTTACAGAACATGCTTCTAAAAAAAGATTGAAACAATTTCAGACAGTAGAAAACCACTAGGCGCCCACCCCAAACATCATTTTGAATCACTCACAAATAGGCATCATTCCGCACTTGTACTTTATTATAAGTCATCTGATATGGGTTCGTCCTGGCGATGGCGTGTTAATATTTCCAATAGGAATATGCTCCTAAGGCAATTGAAACAAAAGAGAAATAAAAAAAAGGAGTTAAAAAAAACGCATCCAATTTTGAATTTCGTTTTTCCACCCAAGATTTTTTTCGGTTGAAAGTTATGAGAAAAAAGTCTTCTTGGGTGTTTGCCAGACATCTGTTATTTGACGGCTCATATGTCCTATCATATAAGATCCTCATAGAATTTCACTATTTTGACCTTTGGTACACTACATTAAAATACGGTTACATTTTACAAGTTTTTGTGCAGGGGGGAAAATAATGTCATTTTTAATATCATTTTTCACAAATTTTCGTCTGCAATGCATTAGTAACTTGATTTTCCCAACATCTAAAATTAAGACGAGATTCGACCCCAACCCAGTCCTTGGCAGGTAAACTAACCCAGAAGTTTTTGGTTTAAGAAAAATTTGGGAAGAAACATTGACTCTTGCTAATCAATGCATCTCTCTAAATTACTTGCTATGAACTTCTTAAACTACAAAAAAATTAACCCTGAGGCAATAAATTTAAATATAAGTTTAAAAAAATTCCACTAAACTTGAAGAAAAAATATTAGAAAAAAAAATAACTTGAAGTGATTTACCATATTTTTTCACTCCTATCACTGGAGCTAAAAAAAATTTTTACAGAAGTTTTATACGTCCCTAGATTCCCATAAAGGTGGGGAGGACTGACCTTATCAGACTTTTCTATGTCATAAGTGGGAAGTTTGGCTCGGTCAATTTTAAATAAATCTTTTCTTTCCAGTTTTTAAGCAAATCAACAAAAGTCTTATTACAGAATGAGATATAAATTCCCAATGTCTATAGTGGAGTTAAATATAAATAAAAAAAAAGAGTTTTACCAACACAGAACTATTGGATTTTTGGCATCCTCCACTAGTTCTACCACTGACTGGTTTCAAACAAATTCCCACTATCCATAGTAGCCATCATTTCTCATCCTGTTATCTATAATGTTTTGCCGAGCATTTGTTCATGACTTGTTGGTTTGATCGTTCGTATTATTTGTCTATAAAACCTTATGGCGTACCGATGATCCCCAACAAGGGTGAAACACATGTTTGCGTTTATTCTCCAAGTCACACCCGGTATGTATTCTTGTGGTACTCCGGTGTATTTTGTAAAGTTCATTGTTTTTGTTATCGATTCGTTATAGTTGAAGGGCCGACTGGTGGATGGACTGTGTCTGAAACCAGTGGTGGTTGGTAAAACTCTTTTTTATTTACTTTTTTATTTAAAAACTTTATTGCTATAAGAATAATGGGTTAAACAAGAAGTGAACTAAATTTTACTTGTCTTAACAGATTGTATGAGGGTTATTTTACGCGAGAACCATCAAAGGTAAACCTATATTTTTTTACATGATCATGAAATATTTTTTTGTAAAGACAAATTTTTCCTTTGGGTGGCGATGTCTCTAATGGGGTTGTATTTGAATTTCAGCTGTGATCTTCACACACTATTGCGCCCAGCCGTGGATAATTTTTTCAGCTTTAGTGCCTCTAGAGCCACAATTTTCTTCTTGGTCACAAAGGGAAGGGCAAAAATATCTTAAATTTCCAGGGGAATTCTGACATTTATTTATTTTCACATCCGCGGAAAACGCACTTTTTCATTTTGATGCAGAAAAAGCTCGAGAAAAAATAAATACAACTTTTAACAGATTGTTTACTAAACAGAAATGACATTTAGTGACAGCTAAGCATTAAACTGAAGTTAGGAAGAGGCTGAGAAAAAGGTCACCACTCGCTACTTTTCTCGTAAAGTTAGTTGGCTAAAAAATTTTTTTGAGCGTTTTTGTAGAACTCCAACTTTAAAAATTTTTTTCTACAAAACCAAGAGTTTTTCAGAAGAAATAATAAATGCGTTTTGGATAACTCACTCTAAGGTACCAAATTCCGTTGCTTCCCAAAAATGTGGGAAAACCCCATTATTTTAAGGGATGACTGAAGACATCAAAACACCACAAAAATTTTAACCAAACCAAACTAGGTAAGAGTAATTTGGGAAGAAAACGTACGTACGAAAATATTTACCTTTTAGAATAAAATAGTAGTTTCTACAACTGGTCGTGTGTTTTTATAAGCGTTGCACAGTGGTTCAGCCTCCATATAGCCCTATGTAAAAAATCATATTGTTTCTGCTAATTGAGGTGCTAATTTTGAGTACAAGGAAATGATTAGATAACCAATAATGATAAAAAAAATATTTTTATAGCCTGTTCTTATGGCACAACCTGCATATAAAGAATTTTAAAGCATCACATTTAAAAAACTATGTTGGGAATTTGGAACCTTTGGTTGCACTAAAACAAAATTATGATTGTTTTCCACAAACCAAAACTACACTTTTTTGCACTCGACGCGCGTTTCGCTAACAACGTTAGCATCATCAGGAGACGATAAACAATGAACTAAATTAATCTACGCTCTATCTTATATACAATCCTTTAGTGGGCGGAGATAAGACTAATAATTTGTGATTCATCACGATTTTTAATCCTATCTCCCCTCAACCAAAGAATAAAGTGTACTAAACGGGATGGGTTCTCTATCTTTATTTATTTATTAATCCAGAAATAGTTTAAATAAAGATAGAGGACCCATCCCGTTTAGTACACTTTATTCTTTGGTTGAGGGGAGATAGGATTAAAAATCGTGATCAATCACAAATTATTAGTTTTATCTCCGCCCACTAAAGGATTGTATATAAGATAGAGCGTAGATTAATTTAGTTCATTGTTTATCGTCTCCTGATGATGCTAACGTTGTTAGCGAAACGCGCGTCGAGTGCAAAAAAGTGTAGTTTTGGTTTGTGGAAAACAATCATAATTTTGTTTTTGACATTTAAAAAAGTTGGACAAAGTAGGACGAGATTCTTACAGGGATTGAAAGTAGAAAGACTATGCTTTATTTGTCTGTGTATATAAGAGAGGACTTCCAATAAATCATACAAACGTTTTCTTTTTTAATTTATAAACGCAACACGTTACAATTATCTTGAACTAAATATATTACTTATAAAGACTATTAACATATATTGTGAATTTTCATATCCAAAAATTGACAAGCTGAAAGAGTCTTCCTTATGATTACACGAACATGCCCAAAAAAATGTAGATTTAGACATTAACGAAACACAATAATAACATTTATTGGTTTTGTTACGTTTACTAGCCTACTAAATTAGTATTCCCTATGACATAAGAAGCTTTTTTAGGAATTTTGGAATGTATAGGACAAAATAAAATAAGAAAATACTCACAAAAAACTCGAACCCAACATTCACCATTTTTATACTATAAATTAATGATCGTTTTTTTATTTTGTTGTATTTTCGGAAGGTATTTTTGTGAATACTTGGAAAAAATTAATAATTAGAATTATCGGGTTTTATTGTACTTACTTGAACTGTTGAAGGGCAATAAATCTTTTTATCGTTTTTAGAGTAGGAAAACCCCAAAATATTATCACCTAGTAAGTATTTTGGTTTCAAGCTCCTCAAATATCTCAAAAACTAAATAGTTTTGGTTGCTGTACCATAGAACAATTTTCCCATGTTTTGATATTTTCAGTCTTCCTTTAAAATATTTTTTAAATTTAGTTTAATAATCTAGCAGTGCAAATCTCGTTTTCCTAAAAAGTCAGGAAATCTGAACTGAAATTTACTAGTTTTTATTTTCTAGAGGCTTTTGCATTGACTAAAATTAACTAAAAATCTTGTTTAGGATAGTTCACTCGTGATTAAACTTTAAAAAATCCTGGAAAATAGACTAAAAAATCTAAAATTTCTGTTAGAAAAATACGAAGATTATTTTTATACTAAAATCTTTGCACTGCTAGCTTAGGCTACTTTTTATAAATAATACCTAGTATAGTCCTGGAAATATACCAAATCCCCAAGATCTTAGCTGAATTTTGATTCTTGTTAACAGAATTCTTTGTTGAGATTAGAGCTGATTTTCTTATTTAGTAACTTTTTGGTTTCTTTAAAGTTCTGTAAATTCCGAGGGGTTATCCACCCCCTCAAAATGTGTACACCTACTGCCAAAATTATAGAGATTTATTGTCAGTATTTCTACATACTGCCAGTACTGCCAAAAATTTGTACACCTACTGCCAAGGTGGACAACCCCCAGGTAAATTCAGTTTTTTATTTATTTTTTCTAGTAACTAAAATCAACTTAAATTACTGTCAAATTATTTTATTTTTATTCTTACTTTGACACACAGATTAGACGGAAATAAACAGTGAAACACTAATATAACAATAACAAGAAAAAGTACAAACGAAACTTCAACAATTCAATTAAACATTAAATTCAAAGTTTTTTGTTTTGTTCTATCGTCATGGTCAAGCAATAGAAAGAGATTGGAAAAGGGAATTTGGTGTATTTCGAATACTAATTATAGCTAGCGTTCCCTAGAAGTTGTTTCTTTCCCGTAGGTCGCTAGCCCTAACCCCCATCAAGCCTGTTTTGAGAAAGCACGGCAAGCTGATTACGTTCTTTAGAAGTTTTATTTTGAACAGGCCGTCGCGCAGGCGCCTCAAGCAGTCCGGCATCCTGAAAGAGCGCGTTTTCGGGTGCGATCTGGGCGAGCACCTGCTGAATTCCGGCAAGGACATACCGACCGTGCTCAAGTGCTGCGCGGAATTTATCGAGACCAAGGGAATTGTTGATGGCATCTATAGGTAGGCAAAATTGCAAGTATCTCAGGAACCGAACGTGCCAGATCGTTTTTCGTAACGGCAATCACTTGGTTGGAAAATTATACACCAAATTGATATGTCACACCATGAGTCTATGATTTCAAATAACAAAGTTAGATATTTTCCTGAAAACGAGAAGTGCTAGAAATTATTTCGTAACACCAATGGCTTAGTTGGAAAATTGTACACCAAATTGATATGTCGCACGATGGATCTACGATTTAAAATAGCAAAGTTGAGAATTTTCTTGAAATCCGAAAGCAATAGATGTTATGTAGTAACGCCAATGGCTTAATTGGAAAATTCTAGACCAAATTGATATGTCACATGGCGGGTCTATGTTTTAAAATAAGAAAGTTAGGAATTTTCTCAAAAAGGAAAGTGGTTACGGTGCATTTAGGGGTTAAGGTTTAAAAAAATCTGAAATCAAAATCAATGATTTCTTCTCATTTTCTAGGCTCTCTGGTGTAACCTCAAACATCCAAAAGCTACGAAACGCGTTTGACGAGGATAGAGTACCTGATTTATACACGGAAGATATTTTGAAAGATATTCACTCTGTCGCTTCCCTTTTGAAGATGTATTTTAGGTAAGTTATTTGAAAAAATATGTATTGTTTATTAATTAATTATTAAATAGTTTTTTTTATACTGGAACTTTTCCATCCATTCTAGGATCAGTGTTGCCAAAGTGAGAGCGAAGTGTAACGTTTTTTTTGGGACAAACACACAAACCCGGAACCTAGCGTGCGGCAGGCAGATACGCTGCCCACTGCGCTACAGAGGCCGGTAAATACGTTTATGTTGTCCTCTCTTTTATGTGGTATTCTATTTTAGTACAAGAGATTTTTCAAAAACTAAGACAACTGGAGGGTATTTAGTAACGTCAGTCGCTTAGTTGAAAAATTCTATACCAAATTGATATGTTAGGTGCTGGGTAATTTTTAAATAAGAATGTAATATGGTTTACTTTAAAAAATATCTGTATTGAACAATATTTACACTTAAGAACAAGTTGATTTTCTTTTCTATTTTCTTTTTCTTCCTTCGAAATTTTTAGGCTCAATTCAAATTCTTGTTTCTTTCGATTCTCCTGATATTTTCATTTTATTTTAAAAATTGTCGGAAACAATTTTCTCAAGTGATAACACTTCTGGTTCTTATTATTTTCTGTGATTGCAACTTTCACACATTCTTCGAGTTTAAAATCAAATTCCTACCTTGGTTTGCATTTTTAAAAATAATTTTTGACCTTTTTCGAACATTTGTAATTATGAGTTGGACTCCTTTTCGTGGGGTAGATAAACAAATCTTTTGTCCAAGTTTGTTGTGGATGCGGTTAAGTGGTTTTTAAGTTCTGAGTGTTCTTCTTTTGTGTTGAATCTAATACTTTGTTTGTCTGGCTATTTTCTTTGTTTGTAGTAACAGAAATCGCTTAGTTGGAAAATGCTAGACCAAATTGATATGACACATGATGGGTTTATCTTTTAAAATACAAAAGTTAGGATTTATTTCTCAAAAACTAAAGCGGATTGGGGTTATTAGTAGCGTCATTTGCTGAATTCTAGACCAAATTGATATCGGTCTGTCTTTTGAAATAAGAAAGTTACAGCTGAAGATATATTTGAAAAAAACATGGTTTGTTTTCAAAAATATATAGGTCAAATTCAAATTCGGTTTTTTTTCCGACTTTCCCGCCATTTCCATTTTACTTTAAAAATTGTCGGAAACAATTTTCTCAAGTGATAACGCTTTTCCTATTCTTGTTTTTTTCTGTGATTGGAACTTTGACACATACTTCTAGGTTGAAATCAAATTCCTGTCTTGGTCTGCATTTTTTTAGTAATTTTTTACCGTTTTCGAATTTGTAATATGAATTGGGCTCATTTTCGTGCGGTAGATAAACAAATCTTTTATCCAAAATCGTAGAGGATCCCGTTGAGTCCTTTTTAACTTTTAAATTTTCTTCTTTCGAGTTGAAATTAATACTTTCCTTAATTATGTGTGTAAAGTCTTGCGTATGTTCTATGTTTCTATCCAAACACTCTACGACGTTGTACGCAAAATCACAATTGGCTATTTCTTTGTTAAAAACCATTCCTTCGGGGCACACTTTGGGGATTTTTTTTAAATAGATGCACCTGTAGTATTGGCTGCAACTGACCTCGTGCGGTAAATTCATATCCTCTTGGCTTTTGGAGCACTGTAAGGTTTCTGATTTGGGAACGGTGGGGGAGGCCGCTGAAAAAAAAAATGGACATTTAATCAGTAATTGCAGAGAGCATATAAATCTAAATAGAGAGGACACGTAATTGTAGTATCAGACCAGCAAGCCAATGCGATTCACAGCGAGTTTTTGATTATTAGCTGAATGCGCCAGGATGAACCGGGGTAATATTTATTTAAAATTAAAACGGCAATAATCCCGCGCGATGAATGAATATCGATTTATCACTGTCGTACATACTTGTATTTAATGCAATTTTAAATAAACTTATTGCTAAGGGACCTGGCAGAAAGTTTTTATTGTATAGATTTTTCAAGCCTTTATTACTTGTAATAATTTAGGGAAAAGCAGAGAAAATATAATTTAGGTTTTCTCCGGTAAAAAGTATTTATTTTTGAAATATTTTGCTATTTAAGGTTACATCAATGTTGCTATAAAAAACAAACATTTGCAGCAAACCACCCAAATTATGCTTCTGTACAAAATTTTAATAACCCCTTCATTTCCGAATGTTTGAAAAATACATGATTAGGAGATCAGAATGGGTGAAAAGGTATGTGAAAACTGATGGTCTCATATGATAAATTTCCTTGGATATTCCTTCAATGGTTCTGTTCTCCTAATCCAAGAGGCGGTTGTGACGTAACCGTGTCAATTCCCATCGTGAAGTCTTCTCCAAAAGAGAGATTCGAGAGAGACAAAGAATTTTTTTTCAGAAATTTAACACCTGATCATGATTTTTTTTAAAATTTGACCGCCGAAGACGAAACCTTGCAAAAGAGTAATGTTTAATTTAAAATAAAAGAAAAACACTGGCGCCGCAGGGCAACATTTTTGGGAAAGTTGGTACGTAATTTCGTCGGAGACGGAGGCGCTCTGTAGTCGCCACCTGTGACTGTACCCACACGGGTCTGTTGTCTGCGGCGCAACGCGTGCGATCGATATTATGGATAGTTCCCAACGCGGAACTCGTCCAAAAGAATACGATTTTCCTGTGCGCCGGCACTGCTTTGGATCGATAAAAATAAGCAAGATCGAAAACGAAATTGGCGCACCAATTTTTCAAGCCAAGAACTAAATAAAACGATAGCTGTGCCACTTGGTTTTCAAGTCAGTTGAGCGGGGTTGTAAATTTACCATTAGGTGGCCTCTCAATTTAGATTTATACGCTCTCTGGTAATTGTGATAAGTCATAACAAATTCGTTTGTGATATCAATGATAATTTTCTAATCTGAAAAATAAAATAACAAGGGTTTTGTGCACTTACAAGTCAGTTAATAAGGATTTGATAATATAAAAATGAAGTTGTAATCCTTACTTTAATCTTTTTATTGGACATTTCAAAATATTTATTGTGGGATTTTTTTTTTAAAGAGAGATACGCGTCATTTATTTTTTTTTTTATGTCGGATAATAGCTAGTTTTTAATCTTACCTGTCTGTTGAATTATCCAGTACACTGCAAAAATTGGCAACAGTATTATTTCCATTTTCTGAAAATAAAATAACAAAATAGCTGCATCAGATTTTTATTTTTATATTTTGATTAAAGCTAGGGGTATGTCTATCTCAAAAATATATAGTTCAAAGTTTATATATATATATATATATATATATATATATATATATATATGTATATATATTTTTTAATATTCTCTGCTAACTGTGATAGTAGACCCGGCTGAAGAATTTAGGAAAACAAGAATGGTACCACATGTGGCCTGAATTTAGTTTGGCTTAAGGTCACTAATACCTTGACTACCAAAATTCAGAACACTTTGATTATAATGAGTGAAGCAAAAAATATATATATATAAATGCATTCTTATGCTAGTAACTTATATACTAAAAACTTACTTCTAATAACTAATATTGCCTATAATTGGTTTGTTAATTCTTATAAATTGTTATTATAAACACCTATACCTATATATAATTTGTATGAAAACATTCAAGTAAGTTTGTTATTTAAACTGGCTACTATTTTCGTCTTTGCCATAATTAGGAAGAGGGAAATATAATGTCTATTGACCTCTCACTTTTTTCGATAAACAGATGACTAGAAGTCAGAATCAGATTACCTAAAGTCTCATTACTGTACCTTTAATATTTTTTCTGCAAAAGTTAAATTCACTGGAAATTTATCAGATCCTTAAGTAAAAAGTCAGTCTTGATTTTTTAAAAATTAAAAAACGGCACAGAAACAAGTTACTTTCAAGTACTTGACCTTATGTGATTGCAAAAATTTAAGGAATTTGGATTTATATACTTGACACTATGTTTTCATTGGGGATTAAAAATTTTAGGAATTTGAATTTATATACTTCATACTATGTTTTCATTGGATATTAAATATGTTTCACGCGTTATTGAAGTGCAAAGGTTTCAAAAAATATTTACTATCTCTATAATAGGCAATTGAGATATAACTTTACTGAATAGAGGAAAATATTAGAAGCCAAATTTTTTTTTATGAACAAGCTTAGGAAGGTTTAACATACTAAAAGTTCCTATTCCTACCCCCTCGGGAACTGTCATTTCTAAACTCCAAAAAAGCGTTTTTCTTGGATAACTCCTAAACGGTGGCAGACTGTCACTGTTTAATTCTCTATGAATAAGTAAATAGTGATATTGTATCTTAAACCACTCCTTCTACCAGAAAAATTGAAAAAAACCCAAGGAAAAATGATGGCCAATTTAAAAAATTTCTTGCATATCCCTTTTTAGCATTTTCATCAAGATTTCTCAACATACGAGTACCAAACTAGCTTGTATTTGCTGCTTCTAGTAATGAAATAAGAATTTTTTAATTTTTTGTATATTTTTTAGTAAATTTGTTAAGTGAAAGAGGCAATACTTTGCTTATGAATTTAAAAAAATTCTTATTTTATTACTAGAAGCAGCAAATAAAAACGGAAGGTTTCGTTGGAAATGCAATTTTATCTACTATAAGATTCAGTGAAAAGCGGGGCCTTTTTTTGTATATGTCAGTAACAGTGGCGTATCAAAGAGTTTTGGTACACTTTGAAACTTTCTAGTTAAGAAAATCGGACTGCGCCACTGGAAAAATTTAATTGTCTGACATAATTTAGGTCATTGCTCTTAGATTCACCCTGCCAACTTTGGTACTCGTAGGTTAGAAAATCTTGATGAAAATGCTAAAAAGGAATATGAAAGAAATTGTTCAAATTGAGTTTAAGCTACACTATCACTAGTTACTTATTGATAGATAATTAAATTTACAAAATTTTTCCGATTTGTCACTTTTGACAGTCTGTTACCGTTTAGGAGTTGTCCAAGAAAAACGCAAACGGGGTAGGACGGGGGACTTTTAGTATGTTAAACGTTGGACTTTCCAAAGCTTGTTAGTAAAAAAAACATTGGCGTTCTAATTTTTACATATGTATGTTAATTAAATCTGGCGAATTACGAAAAATTATTCTACTTTTTTTTTCTCGATGTCAGCCACAGTTGTGAAAAAATTACAAGAGACAAAACAGTGTGTTCACAAAACAAAGAGTTCGTTTCGAATTTTAGAATCTACCAGCTGCACACCACAAAAAAAAACACACAAGAAAAGGGCTTGACCCCTGAAAAAATATTTCCCTGTAGATTTTTAGTACGATGGCCCCCTATAAATTTCTTTTTCGTTACCCTTTTGGTTAAAAACTTAAAAATTGCCTACTTTGTGTCTGGAATTAATTCTCAATATTGGTGGTTTCAACCCCCCTATCACGTAAAATATATTCTGGATAATATCTATAAAATCTAAAATCAATTTCTTCTCAACGATGGTAAGAGAAGTGGGAAGTAAAGGCATGTAACAACAAAAATTCAAGTCAGAAGTACGAAGTGAGTGAAGTGAGCTGGCAGATAGGGGCCACCGAGTAAGCCCTAAAACATTACCTATGTTATCAATTTGATCCACATATCTGGAAAACTGCAAGAGCTATCAATAAGAAACTAAAAAAATCTAAAAAAGGATTTAGCAAGGGTAAATATAAGTAGTATAAGTAACCGTAGATCCGGATTTAGCACTTGTGGTGCTCATCAGGACGGTACTAATGAAAAAATGTGACCACCATCTGTCAAATTGCAGAATCGGCAGATGTAACTTCAAATTGAAGGAAAATTCTCTACGGAGACCGATATAATTATCTTTACAGATATCCTAAGCTCTGGAGTTGATAAATCTAAAAAGGGATTTAGCGAGGGTGAATATCATGAGCAGCACAAGTGCGAAATCCGGATCTACGGTTACCGTTACCTTTTTTGAGGGAAAGCTCGCTATTCATTGATTTTAAAAAAATCTGGTATAATAGAATGGTATTCAAAACGGGTCAGTCGTCCCCATGTAAACGTAGTGAAAATATCGTGACGTAAGTGATTTTCCCAAAAGTTTCTTATGATATTTAAACGGGAATTAATTGTTGGTATTTTATCTTTTAATCTCGATTTTAATGCAACGGTAAATTATTTCACATATTTGTACCTACTACGTTTTCGTCAGGAGCTTAAATCCGTTTGCGCGATACCTCCATTGATATACTAATACGTCGATTATTAAAATAAAATGTGTACAATGGGCCCGGAGAAGCGACCCTCTTATTTAAATTTGCGCGTAAAGTCCAAAGTGGCGACTTTTCCGGGCTTTTCTAATGTTTTCTTTAGTCGTAAAAGTGGCGGGGGAATATATTTTTTCTACTTCACATAAATGACTTATTGGACCGTGACCAGGATTTTCTTTCGGTAGCATTTGCTGATGATAAAGGATTGTTCATAAAAGGATCATCTTGGTAAAATAAGAGGTAAAAATTAAAGGCGAACGAGCTCTGGATAAAAAACTGGCTTAGCTAAATGTCTACCCTTTTTTATTAACGAAAGGACAAACCGTAATTTTAAAATCCTAATTATACACGAGTGTAATAACGAACAACATTGTCATTGCTCTGAAAATATTGAGATAGTTGACAGCCTTAAATATTTGGGCTGAACATTGGACAGTCGACTCAATTTTAAAGAGCATACCGACAAACTATCTTCAAAGCTTAGAAAAATAAATTTTATGTTCAAAAAACTTCGTAATATCCCAAATATCTCAAACCTTAAAACGATATATATTTCAGTATGGGATGCTCATCTGGGGAAGTAGTTACGATGCGTCTCTCAACAATTTAGAAGTACTCCAAAAAAGATGTATAAAAATAATTTTGCAAAAAAATTAATTGTATCCAACATATCAACTTTTTCAAGACTTTCCAGTACTTAGATTAAGACAGTATATGCAAGTAAAGTATTACAATATATACAAAAGTATCCTGACACAAAATATCGCTGAGATACCAAAGAAATATAAAAGATTAACTCAGAAGTGTATAAACTACATGGCACCAAAAATATTTAACTGTTTAACTGACGTCAGTCTGTCGAAATCAATTAATTATGAAAGCCTTAAATCCTGTAAAGGAAACTATTAAAAAATACCAAAAAACTTAAACAAGCAGAGTCACTTATTCTAATTCTAACTCGACTAACATTAATCCAACTTCTTTTTTCGTTTGGACCTTTTTTTACGTATAAACTAAATCTTAAGAAATGATCTAGCATTAGTAGGTATAGAAGTTATTAAGTATAAATAACATATTTATATTGCGCTAACAGTATATATTGAAGAAAGTGGGAAAAGCTACGGGCTGGCAGAAACACTGCCTTAGTAGCAATCATTTCCTACTTTATTCATGTTCCTTTTTTTGCCTTAAAAGTGGTGGAAGAAATATTTTTTTAAATAAAATATCGTCCCGTGGGGTGATATTTTATTTTAAAAAATTCTGAATCGAATAAAAAAAGAATTATGAAAATCGGTTGAGCTGTTTAAATATGCTAAAGTATAAAGTCTTATATTGCGGTGTAGGCCCAGTGACGACTTTCAGGCTTTTCTGATGTTTTTTTGTTGTAAAATTGGTGGGGAAATATAATGTTACCTCACAGGACACTTCTGAATCGAATGAAAAAGGAATTATAAAAATCGGTTGAGCCGTTTAAAAGCTATGGTAAAAATAAAACGCGTACAATGGGCCCGGACAAGCAACCCGAGTATGTTTTCTTTTGTTGTAAAAGTAGTGAGGGACGTATGTTTTTTCTAAAAATCAAATGTCACCCCGATGATCCTCCTGAGTCGAATAAAAAAAGAATTATAAAAATCGTTGAGCCGTTTAAAACTTATGGTAAAAATAAAAAGCCTACAATGGGCCCAGACAAGCAACCCGACTACTTAAATTAATGGCACCATGCATTGAATTGATCTTCTCTTTTTATTATATTGCGCGTATAAGCCAAAAGTCACCACTTTAAGAGTTTTCTAATGATTTTTTTAGATTTTGCCGTAAACCTGGTGGGGAAGTGTACATACTTTCGGTTAAAAAGAAGGTAAAATGATTTTGATACGGATTCAAGCACGATCTGATCATGACATGAACACGTGTTATTTTTTTTGTACACTTTTGCATATTTACTCGGATTTCCTGGAATTTTTTAAATATGTTTGAAATAATACTTTCTCTTGCTTATTTAAGGATTAAAATTTTATACACTTACCTATTTCAAAGGCCAAACAAAAAACCAAAATAAAATGGGTTCGTTTTAAGAAATGTGTATTATTGGTCTGTCTAACAATGTACTGATTTGTGTGTGCTGTATTATTCTAGGATGATGAATTTTTTTCTTCAAGGATATTTCTTTGAATTTGGTTACGTCTTAGGTTTGATTTACAAATAATAGAAGGTCGTCAAGTATCGTTTTTAAATTGTTTAAGAATCGCATTGAACAAATAAACATCGAAAATTATAAGCGACAATAGGATATTTTTCGCTATAATAAAAATGTCACTTTTTATCCTTCAAATGACCGGCCTGGTGGTCCAGTCGGTTAGCCGTCTGAGGGCCAGTTAACTAATGGAGGGTTACCCCATGAGTTAGGGATAACCCTGAGTCAAAGTTGTGACTAGTGTTTATCCATCCAGGGTCAACTGCTAACTCGGAAGTTATCCCAGGAAAAGTTAACCCGCGCTCTCACGGCAAGTTAGCATATTTGACCCTGGGTTAAACACAAAATTTCTTGTTACTTTTTAGGTAGGTACTGTATTATATGGGACACTTTAGGGCAGGTTTATACAATGATGTAAAAAATATATAACTTTTTTTTGTTTTTGATACATCGCCAAATACTATTTACCGTAAAAAGTAAAATCCCCTATGTAGCCCATGTCTGGGGGGCTATTTTTGGAAAATATTCTAAAAAGCTTAAATAGTAACTCCCTATTTTGACTTCATATTTGAATTCTCGCTGAAATTCTCTTTCCAATGGTACCCCATATCATAAGGTTTGCTTTACTAATTTTTGAGATATTGGCTTCCAAAAATTTAATTTTTAAAGGACCATATCTTAGAAACTAAACAAAATATCTCTATTGTGTTTATTATCGATTTTGAGGGTTTTATAAGAGCAAATAAAAAATGACAATAGTTTGACGTTTGCACGATATTATTCTAAAAATATCAAGGTCAGATTGTCAAACTGTTGTAATTTTTTATTTCCTTGTAAAAAACCCTAAAATCGATAATAAACACAATAGAGATATTTTGTTTAGTTTCTAAGATATGGGCCTTTAAAAATTGAATTTTTTGAAGCCAATATTTCAAAAATTAGTAAAGCAAACCTTATGATATGGGGTACCATTGGAAAGAGAATTTCAGCGAGAATTCAAATATGAAGTCAAAATAGGGGGTTGCTACTTAAGGTTCCCAGAATATTTTCCAAAAATAGCCCCCCAGAAAAGGGCTACATAGGGGATTTACTTTTTACGATAAATAGTAGTTAGCGATGAATCAAAAACAAAAGTGTAGTTTTAGAGGTTTTTTTTTCTTAAAACCCCTCTCTAGACCAACTGTGATTTATCGATCATGCAATAATTAAATTGCATTGCATTGCAAGCAGCCATATCGCTACCTCTCTATGCCTTTTATTTATAATGTTCATAATTCATGGCACTTTTTCTCCATAGGGAGGGTTGTTTACTTTGCCTTCTGCCAGGAGTTTTGTTCACTTTTCCTCCCTCTACCCTTCTGATCTAATGATTTGTAACGATACCGTAAGTTCCTACTGTTCATCATTTTTCGTTATTTTGTCGTATTTGTTTTGTTAAAAATATACAATACAGACCGCTTCAAGCTACTGCGAACATAAGGCGAAAGAAGTCTAATTTGCCAGTGTACGTACATGCAGAGACACCGCACGCCTATCAGTGAAGCAACCAACACTCAGGCTTCCGATCGCCATTCGCTGCCGTTCGCCTTGTATTTAGTACGCCTCTAACCACGGTGCTGTGTGGAGCGTAGTCAATGAAACCGGAATTTGGTCAATAAATACGCAAATTTTTATAGCGTAATTTTCTTATTTTTTGTCACTGATAAATAAGAGCGTTTTATTGTCAACTGGTCAGATTTATCAGTGACGACGTGTTACAATGAAAATAATAAGGAGAAACAAAAAACAACAAAAAAAGATTCTCCCAGTCAAAAAAAAATTAAAGCAAATGTTCGAAAAGTCCTCCGTTCTCGGCTAGACAATATCCGAGCCTACTATAAAAACCTCTTCCAACGTTTCCAAGCATGTTAGGGGTGATAATTTGAAAAGCTTCTTCAAAAACAGATAGAAGTCATTAGGAGCAAGATCGGGAGATCGAGCTGGCCATAAAATAGTTCCCCGTGTACTTATAACCCGATTAGGAAATACATTATCAAGATATTCCCTAACAAGGCCAACATTGTGAGCGGAACAACCATCTTGTTGAAACCATGTTTCACCAAATCTTACACCTAACAACTGCCTAGCAGTTGGAATAATGTGCTGCTGCAGTAGATCCAAGTATCTAGGACCATTCAAATTGCAATTGCCGTTAATAAAAAATGGCCCAATTACGTGTTCCCCTACAATACCCCCCCCCCCAAACATTTAGTTTTTGGGGATACTGTGTTCTTACATCAAAATACAAATGCAAATTTTTCCTCGACCAATATCGAACGTGTGTTGGGTTATGACGATTTGACCATCTGCACTTTTTCGGCAACTTCGTAGACATCCATTTTTAGTTTTAAAAATGTATTATTTCAATTAAGAACTTACCCATCTGTTTCTCGAGCAAGGCAGAAATAAAACAAAATAATAAAAACAAAATGAATTTCCAAAAGATAACACTGCAGCGTGCTTCGAATCCACCGGAACGGCACGGAGAGTAAATTGGACTTGATTCCCCCTATGTTCGCAGTAGCTCGAAGCGGTCTGTATACTAAAGTATATATTTAAAGTTTTCTTTTAAACTTGACATTTTGTTACAGAAAATGGTAGTAGTAACAATCCGATACGTTTTTTTGCAATATAAAATATTTGCGAACCCACAAAAAAGCCGAATTACAAAAACCGAAACACAATTTAACAGAAAATAAAACGTCCGAAACGAAATATGATCGAAAGCAAAACACCCAGAAAATAACGGATACGAATATAATTTTAAAGAATTTTAATTATATAATTAGAGAAGTATCGAAAATAATTTTGTAGAAACGAAAAACATCCGAACCACAAATTGCTACAGAACCACAATTCATCCGAATCGCTATTGGGCATGCGTCAAATTTAAATCTCTAGAGCGCCATAGGCCCTGGATTGCGGCGTTGACAAGTTTCTCTATTTGGAAGATGACACGGGGATTTTTTTTATTAAATTATTTTATTTAACTTCACAGCTTTTGGCTGTCTGACTGTATATCAAATTTTGCGATTCATTTTTGACACACTTCCCGTGAAACCGATTTTAATGAAATTTGGAACAGTAGTGTAGGTCCGATGGCAATTATTACAATATTATTTAAAAAAATGGGAGTAGGGGGTGGTTAAGGGATGTAAAGGGGGTAAATTAATACAATATCACAACTTACTTCGACTCTTCCCTGCCGTAAGCCTGGCAACGTAGGAATTCCAATTCCAATCATTTTCGGATTGGGGTTCTTGAATTTTGTGGTTCGGCATTATTATGTTTCGATTAAATTATTTTCGTTAAAAATATATTCTGACTTTTTGGGTTTCTATAAAAATATGTTTCGTTTAAATTTAATTCTATGCATATGTTTTCTAGCGATTTGATTTTCCAGTCATTTAATTTTCGAGACAATTTTTTTCGGACCAATTATTTTCTTTTCTTTTGAAATTCTGACAAATTGTGTTTCTGCCAAATTCGGTTTAGGGTTTTTTATAGGGATCCAAATATTTTTGTACTTGCAAATTTGAATTAAAATTTGGACGTCTTTTTCGGTAAAATTAGAGGATTAGCTATATAGTGGATTAAGAACTTTTTGCAAAGTATAAAATGCCATTCAAATCTGGCTGGATCCGTACCATTAAAGCTAGAGTGCATGGGACTGACTGAAAAGTGCCTAAAATTGGAGTTCAGATTTTTGCGAACCAAATCCCTGAAGAAAATATTGTGATGATTTATACAGAGTTAAGCAAGAAGATAATAGGTTAAAATACAACAAAAAAAAAGAGATATAAATTAAAACACACAACAAAAAATCTGTAAGACTTTTATACTGATATTTTTTCCCAATTAATAAAAGAAAATAACATAATAAAATGTTGTTACCTTTAATATTTTATAATAGTCCTCAACATAGTTATAACCCCCTCCTCCTATTTTAGATTTTTAAAGGTTCCAAAAAAGTTTGTAAGATAAAGAAAGTTTTTTATCTGCATAGAACAGTACAAAGTTGGTTAAGGTTTGTATAGAGCTAAAACCTTTCGCGAATACATTGCTTTTTTAATACTAAAAAGTATGGAAAAACTGCGCCTGTTAAGTTTTTTCATATCTTTTTATTATTAAATAAGTAAGTCTCTAAAAAATTAAGTAAAAGAATATATGTGTTTTATTATGCGTCTGGCTGTACAATTAGTTCCTTCCTGTAGCCACTGGCTGCGCTCGTGTCGTCGACAAACAATATTCCCCAAGTATAACACAGTATCGATCACTCTCGCGTAGCTATTATTTTCTCTATGGATGTCGGTGTGTGGTTGGTTCAAACCCAAGTGTTCGGCTTGAATAAAAGTTAATAAACTAAAAAAACCAGGGAAAAGTGTAAACGGTAACTTGGCCTTAACCCTCCATTGACGCCGGTAACCAGGCCGGATGGGGTCGGTATCCAGTGAAGACGGCCCTAGTTACACACTCCTCAAGTCGATAGACTACTGAAGGACAAAAGGACAGATAAAAAAATACCTGGTCTGGAGTACGAAGGTAGTGGATGACCCGTCCGATTAAGTTAATAGTGCCTACAGGACTCAAAAAAGTGACTGTAAACAAAGAGGAACAACAACAATCCCTGAAATTCAAAACAAGAATAAAAAAACCGTTGCAGACAAAGGTAACATATTAGGATAGGCAATTTAGATATAGAATTAGAATTTTTTTTTCATTAACAAGCTTCGGAAGTTGCACCGTTTAACATACTAAAAGTCCTCATTCCTACCTCCTCGCGAACTCATTTCTAACCTCCAAAAAAGAGTTTTTCTTGGATAACTCCTAAACAGTGACAGACTGTCAAAAGTGACAAATGAGAAAAATGTTGAAAATTTAATTCTCTATCAAAAAGTAAATAGTGATAGTGTAGCTTAAACCACTACTTCTACCAGAAAAATTGAAAAAATCCAAAAATGATGCCAATTTGAACAATTTCTTGCATGTCTTTTTAGCATTTTCATCAAGATTTTTTAACCTACGAGTACCAAACTTGGCAGGGTTGATCTAAGAGCAATGGTCTAAAGTATATCAGAAAATAAAAATTTTCCAGTGGCGCAGTCCGTTACATATACAAAAAACGCCCCGCTTTTCACCGGATCTTATGCTAGATAAAATTGCATTTACAACGACACCTTCCGGTTGTATTTGCTGCTTCTAGTAATAATATAAGAATTAAAAAAAATTATTCTGTAAACAGAGTAGACGCAATTTTTAGTAAAGGGCTATTATTTAACACACTACCTGTAGGGATAAAAAAAATACATATTTTTAAGCAGAAATCTAGAAATTATATATTTCAAAAGATTGAAATTTAATTATCATTATTATTGATATTTAATTAACTTTTTCTGTAATACCGACTTTCTAATTAAAGTAGTATTTGCTCATAAATAATATATTTGTTAAACAGGGAACAAGTAATACTTATAACAATAAGTAAATTAAATTATAATTATTAATTTTTTTAAATATTTTGGTTAGTAACTACATTTTTTAGTTAAGTTATGCATAAGTCTAGTGGCTTTCACTAAAGCTTCAACTGGCATAAGTTGAAGACAAAGTATAAGGCCTAAATTAACTTTAATAGTCTACAGGATTTTTTTAGTTTCTTGGGTCGTATGTGTTTAAATTGCGATCTTTAAAAAATCAGTAGATACCTGGGCACAATAGGCCCATTTGAGGCCACAGTGCATGGTTCAGCCTTCGGTAGAGAGCTAACCACCAGTTTTGAATACATAAGTCTCGGCATATGTTAAAATTAACGTTGTTAATCTATTACTTATTGTAAATTGCAATTTGTAAGAGCTTACTTTCTTGTAGCTAATGAAATGTGATATATTTATTCTAAGCAAAACATCCACATTAGTTACTCTGACCATCCAAAATATCCTTAGTATTCTACGATAACATCACATCTCGAATGCCTCTAACTTTTTGCACATGGCCTCAGTCAGTGTCCATGCTTCCATGCCATAATATAAGATGCTAAAAACATAACACCGAAGCACACGAATTCGGCGAGTGGTATTAAGATCGCGACTACACAGCACTGATTTCATTTTGATAAAAGATGATCTGGCCGTGCAACCCAAGTATTTGTATGATTCCACGCGTTCGACTTGCCGCCCATTTATTTCTAACATACCTCTGATGTTCTTTTCCCTGGATATAATCATCCATTTTGTTTTCTCAACATTTAAGCCCGAATTGCGAACTTTTGGCAGCAATTTTATTCAACAACTCTTGCAGGCCTTCCAGCGTGTCTGTTATTATGACAGTGTCGTCGGCATATCGTAGGTTAAAGAAGAAGTTAAAAAACCTCCAAATCAGTTACTTCAACCGAAAAGAAACTAAAAAACAAAAGATCAAAAGATCTTGGGTGGAAATAACGAAAATTCAAACTTGGATGAGTATTATATATTTGGATATATAATATATAATAATATAATACTCATCCAAGTTTGAATTTTCGTTATTTCCACCAGGATAATTAAGTACCAATGCGGAACGATGCCTATTTGTGAGTGGTTCAAGGTTGGAAATCTAAGTGTATGATGGTGTTTAATGATGTATAGTGGAGGGTGACCAGTGAAACTACTGATGAGCCCACGCTGGTTACCCAGGGCGAAACATCGTTTATTCATTTCTCTTTTCACTTTGATCTTTTGCGTGTTCCTTGTGGAATACTCATCCAAGTTTGAATTTTCGTTATTTCCACCCAAGATCTTTTATATCGTAGGTTGTTGATTTTTATGCCGTTTATGACTTGACATATCAAGAAGCGGTTTTCACCTTTAAACTTCTCTTAAAAATTAAGCCTCGCAAGTGGGGGTTACTTTTTTCTCCCCCAAAAGTGCCCAATTTGGAACACCCTGTACGGTTTGTAATTGAATACCTGTCGAAGCATTTGTCAGGGAAGTAGGTGGTTAACAATCCTCTATACCTACCGAATAAGCTAACTGTGTTTTTTCTGTTACAGAGAATTGCCCAACCCACTGTGCACATACCAACTATACCAAAGTTTCGTGAACGCGGTCCAGGGCTGCAGTCCGGCGTCTAGAGATGCGGACAACGACCACGAGAGGCTGTTAAAAATGCGGGAGGCCGTTCAAAAATTACCCCCGCCCCATTATAGGTAAGCTAAAGGCCTGTCAAGGAGATATCTTGCACCAAAATAGAAATTAAGATCATCAGTTGGTTATCAATTTCGTCAAAAAACTTTTAGGATGAGTTAGAGTTAGTTCATAGTCGTAGTTCAGAAGTTGTTATTTTTCCTGTTTTAGAAGCTATTTTTTTGGTTTTTGTCAGGGTTTTTGCAGATTTTTGGGAGTGATTATTCAGGAGTAAAGACTTGTGTAAACTATATCAGGGTGGCCACTTGTCATAAAATCTTATAAATTCATAAAATTTCAATTTTGTCATAAAATATGCCAAAAGATCATAAAATTTCGAAATTGTCATAAAGTTCATAAAATTTGCACAAAAAGCTGAATATTTTAAGTTTAGTGTAAACAAACTTTTGATATTCCATCTGTACATTTTCTCATGGGATAGTTAGGCAATATACACAATATATTTCAATCACACCTGGTAAATTAGTGCAGGAATAGGCAACTCCTGATTCAAAGGACGCAACAAGATTTTTGCCGCGCTTTTTAATATTAACCAATAGGTATGCTCGATTTTGGTGGGCTTTTTTACTGCATCAATCAATTCTGTGCGTACTTGTGTTGTGAGAAAATAACCTCTAATAATTAACCAAATCTAATGCGGCTTGGAAGCTGCAGTATGCTTGGCTACTTGAGGAAATAAAGGCTGTTTTTTTTGCTTACTGTAAACTTTGTAAGAAAATATTCAGAATTGATGGATGTGGAATTGGGCAAGTTAAATCCCACATATATTCACGCAGCTTCAGAAGAACAAAAAATTCCTTACAAAAGCAAATTTATGAACTACTAGCGGCGTTTCCCGCGATATCCAAAAATAATGTAATTTGAGGCTTTGCAGCGTTTTACGAAGAATTTCGTTAAATTCGATAGGTGTGTTTTATGTTGTTCCATATGCCAAGTCCATATTTCCTGAATGATTCCTAATGAGGATGAAACAGGTCTGTAGGTTTCTGGAGATCTTGTAATCAATTGAAAAGCAAAATGTTGGTCCAACGACCAATAAACTATTTATTTTTTGGTTTTATAGGACTCTGGAATATCTGATGCGCCATCTGGCGAAAGTGGCGACTCACGCAGAGAACACCGGAATGACAACCAGGAACGTGGCCATCGTGTGGGCGCCGAATTTGTTGCGATGCGAGTCACTTGAAGTCGGAGGCGTGGCGGCCCTTCAAGGGGTCGGAGTTCAAGTGAGTTCTAGTACATTAGAGCAAGAGCACGATACAGAAAGTATAAACTATTATGGATAGATAACCCTCGCCATGTCTAAGGGGGGCACGTCTCATTAAAAATATTTTAATTGGTTTTTTAGCTTCGAAATACACAAAACCCCCAATCCCCTCGAATTTTGACCACCCTCTCCAGTACAGTGCTGTAAATTTAGAATTTTATGTTTTTTCGAAAAGTTCGAATGAGTGTTCTCTATCGTTACATCCTTCTATACATCCTAAAAACAATTTTCGTACGTTTTTAATGTCATAAATTTTCGAAAAAAAGATCTAGCCCAAAAAGATTTTGACCTTTTTTTTGTCATGCTGCTGCGAAATAAAATAGCAAAAACGTGTTTTAAATATGTGTGCATTTTTGATGATTCTATATTTATATATAAAATAATATGCGTCAGTACAGTAAGAATTTAGGAACTTAGGAAGGATTTTAACAAAAAAATGCAACATGCATAATATTCAATTTTAATGTATTTGCATTAAATATTTACTTTTTACATCATCAAAATACAATACAATAGTTCTGGAAATTTTTGGTTACTGAGTTATTTAATATTTTAAAAAGATCTGGTTTATAAGAACATTTTTTGCTTTTTTATATATTTTATTAGTGACAATAACATGAAAAACATCCAGTTTTGTTGTTGTAGTCAGTCAGTGTAAAGGGAGTATTTTACGAGGGGTGAACAACTGAAGAAAATATGTACACCTCCTGTCGATGCTTAAGGTACTGCCTAATACTGCTCAAGTCCTGCCGAAGTACTTCCTAGTCCTGCCCAAGTACTGCCTACTCCTGCCTAAGGACTGCCCAATCCTGTCCAAGTACTGCCTAATCATGTCCAAGTACTGCCTAGTCCTGTCCAAGTACTGCCTAGTCCTGCCCAAAGTACTGCCTAGTCCTGTCCAAAATTTTGTACACCTCCTACCTACAGTTGTTCACCCCTCAGTATTTTAGTCTTGTGTCAATGCTACTATGCAAAAATACTCTAATTATTACAACCCAATAACTTTGTCTTTCAAAATAGCAATTTTCAAAACTTTGGTTTCGATTTCTAGCTCACCCGGTACATATCGAAAGGTTACCCTGAACAAAAAAAAAATGTGATTTTTATACAGGGTGTCCCAAAATTGAAATATGACACTTATCTTTTTTAAATTGGACACCCTGTATATTATCTCATTTTCTGAATCCTTAAAGAATAAGCTTTTCAAAAATACCAAACACTTTGGGCGATATTTACTAAGATGTGTTAGGGTTTAGGACTATGGGACGCCTGTGGTCTTTAATCTAATTTTGCGGGTTTTTCCTTAAACTTGAGTAAACCTTTTTGGAATTTTGGCTTTACTATAATCATATAACTGATTTCGAAGGAGAAAAGACGGATTTTCTAAAAATTTCGCGAAAAAAGGAAATTGACGGTGTGTTTATCCCTGTATAGTAGACCTTTTGACTAAAAATACTCCCGAGGTCCCTATGAGAAGAAATATCCTCACACAATACATCTTTACTATGATGAGAAAATGAAATTAAAAATTTTAATTCATATTTTTTTATCGATTGAGAACTGTCAAAACCGTACCTTCTGAAACAAAAAAAAGCCGTCTACATCTATAAACGCGTGAAACACCAATTTTGCCAAATTTTAATTTTGTCCATCTTCATCATTTTCTATACATTTCTCTCCTTCCCCTCCACCCCTCTTAAAATTAGGTAACGAATATTTTTAATATTAAAGTATTTAGTTATTTTATTATTTCTTGCGCCACCAAGAAGTTGCAATGTGGACTTTAGGCATAAAGCCAAGGTCTGGCAGAAACGAAGGGGAGTGGGCAACTATTGCTCTCCCTCTTCCCGGCTTCTGCAAAAAATCTCAAATAACAAAACCGCGCAAGACCACCAAAAACAAAAATAAGCACATCCTCAAGAAACCAAAAATGCATTTTTTTGCTAGCACAGTATATTCTGCGCGATTACAGCTTTACGGCTTTTTTCTAGATTTAAGAGAGCAGTAATCTCCCTGAATCAGCTTAAAATGAGACATCATACGTTCCAGTACATTGACTTAAAAAACGCGCTGGAATACGTAATTGAAGCAAAAAAAGGCCTATAATTTACTTTTTTCTAATTAAAATACTTCAACGTATTTATTTTCAACAAAAAAAATCCACCAAATTATGGTTATTTTAAAATTTAAAGCAGATAAACCACCTCTTGGAGATGGTTTATAATATACGTTGATTTTACTCGAAATACCACATCCCGTTTTAGATTGTTTTAAGAAAAAATTGACTTACGCGTCTCATTCCAGTGGATTTTGACGTCCATCAAGGTAAAAATATCTTGACAATTGCAGTATAGTTCGGCTTACAAACAAATCTTTCCTTAAATTATAGTCCTTAGTAAATATCGCCCTTTAGGTCTATCTTTTATCTTCTTCAAGATATTCAAGTTTAAATTTGTGTGGAAGTGATAAGGAATCGAAATTAACTACCCAATATTAATACACATGATACTGATTTAAATCAGTAATTCGAAATCTGATTAACCCCCCCTCCCCTAGATTTGAAACATAAAGTGCATATTAAATAAAATAAAATAATGCTGGAAAAAAGTATAAAGGACCAGGAAATAATATAAAATGACCGGGAAAAAACCGGGAATTTGTTAATTAATTTTTGCTGGACACCCTGTCTAGTGATCTGGATATACCTCTTTAAGGCACGCGGTGTTACTTTATAATTCTTTTTGTTTTAGGCGGTTGTGACTGAATTTCTTATATGCTATTCGGACCTAATATTTTGCGACCATCTACCCAGCATTGATCGACCGGATTTGGCGGAGAAGGAGAATCTTTTGGCCAAAAAATGCCGACCCAATAGGTATGATTGAGTTAACAGATATAAAATTAATCTAGATAATATTTTTTGGGTAATTCCACAGAAATAGGTAAAAAAGGAATTTTTTTTATGTTACAAATATTATCGAAATGGACGGATCAGTAGTCAAAAGGAAATATAACGAAAAAACAGGAGTTTTTTGTACTTAGTGCAAAATGAACATCCTGATCTTCGACTTTTCACACAGACGATGGAATCTAGGACGACGCCGTTTCGTTCTTATTAGGGACTCATCAGCTAGGTGTACCACAACGACAGACAATTCGCTCACGCTTCTACGCCAAAAAATTCGGCAAAGCGCAGAGAATTTCTGTCGAGTTAAAATCAGGGTTGGCCATGGGCAATTCCAAAGGCGAAAAATCTACTGCGCATGCCTGACGCAGTCTGCTCGCGCCCAGAGGATGTTTTGGCTCTGCGTTTTAGAGTTATTATCGTCACGGCTTTTTTTTCGGAAAATGCAAGGGCAGGGCCTTATATTATCTCAGTTATATGATTACTAGGCCTACTTGCCAGGCTTCGCGCCACCCCTTCTCTACTACATATGATTACTAGGGGTTTCCATTGGTAAAATTGGTGCGCCATTCGTAGTGCCCTAACCCTCGCTTGGTGCACCCAAACCAGAACACTCGTTCCATTCAAACACTTAACTCAATCAGTGGCGGATCCAGGGGAGGGCGGGGGCTTATCAAAGTTTTAAAAACATTGAAGAACCACGCACTGGACACTCCTATAAAACATATCTCAGTCGATTTCAACTAATTTTGAATATGTTGTATAAACTAATGGTCGTTAAGAAAATCGGTAATTTTTATTTTGTTTCTATGACCAGTTTCTGAGATATCCGCTATCAAAGTGAGAAAATTAGCCACTGTTCTGTTTCAATTAAGAAAATACGGGTCTCTAGAATAAATGAAAAGAAAGTGGCTAAAATTGCTAAACAGAACACAAGCTGTATCCAAGAGTCTATTGTTACTGTTGGCGTATGCCTTAGTGTTTATGCGGGGGATAGTAAAAAAAAGGCATTTTTGCTAATTTTCGAATTTCTGTTTCAAGCTATTTTGGCAATCTGAAGGTTTTTTTGAGCCATAATATTATAATTTCGACTATTTCTAGGTAAGAAAAATAGGTTTGGCTTGCGTAACTTAAACGACTTCATAAGAAAATATGTTCTAAGATTAGAGTATTCCTCTTGCCTAAAAAAATTACATTAGGTAGCTTAATCTGGTTCACAATATTTTGTGCGCAGCAGAGTCGAGACAACCCCGCAAACCAGGTGGCGGTAAACAGTCGCCCGCTACGTGATACCGGCGGATTTCTGACGGGACGTATAGGCACTTGCAATGCAGCCGCTAAAATTGTCTTGTATTTCGGAACGTATTTGGCGCTCGCTAATTCGAGGTTGGTTAAACGCCACAAAAATGCGCTTTCTAACGAGTAGGTTCTTTGCTTGCTGAAAAACGCCTGACCCTCAGACTAATAACTAAAGAGAGACCAAACATTCCCTATTGAAATCTTCTAATGTTTACAATCCAAGACCCTTCTGGACGATTATATGAACAGAAAAGAGATAGAGCAATAAAACGGCAATACTGTCAAAAATTGCTTTTCCCATTACCAGTGGCGGCGTTAATTTTAATTTAAATATATAAATGTGAAAACGAGATATAAGGTAGGGTTGGTCGGATTTTCTTATTCAAAAGAATTAACTGCCAGAACTTGCATAACCACAAAAAATAGATTTATTCAAGGATAAAGTTTAGTTTGAGGAATGTAGGTATTTACGAACAGATCAAAAGTTTACCAAAGAGCACTTGAAATGATTTTTAGGTAAATTATTCAAGATGGCTGTTATATATTTTTTTTAATTGTGCAGTATCCCACAAAACAAAAGTAAAAAAAAATATTTTCATAGCAAAAAAAAACGGTTAATAACCCGTTTTATAACGTTTTTGTCCAAAAAAAAAACACGCTAATAAACGGCTTATTAAGCGTTTTTTTCACTATGATAATAATGTCTCTTTTAGTTTTCTTTAGTGGAATATAAACTTTATTTATCAAATTAAGAGAACTTTTTGTGATGTTAATTATGAAAATTTTAAGGCCAACAAATTTTATTCTTTACACATTGGCAGCATGTTCATTTCTGAATACAGAACACAAGGAAAATTTAAGGAAGAGGTAAAAAATTACTAGTAGTTTTTCAGGAAACAGGAGTCAAAAGGCAAAAAAATAAATAATAAATATTAATGAAAATAAAAATAAGATTGGCTCAGAGTAAATATCTCCAAAACGGTTTTATTCACATTATAGAAAGTACCCAGGTACCCATTCAAATACAAAAAATATCTGCCCCAGTACCTGACTATCAGCACTTGGTCTTATTGTCTTCTCTTGTTATGTATAAATTATAATAAATAAATATTTTACATGCTGCAAAAGGAGCAAAATTATCTGGTACTTTTGTTTCTTAAAAAAGATTAGTATTAGCCTTAGATTTTTGATGTATTAATAGTATAATCATAAGCTTTTTACGCAGTTTTTTACCTCATACTACGCCCATGACTAACGTAAAATGACAGGATCTTTCTTACCTCCGAAATATTGTTCTGGGCTGGAATATCCGCTTTTATTGCATACCAGGCAATGGTAAACCATTTTGTTGGTCCTCAAAATAGCTTGATACAGTTCTTTTTTCACAAATAGTCACAATAAAATTCAAAAATCACCGAACAACACAAACCCCCGTTAACAACAACGCCGTCAGCTGCAACCAAACATGTCGGCATTTATTCGCGGCTCGTCGAAAAAACGTTGCCGGCTTGGGTTCTTTTTTATAAATCTCGAATTTCTACTTATTAAAAATTAAAAAAAGTTAATTATTGAGACTAAAAATTAGGACTAAGAATTAAGTTATTAGCATAAGAAAAATTATCCTATATAAAAATATGTCAAATAATCAATAATATTATCAAAAGAGCTTCAAGAAGTTTATGAATTGTTTTGTTTCTAGGGAAACCCCGCGGTAAATTGGCAACCATGTATTTTTTGTAAACATTGTGGCTGGTTGATCGGGGTAATATTGTTTACTGTTATATCTCATTTTTTTTATTAATCTGAGGCCTGACCGTGTTAAGAGTTTTGTCGCTTCGTAGGCGCCAGGTCTACGCAACCTTTCTCGCGGCGGGTTCGCAACATAGAAATAAACTACGCTCGTGGCGTAGTGGTAGAGTATCAGATTCTCACCCGGGACGTGCAGGTTCGGATCCCGGTTGCGTCCAACACTTTTTTAAATTACAGGTAAAATACTCGCGCCCACCCGCCTGTCGGCCGACACATGCCCAAGCGGTCATGGGCGGTATACATGCCGCGGCGCTCCAAGTTGTCGAGCCGCCATCGCCAGCTGGCTTCCGAAAAATTGTAAGAGATGCGCTAGCGTCCAAAATACGTTGTGTCTTCATGCAAATGTCTGCCAAGATATCTCTATTAAATTTATGCATTCCAACGACCCTTCAAAGATGCGATGCAGAAAAAATATCGGATATGGTAACAAAAATTTTAGAAAAATTTGGCGCAGTTTTCAACAACCTTTCTCACACAGTGGTAATAGAACAGCGTTGATACTGTGTAGTACACGTAAACATAAATTAAAAATTGGTTCTCCTCTGCCTGTTTCGGTTGCTACCGCCGAAAGAAGTTTCTCTACTTTAAGACTTTTGAAAACTTATCTTCGGTCCACGGTAGGAGAAGAGAGACTTAATGACTTGGCGCTTTTTTATATATATCATTCAATGAACCTGGATTTAGAATCTATCTTAGATAGGTTTGCAAAGCAAAAAAGAAAACTTAATTTTATTATATAACTAAAAGTTTTTTTAATACGACAACAATAATGTTGGAATGTTAATTTAAGGTGGAAACTGTTTGGTTAGTGGGGAGGGTTAGGTCACCACTAACTAACATACCAATCTAACCAAACCCCCGAAAACAATGATGACCATAAAAAAGTACTTTTTTTGCGCTACGTTCGTAGTCGGTTGAGCCGGCCTATATAAGTTTTATTGCTTGCGCCCCCCCCCCCCCCCTGGTGAAATTGCTGGATCCGCCATTGAACTCAATGTACATAAAAGTAGCTTAGTGCGTTTTGATTTACAATATAAAGGCGGGAAAAATGTTTCGGTGCGACACGAGCCCTCAAGCCGGTGCGGAAAAAGTTGCACTTAGTGGAACATGAAAACTGAAAAAGTGCGCCCCAATGGAACAGCAGCACCGACACAGTTGTGCACTGATGGCGCACCAATTTTACCAATGGATACCGCTATAACATCGTGTGGAAAATGCTTTTTTTTGTTTATAGCCTGAATATAGCCACACCGACGAAACTGATCACTTTAGAAGAAGCACGAAGCAAACATAATTTATTGAACAAGACCGGGGAGGAGTGCTGCAACTACATAGAAGTTGGAGGTGGACCGAATAATTTGCCCAAGAAATACCACACGATTATCGAACTACCTTCAGGTGAATACAGGGTGTCCCATTTAAAACGTACCTCCAAAATTTTTCGAGAACTACTTAAAATTAAAAAACAACTCTTAAGACACTAGATATGCTTATGCTTCCCGTTCATGAGGTGATCATCACCCCCAAAAACATTGATATTTTATTTTGAAGGTCTTTTAATGCTTTTACAAACATTAAAATTTTAAAAATATTGAGTTTTCAAGATATTTATTTGTAAAATGGATTCAAATTGTTGGGTAAATTTAAGCCCGCGTAGGAATGTATCCTAGAAGAAAAAATGCAATGATAAAATGTACTAATGACGAAAACAAAGTCGACGTGTCGCAAGATTTCTCAGAAAAGAAATAATTTAGTTACAAAAAAAAAAAGATTTTTGTTTTGGTCCATTTTGAAAGTAAATATCTCAAAAACTAATTGCGTGATTTTTAAACTTTTAACATGTACGTAAAGGAATTTAGAATACCTTTAAAATAAGGTATCGCTTGACACACTTTCCCTATTTAAATACTGTTTCACTTGGGCCACGTTCCCTATTCAAAAAGTTTAATTACCTTAATGAAATTTATATACTTTTGATAGGCGCAAGAAAGAGAGGTCACACAAAAAGGTCCCCGCTAGGCTGGAGGATGTTCTTCACGAAATCCAGGAACACAAATGCGCAGGCCTTACTGTCAAAGAATAGGAAAATATCGGATCCTATATTGATCAGTGTAAGTTTTAGTACATGGCGGGTCTTTTAATAGCGCGGTCGTTTATTGCTCTAAATACACTCTCTTTTACTCCAAGATCGATTTGAAAAGGATTTGGATGTTATATGTATGAAACAGATCGATCTTTGTGCTCCCGAAAAATCGCCAGAGTAAAGAATTTCGAGCCAAACAATGTCATAACCCTACTTTTTTTCTTTTTGTAAACTTTTTTTTGGGTCAAAACAAAAAAAATGGATAAAAAAAGAGAGGAGGAAGATTTGCTTGTACTCGATGAGGGTGGCCCCCGAAAACGGGCCAAAATACGCATTAAATTTAGTACGAAAGGCTAAAATGTTTATAATTTCGTCCCATGAGTAAGCACGGAATCGCTCAAAAGTCGAAAAATGGTGGTTGTTGCTTTTTCTTACATTTCAGGACGACTTAATTTTTGTGACATAGTTTTAAAGTAATGCCGACTCTACTAAAGGCCGATCAACTAATGGATTTTTTTTTTTAAGGAAAAGTCGGTGACAGAATCGGATTTGACAGACATGAGGAGGAAGCTGAGGACTGTCAAATCGGCGGAAAGCTTGACTTCCGGCCACTCGGAACCTGCCAGCACGGAAGACGTTTTGGGGCCCTTAAACTCGTTGCACAAGCCTCCCGGACACAACAGGTATTTTGTTGAGACAGGGTTGCCATAATCCTTGAAAACCGGGAAATCCGGCAAAAAGTCGGGAAATTTGACCTGGTTGAGATTCACTTGCACCTATACAGGGTTCCTAAGATTTTCCTTAGGGATAGGATTTCAATAGCAGCAATGGTGCCAGTTTGTTATTATCTCCGGACTGCTTTCATGAGAAAAAATTGTCGCCACTCTTTCATTGTGAGCATAAATCATAGTTGCAATAATAACCGTTGACAAGATGTCTGCAAATTCCGCTAGATGGCGGCCACACCATGAGATGATCGAGGAAAAACTGGGATTCACAGACATTGCATTTTTATTTTCTTTCGAGTCGCTTCAGTTTCGTAAATTTTGTGTTTTTAAAATGCCGTATACTCGAGAAGAAAAGATTTTTATTATTAAAAACTACATAACAAGTGACAGTGCGGACGAGGTCATTGGGCTTTTTGTTTTTGCGTTTCCAGATCGACCGGTTCCTGTGGCTCAAACTGTCTACAACATTTATCATCGTTTTGAAAGGTACGGGTGCATAAATGGTTGTAGAAAGTGTTACCACGACGGCGAAATACCAGAGCATCCCGTTCTTCCACACAGGGTGGAACGAGACGAAATGGTATGCGCTTACGTTGAGGCACATGAACCATGTTCGACGAAACCGATTGCGGAGGCACTGGATATTCCCAACAGTACTTGCCAATGGATCCTAAAAAAATACGGCTACAAGTCGTTTAAGATTGGGAAGTCGCAGGAATTGCAACCAGGTGATTATTTTCGCCGGTTTGAATATTGTGAGGTTATGAGGGATAAATGTGACAGGAACGAAAATTTCCTATCAAAAGTTTTGTTTAGTGACGAGAAGACATTTGAACTTCATAGCTCTCACAATCCACAAAATAGCCGCTATTGGTCCCGCGAAAATAATCATCTGCACGCAAGTCTTAGAACGCAACATCAAAAATTAAAAGTTTGGAGCGGTATTGTCGGGGATCACATTATTGGACCATTTTTCATTGAAGGGAATTTGAATAGCCAAAAATATGTTGATCTTCTCCAACACCAGGTTTTACTACGGTTGAGGGAACTCAACATAAATTTGGACGAATTGTGGTTTCAGCAAGATGGCTGTTCATCCCACAATTCACGCCAGGCTACAAATTACCTTCGTCAGGTATTTGGTGATATTTCCACGTATGGAAATATCTGATGGCCTCCTTGATTACCAGATCTTGCGCCAAATGACTTTTTCCTATGGGGTTGTTGGCACGACAAAATTTTCCAACACCCTCACTTACGGCCTACGACTATACAGAAGTTGAGGGCGAAAATTTTGGAGGCGGTCAACTCTATCACCCCTGAAATGTTGGCTGCTACACGCCAAGAGTTTTACAATAGATTGGGATATTGTGAGGCTCAAGAAGGGGACAGATTTGAACATCTAATCTAATTAAAAATTAGATGTTTTCAGGTCCAAACCACAGCTTTTTCTTGCTTAAAGGAGGCGGCAGGGCCCATTATTTACGATACTGAGCGATAAACTCGTGAGGTTGTTAACATTAGAAAGAAATATCTTCGCTTTTAATTAAATTTCTTTCCATTCTGTTCTACTAGTGACATCTATCCGGAAACGGCCAAACCATGCAGCTAGCACTAGCAGCCAAAGAAATCAATAAACGGCACTGTTTTTCCTGCAGAGCTTTTTGCTTGCGATATTATTGATTTTAAATAAAGCTGGCCCTACACTACATTTGATATTTTCGAGGTGTTTTATGACATGATCTCGAAACATGTAGCGAACCAATTCTTCAAAACTAGCGGGAGGGTAAAAGCGAAAAATAAGGGGCTGCCAATATTTGTAACACCCAAAAAGGGGTGAAAAGATTTATTTTGCTCTGTTTCTTTACAAAAAACGTTTTTTTTACGAAAAACTTGAGCTCTGCCACTTTTTTTATTTTTTTCTTTAACTTTCTCGAAATTTTCGTCATACCGTAGAAAAAAATTATTTCCCCCATGGTCATACTCTACTTTTATTCGAAAAAATTTAGAAACAGAGACGGGATCAATTTTCCTAAAACGGGGGATCTTGGTTTCGAGTGAGAACATAAAGGGCGCTGAAGGCAAAAATTTTTCAATTAAATTAGCCGAACGCAAAAATGTTAGAAAAACCAAGCACGAAATAAAAATGCGCCGCTTACAATTTTTTTTCAAAAATTACGTAGTTTCGGGAACGCAAAGAAAAAGGTCTAAAGAGTATAATTTTTAAGAAAAAAAATATCAATTTTCTCGCCCTCCTCCACTGGGACTACAGGGGCCGTGCACAAATTACGTAATGGTCATAGGGGGGAGGGGGGTTTTCGACAGCGTTTGCATTTGTGTGAAACTAAGAAAATTTGGAATGAAAATAAGTGAAAAGTTTTTTTTTGGGCGGGGGTAGTGGTCTTGAAATCGTTACGTAATATTAGGGGAGTGGCGTGCCAAACCGTTACAAAACATTACATAGGGAGGGGGTCAAAAATTGGTAAAATCACCGTTACGTAATTTGTGCACGGCCCCACATCTGACTGTTCCTCCTTTTTGATTTCGAATCAAAGTGCAAAACCCGGGTTGGACGTTCGAAGGCGTCAACCCGTCCTATTTGCTTGATAAAGTTTCTACGGAAATATCTCAGTCGATTTCTCCGGCCGTGTATGAACGCTTTAGGTTAGGCATTTGTATGTATCTCAGTCCCCAGCCTGTAAACAGTGCGTAAGGACAATGGTTACAAAATGAAAAGCCGAAAAATATTTTTTTTACGATATCTTTCATCAGTTTGGTATTAAAGTCGAGCAAAAACAATTTTTATTCCAGTCCTAAAGGTATGAAAATGGAAAACATTAGAAAACAACAACCTGGAATGGATTTACTACGTGTAAGATGTAGTGCAACATCGCCCCATGCCCATCCTTTTCTGATTTATGTGCTTTTCCGTTTGTCTGCGTCTTATACACGGCTGCTTGGCCCCCTAAGGATTTGCTTGGAACCCTGTATAAAATTTACATGTAACTTTTTTGGCCAGCCTCCGTAGCGCAGTGGGTAGCGTATTTGTCTGCCGCACGGAAGGCCCTTGCTTCGAATCCTGGATAGGATGGATATTTTGTGTTTGTTTTTAACTGCAAAAATACTTTGCTACATTGGGCATTGATCCTCATAGGGACTTATCGATACATAAAGTCGGCATAGCCTGTCTTTAATAAAGACGGCACTATGTTTGACAATTCCGCACGAAGTTTCAAGGGATTCTGACATTGTTGTTGTTTAAATATGTCATCTTTGCTATCAAAATAATGTTGACTTTCATAATGTTTGTGCCTGCCTTTAATAAAGGACGGCATTAACTTTAATTTGTCAACTTTTACATGATGTTTACATGAGAAAAATACCAGAAAACTTCATGCGGAACTGTCAGAAATAGTGCCGAGTCAGGCTATGGCGACTTTATGTACCGATAAGTCCCTATTATGGATGAAAAGTCCCACTATAGAAAAAAAGAACATATAAATTTCAATAAAATTTTCTCTTGCAGCGCTGCCTTTCGATTTATAAATACTGTTTAACAAAAAAATCCTCCCAACAAAAATATTGTGTGTTTTGTAAGATTTGGACCTAAACTAATACACAATTGACCCCCAAATGTTCATATTCGCCTCAGATTTCTTTGAAGGGTCGAGTAGGCCCATTTACTATAGGCAGATAGTTGAATCAATGCTTGAAATATCCCTTTAGTTCTTACTTTATATCGATTTAGTAAACATTTGATCAACGTGCCTGTTTAAAATAGTAACAAAAATGTCGTCGCGAGTTTGCGTTAATCAAGTCAATAACTTCTGTTATATTTGCGGTGAAGTTACTGCGAAACCCTACCAAAAGCCCCTATCTCCACTGGTAAAAAAGGCTTATGATTTGTACATGCAAAGTTGGAGATCAAGATAAATCGTAGGCACCAAAAATTTTTTGCAGTTCGTGTTCGAGAACATCGACGGAAAGGAATTACCAGCAAAACCAAACGTAGCATTTAGTATCCCAATATTTCCTCTGCATTGCGACCAGTGCCCCATGACAACTTATTCCCCATTCCCCCAAAAAAGTCATATCGTTGATTGTTTCAACTGTTACTTCAAAGTGACAACAACAAATTATTTGACATGCGAACTGTTGACAACAAAGAAATACGTTTTCAAGGTAGAAATGACGTCAGTCCGCTCATAAAAAATGGGACTATATTACCCATTCCCCAGCCACCTGAGAATTACACACTTGATTAGGAATGAGATAGGATTTGCGTAATACAAATCATTTAATTACTCAAGGTGAATTAAATGATCTTGTTCGTGATTTGCAACTCCCGAAAACAAAAGTGGAACTTCTCGGATCCCGCCTGCAGCAGTGGAACCTCTTGGAAAAAGGAGTTAAAGTGTCCATCTACAGGAAAAGGCAACCTACTCTGTCAGGTTTTTTTTGCAGTGGAAGGTGATTTAGTATTTTGCCTAATGACCGAACTGAACTTACCATATACGCCAGATAAATGGAGACTATTCATAGATTCGTCTAAAAGCTGTTTTACTTTTTCATGAAAATGAACGTCCATCGGTTCCTATAGGTCATTCGGTTAATATGAAAGAAACATATGACAATCTTAAGATGTTACTCAGTTGTATAAAGTACGAAGATCACAAATGGAACATATGTGCAGACTTAAAAGTGGTTTGACATCAGGAATTACAAAATACTGTTGTTGTTTGTGCGAGTGGAACAGCCGCGCAAGAGACAAACATTATAAAATTAAGCTTTGGACTCCACGTAAAACAACAGAAGTTGGCATTAAAAATTTGACACGAGAACCATTAGTTCAGAAAGCAAAAATATATTTACCTCCATTTCACATTAAGATAGGTCTGATCAAAAATGTTGTCAAAGCACTGGATAAAGAAGGAGATGCTTTCAAGTATTTAAAAGACAAATTTCCACGTACAAGTGAGGCCAAAATTATAGAAGGAATTTTTGTCAAATTAGGCAGTTGCTTCAAGATACAAACTTTAGGCAAATTTTAAGTGACAATGAAAGTCGTGCATGGAATGCATTTGAAAGTATTTGCAACAATTTTCTTGGAAATAATAAATCAGAAAATTATAGCAAACTTGTGGAAGAACCACTCACGACCGATCATATTTTATTCCATTCTCATTTGGACTTTTATCCCGAAAATTTGGGAGCAGTATCAGATGAGCATGGAGAACGATTTCACCAAGATATAGCCTCCATAGAGAAAAGGTATACAGGAAAGTGGAGCCCGAATATGCCAGCCGGCTATTCCTGGACCCTAATACGCGAAACATCCAGAACTTCTTATAAAAGAAAGACGTCAAGGAAATAAATATTAAATTTATTGGAAATATAATTAAAAATGTTTATATTGAACTAACTGCTAATAAATGTATTATAAGTTTTTAATTGTTTAATTTTAATAAATTGGAGGCTGATATCGGAAATCTGAGATCAGATCCGGATTCAGTAGGCCAAAATACATAAAATTCAGCAAAAATCATTTCAGGGGGGAAAACATTTTTTAAATATTCTTCAGTGAGAAGATATATTTTTATAAAATATTTAATTATTTACGGGTTTTTTAATTTTAAATATACAATATTACACACTACTTTTTGTAAAATTTTACATACTGCGTTATTGTGGTGGTAGTGGGCAATCGCCCCTCCCTTTGCAGCTCACCAGACCTAAAAGTTTCAACAAAATTTGCTTTTGGCGCTCGCTATAATGTCATTAATTGTTACAATTTTAGTTAACAGTTTTTATCAACAGCATTCAAAACGTGTACAAAATAGCTTTTTTAGTATAACTTTTTCAAAATTTTTGCTGCGGGCATTTATGGCATTTCGCCAACACATAAAGAAATGAGACTAGATCCCACCGCAACTCAGCGTCTCTTAACCCAAATTTTTAAGAATAATTACGACGAAAAACTTGTAAGACATCTTATAGGTAGGTACAGCAAAAATTTTTGTCTGCGGCTCTATAACAACATTGAGACCAGATTCCACACCAACCCAGCATGAGAACATTTTAATTCTTATTTTACTTTTTACGAAATTACTTTTTTACGATCATTCGTAAAAAAGTGGATTCATATTTGTATTTCTATTTTTTGACAGGTCGGTTTCGCACGACTCCTACTTTGACACTCTACAGTCGTCTCAAAACAATTCTGAGGGATCTCTGCTCGATCTTAGCGAGATTCACCTCAACTTCGATCTGGAAGAGTCGGAAATGCGGATTTTTTCGGAAGACGAAAGTTTGGTCAGCTCGCCCAGGATACAAAAAGATGTAAGTGTTGGTAGTTCACTGTTTCGAAAAACAATAAAGATACCGTTACGGTGTGATTTGGCAATATTTGGTGAGTTGTATAAGCAGAATGCCCTAAAAATTATTTTTATGTACATGGTGTCCCATTTTCGATGGGATTCAATGAGAAAATTCGTTGTTATTGAAGATGTTGTAAAGTTATAGCAAAAAACAATTTGTCCGGTTTTTTCGTTTCACCCGGTATGTTCATAGAATATATCTTGGTTGTCCAATAAAATAAAATGGGACATGGGCCGTACCAGAAAAAAAAGATGATTTTTGCGTGATCGAAACTTCAAAATAAAAATAAAAAAATTTATTATCAAACAAACACCTAGGGGAAAAACCACTCATGGCATATAAATTAACATGCCATTACTGGCAATACATGTACAAATTTTGGGTGAGTTGTTACACCTTCGGATGGCACAATAAAGTGTCGAAACGTCGGCGAAGAATAAATTTGAATCTTTTTATCTCTAGCCAACTAAAACGCGCCAAAAAATAAATAAATTTACTTATTAATATTTTATTGTTTTTTAAATTGACTTAAAAATAATGCTCTTGTTTGTTAAAATCAATACCCTATGTAGCATATCAATCCCCTGGAATGTAAAATACCAGAATTGTATTAAAAACTTATAAATAAGTTTCCCCCCTTTTTATTCTGCGGGATCACCCATATGTAAAGATATACAGATGCGAAAAAAATGGGTCTTTACATGTAAACAAAACGACATAGAAAAATTTTCTGATCTAGATTAAAGGCAATAAATTAGATTTTTTGACCAATAACTAAAATGCAAATCCGGCATTATTAATATTCAAGTTTCCACCTTGTATAACATTTTTGTGTTCATTCTTTTTTTTTAACGCTTGTCTGTGTTCAACTCCACAATCAGTCCTCACAATATCTATGATTAGAGAACACCTCACTCACATTTCTACTGGTAAATCACTTTTTTGCATTGCGGTAATTTAGCGTTTTTTTTTAATAGAGAGTTTAAGCCATTAATAGACACTTAACATGAAATTTTTAAGATCGGACGACTGTGTCTTTTATATATAGTGGCACTATTTCTATCGTGCTTTGTTTGGTTCGGCGCGTTCTTGTCACCATTATGTTTAAAGTAGACGATAACCTGCGTAAGTTAACGTCGTTACAGACGCCGTAAAGGTGGCATTTGTGAAAAATCTTACTCAAGACGACAGGCTGGACTCTGATGTTTCAGGAGGAAGTCTGCCACATTCCACGTTAGCGTTTAAGTATTTGGCACTTAACT
The DNA here is from genome assembly GCA_963921995.1 of Oxystoma pomonae. NCBI lineage: Eukaryota > Metazoa > Arthropoda > Insecta > Coleoptera > Brentidae > Oxystoma > Oxystoma pomonae. The sequence continues at coordinate 67,294,235 of OY998171.1, forward strand.
CAAAGTCTCTATTATTTGCTGAAACTTTTTAATATTTATTTTTCTTAGAATAGTAATGGATGCAATTTCTACTAGTTTTCTAGCAAGCTCTATTTTGTTATTGTTACGTTATGCCCTTTTTAAACTACCAGTTACACAAATTTCTGCCTTTTTGATACTAAACACACACATTACACTATTTTATATTTTTAAAAATGGATTGGCTGTGCCCCCAGCTGTATTTTCTAGTGTCTATTAGTTGATATCACCTTTAATTTAAAAAATGCATGACTTTAAATATGAGATTTAAAAAAATAGGTTATGTCGTTGTCGCTACCCCTAGAGGCGCCCCACTTAAGGGTGCGGTGACCCTAGTGACCTTAATTTGCTTTTTTCCTGGGTTTCTCTTGTCCCGTTGTTCTTGCATTATTTTTAGGGCCCTAAAAAAATTGTTTTCAAACTTGCTGTTATTGAAAAATGTGCAAGAACGCTATGGACACGTTGAATAATTTTGAAATTTTAAGTTTATCCTTTTTGATGTATTTTCTAGCAAACACAACGAAGAAATCTAACTCGCGCCCGTCCAGAAGACGCCGCTCAAAATCTAATCATTCCATCCCCCAAAAAACAAGCCAGGGTGGTTCTATCACCCGAATCGGCGTCCAGAAAGAGAACCCGACTCGAAGACCAGCTGTCCGACATTCAGTACATCGATTGTAACACTCCGGAGAATTTGGTTAGCACCACAGCTTTGGTACATCAGGTAACTTGTCACAAAAATTGTTGCTTTTTGAACGTTGCAGTTGTCATCAGCACAATTTGCAGCTATTGCTTTTCTGAAAAGTGTCGTGGTACTAACACCATGCCATTGTCCAAGATTTTTGAGTCCTGATATTCTTCTACGACCCAAACCTCTTCTGCCTTCAATTTTTTCTTCTGTTATTAATTTTAAGAATTTATATTTGTCGTTCCTCAAAATATTTCTAAAATATTGAAACTTACGTCTTTTGGTGAATAAACCTTCAAGATCCTTGTATCCTCGGTCTATCCATCAATTAGTATCCATGCCTATACGAGTTAATGCAAATGCTGCTTCTTTACAAAGCCCAAATCCGTCCCACTGTAACTTAGTCTAACCTAATCTGTGGTAAATATTTTTTTTCACTTATTACCAGAGGTGGTCTATCGCAGTTAATTCAAAAACCCAACAACACAAGTAATTTACTTTTTTTTAAAAGTAAATGTTAAATCCAATAAGTTAATAAATAGTGTTTGAAAGCAGGCATATTTTCTCTTTTTTCCCTTATGCATATGAGGATTTTAAACATTAAAGCCGCCAACTTCTTTCAACAATGTTCTAAAGACTGTCCTACAGCTGAGTAGGTAGGTTTAAATAATAATTATAAATTATCCTCACAGATACCAAAAAGTCCAAGCATAGAAACGGAACAACGAGACGTCTACCAACCGAAAAACAAAAGTCCCCGAAACTCGGATAACTTGGAAACGAAACGCAAATCTTTAAATCTGGAATCCGCAACCAAAAAACTGAACCCAATAACGAAATCTTTTACCGAAATTGACATCAATAGACAGTACTTAAATTCTAGCATGATTTCGACGCCTAGCGTAAGCTCACCTGGATACAACGCCTTAAGAGAGTCCAGCGAAAATACCACTCCCGGTTGTAGTCCAAATTTCGACCTTATGCCTTCGGATTTGATATTTAAAAATCCAACGGAAATCCCGTCCAACTACGAAAACGTACTGACGACGATCAATATCACGTACAGATCGCCACCCACGAGCCTTACTAATTCTCCGGTCTACGAAAACGTCGTTATGAGTCCTGAAACGGTAGATATTCCAACAACCAGCGCCTCTTTACCCCAGGAAGCTAAGCAACCGGGAGTAAATTTAGTTCTGACACTTCAAAGTGTCAATAACGAACGGCCGAAAAGTTTATCCGCTCTGGAAGATTCTTACTCGACCGATAATACTCTCAAAGCGAATAGTTCGGGAGCAATATGTAACACTAGCGAGCAGTTGTCTTTAAATTCGTTTAACGACCAAAAAACGTTGAGTTCAAACCAGTCTTCTACTTCGAATATACAATTTACTCAATCTAGTCACAGTCCGACCGTTCCTTATAATTACATTCGAAATTCTGAGCGGCTCAGTCCCACCGATTTAAGCTTAAGCGAAGTACTTCAAAGCTCCACTGAAAACTTGAGTACTAGTCATACTTCCATCAGTTTTCCCGTAAGCCCTTCGAAAAATAGTTTAAGCCCCAACGTAAGCCCGTCTTCCGATGCCAAGCACTGTTTCCCATCAAGTGACAATCTGTTGATATCTTCTGACAATCTGTTTCGACCATCGAGCGGGAACTTGATCGATTTTAGTCCATCAGATGTGCCGGACAGTCCAAATAGATGTCCGTCTCAAAACGAGAAAAGAAAAAGTGACGAGACAGAGTCCTTCGATGAAAACGCCATCTATCAACAGGTTAAATATTTTAGACGGTCGATACACGAAGTAAACGCCCTTTTGGATCTTCAAAATGACGAATCGGAAAGCGTTGAACAAAAAATTCAAACGCCAGAACAAAAAGTTTTACCTGAACCAAAAATTATAGCCGACGAATCTAAAAACAATGGTACAAGCGATTATGAAGACTTATTAGATTTAAAAAATGATTTTACGAATGAAGGCAATCCTGATAGTCATATTTACGAGGATGTCGAGTGTAAGAATACAGATAAAGAAGACGACGAAGAGAATGTTGAGTACGATTCTTTAGAAGATAATTTTCAAGTCAACAAAAGCCAAGAAAACGTGTACGAAGAGTTTAATCTGCCAAATAGAGACAATGAAAAGACTGATGAACCTAAGATCGATCCAGACAATGTCGAAAAGTTTAAAGTGAAAGATCTTAAAAGCATTTTTGAGGAGAAATCGCAGAAACCCAACGCGGAAAACGACAAAAGTTACGACCGAAGCATATCGGACGAGAGTACAAACTCGAACAATTCGAATAGGCTAAGAAAGACGTACGAAAAAGACAGTTTGCCTCCGTGTTTGCGCGCCAGAAACTTGAAGCAACAAATGAAGACGCGTTCCCTCGACGAGGACGAGTTCGAAAAGGAATTTTTGAGCGAAAAGAAAAACCAAAGAGACAAGAGTACGTCGCACGAAAGCGTGCACACCTACAAAACGAATTCGCTTCCGAAAACTTTAAATCTGCCGAAAAAACTGCCCTCCCTGATCGCCAAGGAGGTGGTGGATTCAATTCATCTGACGCACAGCACCGGAGAAAAGTTGAGTTCGACGGTAGATTTGATAGGAGTCGTTGCTGGGGGAGACGAGGAGGAGCAGAAAAAGAGGGAGCGCATCGAGAAGTACAAGGAGGAACGAAGGAGGATTTTGCATGAGAAATTTAGGTGAGTGTTGTGGTAGTTTCAAGCATTTCATCTTTCACTTTAGATGTAAACCTTCTCCCACAGATGGTTTAAAAAATCAAAAATTTTATGTCAAATACAAATAATGAATGTTTTACGTGCCATATTTTTGGAAAATTTACCATTGTATTGGTTTTAGAGAATTTTCTTCTAAAATCTAATATATTTTTGGAAAAAAGTAGTTTTTTAATGATTTGCAATAACAATACAAAATAATCTAGAACGATGTTTCTCTTTCGTATCGTTAGGTGTTTTTTAAAAATTGGTTTTAAGGCCACAAAACGGCATAGATTTGATAGCACTGCAAGATCAGCAATAGGTGGCATCACTAATGACATTTCGAGAGAGATTTCAAGTTATGGTGAAGGTGCCAATAGTTTTGTCACTGTTTCACTCACTGACAGACAAGGTCAAATTTCAAAATCCGCGCGGAAAAAAAGCTTATGGAAGTCCAGCCTTATAGACAAGTGGCCTGTGGCTATTCTCCAATCGAAATCACTCAGTTTCCCTGGGCCTACCAAATTACGTGAAGTTGGCGTTTCAGAATTCCAGCACAGCACCGCTTATAAAGAAAAAAACCATAACTTTTTTGTTACAGATAATAGGATTTATAAAAATCTACAACCGTATCCAAAGGATTTTTCAAAATTTGGTGTATTTTTTTCAAAAAATTAAGAAATCCAAAAATTGTTGTTACAGATTTCTGTATTATCGACGAGGCTAAAGAAAAAGCCAGCTAAGATTTTTGACTATTGTTATTGCGTGTGTATTTTATTTCGGGAATGAGAGAGTCTAGCAAAAAACTGTTTGGATACTGTTGTGAGGAATTCAAAAATAAACATTCCTGCGAAATTTCAACAGATTCCGTTTTCTCGTTTCCCATATTCTGTCCGGCAAAGATTGGCCCAAAAACAGCAAAGCAGTGTTGTCAGATCTATGACTTTTTTGTGGCCTTAAAATTTAGTATCCCCAGCAGGTCTAAATGTTAAGGATAACATTTAGATCTTGGTAAATCCCACTATTAGTGTGTCTGTTTTTCGCGTTTATTTTATTTATGTTTTTTGAACAGGTCCGAATCATTCAAGGAAGACAAAGACGTCCTAATGTCCCGCCTGAAAATCTACAAGTCCCGCGATGAAAACTTGGACCAAACCTCGAAACCGGTCAGCTTAACGGAATGCGAAAGACCTCCGCGCACGCGTCGAAAAAGCACGAGAAGCGAGAGCGAAAAAATGGTAGAAGACGGTAAAAAAGTGACAGATAATTTTTGCTTAAAAACAGGCTTTTCATCGTCAGCTCAAAACATTGACGGGTCGAGTCATAACGTTGTCAAGTCAACCCAACTGATCGACAGGTTGAGTGAGAATGCGTGTCAAAATACAAATGACAGATTAAGCGAGAGTAAAAATGACAGGTCGCCTCAATTTAGTGATAGATTAAACCAAAACACCTGTCAACACGGTAAAGACGACAAGTCTTCCCAAGCGAGCGATAGATTAAGCGAAGTTAAAAGTGACGGGAACTGTCAAAGTTTAAAGAACGGCGGAGGCGCGGAGAAACCGATGACGAACAGTCTTCGGAGTAGGGCGGCCATTTTTGAGCAGAACAGTCAGAAGCCGCCGCTGGACTACGTCAGACGGGCGTCGATTAAGGAACAGAAATTCCCCAAAAATCCCCCGGATAAGGAGCAGGGTAAGTTGGTGGAGAATTATCGGAACGCTTAGGTCTAGTTAACAGTATTCTGGGTCGCGTAAAAATGTTGCCAACATTTTCTAAGCAAATGTCACCAATTGTTTACTAGGTTATCAAAAATCCCAGGAAAGTCAACGTTTTTGGGGATTTTTGTATTGCCAGCTTTGTAAACAGTTTGTTAAATGTGGTAAGAAAAGGGTGTCAACGTTTGTACATGAACCAACACGTCCATCCAGAATGTTGTCAACTGGCATAGGCTAATGAGTTACACAGCGCCACTTGCCGCTTACTTCTATTTTCCTCTTTGTCAAATAGAGAAAGAAAATATTTTTGAATTTTACAGCAACGCGCGTTTGAACTGACTGTTACACAGAATACATTTACAAACCAATTCGCACTCAAGGGTATATGTTGTACGTCCTTGTTACGATGTACTTTTGTTTTTAAAGTAAGTAATATTTTATATCTTATTTTTTAATCAACCAAGAAAAAAAAGGTCATAACCTAAAATGTGTCATTGATTTTTCAGCACTGAGCTGCTAAATGGTTGGTTAGCCCACACTCGAAACAATGTTTTCTTTCTTTATCCTGTTCCTTGACATTCGACTTTTCTTCAGTTTTAAATTTGCTGAAACTTTAGTTGTCTTTTTTCTGCTTTCTTCATATTTTCTGTACATAAAAGATCATATAAAAATGTATCCTAATCACCTGTGTGGTAATGTTTTATTACCAAACTCGTCGCAACATCTTTATTCCACAATCCGCTCAGTATTTCCATTTTAATTACGTTGTCTGTCGGTCCTAAAGAGTGATATAAATTTAACTTTTTGTAGAAATATGATATAACATATTCTCTTCGCTGTTGATTTCTAGATTTTATTTTATCCCACTTTTCCGACTCATCGATGTTTCATAAGTTTTCCAAAGTTCTGCCACATCAGGCCACGTAACGTAGTATTTTTTCTTAAGGTCGTAGTTACAATCTGGGGAATTGTTTTTAGCAACACTGTATGGGAAATCAATTTATCTATGTCGACCGGATTTTTTTGCAAAATTTTACGTCATTGCATTTGTTTTCCATGGCAACGCGGAGACTTTATTTATGTTTATCCACAGTGGGACACCAGAGATTTTTTAGCACCGGGTCAAAAATTTGGGGTTAGGTTACTTATTTTGACTCTTCGCGTTCTTCATTTACAGGTGCATTTATAATTAAATTGGAAACACTCTCGCTACCTGACACCGACAACAGGTTAACTTAAAAGCATGCCAATTTAAAAATCGGCTAGGTGCTAGAAGAAATAATCGAATTCTATTTTAAACAGGAACTAGCAAGAGTCTTTCCAACCCCTAAATGGAGCTTTACTGGCCTGTTTTGTTAGTACTCAAGTATCCGTGTGTTTTTAAAACTGAGGTTGGGATCTAAAATCTATCCTTTGCACTCCAAGATTTACTTGCACATAACTATGACGCAATAATTTAAATTTAAAAAAAAAATGGTTGAATTAAAATAAAAACAAAATTATATGGGGTTCTGGACGCCGAATGTTTCTATGCTAAGTAAGTAAAGTAATCCCAGCGAGCGAGTAAAGTTCTCTTGGTCCTTTGATAGACTCGGGGTAATGCCCGCGCAGCGCTAGGCCCTTTTCGGCGGGCGACCGCACATGCGGAGTGGTTTCATATTTGGTTTAGAACAATGTTTTTGAAAACACATTTTTGAAAGATAAACATAACCTCGAATGGTTTTCTGTCAGAACACGTAAACATTTTTTACTTAAAATCTGGGGAGAAACTATAGCCTTAACCTGGGAAATTGTTATATTCTCATTCTCAGACCTCAACACGTTGAAAAGGAGCACCACGGACAACCAGCCACAACCACAACAAAAAGACAGGAGCAATACTCACATAGATAAGTTAGAAAAAGACAGGACCGCTTGCGGCATGTCCGAGGAATGCGACGACTCGAGGGAGTTAGATTTTATAAGGCAAAAAAGCGCCAACGTGGCCAAAGAAGAGAGACGACGACATACGTACGAGACGAGAGAAAGAGAGATGGAGGCGGACCGGGTCAGGAGGGTTAGTTTGGAGAACAGTAATAGTCCTAGGTAAGAGTCAATGATATTTTTTATAGAGTTTTTTTGAGCCTTCCTCTTACGAAATCATGGAAATTTATTAAATATTAAACTTAATTGTTCTATTTTGTCATTATTCACATTTCATTCACACAAAAATTGATTGTTTTGTGAAAAATGAACAAAAAGTATTTAGTAAACCTACCCTTCATATTTATTAGGCAATATTTCAGAAAAGAGAAATATTTTCATCTCCGATTTCATTTTCATCTCCCGATTTAAAAAAAATCGTCTTAATAATGTAACTATTAAAAATCCCGCTTGCGTGATTTAAGGCTATGTTTCGCAACAAATAAAATTAAACAGTGGGATTTACTAAAAGGGTTTAGTATATTTTAGAACGGTCTTAAGTTTAAGTGAAATTTTTGGTTTTAAGCATTTTAAACCAACCCTCCTTGAGTTTTGGAAATAGTTCGATTTATAAGAAGAACTTTAAACACAGATAATGAAGCTATTATGTGCCAAATTTTTGGCGTATTCACCATTTGCCATTTTGAAACCTGTCAAAAAAATTTATTTTTAGGGTATTTTCTCCTAAAATATGGTATATTTTGAGAAAAAAGCAGCTTTTCAGTGGTATTTGGAATAACAATACAAAATAATCAATAACTGTGTTTGTTTTCTTGGCATTTATGTCGGAGATGAAAAAGGTTTTAGTCACTCCTTGAAAAAACTTGATTTCCTTGGTATAATTTTATTAATTTTTTTTCGCAGGAAAGAAAAGATGTCGCCCACGTACTGCATAAAAGATATGAAGGCGCTTTTCGAATCAAAATCGAAACAATAGATAGTTTATTAGATTATTTATTATTAATATATTACAGAAAAAAGTTTAAAAATGATATTACTATACTTAATATTAAAATTAACGTTAGAACAAAAAGAATTCGACCAAAAAATGTTTAATCAAATTTTTTCATATTTTGTAAATATTAATTTTTCACTTTTTTACGTGTTTTCTTTTCTCACCGGTTGACTTTATTCTGTTTTTTTTTCTCTCGAAAATGCGAAATGTTTGAAAAGTACCTAGTACACTATTACACATTAGGCAATTTAAACTGGTCATAGAAAGTACGTGTAGAGGTAAAAAATAGCGCAAAATTCTAATTAAAATTCCACTTCTCCGATCTTGCGTGAGTTTTTTTTATGAAGGCCAAGCTTACGGAGTGTATATTGTAACAAAACTCTCTGGGTTCTTTTTTTAATTAGGTAAAATGAGACTACGGCTTTTGAATATTTAAGATTTTTATTGCTATCAAACAGACCTAGTGTCCTGAAATTAACCTCACAAGCTAGTGCCTTGAAACCATGTCGGAGGTAACTCTTGAAACGATGCCTCCGATATTTAATAGGCCTTCAATCTACTCAAATTTTAGTGAGCTTTGAACGTATGTGGCGGCCATTTTGACAATTAACTAATGTGATATCTGGCAACAGTGTCAAAAATGGCGGCGACATACGTGCAAAAGGGTACTAAAATGGAAGTTGTTGGCTGGCCTCCATGTCGGAGGTATGGCTTGAAATTAACCTCACAAGCTAGTGCACTGAAATTATCCTGACAAGATAACCTATTTTACTGACCATTTCCGTTTCTGAATTGACGTAAGTATCTTCGGTTGAACATTTTACTACAAATTTCTTTTTAAATTTCGTATGACAAATAAATGGATCGGTCTCACCCTCGTGACTGTTAGTTCAGCGTCGTCAGATCCTCAACTGGACTTGCATGTCTCCAAGATTCCACGTTGAACTCTCAGTTATTATGGAAACACGCGTAAGCAAAGCACGGAGATTTCAATTTCTTGCAGGATAACCAAACTCAAACATAAACTAAACGTAATCTCAAACGACTCCAACAACTCCAAACACCCTCAAAACAGAGGTTTCCTTTTCCTTTAAAGAGGGTTTCTTTTCGTTCAAAGAGAGTTCCTTTTCTTTCAACTTTGCTTTTGACCACTTCTTATAAATTTAAATTTTGCTGAAAGTTGTTGTTTGTACCGAAGAATTTTCCAAAATAAATAATTTAATCTTGTTTGCAACCAAGTAAACAGTATTTTGTTTAAACAAACGAAATCGTTTTTAAACAAGAGAAAATCTACAACAAAATCCTACTTGATCAATTACTAACTAGTAGCTTTCAAATGTCAATCCATGATTGATAATGTTCACTAAATCCAAATGAAGGCCAAAACAAAGTGGCGGTCACTACATATAGGACTACACATAGGACACTAAATTCATTTGACACATCAAAAGCTAACAATAAATTATAACATTTTTTTTTTACTCTAACCGTTAAACCAGCAAGTTTTGCCGAAGAGAGACCGAAGCATCGATAGATTGGTAATACGTCGATAATACCAGGGACCGGTATATAAGATTTTACATCGGTCCCTTGTAATACGGATGTGCCGAACCAAAGAAAGCAAGATAAAAAGACTGACACTGAATATAAAAGACAAAAACGTCCAATCCAATCTTGAAATTAACTCTGTGTTTCGGACTTTTGTCTATATTTTATTTATAGACGACGTTTCAATCAAATATTGTACTGATCGAAACGTTGTGTATAAATAAAATATAGACAATGGAAGTCCGAAACACATCATTGTCTCAAACTTTCAAACAAACCCTGTATTTTATTGAATTTTTAAATTTTTCTTTTTTCTTCTGATTTCAAAAATATTTTTTGAGATATGACGCATTAAAATTTTGCCGCTAAGGTGGCTTTTATGACATTTGACTACTGATTTTTAATTTTGATTTGACAACTTTGGCATACATATTCTGTAAGGTTGCAAAAAGTTATATAACTTTTGTTTGTAAGGATGATTTTACAAAAAAAGTGGACCATATGGTAATTGCCTCGAAGTGGCAATACAGCACACTAAACAATATTATTTTCTTAAAATTTTTGTAACTAATTAAATATGTGCTACAACTTTTTTCTGAATTTTGGAAATTATCTTATATATAATATGTTATAAAAATTCTAGAGGAATGAGTTTTTTAATTATTTTCTAATTTAAATTAAAATCTATTTAAACTACTACACTTAAGTTTCATATAAACAAAATTCCTATATTTATAATTTTAAAACAATCAACATAAGAATTATGTTAATAATATCTGATGATTTTTAAACACAGGTTTATACTAACTGCTTTGTTGTTAGGAGTAATTTGCTAATATTTTGTAAAATTTAGTTTCTTAATTCTGTTTCAGTAAAACAAAAACCCTTTTTTATTTAAAATGTGTTTTATTAAGATAAACAGAAATAGTAAGAGACGGAAGCCTAGCAGATCCAACAAAATTAACTGTTTGAATTTAAAAAATATTGTGTTAAAAAAATTGGGAAAGGTCTAAAATTGCAAAATTTTCGTTTTATCCATTTTTTGATAAAGATGAAATATCAATTACCAAGTTATTTTTTTTTAATACAAGTTTTTAATATTTGCTTGGGGACTACGGCAAAGAAATAGTTTTTGCTTTGTAATAAAACAAATTATAAACTTTCAAAAAAAAAACTAAAAACAAATGCTCCATGAAGATAATATTTATAAATAAAACTATGCTAGAATCATCCATGAAACATTTTTGCAGCATTGTAACAAAAAATATAGAATATTATAATGAAAAAAATTATTGTAGATGCGCTACATCTCAACAAATATTTATCGTAGTATGGACATATTATTTATTTTCCAAAAATGGAAAAAAATTGTATATATAATTTGACATTTGTAATAACATTTGACAACTTTGGCATACATATTCTAAAAGGTCGCTAAAGTTAGACAACTTTTGTATTTAAAACTAATGGAGAAAAGCGGGGGTGTACATACACCCTGTATGTTCTATGACCAATTTAAAGCGTCTTAATAATTTTTCGAGTACCTATTATAGTGCGATGTATAAAGGTTGGTTATACAGTGTATAGGGCCTTCTTTTGATATTTATTTTTGTACTATTTTTAGTTACACAAATTTTAGAGTTATTTAGGCTAGTAGCAATTTTTTGACATTTGGGGCGGTTACCAAGTAACCGTTGTTGTTAAAAGAAAATGAATAGCTTTAAGAGATATTAAGGAACGGATGTGTTAAATTTTCAGGAAGGTCAGCAAACAAATAAGTTTGTGTTTAGTGACTTGTTTATAATTGCCAAAAAAAATACAGACCAAAAAATTACTTTTTTTAGTACTTAAACCATAGTTTGGTATTTTTTACAATAATTTTTTTTTTAACGTTAGTTTAAAATGGCTTCCAAACTGGGTTTGAAGACTGAACGAAGTTTAAACTCTATATGAACAACTAGCCCTTTTTGTGGGATTGAGCCCTCCTGAAAATTTATATTCTCCTTGTGTGGAACGAAAAAAAAATATACTCCAATTTGAAATTTAGATTGCTTGAGGTATTCGCAAAATTGAAAAATTTATCGACAATAATAATAAATTACATCATATAAAATCAAAACTATTTTTTGTTTGGGCAGGCTTTTTTTTAATTACTTTTTCACATTGACATTAGGTGAAGTGGTGGGGATTGGTCCAGGCAGCACCTTAACAAAGGCCTTATATCGACTCCTGTTTTAGTAAACTTTGGGCCAAATTGGCGGCCATTTTGACAATTAAGACACGCAATAACAACAGTGTCAAAAGTGGCCGCCACCACATAAGCCAAAAAATGGAATTAGCCATCTAATCCATTATCTATCTCCGTTGATTTCATGGAAAAGAGCATGAATTAGAGCTTATCCAATCGTAGTTTTTTTACAAGGAACTTATTCTTAGTCCTTCCTTTAAGAAACAAGGCCTTACGGTGTGCTTGGGAGAAAACAGTATTCATAGTCATGCACGGTCGCCTTGAGGAAGCTTTAAGGCTTCCTAAAGGAATATGAAATCGAAGGACGCATCGAAGGCCGCCCTCGGGAAGAAAACCTCAAGGTTTCCTTTAAGGAAGGACCATGAATAGGATAGTTGTGCTACGTGCATTCGATCATTTTTATTGATCATAAAGAGAGGTTACCAGGACCCACATTCCATTTTCCAAACTTGATCAAATCTTGTCCAACTTTATTGTTTGTCACAGGGTAAAAAATAAAGAGGGAAGACTTGATTTGATCAAGTTCGGAAAATATAGTTTTTTGATGCAAGATTCAACTAAACTGCTGACGTGAAATACTTTTTTTTTTAATTTTTTTTGTTAAATACTATTTAAAAAAAAAATTGTAATTAGGCATTGCTTTAATGTTACAAAATTATAATAGTTACGTTGAAAGTAATAAAAGCATTATAAATTTGATTGTGCGTATTATTGTTTGTGCGAACATAAAGAAATTGAAGCTATAAAACTCCTAAATGCCTTTCCATATAGTCCAAAAAATTATTATATAACAGCATACCAGAGATATACCCATCTGTACACCCTTCAACCTCGCAAACTATGTTCTTGAGATAGTTACCTCTGACAGTTATGCTGGGTTGAAGGGTATGCAAGCGGGTATTTTTCCTGGTCTGGGTATATTGAGCTCGCAAAAACGGACCTTTAGCCCGATCAATGCTAGGGCTTGATTGTTGCAAATGACCTTAATGAGTTATTCCAATCGGTCTTATTGCATAAATTGTTTGTTCCTTAAACATAAGGGCCTTCCTTTCTAGAAATAGTAAATCTACCAGCGCCCTTTATCTTGATCATTTTAGTTGACATGATTTTTTTACATAACCCCATTTATCGTGGAGGGCAAACAAACTTTTGCCTCTGCTTCCATTTTTGGAGGACACAAATACTGCACAAAACTAAAAAACAGAAAGTTCCAAACGTACGAACCCTGCTATTCTCAAGGAAGCGCTCCCGAGGACCATACTAGGTAGTGACAAAAAAGTACTAAAATCAAAATTAATAACGAGTTTTAAAGGTTTATTCTACTCCCTGGATGAGTTCCCTTACATTGAACTAGGAGAACGCAACATTCCCTCGATATCACTTGATTTTGTTTACTCCCTAATTCGCTCCCCGGGAAAATTTTGTTTCCTACATCTCCCCGACAGTCAAGAATAAGAACCCAGGATCGATCCCATTTCTCTGACAAGCATGCGCATAAAAATGTATATTTTTCAATCTAATTTTCGAAGAGGTTTCAAGGAAAAGCACCTTTTTTCGGGGGATGGGATCACTCCCCGGGATTGATCCCTTCTCTTGAGGGATCGTTCCTTCTCTTGAGATTCAAGAATTAGACCCCAGAGCAGCCCTGCAATCTCGGACTACTCTAGAGTTGCACTGGATTGGCACCCAAGTGTCGGTTGGCAACAAAAAGGATTTTCGATTTACAATTGCTTCTGGTTGAAACGGAACCGGTCCTTTCGTTTTAAAACAATAATGTCACAGTTGCAATCGATTAATAAATTTTAGTGGTTCGGCCATTTGGTTGTAAACATAACCCCTAAAATTTTGGGCAGTCTTTTTTTGAGTAAAATCAAATAGCAACTTTTTGTGTGCTTACTATAGTTACTATTATTCTCTTCTTTTAATTGCATCGATCTGCGACAGATCAGGCTTACCAGAAAATGCTCCCCCTGCTCCTTGATATAGTTATCGTTTGACAGGTATACGGGGTCGAAGGGTGTATAGGCGGGTCTGACAGGCCATTTTCTGGTACGCTGGATCTCTCTCAGCCGAACATATTTAGAAAGAGAGAACAATAGTAACTATAGTAAGCTCACAAAAAAATTCTAAATGATATCTTCACAATATTTTAAAATGACGTCATTATTTTAGAACCTGTGTCAAAATTTATGTCAAAATAATGGCAACCAGAAACGGAACCAATTTTAATCGAAAACCCCCTAAAACAGCTGTAAACTGTCATCAGTGTTAGCTGTCAATGTCAAAAGTTGAAAGTTCACTCTAGAAAAGCGATGAAAAATGAAAATTTGTGAAAATTTTGAAAATATCAATCATGGCCAACAGTTTTTTTGATTTCGATACGACGCTGAACCAAGGATTAGATCTTAAGGTAGGTTTGTATCAAGTTTGGATGTCGCCGAACGGTCGGAATTTAAAGTAATTTGGTGAATTTTGAAAGGTCAAATTTTTGGATAAAAAAGTACAATTTTTTATTGTTTTTATTCCGTATAGTTGATGCTATTTAATCGGCTTTTATTTACGTAAAAGTACCTTAAGTTGTATGTTATACCTACAAAAAAATCTGCTTTTTGTGTACCAACATTCACTTTCTTTTTAACATGTTTTTGAAGGATTTTTTATATAGATTTAATCAAGGGCCAAATTTAAGTGAACCGTCTAGGCGTTCTTTGTTAAGGCGTCAGTTTGCCTTAAGTATTGAATAATGCTTTAATACAGGCATGCCCACTATACAGACAGAAAAACAAGACATTTTTAGTAACTATTTTAATTTATATTTATATATGTTTTTAATAATAGAAAATCACACATTCTATTTGAGGCCTAGAAAAAACTATAAAATTGAAATGTCCTAACTGCTTTTCTGAAAATATATGATTTTTAAGTTTTGGCATAAATGTGTATCACCAGTTAGATAAGGATTTGCTTCACTTTTCTTTGTTTTAGTGGATAAGGCTTTAATAAAATAAATGTTTTGTTTAATTTTTTGAAATAAATGTAAATTATTCTGATTTTGATTCTTTTTTTGGTTTTGACCAAGTAAAAATATTTGAAATTAGGTGAAAAGTAGTTCAAGTGCATTTTTTAAGGACTTTTTTATTTCAGGCAGGTTTACCCAATAAGTGTTTACAAGAGCACATATAATGCATGCAAAAGTTGACAGTATTCAATATTTAATTTTTGAATTATCCATTAAAGGGGCAGTTCACCAAAATGACAAGTTAGACTTAATCAATGACAAAACAAACTTTATGATAAATGGTAATCTTTCTTTTTTTTCTGAAGCCTGGTTAATTATAAGCATGTTTATACTAGAGTCCCTGTATTTGACATATATCAATGAAAAAAAGAGTTGCAAGAGATGGATATATCGGAAACACTCTATTGTCTGTGTTTAGAAAGATAAATGATCGCATTTCTTTGTCTGTACAGACTATATTGACCTTTTTAATAAACCCAAATATCAAAATAAAAATAACAATAGCATGACGGCATTCCATATAGAAAATACACTGCATGTTGATGAGAACAAGGTTCTCAAAGCATGGAATCCATGTACAATTGAAGAAATTAATACAATAATAAAAAGCCTGCCCAATAAATATTCAGCCAGTGTGGATAATGTACCAATTGTTCTCATCAAACATGCAGTGAATCATATTGCAAAACCTCTCTGTGAAATTATTAATAACTGTCTTACAACCGGAGTTTTCCCTGACCAACTTAAAATAGCTAAAGTTGTCCCAGTATTTAAAAAAGGGCCAAAACAAGACATAAATAACTACCGACCTGTTTCAATATTACCTGCAGTGTCGAAAGTCTTTGAGAGGGTTATTTACACAAGGTTGCTTGAGTATGTAGTATTCAATGAGATGCTTTCAAAATCTCAATTTGGTTTTTTGCCAAAAAAACAATTACATACATAGTCAAGCAACTGGACAAAAGGCGCTTTGTGTCAGGGCTCTTCTTTGACCTGTCTAAGGTGTTCGACACTGTAAACCACCAAAAACTTATAGAAAAATTCAGAATTTTTGGAGTAAAGGGTATTGCCACTAAATTGATGGAAACAGTATGTATTACACAAAATTTTACTGAACATTATTCAAAAGTAACAGATGTAAACCAAGGAGTCCCCCAGAGATCCATACTGGGCCCCATCTTCTTCCTAATGTATGTGGATAGCTTGTCGGCACTACTGGATGTTGATTTGTTGTCGCAGTATGCTGACGACATTGGGACGGTTGGTTCTGCTGAATCAGTTTCTGGACTGTCGGGGAGCTGTTCGCATACTGCGGGGAGGATGAGTGAATGGTGTGAGGCAAACTCTTTAAAACTAAATGTTGAGAAAACAAACTTAATGAGCTTTCATAAAGCTGGCATTGCTGATGCATCCTTATATGTTTCCTTAAATGGTAAATCAATACAGGAAGTTGAACAGACCAAATTTCTTGGTCCCAATTTAAACTGGGCACAGCAAATAAAAAACATGGCAGCAAAAATAAACAGCCATTGTGCAGCTTTAAGGAGGCTCAGAGACATTTTGTCTCTAGATACTTTAAAAACCTTTTATTTTGCTTCAGTGCAGTCAGTCATCTCATATAGCATTATGTTTTGGGGAGCTGCCTCAAATGCAAAGAGAGTTTTCATAGCTCAGAAAAGAACAATTCGTTGCATGTGTAAATTACACCCAAGAATATCATGCAGGCCTTTTTTTAAAAAACTAAACATTTTAACTGTACCATTCTTATATTTCAAAACACTGGTTTTATTTACAAAAAAACACCAAAATCTATTTGTAAGCAATAGTTATAACGCTTCAGAGCATGCTATGCAAACAAGAGGGAGGCAGGACATTGCTATTCCTTGCTACATTGTTCAACATTTTTTGAGAAAGGTCCTTATTATCCAGACATAAAAGCATATCAAATGTTGCCAAAGACAATCGGAGACATAGATTGTTTCCATCATTTTAAGAAAGAGGTACATATCTTCGTACTACAAAAACAGTACTACTCATTTGACTTCATCATGTGAAGCCCTGTTTACTTTTTATATTTTTATTTATATGTATAAGTTACATTTTATTTATTTATTTATTTATTCATGTCAATTCCATAAGGATCTTAAGATCTAAATTTCTTTTGACATTGCTTTTGCATTTATGTAATGACCTGTTGGCAATAAAATGTTTGTATTGTATTGTATTGTACTGATGCAATTATAAGAAGACAGCAATAGTAACTATGGTGAGCTTCGTATATCTTGGTGTTCTTTATTTAACTGATTGCCAAATTGATTGAAACATTGTGAGCATTGGGGAAAAGTCACTGTCGATTTTTTAGGCTATATCTGCACATTGTTTTTGGGTAAACCAGCCTTTGACTTAAAAAATAGGTACTGTATAATTCACAAGTTTTTCTTGTTTTATTTTTACTATTTTTCTTGGTTCAAAATAATTTTTTTTCTAAATCAATGTCCTAAAAAGGTATCTACTCGGGTGTCTAGGTCTGTGATCCAGATAGTAGACCAGTCCCTATTTATTAGAATTTGTCAAGAACTGTTAATGTTTTGCATATTCAATACCCAATAACTTGTTTTGTTAAGATCGGGGAGCCCCTTCTCCCTGACGATGACGACTGCTTCGAAAATGAAGAGGAATATGACGCACTAAATGACGAAACTTTTGGGACACTAGATGATGGGGATTGGGAGGAGCAACATGAACAGTTTGCTGAGTTCAATCAACACTCGAAGCAATCAGATGAGCTTGAATTTAATGAACACTTAAAGCAATCAGATGACCTTGGTAAGACCAAATTTCTATAAAGAACAAACTACAGATGATGGTTTAATTTAAGGGTGTGATTTTGACAAAAGATTAACAACTGTCATAATCAGATGCTATCTAGATCAAACTAGAGGCCGTGTATACGATTTTTGACAGTTATTGTTTTACCAGAGGTGAGCAAGTGGATTTGACAGTTGCTAGGGAAATGTTTGAAATTGTGTGTTGGCAACCCCTGACCATAAATAAATTTGTCACTGTCAGATTTTTGATTAAGAAACCACAAAATATGTACCTACGGGTATAGAAGGCGATCTGACGACTTAGCGCCCTGTTATAAGTTTTTTGCTACTGTTGCGTCTCTAGTGACTCGGTCCCGAAGCTTAAATTAGGGTAGCAGCGCCGGCGACGGGAAATTTGAATTCGGGTATTTTTTAAAGTATTTCAGTTCATTAGAAACAACATTATTTTGGAAAAACTCATTTCATCAATAATTAATTTTATTTTCCAAAGTATTGTTGATTCTAATGACTATAAATTTAAGAAATAAACCAAATGCGTCGTATTTAATATATTATATTATTCTTTTAAGAAGATATAATAGTATACATATCGAAACTATTGTATTAATAATTCGTTTTTTTGTTTAGTTATAGGTTTTTAATTTTTTTGTGAAAGTGAATTTGCAAAAACAGGAATTGTTGTTTTCTTTTCTGTATGTGGGCAAAAAAATATGGTTGCGGTAATTTATGTTTGAGGTTTTAAAACTTTTTTTAGCATCTTAGTTACACAAAGAAATAATGTCCTAGAATTCAGTAAATCATGTTAACAATTTTAGAACCTGTCAATTTACTAAACTTTAGTACATTATATTTGATTTTATCTTCGGTGTACTTGAATTTAGTACGGCCTTACTAATATCTATCTTTGTACAGTATTTATCGCTAGTATAAGCTTAACAGACCCTAATATTTGATTTAAATATTTAAGCATGAAACTCTAGTACATGCAGCTGCTACTAAATATAATTATAAAAATGTTTTGGTTTTAGTATTTACCATTGAACTTATGATAAGTACAGTACTTACTTAACTATAGCAGTAGTTTTTATTCTTTATAAAAATTGGTATTAGTAAATTATGTTACTACCACTTAGTATATAAGGATGGATACTAGTACAGGTGAATTAGATTTTTAATATTCAATATGCACGTACTAAAGGTAAATTTATTTGTACTAATTTTTAACGGTTTTTTATTTTACTAGTTTTTAGTGTGTGGTACTAATATTTAGGACATATTTCTTTTCGTGTACGGTAAGCAAATAAAGTGACGATAAATTAGTGGTTTATTAACTCTCTATTATTGAATATGCTGTTTTTCCTTTGGTATGTAGAAACCTTGCCCGGTACTTACCATTAAAGTCTGTTTCAGACTTTGGCGGTAAATGCAAGGATGGAATTACATGCCTAATTGGAAGGCTTTGTCCACAGTTTTTTGAATAGTTTTCTGGTTTAAAATGTTGGGTGCATACTCTAAACCTATAAAGCGTTTCAGGTGGCAAACCATTGTCTTTGGCGAGCTTGATCTCTAGGGTGTGGAAACCGATGAAGCAGAGGATTACTGGGACACTCTGGAACACTGGAACACAACATTTGGGCATAGTTTTCCAATTGTACCTATTATCAAAATCCAACAAATTACTGTAACAGTCTAAAAAAGGCCAAAAACACATAAAACTAAAAACTTCAACAAAAAAAACCTCATGAAAAGAACGAAAAGACGATGACATTGATGGACATTGATTAAGTTAGATGTCATCGGCGCGATTTGTCGCGTGAGCTTCGGGACCGAGTCCCCAGAGGCGCTGGAACTTGTTTTTTGTGATGCCCTTAGTAAGAGTTTTCTCTAAGTCGGTAGTAAACTGTAAAAATATGTGCCTCGACGAATTTGTGTTCTTCCGTTGTCCAACGGAGAAAGAAACTCAGGAAAAGTGAAAAAAAAACATGCATTTACCAAGCTGGAAAATTAATAAAAAAGCCGAATTTGCGAGGTAAGTGAGCTACAAGCAGTAGTTACAAACATACACATTTAGGAGTCTTTCAAAAATTGTCTGGGGAAATTATAAAAAGAGACAACAAAACATTAGTTCATTTCATAAAATCCGTTTTACATGCAAATATGAAAAAAAACTAGAAAGAGAGGGCAATATGAGTTGCCCACCTCTAGGTCAAACTAGAGGCTCTCCATACATTTGAGAGTTGTTATTTTACGAGAGGTGGGCAACTCATATTGCCCTCTCTTTCTAGGTTTTTTTATATTTGAATGTAAAACTGATTTTATTAAATTAACTGACATCTCAAATGCCTCAAATTTTTGAAAACTGCCAAATTGAGTTGCTCACCTCTGGTAAAACAATAACTGTCAAAAAAAGAGGCCCTCTAGGTCAGGCTAGAATTGCATGAAAAACCAATTTTATGAAATGGACTAATGTTTCGTTGTCTTTTTTTATAACTTCCTCAGACAGTTTTTGAAAGATTGATTTTCTTTGGTTAGTAGCATATGTCAAGCTTTCAAAGAAGAAAACAGCGAGGTAGATACTTGGTAGATAATAAAAATGTTAATAATAGTTAACATATAATCTTATTGATGTATATTTTTGTACTCTTTTTCTTGAAATAAAACACAGAAACATACTATGTTATTAAACCAATCTTTGTTACTTTGCAAATTCAACTATTTTTAATAATATTTCAGTTTGGCAAATGCATACTCTTTTTTCTATTTTTCCAGGGAAACTAAGTTATTGTTACAGCTTATGGAAAAATGGTTTGTTTCTCCTAGAGTAAACATCTTGAATTTATCATATGTTTTGCTAACTTTTTTTAAATTTTGTCTGCAGAACACAACCTCTCCCAACTAGTGTTAGAAGATTCATCGAGTGATTCAGAAGTTGAAACAATAACTGTTCCTAAAAACGCTTCGGTTTGGGCCTACAACCCAACTCAGAAAAATGGCGATATTTACAACACCTCTATCCTTTCATCATTGCAAAGGGCTTCCAAATCTTTTGTAAGTTATTATATACTGGCTGCCAAGAAAAATACACCATAAAAAAGCTGAAAGATTAAATAAATTTGCTTTTATTTTGTTCATAGATTCAAACACACACCGACAACACTCATCAACTGAACAGCAGCATACCTTTGATAGCACCCAGCGCCCCACCCAGGAAAATCTGCACAGTCGAAGAGTTAGAAAAAAATCTGATCAAAAACGCTATCAATAGTCAACAGCAAAACCATGTCGCAGGTAGACCTTAATAACTTTTAAACTAAAGTTATCAAAATGAGGATTTTAACACTTTGTTTGGGTTATATAAATATCCTTAAAAGAAAATTTGGCATACCTTTTGTGTCATAGAAGTTATCAAAAATGAGATTTTTGTTTTAGATTTGTATTCTTTTTATACTGGGATTTTTCCATCCATTTAGGATCAATGTCCAGTGTATCTAATTTTTTTTAGCATTTCAAAGTTAAAGACAAACACAAGATATCCATGCACCTAGCCAGAATTCGAACCCAGGACCTTCCATGTGGCAAGATATGCTACCCACAGCGCTATGTAGTTTTAAAGTTGTTATTCAGAGAGACTTTTACCCTGGCAAAGCCTGTTATGTGAAAGTTCTGTTACAAAAAAAGTTTGGCAGAATTATATATTTTTATGTTAACAACTTTTGTAAATATTTTGTTGGCAATAAAATATTTTCTATTATATTTTAGCTCCACCAAACCTTCAACAGCCAATGTCACATCTTCAAAATGCGATGCAGCAGCAACCAATCCCAGCACAACAGGCGCCAATGCCAAGACCACCAATGCCCAATCAGAGGCCGCCTCTGTTACCACCTCCTGGACACCCCGCGCACCCATTCCACCCAATGCTGCAGGTGAGCACATCTAAACAAATGTAGAAATATTTGTATATTGAATGTTTTTGTACCACAACTACATATCACAATAATGAATTTTTGTTTTTTTAGCACCCTAATGCAAGATTACCACCTGGCTTGCCACCAATTAGTAAGTATTTTTTTCTTACTATTTGTACTTCCCTTGCTGAGGGAAATAACATAATCATCTAAAAATCGCACTTTCGAGATTTTTCATAAATCAATTTTACATAACTATTTCTTGTGTTGACGCGCAGACCCCTGTTGTTTTTATGCTTTTCCCCGTTACACCGTTTGAACCTTCCCATAAAAAATTTCATCCCAAAAAAAATATTTTTTGTCTCACATTGTGATACCTCGTTGAAAAGCTTATAAAAGCATTAGTTTAATGGCAAACAATATCAATAAGTAGAAAATTTGAATAAATTTAAAATTTGGGAAATTTTTATATAATCTGGTCAAGATCTTATCGTTTTAAAATAATGTGCCGTTTATTACATTGCGGTTGTTTTTTCCTTAGACATCCCCCCACCCGGTCTACGACACATGGGCCCCCCAATGGGGCACCCGCCTCACCCGTTGCTGAATCCGGCCATGATGAGAATGGTGCCGCCCCATCCGCACCTTATGCAGCATAATGGACCGCCTAGACCTCCGGGATTCATGCCTTATATGAATCAGCATGGCCAGCCGGTATACTGTCTTTTCTTACAGCTTATTCTGGGCGTATTTTTCAGGTTAAAATAAGGCTTCTTTTACCATAAACATGCTTCGTTATCGATCTACAGAGCGATAAAATTTTCAGATTCTTTTAGTTTATAAATGTGTGTCACTGAGGAAGAAACAATTGATGTTCTACTGCAGCTTTCCAGAACAAAAAAAGCTACCAACCTTCTCCACTCGATACATCCGATGGTATCGCTCTTCTTTCGTTGTCTGATGTTCTCCATAAACTTAGCATGCCTTTTTTACACAGCATTATCTTTTTTTTCCAATTTTTATCAGTGAACAATACGCGCATCACAAAAGAACAGGGAATCGAAACACATAAACAACAAAAATGGCGTCGCCTTGATTGAAGATTTATGAAGTAGCCGCGAAGCCGGCCGAAACTTTCAGAGATCTTTCGGATCGATAAATTTTCGCGCATGTGCAGAAGGCCGGAGCTAAACCAATGTCTTTTGTTTTTGTATTACCATGGCTCGCTAGATGATAAAAATACGATTTTTGGGTTTCTCGCCACTAATTTATGGCTAGTTTCTCCCCAGATTTTAAGTAGAAAAAATTACAACTGGAAACGCCTTGTTCTTTAATTTTTTGGATATTTTGCCAGAGTGCACAGGGAAAACTAAACATCAGAATTAGCTGAAATTTTGCAGGGGTGATCATTTTTAAATGCTTAACAAAAATATCTGAAGTATTTTTCAAAATTCTCAATTATTTTTTCTTTAAAATAAAAGCTCTGGTGCTGCAATCTATCCCAAAAGTCTCAAAATAATTGCGGTTTAGAACAAACCCGATTTACAAAAAAAATAGAGAAATACTCACAATTTCCTCTGGATTACATTTTCCTTTTTATATTTCCTTGCTTTAATTATCGAAAATAAAAACTAAAGAAAACCGATCAATCAATCATAAACGTTTACGCTTCATTGAATTTGGGAGACACACGCAGTTCAAGTGTTGGCCGATAGGTCGCAGAATTTATACGATTCCATGGTAACTGCAGGTGTTTTGTCAACAAACTTTAAATCGAGCCGCAGCGGGACAGAAGAGTATTTTTACGTTTTCTGACAGAAAACCATTCTAGGTTATGTTTATCTTTCAAAAACATTGTTCTAAAACAAATATGAAACCACTCCGCGTGTGCGGTTGCTCGCCGAAAAAGGCCTAGCGCTGCGCGGGCATTACCCCGAGTCTATCAAAGAACCAAGAGAACTTTACTGGCTTGCTGGGATTACTAGGAATTCGCATAGAAACATTCGGCGCCCATAACCCCACATAATTTTGTTTTTATTTTGATTCAATCATTTTTTTTAATTTAAATTATTGCGGCATAGTTATGTGCAACTATACTAGTGAAATATTGGAGTGCAAAGGATAGGTTTTAGATCCCAACCTCAGTTTCAAAAACACACGGATACTTGAGTACTAACAAAACAGGTCAGTAAAGCTCCATTTAGAGGTTGGAAAGACTCTTGCTAGTCGTTGACGCTCCTGTTTAAAATAGAATACGATTATTTCGTCCAGAGCCAGTAGCCGATTTTTAAATCTGCATGCTTTTAAGTTAACCTGTTGTCGGTATAGCCGAACGGCGGGGTTGCTCTTTTCGGTGGAAGGTCAATTATTTAAATACCATTATACCATTCATAAACTTTTTAGCGCTAACCACACACACTTTACGCAGAACGCAATTCAAAATAAGTAACCTAACCCCAAATTTTTGACCTGGTGCTAAAAAATCTCTGGTGTCCCACTGTGGATAAACATAAATAAAGTCTCTGCGTTGTTACTAAAAACAATTCCCCAGATTGTAACTACGACTTTAAGGAACCACATATTTTCAACAGGATTTTGGGATGGCAATGAGCTCCCAACTTTCTCCTATGATGAGTAATATCGTTATGGAAGATTTTGAAAATAAAATTTTAGAAGAGTTTAATTTTAAACTGATCCTTTGGTTTCGCTACACGATTTAAATAAACTTAATGGTTCGCTTAATTTTATAAACAATAAAATTTACCACCATCTGTCAAATTGCAGAATCGGCAGATGTACCTTCAATTTAACGGAAAATTAAGCGTCTCTGCGGAGACAGATATAATTATCTTTACAGATATCCTAAGCTCGGGAGTTGATAAATTTAAAAAAGGATTTAGCGAAGGTCAATAAATAACAATCAATGAATAGCGAGCATTCCCTCAAAAAACGTAACCGGATTTCGCACTTGTGGTGCTCATCGGTACGGAGCTAGTAATTAGGAGGATGAAATGATGATGACATGAATGACATGAATCCTGTGTCAGATAATTACTAGCACAAGTGCGAAATCCGGATCTACGGTTACCATTACGTTTTTTGAGGGAAAGCTCGCTATTCATTGATTTTGTTATTTATTCTCCCTCCCTAAATCCTTTTTTAAATTTATCGACTGCAGAGCTTAGGATATCTGTAAAGATAATTATATCTGTCTCCGTAAAGACGCTTAATGTTCCTTCAAATTGAAGGTACATCTGCCGATTCTACAATTTGACATATGGTTGTCTTTTACATGAATCCTGTGTCAGATTTTGTCATCATCAATAAAATTTACTTTAGAAGTAGAAAACGATAACAAAATTCAATTTTTAGACGTTTTAATAAACACACAAAATACATTACAAACCTCAGTTTGTAGAAAACCAACACAAACAAGTAGATACCTAAATTTTAACTCAAATCATTCCTCATCGGTTAAAAAAGCAGTAATAAAAAGTCTATATGATAGGGCTAAAATAATTTGTTCGGATAATAACACATTTTTACAAGAAAAACAAACAATAAAGGTCTTAATTAATAATTCGTATCCAAATAACTTCATCGAACATTCTTTTAGACAAATCGAATTTCCAAGACAGCGCGAACATAGAAATAATAATGTGCAAACATCAAATTTAATAATTCCCTTTATAAAAAAATAACAAATCGCTAATAATAATAATATTAGAACAATTAAAAAAAAATCAAATACTCTTAGATAAATTCTAACAAAAACAAAACTGCTAAATGCTGAGCAAAACTCAAAAAATATTGTTTACAAAATTCCTTGCGAGTGTGGAAAATTTTATATTGGAGAAACTTCAAGGCCTCTTGAAGTTAGAATAAATGACCATAAGGGGTACCTCAGAAGGGGTGATTGGGAGAGATCTAAAGTTTGTCAACATTCTTTTGATAATGATCATAGAGTAATGTGGGTAGAAAATTACAAAAAGAACCAGATAAAATTAAACGAAAAATCAAAGAAGCAGCTTGCATGTATCTAAATGAAGATGAATGGATAGCTAGCATATCAATTGATATAAATACAGTTTGGCTTCCAATTTTTAAACAAGATTTTCAAAAAGGTTTTGTTAAAATAAATTAAAAATAGCATTGATGTTCTTTGAGTTTCTCTGATGTATTTTTTCTTAATAATTAATTTCACTTTAAATTTTGTTTTGTTAAAATTTGTATAAGGTAATCTAAAATTGAAAAAACTCAAACAAAATATAACTTTGATTTTAAATTTTACTAAACTACTATCGATCAACACCGTCTCAACGAAAAAACCAGTTAACTCCTACCGCGTCAGTGCCCTTTAGCCTACTATGGCTACTTTGTCAGTTTGGTGTCAACTTGACCGCGATAGGAGGCGAAATGATACTAAGACTAAAATGAGTTAACTGGCTTTTTAGTTGAGAACGGTGTTGTATCGATGCACCAAACAAGTATTAATTTTTTTGAAATATATATCAGTGAAAGTGAGTCAGTTGTATGACAACAGACAGATAATTTTTTAAAATCGAAAAAATTGTGAAAAGAATAATTCCTTTGTTAATGGCAGTAGAGTTTCTACCGAAACGTCAGATAATTACTTAGATTCTAGTTAGGATTTGCGAGTGTGAACAGATTAATTGTTTTTTAAGAAATTTCCTTCAATTAGCGGCGAAAAACCCAAAAAAGTAGTTTTAGCATTATGAATCCGCCACAAACATATAGATTCTATTTAGATTATAGATTTTGCTTAGAACTTTGGCCTGAGTAAGGTGTATATTTAACCTAATAGGTATATGGGGGGAACCTATTATGAATCTTTAACGCTCAGTTACGAAGCGTTTGCCAACACATGTTTGTTGGAAAAAAAGTTTTATTTTGAGCCTCAAAAATCTTGATACTGAATTTTGAAACACCCTCTATAGAGTCAACGTGCCAGTTCGGGCCTCTTCAAGGCTTCTTAATAGTAGAGATTCTTTTTTTTCTGTCAGTGACCTTAGCTCAGAAAATTTCGAAGTGACGTTACAAAACGGGTCATGTGATATCCATACTTTTTTGATTTTTTGCCGAATAAGCTAAAACTTCTTTCTAAGGCCACCAATTCAAAAAGTATGGATATCATATGACCTGTTTTGGACGTTACACTTCCGGACACGTAAAATGCGTACGCCGATTTTATATAGTGTACTATGGGCCTCGCAACTCAGTAACCTTTTACTGACAAAAAATATCAATGTCCGGTTTTGTTGTTGTCATACGCTTGTATTTAAAAATGTCTCGACTAAACGAATTCGAAAAAGCCCAAATTTTGGCAAAAGTAGATGGTGGTTGGTCGGTTCGAAGACCAGCGGCCCATTATGGACGAAACAAGGCTACAATTGTAAGAATAAGAAGAAAATATCAAGGAGAAGGAACTGTTCGATGAAAGGCGAGGCACTTGCTTAACCCAAGTCACGACCCCTCAGCAGAATCAGCAATTGATCGACTTTCTTGAAGACCGCCCATTTGCGAGAGAACATGGTGCTCTTTTTAGAATCCATGGAAGATTTGCAGCTGTGTGTATCGACAGCATAACTGTCCTATCCATACCGCACGCATTTCTAAACAGTGGTTCCAGCAAAACAGCATCGAGGTTTTGCCAATGCCGGCAACAACCCCTGACGCCAATCCCATGGAAAATGTGTGAGGCCTTATAGGTAAAAAGTTAACACGAATAAATATTGTTCCCAGAAATGCCAACCACTTAATGGAGCTCATAGTCAAAGGGTACGACGAAGTCATTGGTTCAAATCCAAATTTATTTCAAAATTTAGCAGTTTCCATGCCACGAAGACTGGTAAACATTTTCGAGGCTGATGGGGCAATGACACGCTACTGAAGAAACGTTTTTTTGTGTTTTTTAATTTACGTAATGTTTTTTTAATAATTTGTTTTTGATTTTGAACATTTTTGGTTGTCTGCAAAGACTTAGGTTACTTAAATTTACCGCTCCTGTAGAGGTGCCCTGACTGATTAAGCTATTGCTTTCCTTTCACCAAACAGTTCCTTATTCTTGATACTTTTTTCTTATTCGCACAATTGTAGTCTTGTTTCGTCCATAATGAGCTTTAAGAATAAGTTTTTATAATAAATCGTTGAATAATTTTAAGAAAATTGTTTTATTCATTAGTATTATGATAAAGTGTGGGCAGCCTCCTTATTTTTGTCTTTAAAATGTCAAAAGATCTAACCTTTAATTCAACCTTTTACTGACAAAAAATATCAATGTCCGGTTTTGTTGTTGTCATACGCTTGTATTTAAAAATGTCTCGACTAAACGAATTCGAAAAAGCCCAAATTTTGGCAAAAGTAGACGGTGGTTGGTCGGTTCGAAGAGTAGCGGCCCATTATGGACGAAACAAGGCTACAATTGTAAGAATAAGAAGAAAATATCAAGGATAAGGAACTGTTCGATGAAAGGCTAGGCACTTGCTTAACCCAAGTCACGACGCCTCAGCAGAATCATCAGCAATTGATCGACTTTCTTGAAAACCGCCCATTTGCGAGAGAACATGGTGCTCTTTTTAGAATCCATGGAAGATTTGCAGCTGTGTGTATCGAAAGGATAACTGTCCTATCCATACCGCACGCATTTCTAAACAGTGGTTCCAGCAAAACAACATCGAGGTTTTGCCAATGCCGGCAACAACCCCTGACGCCAATCCCATGGAAAATGTGTGAGGCCTTATAGGTAAAAAGTTAACACGAATAAATATTGTTCCCAGAAATGCCAACCACTTAATGGAGCTCATAGTCAAAGGGTACGACGAAGTCATTGGTTCAAATCCAAATTTATTTCAAAATTTAGCAGTTTCCATGCCACGAAGACTGGTAAGCATTTTCGAGGCTGATGGGGCAATGACACGCTACTGAA
Organism: Oxystoma pomonae; assembly: GCA_963921995.1. NCBI lineage: Eukaryota > Metazoa > Arthropoda > Insecta > Coleoptera > Brentidae > Oxystoma > Oxystoma pomonae. The sequence continues at coordinate 67,322,801 of OY998171.1, forward strand.
GAAACGTTTTTTTTGTGTTTTTTAATTTACGTAATGTTTTTTTAATAATTTTGAACATTTTTGGTTGTCTGCAAAGACTTAGGTTACTTAAATTTACCGGTCCTGTAGAGGTGCCCTGACTATGATTAAGCTATTGCTTTCCTTTCACCAAACAGTTCCTTATTCTTGATGCTTTTTTCTTATTCGCACAATTGTAGTCTTGTTTCGTCCATAATGAGCTTTAAGAATAAGTTTTTATAATAAATCGTTGAATAATTTAAAAAAAATTGTTTTATTCATTAGTATTATGATAAAGTGTGGCTAGTCTCCTTATTTTTGTCTTTAAAATGTCAAAAGAGCTAACCTTTAATTCAAAAAAGTCAAACGCAATTAGCAAAACTTAAATTCAACAGATTTGCAGCCAACTTCTGCTATACGCATTTTATGTGGCCGGCATTCTCCGAGCTCACCAAAAAAAAACTCTGCTTTAAGTTTTATGGATTAAAATGGCATTTTTGGCGTTACAAAAGGTAAAATTTTGATTCGGTACTCTGTAAACATTTGGCAAAAAAGCATTATATTAGCTACTAGTTGTAAAAACTACCTCTTATTTTCTAGGTGAACCACCCGTACAACTTCCCGCCCCCTCCGCACAATATGGGCATGATGCAGCACCCGAACATGCAACAGCAAAACCAGCAGCAAAACTTCGGGCAGATGCCGCAGAATAATCAACAGCGACAGAGGCGCGACAGCGGCGATTATCACAGGACGAGAAACGACAGCGGCAACTATGGAAGGAATAAGAGGGATAGCGAGGGTTATAGGTGAGTCAAATTTTAAAACCGCCGACAATCTCTAACAACAAAGATGGATTTACCCTTAGAACATTGAACTACTAGAAGGAGCTTTTTTTCAGACCTAGGGCAGGGTGTTTGAGTTCAACATCTTCATCCCATTGTTGTCATGTTAACCTAATATGTTTTCTTCTGTTTTTAATATTATTTAAAATAACTTCAATAAGTTTTAGTTCCGTTTCATTAAATGGTCTAGATATAGTAATAAAAATTTTCTATAAAAAAAAAACTAAAAATGTATTCAAGCACACTAAAATTAATGACAAGCCAGCAACACAGATTTCCTACCTTTGTTTAACAAGAATGGCCAAATATGACGAATTCTAACCGAATATTTAGTTAATATTTTAATTTAACGTACCTGTGAAACGAAATACCCCCCCCCCCCCGGCTTCTGCTTCAACTTGCATATAATAATACACTTCGGAATCATTTTTCGCCACTTTTTACAAAAATATAAAAAAAAAAACACTATTGATAAGTGCTGAAACTTTCACTTTCAAAACAATAATGACATTCCCGGAAAAATCGAGAAACAAACAAAAGAAGATGTTTAAGTTAAAACACATGTTAAATTTTCAAAAAACGTCGAAAGTTTTAAATAGGTTCTGAGTATTATATATTGTGTATATTAGCTTTTTCAACATATATCTTAAACCTCATTAATTAATAAATAAGCGTCAAAACTTAATCCAAATTTAATAAGTTTTTTGTTCAATATTTCTGTCATTAAAATTGGCCACCAAAAGATTTCTTTCTCCCCTTTCCCCACTGTAGATGTTGCACTCAAACAACCAGTGTAACCAGACAGACCAGACTCCTTCTAATTGATTTGGTACCTTACACGGCATATGTACAAAAATGCGAATTTTTCTAAAAATTACCCCCATTTTCTCCGCCCCTGAAGTGATTTTTTTTACCTGAAGAAACTGAAACAAACTAACGGTTCAACGGCCACACATCTGTGTGTGGAACGGGTATTTTATCTCTGGAACTACTTAACGTGTTTTTGTCTAAAATGGCTAAGAACACTCCCTGCGCCCCTAATGTTCAAATGATAGAAATTCTGCTCCCAGGGAGTCAAATTCTCTCTACTATTTCCTACTTTTTCCACTTTCCAAATCAAATCAAAATATACTTTATTGTCTGAAACATATAAATGTTATTGACAAAGCATGTGTGTCTTAAGTTTTACAAATACCTAGTTTAAAATAAAAAAAATATATAAAATTAAAAAAAAAAACATTTAACACTGAAACTCGTACATTTAAAATTCAGACGCTTACTTAAATATTTTCTCTAAAATTTTAAGTTTCTAAAATTAAATTTAAAAAATTAAAGTCAATAATTGAATGTAAATATTTTCTACAAACTTTCTCTTTCAGGATTATAATATTTAGCATTAGAAACGTTTTAACTTCCGCCCTAAACCCCTCCAAACTACTTATTTGCTTTAAATAAACTGGCAGATGATTAAAAATTTGTTTGCTTTTGTAAATAATTGAATTCTGTGTTAATGCAGACTTTCGAATAGGTAGATGAATTGTAAATTGTTGCCTTGTTGGGTAAGGTCTGGGATTTTGCAACTCATTATAATGTTTTTTTATGCATAAGGCATGCTGTTTCCAGAATAAAAATGCAACACGCTGTAAGTATTTTGTGCTCTATAAAAAGTGGTTTGCAATGCACTTGATATCCAACCTTACAGATATATCTTATTGCTCCTTTTTGAAGAATGAAAACAGATTCAAATAACTTAATAGAGCAATTACCCCAAAATGAAATACCATACCTAATATGCGATTCCACTAGCGAGAAATAAACGAATTTTGCAGTAGTAATACCAAGTTCACTAGTGATTATTCTTACAGCATAGCAACCGCTAGCCAATCTTTTATTTAAATTTGTCACATGTTCATTAAACTTAAGTTGATTATCAACATGATTACCAAGAAATCTACATCTTGTTTTTCAGGACTAAATCGTCATAAAGAAATTTAAATGTAAGTATGTTTGTTTTTTTGGAATTAAAGCAAAGCAAGTTGGAATCACACCAGTCTTTCACAAGTTTAAGATTTTCAACACTTATTCCTCGCCAAGACTGGGTATTGTCATCCGCAAAATATGTCAATTTAGCCCGTATGGGAAGCCTATTTATGCATTTAAGTAAATCAAAAATAATATTGGGCCCAAAACAGACCCCTGTGGAACACCACACCCTACACCCACCATTTTTAAAGGGCCATCACATGATTAATGGCTGACTCTGACAATTTGTTAGACAACCCTATTAAGTAAATGAAGTTCTATTTCGTGTAAGTTTGCGAACTCTTGGTTCGACCAGAAAGATATTAATGAAGTTTTAATTAGGACCTATTTTTGTAAAGAGAATGAGACAAGTGCGTTGCTTGCAATAGGTTGGTCAACATCACGGTCTCTAGAATAAAGACGGTCTAGTAATTTTTTTGCTCCGCCTACCTGATGACCACACAAAGATATCAGCCTGCTTTCTTTATTGATTTTTTTGATGCATACATTTTTGTAATAAAAATTGTATTTGTTCATCATTTCTTTTCTTCTGGCCCTAATTAAATAGCCTGTGATATTACTTACATTATTTTCGTCATAGGTAGCTGCATTTATGCGTTTTTTTAGTGAAAAAGCTCATCATTAAATAATGAAAAAACCAAAAAAAACAAGGCACCTTATATATTCCTTTCTATATAAATAACAAAATAATCACTCTCCCAAAAATGCCTGGCAAAAATCAAGTACAAAATAAAATAGCTTCCACAGCAGGAAAAATAACAACTACATAACCTTCTTCTGAAACTTCTGAACTACGAACACGAACTAACTCCAACTCAGTTTCTTGGCGCAATCGATTACCAACTAATGATTTTAATTTCTATTTGGTGAAAGATCAACGCATGCAGGCCAAAAATAAATTATATTATTTACTTATACAGAAAAAGTTATAATAAAAGATATAAGTAAAAAATAGGTCTTGCATCATTTAAACAAAAAAAAAAGAAAAATCCGAAAAGTTAGTTTAATTTGTCAAGCCTTCATACAATTTTTAAATGGCGGCCAAAGATATATCCGTATTCTATTCTAGGGACCGTGGGTCAACATAATAAAAAGTATCTATGACTTAACGTAAACCAACACACCGAAGAAGACACACATGTATTAAAAATGTCAATACCTCCTCCATACAGAGTTCGGATCTGTTACCTGGTGAGCTCAATGAGTTCACTTCCTGCAAGGGTCTGTGTTGAACTCTTCGGAGTGTGCACGTTTTTTTTTATGCTGGGACTTGCCATCCATTACAGGATCAATGCCCAGTGTTAGCGAAGTAAAATACAACCACAAAATATCCATGCACCCAGCCGGGATTTGAACCCGGAACCGAGCCCGGAACCATCCGTGCGGTAGGCAGATACGCTGCCCACTGGGATACGGCAACGGCCGGCTATTTTTAAACGTTTATGCCATCTTTTTTGAAAAAAAGTGGACAGAAAGTCGAGTTTATGAACATTACGTCTTTAATTTTCCTCATATTTTGTGCAAAAAGTGGTGCCCGAATATACACAGTGGTAAGGTAAGCTTTGTGTTGAATTACACACACACTTTGCATGAATGCCCTAGGCAGCCTGACGAAAATAATCCCGAAAAGTTAAAAAAAAAACAAACAAAATCTTGGGTTATCTATCGAGTTTTAGAGCGTAAACGTGGTCGATTTACCATCGCAAGTCGAGTACTCAATACGTCGTATTAGGTACAAAATAAAGTTGTCTACTTGTAAGTCAAACGACAAACGCCTTTTGTAATAAAATCCGACGTTTACGGAGTCCGGTACGCATATGCGAACCTTAAACGACGTCAAAATAGGCAACGTAATTTGTACAAATATTTGCCCAGACGAATTCACGTCAGTGTTTACGTTTCAAAGCCGACTGTTCTAACGCCTATACCTAAATCGACCACGAAACTTCGTCGGCCTTGTTACCTTAATCGACGTCGCATTTCAGGGCCCTTATTTGGATACCTACCAAAAAAGGAGCGAAGAAAAAGAAGGATACTTAACCTACAATTTTGCATCTGCCATCCAAAAATCTGATGGACCTTCAGCTCGCACTTATATTTCCAGTCCACTTTATCTGGAGCATTAGTGGGGTCACACTGATATTGTTTAATGTCGCTTTTTTTGATGGGAAACCAACAATTGTTATCCTTCTCCCACATCTGCGAGACAGGTTCGAGCTCATTCAGTGCTTTAATAAATACCATTTTAAAATAATCCATGTTTTTAAGGAAAAACGGAAAATATTTTTATAAGTTATGTTCAGCTGAACTGTCATTCTTCTTTTGTTTTGGTTACATGGCCAACGAAGAATGGAGGCGGATTCCGAACGTTTGCACATATTACGTAGTTTAACGTTGGCTAGTTAGATTTGGATAAAATTAGGGCTGCAAATCGGTGTCCTTGTCCAAATATGTGATAAATTGGTAAAAGTATTTTGGAGTTGCAAGCCATTATTGACAACAATTTGTTTCTTGTTTTTATTGAAAAAAAAACAATAAAAGGGACTTAATAATGCCTTAAAGATGCGTTTAGTATTATTCTTGAATGACCGAAATAGTGCTTTAAAAAAATATATTTGTTTAGATATTTTTTTCTTTTTGCTATTTTGGAAGGGGGGGAGATATTTTTCGCTCTATCTTGACGAACTTTGTCAGTAATATTTCTCGCAGAAATATTTCGCCACAGATTGATCGGTAAAGTGCCCTTTTTAATAACATAACTTTTATTCTTGATTAAATAAAACGGTGGACATTTATTTTATGCGAGTAATACTTCGTTAATATTTATTTCACCTAAAATTTACTAAACAAGTACCACATTAGGTAATTAATTAAATAATATAAAATTACGCAAGCTGGCGGAAGTATTATCACGTCGTCATAGGTAAAGTACTATACCATTGAGGTGCAATTAGCGACGTCGAGCCGACCCGAATTTGTATTCCCCATTTAGGTAAGGTGACCAACCATCCCGGTTTGGCCGATTTTTTAGCAAAATTAAAAAAGCGGATGTTCTCTGCCATCTATAAATTTTTATTGAAACCTTACTTAAATTATTTTTCTTTAATAAGTATTTTGGAAAATACATCTTAATATTATTAGGGGTGCATATAAGAAAAAATGGTAATTATGCAGTATAGGGTTTTCTGCCATTTTTGATCTTTTATGAAAAATTCTTTATGTGGGCACCTACTAGGGATGTTTTTTTTTTAATTTTTTTTTTCACTAAAAACCCAATCCACCACAGTCCAACCCAACCTAACCCTAACCCCGGGCACCCTTTTTTATCTTAAAAAAAAATCGGGCGCAGGCGGATTTGGGGTCCTAGCTAGGGACCCTAGTAGGTGCCCCCATAAAGAATTTTTCATAAAAAATCAAAAATGGCAGAAAACCGTATACTTTGCCCCTTTAGGAGTTGGTCACCTTAATTTAGGTCGGATTGGGGTCGTATGGACTGAGATTTGTAGACCGCTTGCCAATCTCGGGGGTTTTAAGCTAACTAGTAGATGACGTAGTTTGACGTTCAAATGCTACTTGGGGAGAGGTTGGAGGTGGAAGCTGGTTGCCAGGTGATCTGCAGCTTCATTCCCTCATGTCGGGAATTTTCCGGAATCCATACCGGTGTCGCATTGTTTAGTCGCCCAAGGGCAGTGTGTACTGGCAGCTCCTGGCGGTTCTCGATGAGCATAGGATTCAAGAGCCTTAAAGGCTGTTTGACTATCGGAAAGTATCTTTATTGATCTGCTGCGCCAGTTATGATCTTTCTCTATGTTGCCTGGACTTCGGTCTGATACAGTGAAGTGAGTCTTTTTATGTCAAATTTATGTTGTGTATTTTCTTCCAGAAATGGTCGTAAAGATTCGGAAGGCGATCAAAACCGAGACGAGTACGCAGGACTGATGACAAATAGGGATATACAGTGGTTGTTAAATATACAACTTTTGCAGCTGAACACTGGGACGCCTTATTTTGACGACTATTACTATACTGTAAGTAAAAGAGAATCAGTTTTGTTTTATTTTATTGCTAGAGAGTAACTTAAGGTCAAGAATTAGGAAGTCGTTTTTGAAGAATTGAAGTTATGCAAGAACTGATTCGCTGGCTAGTTAAAAGATCTATTAAAATGGGTACTTACTGTTACAGTTAGGTAGGGATTCTTTATAGGAAATATTTAGAAGATTTGGCCAAGGTTACGACTTTCTCCTGGACCAACTGTTTTATTTTCTGTAGTAATATTACAAGGGATGGCGATATTATCGAAATTTGTTCCCAAAAGTATGTTATGTTATATAAAAAATGCACAAAAGCCATCAATGCAACAAACTTGAGGGAAGATTTTTTGATTATTTTCGCATCTCGAGAGGTATTTTCTAGATTAAACTAGAGTTTCGAACTTCCATTGTCTTTATTTTTTACTTTTCACAACTTTTCGAATGCTTATGTATCTGCAATGGTGGCCAGGTGAATATTAACAAAAAACTAAGACTACCTAATCTTAGAAACTAACATGTGTTCAGTGAACCATAAAATTTCCACTTGTTTGGTTCCGCCCTTTCGCAGTTGAAATCTGTTACCTCCGAAAAGTAAGCACTTTTGACATTGTTTGTTGCTACAGAATATTTAGCCCCTTAAAGAAGCTCGCAACTTGCTTTGGTGAAGCATCTTTCAGATCCAAACCGTCAATCTGTAGTCTATCGAAAACACGCTGACGCTGTCTCGTCAGCCTCCATACAGAGTCCAGATTCGGTGTCCTCGTTTAGACCCATTCTGTGCATTGGTACTTTCAGCCTGCAGTGTCCGGTGTGTAGATCAACAATTGTCCGGATCTTCTACCTGGTGAGCTCAATGAGTTTCCCGGCCCTCTTCTTGCAGGGTTCTTTAATGAACTCTTTGGAATGTGCCAGTCCTTCAGTATTGGAGGAACTTATTCTCCATCTAGCTTGAGAGACCAGTGTTGATTGTGTTGTATGCTTTTGTTCGCCCAAGGGTATTCAGTGTGTCCTGGCAGCTCCTAACGGTTCTCGATGAGCACCTATAGCCATCAAGAGCTTTAAGTGCCGCTTGACTGTCGGAGAGTATCTTTATTGATGACGTGCGCTCATTTCAATGGCGAAGAGTTCCGCCTGGAAAATTGTAGCCATCTGTCCAAGACTATGTATAATCCTGACATTTTCTCGGCTACAATAAACTCCAGACTTAACGCCTAAAGGCATTTTGGATCCGTCAGTGTACCAGCCCTATCTTCACTTAAGAAACTTATTCTGTTGGACGACCAGTCGTCCCTATCTGCAGCCCTAGAATTGCCCGCATTAAAGGGTTTGGTATTACTTGACTTGGCCTGCCACCCCATTGGTTGTCTATGATTCTGTAGGTTGCCTTCATAGCCTCTTTCTCCAAGACAAGGTGTAGAGGAGGAAGGTTGAGGAGGCTGCTGATGGTGTGGTCATCATATTCATAGCACTATATATTACCATGCTTGCTTGACGTTGGATGCTTGTTAGTTTTGCACAAGTCAGCGTTTGTCTGCCCTTCGTGTACCAAACTATTGCCCCGTATATAATCATGGGTCTAACTACCGTACTACAGTATATTTGTTTGGGGCTAACGCCCCAAGACTTACCGCAGATACGTTTGCAAAATACAAATGCTTATTCCATGTAAGTGTTTTATCGAGGCTCACCGCCAGATGATGGTGACGCTTTGTTGTTAAAATACATTCTGGTTCCTCTGTATGAATGCTGTTTCTTTGAACTTCGGTTTAAATAGATTTTCCTCCTTGGCGATATTTGCTTCTTTCCATTCCATATGATGTTGATTTTCCCAGCAATGTTAATGTATTTTTGATCCAGTTCTTCATGGGTTTCTCCGATGTAGATATCTCCACACTCGCATGGTAACAGGGGCCCAATTCTTGAATCACTCGAGTTTCAGTCGTATGCGCACCACATTTTAGCAAAAAATTGACGAAAAAAGGGGTAAATTTTCTCTATCCACTTATTAACGCGCACACAACATTAAATTCGTACTGAAATTCTGTAATATTAAATTAAAACGACAATTTTACAGTAAAACTCGTAGCATATCGGACCAGTGTTGCCAGGAGGTTGGAAAAAAGTATCATTTGCAATTCGAAAAATTATCAAGTTTAGGGAAAAATTATCATAGTTTTTATTTTTGCATGACATGCGCTTAAAATATATTGTTATTGTTGAGTGAAAAAAAAATCCCTACCGTTTTTGTGCTTTTTATTTAGCAGTAAAGGAGAAAGTGAGAGAGAAGATCATCAGATGACCGACGTCGATTAATTAAGTTTATAGATTGGGAGTTTATGTCAACTATTGTTAATATATAACTGTTCTAATATACAGACCGCTTCAAGCTACTGCGAACATAGGGCGAAAGAAGTCTTATTTGCCAGTGTACGTACATGCAGAGACACCGCACGCCTATCAGTGAAGCAACCAACACTCAGGCTTCCGATCGCCATTCGCTGCCGTTCGCCTTGTATTTAGTACGCCTCTAACCACGGTGCTGTGTGGAGCGTAGTCAATGAAACCGGAATTTGGTCAATAAATACGCAAATTTTTATAACGTAATTTTCTTATTTTTTGTCACTGATAAATAAGAGCGTTTTATTGTCAACTGCTCAGATTTATCAGTGACGACGTGTTACAATGAAAATAATAAGGAGAAACAAAATAAAAGCAAGTTCTCAAAATAAAATAATAAATTCTAAAAACCAAAAAGATTCTCCCAGTCAAAAAAAAAATTAAAGCAAATGTTCGAAAAGTCCTCCTTGCTCGGCTAGACAATATCCGAGCCTACTATAAAAACCCCTTCTAACGTTTCCAAGCATGTTAGGGGCGATAATTTGAAAAGCTTCTTCAAAAACAGATAGAAGTCATTAGGACCAAGATCGGGAGATCGAGCTGGCCATAAAATAGTTCCCCGTGTACTTATAACCCGATTAGGAAATACATTATCAAGATATTCCCTAACAAGGCCAACATTGTGAGCGGAACAACCATCTTGTTGAAACCATGTTTCACCAAATCTTACACCTAACAACTGCCTAGCAGTTGGAATAATGTGCTGCTGCAGTAGATCCAAGTATCTAGGACCATTGAAATTGCAATTGCCGTTAATAAAAAATGGCCCAATTACGTGTTCCCCTACAATACCCCCCCCCAAACATTTAGTTTTTGGGGATACTGTGTTCTTACGTCAAAATACAAATGCAAATTTTCCCTCGACCAATATCGAACGTGTGTTGGGTTATGACGATTTGACCATTTGACCATCTGCACTTTTTCGGCAACTTCGTAGACATCCATTTTTAGTTTTAAAAATGTATTATTTCAATTAAGAACTTACCCATCTGTTTCTCGAGCAAGGCAGAAATAAAACAAAATAATAAAAACAAAATGAATTTCCAAAAGATAACACTGCAGCGTGCTTCGAATCCACCTCGGTCGTACGGCACGGAGAGTAAATTGGACTTGATTCCCCCTATGTTCGCAGTAGCTTGAAGCGGTCTGTATATACACCTACTATTAATTCGAATTTACAAAAATTAAAAAAAAATTGTTTTAACAATAAACAGCATAATTTTTTAAATCTGTGGCTGCCTGACTACAATGTACCTGTTTTAAAACAGGCGTACGACGATGTAACCAGATTACTTATTATTTTTATTATACAGTTCTTTATTGGATACATTATAAGAATAAATGGCGTTTTATGTGAGGATTTGTTAAATTATTAATTAGCATGTTTCACCCAAAATTATTATAGATTCTGATAATTATCATGTTCCTGGCAACACTGTATCGGATGAAGCGTTTTTGTTTCTCACTTCACACCACAGACCTGTTTCATCCTTATTAGGAATCATCAGGGAGTCATAGGATTGCACCTGGCGGTTAAAACTACACAGGCAACATGCACACCTCTCGAATTTAAAACAAAAAGTTTGTAATCCGCAGAGACATAGGTACCTGTGTGCGCCACCTGTCGAATAAGCTGAGAAACAAAAACATCAAAATTAAAAAGTGAAGAAGACCGTAAATACAGAATCCTGTACCTTTCAGCAGGCTATAAAGAAGAAACCTGTAAAAGTATAAGGTCAATGTAACATGACTCTTAAAAAGAGGTAATGTTCGCAGCAGCACCGCCTCCAATTGGAGCTTCATACTATGTGGCCCTAATTTTAAGGCAACAGCAAGCAATCGCTCCGGAGGAGGCTTGTTGTGCAGAACTAAAAAGCCGAAATATTTTTTAAAAAAACGAAGTGAATCTCAATCAGGTACAATCCTATGACTCCCTGATGATTCCTAATAAGGATAAAACAGGACTGTAGGTATCTGGATTTTCCATTAGACATTGGAGGCCTGGTCGTAATGAAGTGAGAAACAAAAACGCTTTGTCTGATATGCTACGAGTGTAACTTTAATTTTTATTTGTTTGACATACAAACAAATAATAATTCGCTCGGATTTGCATCGATTGCTTCGACTCGATGTAAATTCGAGCGAAAACCACATCTAAGCGTCAAAAACCGTTCTATTTTTCCCGCAAAAAATGCAATAATTAAATGTTGGGCCTATTTTAATTAAATATTGTGCATTGTGCATACTAGTTAGAATTTTTGGGCATATTGTGTGATTCTTATACGACTAAAAGTCGAGTGATTCAAGAATTGGGCCCCTGGTAGATGCAGTTCTTGGTGTTGTGGCAATATTGTTTAGTTTTTGTTGATTGACTTCTTATTGTTGTGGTCGTTTTGAAGACAATCCGAAGATGGTATTGTTTGCCTATTCTTCTTATCTTTGGAATGGCCTTTCTTTCAGTATTTACGTATGTCGTCCTTTGTGTTGGTGTGGTCTGAAGAGTTTTGTTGATCGTGTGGTTGGAAAAACAGTTCCTTCGCAGATTTCTTTATTTAAAGCATCTTCTGTATTGCAGATGTAGGTGGCTCGATCTTTAAAAGATTTTGCTATTCCCAGTCTGGTTAAAGTAAAGACAATAGGGGTTCGATATTCTAGTTTACTATCAAGTTCAAAGAATTTTCTAGATTATTTATCCAATATTTCTCGATAGAAAGACATCATACTTTAAAAAAAATAGTATGACAAACCGATGGGTGAGGTAAATAAAAAATAATAATTTTTAAACAGATTTTTAAAGAGAGGAAACTCAGAAACAAGGAAAACGATTGCTTCGGCTCGATGTAAATTCGAGCGAAAACCACATCTAAGCGTCAAAAACCGTTCTATTTTTCCCGCCAAAAATGCAATAATTAAATTTTGGGCCTATTTTAATTAAATATTGTGCATTGTGCATACTAGTTAGAATTTGTGGGCATATTGTGTGATTCTTATACGACTAAAAGTCGAGTGATTCAAGAATTGGGCCCCTGGTAGATGCAGTTCTTGGTGTTGTGGCGATATTGTTTAGTTTTTGTTGATTGACTTCTTATTGTTGTGGTCGTTTTGAAGACAGTCCGAACATGGTATTGTTTGCCTATTCTTCTTATCTTTGGAATGGCCTTTCTTTCAGTATTTACGTATGTCGTCCTTTGTGTTGGTGTGGTCTGAAGAGTTTTGTTGATCGTGTGGTTGGAAAAACAGTTCCTTCGCAGATCGGATCGAATTTTTGACTTTTCTTTATTTAAAGCATCTTCTGTATTGCAGATGTAGGTGGCTCGATCTTTAAAAGATTTTGCTATTCCCAGTCTGGTTAAAGTAAAGACAATAGGGGTTCGATATTCTAGTTTACTATCAAGTTCAAAGAATTTTCTAGATTATTTATCGAATATTTCTCGATAGAAAGACATCATACTTTAAAAAAAATAGTATGACAAACCGATGGATGAGGTAAATAAAAAATAATAATTTTTAAACAGATTTTTAAAGAGAGGAAACTCAGAAACAAGGAAAACGATTGCTTCGACTCGATGTAAATTCGAGCGAAAACCACATCTAAGCGTCAAAAACCGTTCTATTTTTCCCGCCAAAAATGCAATAATTAAATTTTGGGCCTATTTTAATTAAATATTGTGCATTGTGCATATTAGTTAGAATTTGTGGGCATATTGTGTGATTCTTATACGACTAAAAGTCGAGTGATTCAAGAATTGGGTCCCTGGTAGATGCAGTTCTTGGTGTTGTGGCGATATTGTTTAGTTTTTGTTGATTGACTTCTTATTGTTGTGGTCGTTTTGAAGACAGTTCGAACATGGTATTGTTTGCCTATTCTTCTTATCTTTGGAATGGCCTTTCTTTCAGTATTTACGTATGTCGTCCTTTGTGTTGGTGTGGTCTAAAGAGTTTTGTTGATCGTGTGGTTGGAAAAACAGTTCCTTCGCAGATCGGATCGAATTTTTGACTTTTCTTTATTTAAAGCATCTTCTGTATTGCAGATGTAGGTGGCTCGATCTTTAAAAGATTTTGCTATTCCCAGTGTGGTTAAAGTAAAGACAATGGGGGTTCGATATTCTAGTTTACTATCAAGTTCAAAGAATTTTCTAGATTATTTATCGAATGTTTCTTGATAGAAAGACATCATACTTAAAAAAAATAGTATGACAAACCGATGGATGAGTAAATAAAAAATAATAATTTTTAAACAGATTTTTAAAGAGAGGAAACTCAGGAACAAGGAAAACGATTGCTTCGACTCGATGTAAATTCGAGCGAAAACCACATCTAAGCGTCAAAAACCGTTCTATTTTTCCCGCCAAAAATGCAATAATTAAATTTTGGGCCTATTTTAATTAAATATTGTGCATTGTGCATACTAGTTAAAATTTGTGGGCATATTGTGTGATTCTTATACGACTAAAAGTCGAGTGATTCAAGAATTGGGCCCCTGGTAGATGCAGTTCTTGGTGTTGTGGCGATATTGGTTAGGTTTTTTTGATTGACTTCTTATTGTTGTGGTCGTTTTGAAGACAGTCCGAACATGGTATTGTTTGCTTATTGTTCTTATCTTTGGAATGGCCTTTCTTTCAGTATTTACGTATGTCGTCCTTTGTGTTGGTGTGGTCTAAAGAGTTTTGTTGATCGTGTGGTTGGAAAAACAGTTCCTTCGCAGATCGGATCGAATTTTTGACTTTTCTTTATTTAAAGCATCTTCTGTATTGCAGATGTAGGTGGCTCGATCTTTAAAAGATTTTGCTATTCCCAGTGTGGTTAAAGTAAAGACAATGGGGGTTCGATATTCTAGTTTACTATCAAGTTCAAAGAATTTTCTAGATTATTTATCGAATGTTTCTTGATAGAAAGACATCATACTTAAAAAAAATAGTATGACAAACCGATGGATGAGGTAAATAAAAAATAATAATTTTTAAACAGATTTTTAAAGAGAGGAAACTCAGAAACAAGGAAAACGATTGCTTCGACTCGATGTAAATTCGAGCGAAAACCACATCTAAGCGTCAAAAACCGTTCTATTTTTCCCGCCAAAAATGCAATAATTAAATTTTGGGCCTATTTTAATTAAATATTGTGCATTGTGCATATTAGTTAGAATTTGTGGGCATATTGTGTGATTCTTATACGACTAAAAGTCGAGTGATTCAAGAATTGGGTCCCTGGTAGATGCAGTTCTTGGTGTTGTGGCGATATTGTTTAGTTTTTGTTGATTGACTTCTTATTGTTGTGGTCGTTTTGAAGACAGTTCGAACATGGTATTGTTTGCCTATTCTTCTTATCTTTGGAATGGCCTTTCTTTCAGTATTTACGTATGTCGTCCTTTGTGTTGGTGTGGTCTAAAGAGTTTTGTTGATCGTGTGGTTGGAAAAACAGTTCCTTCGCAGATCGGATCGAATTTTTGACTTTTCTTTATTTAAAGCATCTTCTGTATTGCAGATGTAGGTGGCTCGATCTTTAAAAGATTTTGCTATTCCCAGTGTGGTTAAAGTAAAGACAATGGGGGTTCGATATTCTAGTTTACTATCAAGTTCAAAGAATTTTCTAGATTATTTATCGAATGTTTCTTGATAGAAAGACATCATACTTAAAAAAAATAGTATGACAAACCGATGGATGAGTAAATAAAAAATAATAATTTTTAAACAGATTTTTAAAGAGAGGAAACTCAGGAACAAGGAAAACGATTGCTTCGACTCGATGTAAATTCGAGCGAAAACCACATCTAAGCGTCAAAAACCGTTCTATTTTTCCCGCCAAAAATGCAATAATTAAATTTTGGGCCTATTTTAATTAAATATTGTGCATTGTGCATACTAGTTAAAATTTGTGGGCATATTGTGTGATTCTTATACGACTAAAAGTCGAGTGATTCAAGAATTGGGCCCCTGGTAGATGCAGTTCTTGGTGTTGTGGCGATATTGGTTAGGTTTTTTTGATTGACTTCTTATTGTTGTGGTCGTTTTGAAGACAGTCCGAACATGGTATTGTTTGCTTATTGTTCTTATCTTTGGAATGGCCTTTCTTTCAGTATTTACGTATGTTGTCCTTTGTGTTGGTGTGGTCTGAAGAGTTTTGTTGATCGTGTGGTTGGAAAAACAGTTCCTTCGCAGATCGGATCGAATTTTTGACTTTTCTTTATTTAAAGCATCTTCTGTATTGCAGATGTAGGTGGCTCGATCTTTAAAAGATTTTGCTATTCCCAGTGTGGTTAAAGTAAAGACAATGGGGGTTCGATATTCTAGTTTACTATCAAGTTCAAAGAATTTTCTAGATTATTTATCGAATATTTCTCGATAGAAAGACATCATACTTTAAAAAAAATATTATGACAAACCGATGGATGAGGTAAATAAAAAATAATAATTTTTAAACAGATTTTTAAAGAGAGGAAACTCAGAAACAAGGAAAACGATTGCTTCGACTCGATGTAAATTCGAGCGAAAACCACATCTAAGCGTCAAAAACCGTTCTATTTTTCCCGCCAAAAATGCAATAATTAAATTTTGGGCCTATTTTAATTAAATATTGTGCATTGTGCATACTAGTTAGAATTTGTGGGCATATTGTGTGATTCTTATACGACTAAAAGTCGAGTGATTCAAGAATTGGGTCCCTGGTAGATGCAGTTCTTGGTGTTGTGGCGATATTGTTTAGTTTTTGTTGATTGACTTCTTATTGTTGTGGTCGTTTTGAAGACAGTTCGAACATGGTATTGTTTGCCTATTCTTCTTATCTTTGGAATGGCCTTTCTTTCAGTATTTACGTATGTCGTTTTTTGTGTTGGTGTGGTCTAAAGAGTTTTGTTGATCGTGTGGTTGGAAAAACAGTTCCTTCGCAGATCGGATCGAATTTTTGACTTTTCTTTATTTAAAGCATCTTCTGTATTGCAGATGTAGGTGGCTCGATCTTTAAAAGATTTTGCTATTCCCAGTCTGGTTAAAGTAAAGACAATAGGGGTTCGATATTCTAGTTTACTATCAAGTTCAAAGAATTTTCTAGATTATTTATCGAATATTTCTCGATAGAAAGACATCACACTTTAAAAAAAATAGTATGACAAACCGATGGATGAGGTAAATAAAAAATAATAATTTTTAAACAGATTTTTAAAGAGAGGAAACTCAGGAACAAGGAAAACCCGGTTCAAAATGACAGAAATCAGCGTTTCCATCCTAGCGGCAGACAAAGAAGAAACAGCGAAAGGCAGGAAAACACATTGACGCCAAAAGTCTATACGCCATTGCAGTTTGAAAATTCTCTAGGAAAATTACAGGTTTGATATTGGAACATTCCCAGGTTTGGCAGACCATCTCCCCGATTTCGATAATTTTTTGATACATTTATTCCACCCATAAAGGGAATAAAAAATCCCAAATTTATTTTTTTTTGATCATTAGTTTTTTTAAATTAATTTTTGAAAATCAAAACAAACTACCTTTTTGCTTAAACATGTACCTAAAGAAATGAAAATATCTCAATAACTACATAAACTAGGACAGTGGTTTATAGCTCGTTTTAAAGGTATTTTAAATACTTTTCGAATGATGTATCAAATTGAAATTAAAAAAAAAAATGACAAACAGCATATTTTCTGGATATTTCGCCAAACTATTTACAACTTTTCAAAATGGAGACTTGATGGGTTCATCAAAAAAAATTATTTTAAAAATTTTGAAAACAATTTTTTTTTTAAAGTTAGGTTATCTGATACTTTATCAAAATGGGCTTTAAAATACCTATAAAACAAGGTATTACTTGCAGTTCACAAGGTATTACTCTTTTTGTGTACCTGCACATTTGGTTAAAATTAACTGTCTTTACAGGCAATTTTTCAAAATTTCAAAATTTTTAAAATAATTTTTTTTTGATGAACCCACCAAGTCTCCATCTTGAAATTTTGTAAATAGTTTAGCGAAACAACGAGAAACAAAATAATTTTTCATAAAAAATAATAAAAAATGCTGTTTTTCAAAAATGAAAAAGAAGTTTTTTTTTTAATTTTTTTTTTAAACAAAAAGTATATCATGTGATACATTATTCGAAAGGTATTTAAAATACCTTTAAAACGATCTGCAAACCACCGTCCAAGTTTAAGTAGTTATCGAGATATTTTAATTGCTTTAAGTAGATGTTTGAGCAAAATTGGTAGTTTTTGTGATGTTCAATAATTAATTTAAAACAAAACTAATGGCCAAAAAAAAATTCCAAATTTGGAATTTTTTTATCCTTTTTATGGTTAGAATAAATGTAATTATCGAAATCGGGGAGAAGGTCTGCCGAACCTCCCTTTTTTTAGTTGATTTCATATCTTTAAACGTGTGAACTATTAAAGGTTTCTGATTAAATTTTTACTGTGACTTAATTATACGGCTCACATGCAAGCAGAGTTTTTAGAAGAGTTTTGTTCCTTAAAGTTTTTTACCCAAATTGACACAAAGCCAAACTCTGATAACTTGTGACCTATTGCACAAATCGAGATGCGTTTTCTAATTTAGTTTTGTTAAAGTTTTCTTTACATATTTTTCCTTATAGATATGTAAATTTTTCTGTTGCGGTGTGGGTTAATTACGCTTCATCGAAAAATCACAATTATAGGACACTATTTGAACATACTCTTTAGCATTACTGTAAATGCAGGTTTTTTTAGTAAACTTCCTTGTTCACTTAAAGTCCCTTTTGTCCCTTAAAATAAATTTAGTCAGGTTAGGCACAACACGAACAAAAAAGTAGTTGAAAACTTTTATACTCGAATTGACTCTAAGCAAAACACTTTTATAACTTGTAAACTATTGCAGATATGTAATTTTTTTTCTGTTGCAGTGTGGCTCAGTAACGGCCCCTCGAAAAATTATAGACATGGACATCGTCACCCCGGACAAGGATCTGGACAGTCCCACCCCCCAAAAGGACACAAAGAAAACCAGACAGTTGCTTTTAGAATTGGAAGTGTTGTACTCTTTGCTTTTGAAAGCGGAAGACATTAAAAATCCCATGTTTCTGACCAACATGGAGAAGTTGAGGGAACTTAAGCAAAAACAAAGGTAAAAAAGCGGCAAAAAAAAAAAGAAAATGTCTTGTATATGCAATAATCGTTTGCATTTAAACGACGAACCAAAAATGTCCAGGGACAGTATTCTTGAAATCTCACCTAGAGTGTACTCCTCAAAATTTGATTGAAAGTTCTCACCCTCAGCCATTTCAGAGATCTCGGTTGGTCCAGACTAGAAGCACTCTATACATTTGACATTTGTTGTTTTACCAGAGGTGGGCAACTCATATTGCCCTCTCTTTCTAGTTTTTTCATATTTGAATGTAAAAGCGATTTTATGAAATGGACTGATGCTTTGTTTTCTCTTTTTATAATTTCCCCAGACAGTTTTTAAATGATTGGTTAGTAAAATATGACAAAAAAAACAGTAAGGTTCACAGGAGATTTAAAAATGTTGATAGTAGGTAAGATAGAAAAAATATGGATTTATCTTTTTATTTCTCTTTTTCTTAAAATAATAAAAGTATATAATATTACTTAAATTTACCTAATCTTACTTACTTCGCAAATTCGACTATTTTTATTAATTTTCCAGTTTGGCAAATGCATGATCTCTTTCCATTTTTCTTGCGTTTGTTAATCAAAAATGTGACAATGACAAAATTATTTATTTCCAGTGGTTGCCAAATCGAGTTGCTTACCTTTGGTAAAAAAATAACTGTCAAAAATTGTATACAAGGCCTCTAGTCCAGATCTGGGGTCTGATTTTCGAATCCATACCAAAAAAAAAAAAATATCCGCATACGAGTACTTAATAATCGACAATTCTTATGACAGTCTCTTTCTATACCGTGTGAAATGAAAAGCGAAAGATAAGCCGGTATGTGTGGACCGCGTTCGAATTCGACTGGTTTAACGCAATATTGCACGAGTGGGTGGAGGGTATTCGTGTTGTTTCTCATGAAAAACCGGTTATTCTTGCACGTACTACCCATGACTCAGCATATCGGCATGTCTTTTGCCTCCTTTTCTATACGGTATAGGAATAGACGGAAGTAGCCGCATGCGAATAGTTTCGTATGGTTTCGCAAATAGGACCCCAGGTGAGATATGAATACTCCCTTCTCACTTTTTCAAGAATAATGGCCTCTGGAGAACTTCTCTCTATCTCTCACAGTTTTTGAGTAGTAAAGTAAGTAAAGTAAAGTTTGTTTTTTGGGCATTGTCCTAAAAACTGTTTGTTATAGACTTAAAAAGATTAAAAAGAGACAAGATACCTGACACTTACGGAGACTTTGGTTATATTACCAACTAGCTAAAAATTATGTTATTGTTATTGTGTTTGTTAATTTTTCTGATCATTAGTAGAAACTTATACTGACTTCTTCAGTACACAATAAAGTCAATAATGCTTTAAAAAGATTTAAATATCAATTCGAAGGGCGAGCGCAGATGGCAACGGCGGTAGTATAAATCAACCTTAATATTCTAATAAGAGGTAGGAATTCAATATTCTTACAAACCTGAACACATGGGAATTAACTTTTATTCTTGTTTGCAAGTTGGTTTAAGGACTTTACGTATTAATTTTATTTTATAGTCTTTATAAAAAAAAACCTTATAAAAACGTTCGAAAATATCTCATTTGACGCATTGGGAATTAACTACTTCATAAAAAAAAAACGTGTTTGTTGATATTTTAATCTAAGGATCTACTAATTTAAGTATATTTTATAAACTTTTTTTTTATTTTCTGTGTACCTACAGGCATGTACCGCCACTGACCGATTTCACTTGCTCTCCCTTTGTTTTCAAAACATTGGACGATTTCTTCCAAAATATCACTTTAAATGCACTGAAATATTTTCCTACTGGTAAAAAAAACACACTATAAACGTTTTTTGACAAAATGTGGTTTTAAAACGACTTATAAACTGCCGACTTTCCCCACCCACAAGCCAATCACGACCTAAAGTGTTTGAGACAGAATTCTCTGGCCCTATCGTTCTAACGTCGTTTAAAAGGATAGAAAAATAATCGATATTTCTCACCTTTGTTTTGTTGTGATTTTATTTGTAAATAAACAGTGGTTATTATTTGCCAAGGAGTTTTCGTTGGACCAGATATCTTGTCTCTTTTTAATCTAAGGATATAGAATTGAGCTCTAAATGCAGAAGCTCTTGGTTTTAAATAAGGGTCAAAAAGTTTTTAGGGAAAATGTTCTCAATTTCTCACAGTTTCTGAGATATGAGTAAAGTTTGTTTTTAGCCCTATCTTCAAAACTGTTTGATGTAGAATAGATTTTCCAAAGCAAACGTTGTTGGTTAAAAAGGAAAAAAAAAATTGTTTAAAGGAATTTCTCTCTATCTCTTAGAGTTTTATGAAAAAATTTTTTTAAACGTTTCTCGAAAACAATTAGAGATAAAAAAAGATTATAAAGCAAAAGTTGTTGGTTGTTGGAATCTTCTTACTTTTTTTTTATACTGGGAGCATTATAGGATCAATGCCCAGTTTTAGCCAAAGATTTTGCATAGTAAGACAAAATATTCATGCACCTAGCCGGGATTCGAACCCGAGATCTTCCGTGCGGCAGGCCGATACGCTACCTACTGCGATACGGAGACCGGCATTACTAAAATATTATTTTTTTAGAGCTGTATCTCGATAGATAGAAGCTGTAAAAAGCTGTAAAAGCAAAATTGTTGGTTTGCAATGCTATCTATCTATTAATTACATTTTGAATTTTCTACTGAATAAATTGTAAATTTTTTTCTTACACAGGTTGAGAGAGCTGGAACAAGCCACCAGCGCCGAACAAAAATACGAAATCTTAAAAATGCTTAAAGCCGATAGCGAAATAGTCGTAGAGAACCAGGCCGAATATCTAGCCAGGATAGTGCAGGGTTTGCTGCAGGAAGAGAAATTTTCTAGCTTTATGAATATTAGAAAAGGAAAGGTAAGAATTTTATTTTAGGAATGAAAGCCATTATTTATCTCTCAAATTCAAAACTTTTTATGCCTCATTTTAGGGATAAAAGTGTCACACACAAGGATAAAAGGTAAAAAAGTGGATTAAAAACTTTAAAAAAAATGACTAACTTTTGATTTCTATAGAAAATGCCAGGCAACACGTTCTATCATAATTCTTAGGTTTTCTTCTTTCAGTCCAGTCTTTAAAAATGGTTTAACAGTTTTTGATACCGTTTTGCCTTGATTTTTCCGAAAAGTTCTTTTTTGGCCTTTCAAAGGCTTTCTGTATGCACTTTTGCTATAAATTTTTAAAATTCGGTTTCGGTTAAAAAACGGTTTCAGAGTTCCCTTTATAAATTACAACCATCCATGCCTTCAGGCGTGGGATCCGAAGCTTATTGCAGCCGGGAAAATATCAGGATTATAGATAGTCTTGGTCGAATGGCTACAATTTTCCAGGCGGAACTCTTCGCATGTTGGATGATAGATCATAACTGGCGCAACAGATCAATAAATACTCTCCGACAGTCAAGCGGCCCTTAAGGCTCTTGAATCCTATATGTGCTCATCGAGAACCGTTAGGAGCTGCCATAGCCTGAACATCCTAGGGCGAATAAACACTGGTCGCTAGTATGGATTCCGGGACATTCTGGGCATCGGGGAAATGAGACTGCTGACCAGCTGGCGCGTGAAGCGGCCTCTGCCGTCTTTATTGGCCCCGAACCAGCCCTTGGAATATCATACAACACAATCAACATTGCTCTCTTAGGCTGGATGGAAAACAAATTCCACCAATACTGGAGAGAATTGTCGGGACTGGCACATTCCAAAGAGTTCATTACAGAACCCTGAAGGAAGAGGGCCGGGAAACTCATTGAGCTCACCAGGCAGGACATTCGGACAATGGTTGATCTATCAACCGGACTCTACAGGCTGAAAGTACCATTACACAGAATGGGTCTAAGTGAGGACACCGAATGTAGGCTCTGTATGGAGTATGATGATACGGCCGGACATGTGCTGTGTGTGTGTCCGGCCATTGCACGTCAGCGTCAACGTATCTTCGGTAAAAAGATCGACGGACTGGATCTGAATGATGCTTCACCAAATCAAGTTGTGCGCCTCTTTAAGGGGCTGAATATTCTGTGGCAACAAAAAATGTTAAAAGTGAGCCACCACCACCATAGACCCAATTTGGCACACTCACAAACGAATCAATCACTCCATGTTGCCACCAGACATATTGGTTTTAGTAGAGTACCTGAACGTCACGTTTTCTTAACTATTTTTTTTTTCTATTTCAGATGCTACTCCTCAGGCTACTCCCCCACCTGAGCATGGAACAGTTCGGCTCGTTCATTCTCGAACTGTGGAACAAGCTTTTGCTCAGTTTGCCGATAACGGGGCGCAGGGACTCGGCCGGGGAGAATATTTTTCCCAAGTTTTATCCTCTTTTTAAAAGGTGAGAAAAACAAACAGAAGTAACCTTTCATTGTCCTTATTTTTTACTTTTTCACAACGTTTCGAATGCTTAAGTATCCGCAATCGTCATCAGGTGAATTTTTGCAGTTGAAATCTGTTACTTCCGAAAAGTATGGGTTTCCAAATATCCTTGATGGTGACTGTATGAATGCTGTTTCTTTGAACTTCCTTTTGAATAGATTTTCCTCCTTGACAACGATCTTTGCCTCTTTCCATTTCATGTGATGATGAAATGCTGTCTGCAGAATTTTTAATTCTGGAAAAAGGAGAAATATTTTCGACAGGAAGAGGTCTACCCATCTAACCAAAACAAGCCAAAAGGGACGTGAGTGAAGACAACAATAGGCCCACAGATAAAAGATGGTCGGTTTAGTTCATGCCGGTCGAAGGAGAATTTCAAGGGAATGAATGAATGAATGGAGAAAAACCTGCCTTCAGAGCGCCTGTCTAAGTCACTTTTCAGGGCCGTTATGACTTGACATGATGATCCTAGTCTAGCCAATCTATCGCCCTCTTCATTTCCCGGTGCACCTTCATGTCCCGAGACCCAGAAAAGATTGACTTTGTAGTGCCTTGCCATAGTTGTCAAGACACGTTTGCACTATAGAGCAAATGTAATGTAATGTAAAAGCAAATGTAAATATACCTCAGCCTGAAAAACAGTCGCGTACCTTCCTAGGGAGAAGTGGAATTTCGCCCCCGTGGTTTTACAGTACACTTCCGCCCCCGACTTGTCACTCATTTTTGAGCGGGGGGCAAGGAACACACATCCATTCCTTCCAGACTTTCGTGTCAGGCGTGTAAAACCTGATTGGAAGCTTCAAAGTGGTTTGCATCGGTAGTCTGTCCTTGTTCATGCGTAGCACTGAACAGATCTCCCTTACCCTTCTATAGAGTGCTGCGTGCCTCTTGGGATCAGAATTGATCCTGAGGTCACACTGACTTTGAAGTCTGTACATAGTCCTCAAAGCCACATGTTCTAGGAATAGGTGCAAAGGAGGCAGCCCTGCGAGCCTTTCAATAGCCCTGGTAGGTGACGTCCTCATGGCGCATGTTATGCCCGAACACGCTAACCGCTGGACTAATTGTGCTTTTGTTGTCTTTGTTTTTGTACCTGACCACCACACTATAGCCTCTTATGTCACGATTGGTCTCAGAATTTCAAGGCAAGCTGCCATCAAAATGGCGGCACTGGTGGTGATTGTTAAAATTTGGGTGTCTTTGAAAATCGCAGCGAAAAATTGTTCAAAATAAAATCTTATGTTACCCATTTTTATGTTTTACTAATTTTTTTAGATATGTACAAAACGCTATAATGACAGAAATTACAGAGCTGGTTTCGGGCTTAATCGAGGTGGTTCGGCCGAGTGTCGGTTCTAGAAGCACGCCCTTAAGTCACGTGGGGAAAGCGCCCTTATATTTTGTGGTTTTAAATAAGGTACCTACACTTTTTGTGATTATTTTAAGGTAAAATCTAAAAAGTTTGTTGTTGGTTAACTAGATGTTTACAAACCTACTTTTTGTGTCTTTGTAAAGATTAGTTACAATAAGCAGATTTTGAAAAATCAGACCTTCCTGTTGTTTTTTGTTTGCCTGATGGAACTAATCTACATCTGCACACCAAATTTTATCATAATCGGATGAACAGTTTAGAAGTTACCCCTGATTATATTTGTCGTCCTGGTTGCGATACTTCAGAAACGACAGAAAACAGAAAATCTTACCCGTCACAATTGTGGAAAGGGGCGATTTTTGCTTATCGCCTCATTTAAAATAAAAACACAGCGTCCATAATATTTATCCTAAAGTTGTAAGAGAAACTGCGTAATTTTTTTACGTCAGTTTAGTTACAGAAAGGAGAACCATTTTTACTGACTAATTTTGGATCGCTGATTAAGGCAATGATAACAGTTTGGCTCGATTAGCTCGTAATTTCACGTTATGCGTGGCTGCCATTTTTACTATATTCTTAAAGGTCGGCTTGAGTTTCTATCAAAATAAGAGTTTTGGCAATGGTTAATTAATGGTAGTGGGGCGGGGGAGCCTTAAGCACTTTGTCATTGGCTATTGTTTTGTCCGAGCAGGTAAGACCGCCTCGTCTATGTCGCGACAATGGCGCGGATTTGCTCGAACCTTCTAGACTATGAGGCGCGTAAATATATAAGGCGCCGCGCCAGCAGTGTCAAAGTCAGTTTCGCTTTAATACATAACATAAGTGATCAGTTAAGAGTATTTTACGTGTGTTTCATTGTTTTTGATTTCTTAATTCGTGCTGTTGTCTTCTTAGTAGATACTCTAGCTCTACATTGTGTGCCGTTTTTCCGCTTTTGCAACATGTCAGGTTCTTCTCGTAGAGTTTGTAAAAATTAACCGGACCGATTTTGTTACATTTGTGGAGTAGTCAGAGATTAGACCGATGAATGATGTTGTCAAGAAAGCATACTATTTTTATTTCAACTGCAAAATCGGTGTTCAAGATAAAAGCTGGGCTCCTCATGTATGCTGCCTAATGTGTTATGCGACCCTTACGGCATGGCTGCAAGGCAGTAAAAAAAGCATGCTCCGGAATCATTATGAAGACTGTTATTTTTGTTTGACAAATACAATAGGAGCTAATAAGAAGAAACAACGTGCCATTCAGTATCCAAACTTGCCATCCACAATAAGACCAGTGCCGCATGGAGAATCTTTACCGATACCTACTCCGCCAAAAAACTGGGAAACAATAGATATTACAGAAAGATCGACTGACAAAAGATTGCCAACAAAAACTTATGAGGATACAACATCAACATCCTCGGATGAAGATACGATAGACAGTACCTTCCTTTTAAAGGATGGACCTCACAAAATGAATTAAATGATTTAGTTAGAGACTTGCAACTTTCAAAAGAGAAAGCTCAACTTTTAGGTGCCAGACTGAAACAGAGGAATTTGCTGGCTCCGGGAACTACTTACACTCAATACAGAAAAAAAGAATGAACCTTTTTCAGAATATTACAAAATGGAAGGTTCACTTTGCGTATGCACAGACATAAATGGACTGATGACCGAGTTACAAATTCAACAGATTCATCAAAGTACAGTCTCAAAGCAGTTTTACTGCATAATGGGAACATAAGGCCGTCTATTCCTGTGGCACACTCTATTTCGATGAAAGAAACGTATGAAGATCTCGCCCTAATTCTAAATCATATCAACTACAAAGAACATAGCTGACAAATTTGTGGAAATCTGAAAGTTATTGCAATATTACTTGGTATGCAAGGTGGATTTACAAAATACTGTTGTTTTTTGTGTCTTTGGTACTCAAGACCTACAACTAAACATTACTTACAAAAAGAGTGGCGCCCTAGAGAGTCATTTAGCCTCTGGTAAATCCAGCCAAGATCCTGCTGCCCCCTCTTCATATTAAATTGGGCCTCATGAAGAATTTTGTCAAAGCTATGAACAAAGAGGGCGCAGGATTTAGTTACCTTAAACAGTTCTTTCCAAAATTAAGTGATGCTAAATTAAAGGAAGGAATTTTTATAGGACCTGATATTCGTAAATTGATGCGTGATGAATAGTTTGAACAGACTTTAAATGAAAAGGAGTTAGATGCATGGAGTGCCTTTGGCAATGTTACGAAAGGTTTTTTGGGCAAAAATAAAGACGAAAATTACAAAGGACTGGTGCAGCAACTTCTGGTCTCATATAAAGCTTTGGGATGTCGCATGTCCTTGAAAATTCACTTTCTTCACTCACATCTCGACTTCTTTCCGGAAAATCTTGGAGATGTTAGCGATAAAATGGGAGAGCGGTTTCATAAGGATATAAGAAGGATGGAAACTCGATATCAAGGACGTTGGGACTACTGCTGGTCAGTGAAAAGAGAATATCCGTCGTTTCATAAAAGAAAGAAGTAAACCTGATGGTCTTTTTTGCATTTTTATTGAAGTACATATTGCACACATTCTGTGTATGTAATACTATTATACTGACTTAATAAATAGTTTTTAATTGATTTTATTTAACAAATAATAATCGTCAATAAATGTATTCTAGTTCTACTGGTGTATTTATCAAATTAATTCCGTATTCATTCTCACTTACGTCATTTATTTGGCTGGTAAACATGATAATAGTTTATGCGCCCAGTAAATAATGGTAAAATTGGCAACTATGCATTACACAAAAATACGAGCTAATGGAGGAAAACATATTCGCACTCAGCAACCCTAAATTAGTTAGAAACAGTGGATTTTCTTTCTGTAACTTTTCAAAAGTGCAAAAACGTCGGCCTGTGTATTTTTTAAATTTACGCGTACCAATAAACGTCAAAAAGTGTTGAAAATTCTCACTATTTAAAAGCAAAGATAGAATTTGGGTGACTTCTGAACAGTGACATCTACGGTTTTGTATGTTAAAAGTTTTAAATGTTGGTTTACACATAAAAATAAGCTTAAGGGGGAATTTGAATAAAAAATGCGCTTTTTCCCATTAGTTAATCTAAAAAACTGTTAATCGAATTTGTAACAAATTGGTAATTTTTTTGCGTAATTTTAGGTTTTTACATAATTTTATGTATCCTAAAAATGTTTAATTCACGGTAAAAATTATTGATTATTTAAAGAAAAGTAAATAAAAACAAGATATATATATATATATATTTAAAAAACCACGCGAATGGTCTGTAGGGGATACCAGAAGCCTCCGCTGTGCAAAATTTTGTTAATTTTGGATGTACGAACGAACTGTTTTTAGGATTCGAATTCACTCTTAATAACAGATTTTTAAATTAAAAAAAGGCGTTTTTACAAAAAATGTCTACAAAAATTAAAATTGATTTGAATTTTTTATTTACTGGAACAGTATTAAGAAACTAAATTTTAAGGAATAATAGCAAATAAGTCCTGAAAAAAAAAACCAGCAACTTGTGTTTAAAAATCGTAAAAATTTTTGTTAGGTCTAGATTTTCGGACGCTTTTTGAAGAATCGCGATCCATATTTCAAATTCATTGACATCTGTGGGTAAAAAGTCTATTATATCTGGAACTACTTACCCTATTTTTATCGAACATAGCTAAGACACTTCCTAAAGGATAGGTTCCAAAAAGAAAAAAACCGTATCGAAATCGGCTCACTGGTTCGAGAGCTACTTAAGGAAGAAAATTTAGATAAAAACTTTTGAGATATTTTTTTTAACTTTAGTTTGGTGTGTCAGCCCTTGTACTGCTTTTTATCAGAGCGGAACTGTTGTTTTCTTCACAAGCCGTCACGGACAAACAGCAAGGAGTTTGGCTGAATTTCCTAAATTGCTGGGCCCAACAGACGGAAATTACTAGCAAGGTAAGAGATGATTCTTTCGCATTTGAAATGTGTAAATCTAGAATAATTTGTAAACGGTATCAACAATTTAAAAGCCAGGGCCTTACATGAAAAAAGTTTTTTTTCAAATACTGCTGCCAATTTAAAAAAAATGTTCGCATTCGAATGTGACTTTGCCCAACTTGTTTGTCTCAACTTGTCTCAAAAAATAAGCGTCGCGAATGGCCAAAAATAGCACAGATGATTTAGATGACAAGAGAGTTGGCCAGGGACGCCCACGGTTTAAGTTAAATCATGAAATCATTAACTATAGAAACTGCAAGTTGTTTATCAGAAAATTTAAACAACCCACAATAAAAAACAAAGCTTGTCCGCATCTTATTTATCGGCTATGTACCACCATCTAGCGGCATTATATTACACAGGTTTTCCTGTCCAGCTGTTGTCGGCTGTATACTGTTCGCCATCTAGTGGGAATATGTTACACTATTTTACGTTTGTACGATTTTTCCCATATAACCAGGTTTTGCCCTTGTAACATTTTAGGCCCATTCGTTTGTGATTTATTTCGATTTTGTGACAGTACAGTATTTACTGTTTTTACGTAGAACTGTTATGAATCTGTACTTTATTATAATTTTCAATTTTTGTAATGCACTTTTTGATAAATTATGCGCACCCTTGCAATATTGCAACCGAGGTCTAAAGGACCCCACTCACTTAGCATTGCAAGTGACTTTCTGTTGGAATGGGCTGGGCGTTTGATATGTTATAATAGATCTGTTCTCCCTGATCAAAGTTTACCGGCTTCAGAGATATAAGTGTTGAAAGTTGGAGGTTTCAGATTTTAGGGATTTTTCACTAAAATCAGTTTTTTGCCTATTTTGTTGTATTCGAGTAGGTAACTTGCTACTTCCAGTACACCAGCTTTTAGGTCGAGAACTAAGCTATTGAATGCAGTTGAAAAAATTGACATATTTCATTTACGTCACTCTCAGTGGCGGCACAAACTTGAAACACGTAAAAAAACTTTTTTTTCAAAATGCAATTTTTTGTAAAATCGATGATTAAAAAAGAACAAACGGTGAAATATTTTTTATTTTTTGATATGTTATAGAAAAATCTTTAGAGAAACAAAAAAGATAAGCTACATATGTATAAGCTCATTTCTATTTCTACTATGTATATGTGTATGTCATGCTAGAGATCAAAAGGCTCAGCCGATTTTGACAAAAGTGGTACCGCTGAAGTACTCTGAGTCTTAGAGGTACTAGATGCCATATATTGTTCAAGAAGAAAATCAATATGGCCGATGCGAAAATCTGAAACCTCCAACTTTCAACACCTATATCTCTGAAACCGTGGGTCGAATCAAAAAGAGGTCCATTTAAACGTTGATCAGGGACATTTTAATTTCTTTGGACTTTATTTTTTTTTATTTGCTTTTGCAGGTAGCCATCCCTATTGAGGCCATACCGACGCAAATTTTCAGCAAGCATACAAATAGGTTTCCAAATTTGTCGCTCGACAAAAAATGTTTACTAGAAAAATATTTTACAGAGGTGCAAAACATTAACTAACACTTAGTATGGTAAGGCTCTTTATATTTGCTATTTATAACTTTATATATTTTTTTTAAAATTAGGCTTTTGATAGGGTTTTTATGCGAAAAAAAAAGGCAAATATTTTTACTAAAAACGCCTTTTTTATCGTTTTCCCTGACATTAATAATAAAATTATGGCAAAAAATCGTTTTAAAAGCATTATTAGGTGTTTTTGGCAAATAAGCAAACGAAACGAATTCTCTATTTCTAGCCCCCAAAAAAACAATATATTAATGTGCGTTTGGTTATTTGCAGAACTCCCTATTATTTTTATGTTTAACAAAACCAATGTATATTGCGACGCGCGCGTATTTTTGTTAAAAAATTATATTTTTATTATGAAAGTTGAAAAGGATAACTTTTAAGTTTTAAGGTTTTTATTTAAAGTAACAATGTTAAAAATTGCATCTTTTTCGCCCTGTATAAATGCCGAAAGTAGACCGGTTTATGGTATGGGATACATCATAAATCAATACCTACCAATCCTCTAGTTTTGCTGTGAACGTGGCGGCGAAGGACGTTCCTAAAATTAGCAGTACAAAGTCAGCAGTGCAAAGATTTTATGATTGGAAAAATTAGTGCTAATAAAGTGCTAATTAAATGCCAAGTCAAGTTTCCCAGATATAACCTGCACTGCTAGCTACCCGTTAAAGATAGCAGTACACCATGCTAGAATGGTCCAGAAAAGTAGTAGAGTGGTCTAAATGATTCATAAAATTAAATGCTAATTAAATACTGTCGTTTCAATTAAAAAAAATTGTATTTTTTACTTTTTTCTGCAAATTTTTTAAAATTAACGTGGTGCACTGCTAACTTTAGGTCGTACACATATTTGGATTCTCGTGAAAGAAGACGTTGGTGATGTTTTTGATATTGGAATAAGTTAGTGCTATTTAGGTGCTAATTAAATGCCAAGTAACCAAATTTTGTACTCTTATAGTTTCCGAGATATGCAGTGCAAGTTAATTTTAAAAAATTTGCAGAAAAAATTAAAAAATTATAATTTTTTTATTGAAATGGCAGCATTTAATTTTCTGGATGATTCAGACCACCCTACCACTTTCCGAGACCATTCTAGCATGGTGCACTGCTAGCTACCCGTTAAAGATAGCAGTGCACCATGGTCACATCTCGGAAACTACAAGAGCACAAAATTTTGTGACTTTGCATTTAATTAACACTAATTTTTTCAATCATAAAACCTTTGCACTGCTGACTTTGTATTTTTAACTTCAGGGACATTGGCGAAGGTGAATAAAAGTGAAAGAAATGGCAGAAGTTGATAGTCCTGAGAGGGTATTGACTCAATCCACAATATTTAAATGTCAGTGACAAGTTTAAAAATTTGACTTACCGTTCATTCAATTCAATTCAATCGGGCCAGATTTGTTATTTTAATTTTTTATTACGAAAATAACCATAAGCCGATTTAATTCGTATTGTAAAATATTATGTTCTTTTAATGATTTTAAATTTTAAAATGTTTCGCGGAAATTGTTAGAGGCAATTTTGGTAATCTTAGACAGGAGGTAACATATAGCAGCAAGTTTTTTTTTTAACTTTTGGTTCTAGGAAGTGTACCACTTTTTAATACATTTAACACCTTTTCTGTTAAGTTTGAGATTTATTAGTATTGTAACACCTTATATTTTTTGTAATTTTGAACATCTTTATTAAAAGAGGTTTCTAACATTACCACACACAACATAAACCAAGAGTTACATATTTTAAAATACCAGAAACAAAACTATGTGTCTCAAATTTGACAGAATAGGTATATAAAATAGTAATAATTATAATAATTGAGCTTGCAGTGTCTTGCTGTAACTGCTTACGTTTGGTAAGGTCGCCAAAATTTGTCTAAGAGTGTGGATAAAATTGACTTTGTACAAAATGTGATTGATTATTTTGTAATCTTTAGACTGTTCTCAGATTGACTAATGTATTTTTTTATCTAGTTAGTCCTTTTGATAGTTTTTATTTTTTTAAATTTTGTGTTGCTTTCGACATTCTGAAATTTCTTCGGACAACAAATTATTATATGTTTTCTATGGTGTTGTCCGGTAGAACCATGTACTTATCAGAAAAATGCTGTTTGACTGTGGCAATGACATTTTTCCTGCAAAAATGCGAATTCTAAAAATTACCCTCATTGACTCCGCCACTGAAGTGTTTTTGTTTTATCTGACGGAACTCGAATATTAATTAGTATCTAATTTACATCTACACACCAAAAAGCCCTGCTCCAAAGCAATGGAGAATTATCTAGATGTTGCGAAAATATACAGAGTGTTCCATTAAAAAAAAAAGA
The DNA here is from genome assembly GCA_963921995.1 of Oxystoma pomonae. NCBI lineage: Eukaryota > Metazoa > Arthropoda > Insecta > Coleoptera > Brentidae > Oxystoma > Oxystoma pomonae. Next base: position 67,354,828 of record OY998171.1, read on the forward strand.
CCTTATGGCAATCCTGCGTGTAAGGTGTGATTTAAAAAAAAAATTGAAACTGTAATAGAAGTCTAGTCCCTAGTTTGATTTATGTTTTCGTGAAAAATAACCAAAAAGTTTTCCTACGTGGAGCTTTCTAAACGGTAACCCTCCTGTACACATGAAGCACAGTGGCGTACGAAAGAAAAATATTCTAAGACATTTTTAACAAAAAAGACGTATTTCACAAGAAATCGAAATAAAGCAAAACAAACGGTGATTTGTTCTTTATTTTTTTGGTACAATTAAAAAATAATATAATAGGTATCACAATATATTCTCGCATCTTACCAGTCCACTATAGTTTTTGGCTGAGACAGGGTAAAATTAAAAAACTTTTTAGAAAAATAAACTAAAAAAAACAAAGTTCTACTATGTCTCAGTCAAAAACTATTGTGGACTGTTAAGATCTGAGAGCATATTCTGATACTTATATGCTATTTCTTAATTGTGGCAAAAAGTAAAGAAAAAAATTACCTCTTGTTTGCTTTAATTCCGTTTCTTGTAAAATATTTTTTTTTTTCGGTAAAAGTTCCTTAAAACAGTTCATTTATCTAAATGGCTCAAGGGGCGCGCATAATTTATCAAAAAGTGCCTTACAAAAAACGAAAATTATAATAAAGTACCGGTTCATAACAGTACTACTATCATAAAATCGAAATAGATCATAACAGACTAGCCTAAAACGTTACAAGAGCAAAACCGTACAAACGTAAAATAGTGTAACATATTCCCGCTAGATAATGACACAGTATACAGCCGACAACAGCTGGACAGGAAAACCTGTGTACTATATTGCCGCTAGATGATAGTACAAAGCCTACAAATAAGATGCGGACAAGCTTTTCGTAACTGCTTTTGCCGCGCTTGTTTTTTATTGTACAGAATGGATTGGATTGGATCTCTCCAAGGGAGGACTGTGAATACCCTTAGACAGATACTACCTAATTTCAATTGGCCGACTGTAGGCGCGGCCAGCGCCCTCTGTACTTAAATTAAAGAAGGCGCTGTCAGGCTAACAAATCAAACGGTGTCCGTCACACCACATCGCCATATAGCGGCAATATGTTTGTACGATTTTGCCCTTATAACGTTTTAGTATTGTAAGGATTTAGGCAAAACCAATTTCAGTTTTGCCGCTACATAGTTCTGTCATTTTAAAACTTTTGCCCAGTACTAATTGGTTATTGTAGATTTTGGGAAGGTACGTTTTTTGTTTTGCTAAATTATAGGCAATCGCCTTAAGTATACCCTAATCTAAGGTTTGATAAATAAAAGTGGCATCTCTTGTCAAAATAGTAAAGATAATCACTTTTCGCCAATAATATTTTTGATCGCAACATGTAGATCTAGAACATTATAATCACTTTCTTGCTTTGGGGCAGGATTCTTTCATCATAATGTTTGTCGGTTATGTTTGTCGTCATATTTCAAATTTATTGATATATGTGTGTAGAAAGCGTATTATCTCTGGAACTACTGGACTATTTTTGTCAAACAAGAACTCTCCCTGAAGGAATAGCTCCAAACAGAAAAAAAACCGCATCGAAATCAGTTCGAGAGAGACATTCAGACATGGCATTCGCGCGGGGGTTAAAAAAACCCAAGAGCAGCACATTGTTTTTCTGATAAGTTTATGGTTAAAACCAAAGTATACTAGCTTGGGGCGCAACTGCCGTGGTTTTCGAGTCCGACCTCTAGATGGCGCTAAAACTTGAAATAATAGAGACTTAATGAACCACAAGGGTATACAATAATAAATTTTGAAAAATAATCTACCGCGCATGTCTGACGCAGTATGCTCGCGCCCAGTTTTTGGTTCTGCATTTTTTCCAGGCTAACTTGATTGGGAGAGTTATTAATTATTATAGCTACGACTTTTTCGGAAAATGCAAATGCAGGACCGTTATAGTATCTCATAGTTGCATATGGGAGTATACCTTATTTATTCAATAATATTTTCTATATTTTTGCTTTTCACTTGCAAGGTGGATTTCAAATTGCTTTATTGCGCCATCTAAATGTGGTACCCGAAAATCATATTGGTTGCGTTTAGTGAAATAATAATATTGCTACTTTTTCTATATATTATGTTTGATTTCGAGATATCAAAATATGTTAGAACGATATCTACTATTACAGCTGACTAGCCGTTTTTCAATTTTTATTATATTTGTAGTTATGTAGTTTATTGTCAATAAATAACGAGAATTGATAATGAATAAAAAGTAATTTAGCAAGAGCGTTTGATGGGCACAGCCATTAAATCTTGTTTTTAAGAATTTTGCCCCTTTTTTGTTTGCTCGACCGCCTTTTACTGTCCAAATTTTGTGTTTTATTTTATAATTGGGTGTAAATTAGCACTTGATACGTCTTTTAATGAAGTAGGCTTTTGGTTAGGCTTTTAGTGTAGTAGGGTTTTGGTTTAGCTTTTTATAAAGGAGGTGGGTATTCTCGAACGCACTCCTCGCAACTTGTCTCTCTCAGCGCCACCTAGGAGAGAAATAAATTCGTCTAAAAATTTTTAGAGAAAAATGTTTCCGATAGGTAGCGCTGGCCGTTTATTTTTGCTAGGGTCACTGCATCCCAAGAATGGCGCCATCAGTACAGTTTTCGTAGTGCGGCGACCATAACTTTTTTAATTTAAATGTTTTTCAGGGTATTTTTCTCGAGTTTTTCGAACTGATCGCATAAAATACCTCCATATTTTCACCCTCCGAAATAGTTGATCGATTTTAGTATGATCTCTTCATTTACCCGCGCAGTGAAAATCTCGATATTTTCACATTCTTTACAAAAACGACTTCCTTAACTCTTTGAACGCAATTAATTACACTGAATACTAGAAAAAATTTATATATATTCCAAATTCATTCATTCAGTGCATTTTTTTTTATTTTGACAGCATATCCCCAACACAAATCGTACACGTCGCATAAAATCAACAATAATTTTCCTAAACTTTAATGAACATAGACGAAACAAATTAATTCATTCTATCTAAAATTTAAACTCGACAGAAAACATAACTCGTTAAAACTGAGACAAAATAACATTTATCTTACACATTCTTACTTATAAAATTATATTTTAAGTCTAAAGATGTACAAACTTCAAACTAGACAAAAAAAACAATCAATCTTAAATTTACTAAAACCTGAAAAAGCTTTTAGTTTAATGAACATAGATTGGAGACAAAGTAAGTTCTTATTCATTCTACACTTTCTTGAATTTTCTTACTTACAAAATCTAAATTCAGAAAAAATAAACTTTAATCCTTAAACCGAAAAAAAGCATTTAATGTTATGCGCAGTACTTTTCCGCTATTAAGAAACAGGCAAATCAGAATGACACAACCAGTAAAACCGTTATCACCCCCGGTTTTACCAGCGGCGACCAAGAGGCAGTTACGAGGAGTGCACTAGGCGGGTACCTGACGGCGGTGCCCCCACGTCACTGGTTCAGATATCGCAGTGAAATCTATTTGCACCAGTAAAGGATCTGGGTTTAGAATTGTCACTACGTGCCACCTCAGTAGACAACCCTTCCGAGAAGGCCTACAATTGTGCAGAGTGACCAAACCGCCACGATCGTCTCTCACCCCGGGACTTCTTGGAGTCTTCCGGTTCTCAATCTTTTTTTAACCAAATAAGAACTAAAAAACCTACTACATACCTACTCTATACAATTTAAGAAAATGTTAAAAATGACGAAGAAAGAAAATTAAACAGACCAGCAAGAATTCTGCTTCTTGGAATCTTAAAATCTGATTCTCGTTTAAACACACATAGAAAAGTTATTAATACCGTTGTATGAACATAAGCAGTTCCAATTTGAGAATTTTTAACTGTTACATTTAGTAAACGTGAGATTTTCACCATACAACTTGAGAATGTATTAAAAGTGTGTTAAAAATGATTGAGGAAAAGATCTAAACAGACCAACAAGAATTCTGTAAAAGGAAACTTCTTGGAATCTTAAGATTTGATTCTCAATCATGTTTAAACACGCATAAAAACATATTAGATACGAAACTATACAACTTGAGAACGTGTTAAAAATGATGAGGGAAAAGATTTAAATAGACCAACAAGAATTCTGTAATAGAAAACTTCTTGGAATCTTAAAATCTGGTTTCCAACCATGTTTAAACACACAAAGAAAAGTTATTACTACATACATAAGTATCCAATTTGGGAATATTTAACAGTTACATTTACTTAACATAAAACTTGAGAATTTTATCTAATTTCTATCTCACTGTACCAAAATTCAATGCATTAAAAATGATGGATAGAAGACAAGAATTCTGTAAATAGAAAACTTCTTGGAATCTTAAAATCCTCAAAATTTTTTTTTTAAGTTCTAAATCAACGTGTATTTGACCAGATATAAAAGAGTGAATAAACATAGTTTTTTCCCCGCTGCTATGGTCGTTGTTTTCTCCTGGATAAACATAGTTTCTTCCCTGCGTGATCGTTGTTTTCCCCTGCTGTTGGTATAAAGTGGCCAGATCTACTGTTTGTTCATACAACTTCTCGATACTTCATTAAATTTCCTCCATTATTATGCATTTGGCTGATCATTGGATTTTTATTAAATCTATGTTGCATTATATTAGACTTGAAGTCAATTCTGAAGAGAAAATAGTATAAATCATTGACACTGAACACACACCAAAGTTTTAAAAGCCAAAAGACAATCAAAAAGAATTAGTATGCCTTTGGCTGATCCTTCGATTTTGATTAAATTTATGTTGCATTACTGTGGAACTTGAAGTCAATTCTGAAGAAAAAAAAATAGTATGAATTTTCAGTTACACTTTGTATATTATTTTACAAAATAAAAACAAAGTTTTAAAAGCCAATTAATAAACAATCAAAAAGAATTAGTATGCCGTTGGCTGATCCTTCGATTTTGATTAAATTTATGTTGCATTATAGTAGACTTGAAGTCAATTCTGAAGAGAAAAATAGTATGAATTTTCAGTGACACTGAACACACACCAAAGTTTTAAAAGCCAATAAACAATCGAACCTTCCTCAAAATTTGTTTTTTATTAAGTTCTAAATCAAAACATATATATGACGTTATAAAAAAGTAATACACTCACCAAGATCGTTGTTTTCCCCTGGATAAACACAGTTTCTTCCCTGCTATTGGTGGCCAAATCCACAGAGGTGTCTGTTTGTTCATACAAGTTCTTGTACTTCATTATATTTCCTCCATTAGTATGCCGTTGGCTGATACTTCGATTTTGATTAAATTTATGTTGCATTCTAGTAGACTTGAAGTCAATTCTGAAAAAAAAAATAGTATAAATTTTCAGTCACACTTTGTTACAAACTTTGCATATTATTTTACAAAATAAAAACAAAGTTTTAAAAGCCAAAAAACAATAAAAAAAATGTAGTATGCCGTTGGCTGATCCTTCGATTTTGATTAAATTTATGTTGCATTATAGTAGACTTGAAGTCAATTCTGAAAAAAAAAAATGGTATGAATTTTCAGTTACACTTTGTTAAAAAACTTTGCATATTATTTTACAAAATAAAAACAAATTTTTAAAAGCCAAAAAACAATCGAACCTTCCTCAAAATTTGTTTATTATTAAGTTCAAAATCAACATGTATATGACCAGTTATAAAAAAGAAGACAACTCACCATGATCGTTGTTTTCCCCTGCTGTTGGTATAAAGTGACCAGATCTACAGGTCTCTGTTTGTTCACACAAGTTCTTGATACTTTATTAAATTTCCTCCATTATTATAATATATGCAGTTGGCTGATCATTGGATTTTGATTAAATTTATATTGCATTATAGTAGACTTGAAGTCAATTCTGAAGAGAAAAAATAGTATAAATTTTCAGTGACACTTTGTTACAAACTTTGCACGTTATTTTACAAAATAAAAACAAAGTTTTAAAAGCCAAAAAACAATCGAACCTTCCTCAAAATTTGTTTATTATTAAGTTCAAAAACATCATGTAATGGTAAAGCCATGATGACCCTTAACATAATTTTCTTAAATACTTATTAAACTATTTTTAGATATGCTAAAATACACTTTAGTAGGACACGTTTTTTTGGTAAATTTAAAGACTGTAAAGAACTTTGAAAGAAATTAATACCACCTTATGTTTTACCCACTTTACACATTAAAAAATTACAATTTACACAGTTACAGTTACAATAAAAATCATATGCACGACACCACTCAATATGACAGACAGATGGCATAACAGAAATTTTTAGTAAACATTTGCCTTAAATTATTTTCATGTTTCTCTAAAATACTTTTTTATAGCCTGCTGTCTCTCTTCAACAACCTTAAAATTTTTTGCACATCACTAAAATATCTCTCCATCTACCTCTAAAATTCTGCCCTCTCTCTCTAAATATTTTTAATTTTAACAGAGAAAAAAATGTTTTTTGGCAGTACTTTTTTTGAACGCCTAAAAACAGTCAAAACTTGAAAAATTTGAGTGTTTTATTCTAGAAATCGAAAGTTTGGAAAGAAAGCTTTAAAATGTGAGCAATATCATGGCATACATAGTAAAAAATTTTGCTTATCGAAAATGTTACCCCTTAAATTATGCTAAAATATTTTAAGCCTTAAATTACCATCATGGCTTGATCATATATGACAAGTTACAAAAAAGAAGACACTCACTATGATCGTTGTTTTCCCCTGCTGTTGGTATAAAGTGGCCAGATCTACAGGTCTCTGTTCAAACAAGTTCTTGATACTTCATTATATTTCCTCCATTATTAGTATGCAGTTGGCTGATCACTGGATTTTGATTAAATTTATATTGCATTATAGTAGACTTGAAGCCAATTCTGAAGAGAAAAAATAGTATAAATTTTCAGTGACACTTTGTTACAAACTTTGCATGTTATGCAAAATGCAAGTTTTAAAACCCAAAAAACAATCGAACCTTCCTCAAAATTTGTTTATTATTAACTTCAAAATCAACACGTATATGACCAGTTACAAGAAAGAAGACACTCACCATGATCGTTGTTTTCCCCTGCTGTTGGTATAAAGTGGCCAGATCTACAGGTCTCTGTTTTTTCACACAAGTTCTTGATACTTCATTAAATTTCCGCTTTCCGAAAACTAAAGTTTTAATTTAGTGTAAATTAAGTTATGCTAAATTAAACTGCACTTAGTGCTGTTAGAATCCACCTTAATTCTTTAATATGTGCATTAAACTATTTTGAAAACATTTGCAAAGAATATCAAAAAAGATGAATTTATTTAATTCTAATCGTCTTCTAAACGTACCTATCAAAAAATATTAAAGCGTTAGAAAATTATTTTGTTTGGCGTCTATTATTCCATTGTTATAATTCATGGCTACTTGGATTTTTTTGTGACCATTGCCTTCTGAAATACATAGTTAGACATTACTTTAACCGCCATGACTTTTTTCGTAATAAATTGTATTTTTTTCCATTTTTAAAATTAGATATTGTCCCGATTTTTGTATAATTAAAATGTTGCGCAACACGATTTTTCTGTCTTTTTCCTTAAACTTAAATATTGGTTAACTTCCACGGTAATTCCTTATTTTGCTAAAGGAAAAGTTTCAGGAAAAAATGGAAAGTAATTTAAGTCATGAACCCGCCTTAAATTTGTCTCCATATATTGATGTTGGTTATTTTTTTCCATAACAAAAAATGATAACTCACCTGTGTCGTGTCGATATGTAACATGTAAATCACCCTTTATAAGGGATAAAAAAACATAAGCTGCAGTCTAACCCATTTTTATACTCCTATTTAAAAAAAAAAAAACCCCTTGCCTTTACACATTTTACGTCCACTGGTGCTCTAACTTTTTACAAACATTTTCAAAACACTTTTTTTCTAAAATCTCACTTAAAAAGTCAAAAAATTTTGAAAAAAACCTACTCACTGGCCTGGTTCGCAGTGAAGCATTGCCATTAGAGGCTTTGCTTTAGCAGTTTTGGCGGCACATTTTCCCGCCTTGTCTTGACAGAGGTGGCGCCATCTTTTTAGCGTGAATTCAATTCACATGGCTAATGAAAAAGACGGGGATGGGGAACTAATAGCGTATTCCTTTGGTAAAATTAGTGCAGAACTCATTCGGTGCACCTGTTCCATACGGGCGCACTTTCTCATTTTTATTGTTCCATTGGACAACTGACAATTTCAGTTTTGCACTGAGTGCAGCATTTTCTGCACCGGGTCTGAGAGCCGGTGTCGTACCGAAAACTTTTTCCCGTCATTTTATTTTTAAAAATCATAATTTAAAAAAAATGGACAGAAATGCCAAAAGTAATATTGCCAAAGATTTTTTAAAATGTTCTAGTTTTTTATCGGGCAGTAGTGATGATGACGACGATGAGGAGTTTTATGCGTTGTTCGTGATGAAAATGTGATACATAAGTACAAGGACAAGAAGGTAGGTCGGTATACTATGGCCTACTACATAAAACTACTATAAAATAAAAAAACAGAACGAGTAACAATAAGGCAACAACTACAACAGAAATAAGTTCTAGCAGTTCGCAGGACCCAATAACCCTCTTCTGTGTCTGCATGGAAAGATATGAATCACATTTAGGGTATGTTTATGCTGCCTATACGCCTAAGCTCTTATGAATTATGCATTCGGATCTTTACATCCGTGGCTCTGGCATAGGGAAAAATGTATGTTCCATTCAAACTTCACCGGTGCACGTTTTGACAGTGGTGCACTCAATTTTAACAAAGGAATACGCCATAAACAGCGCTTTCCGCGAATTTCATATGTATCGTGAACTGGCCTGAATTCTTGAGCAGGGAACGAATTTCATATGTATCGTGAACTGGCCTGAATTCTTGAGAACGACATTGATTTGTGTCGAATGATCCCATGTCGAACGCAGCTCGTATTCTTGAGCGGGGATCGCTCATTCCATTCTATCAAAAATTGGGTGTTCGCGCTCCCCGAGTCCAAAGCCGGGGATCGATTCCATTTCTCAAACACGCATGCGCATAAATTCTATCTTTTTAGATCTAAAATTAAGAAGAGGTTCCAAGAAAAATCATGTTTTTTTGCGGGATGGGATCATTCCCCGGGATTGATCCCTTCTCTTGAGGGATCGTTCCTTCTATTGAAATTCAAGAATTAGGTCAAAAAAACCCTCTTTTAAATATTTGTACTAAATTCTGCACAGTGCATACTAAAAGATTGAAACAATATTTCGTTACGTTTTGTGTGATTTTATAAAATCTTAATTTTTTTTCAAAAACTTCTCTATGAAAGAAAAAACAAGTATGAAAACATCGTACTCAATGGTATGGTGGTTAATATGAGTTTAAGCTGACCTTGTTATAATTTTAGCATTAGTTCGAGAAGGAAGACAAATTCAAAAACTTCTCAACCATATATACTCATAAACTTAAGCTACATACAATCGTTGTATGAACAACTGTTCATACAACGATACAATCAAAACAAACAAAAATGGCGTCAGGAAAAACATCAATCCAACGCACTTGCGCAAAACGGCCGTATATCTTTATTTAATGGCCTACTTTACCATGATGTTGCTAACAAAATTTCCACTTCCAGGGCGTGTATACAGGGTGTTTCAAATTCGATGTTCACCATGGGGATCTCCTAAGCAGTCGGAGATACGAAAAGGTTTAAGTTAGAGCAAAGATGCGCAATTTGATGCTTTGCTCAAAAGTTTACAAATTCCGGATAGTTCCGGAGATAGGCGGAAAAACCGAAATCTCCATTTTTAGTTTTTATTTTTCTGCGCCCTTATTCCTAAAGCTGTCAAAAAACGCTTAAAACTTTCTACAGGCACTTTTTTAGGATCTACCTAGTGAGAGGTCCGTTTTTGAGACTTGACATTTCATTGTGACAGGAGCACTGTCAAGTTCATTTTTTTTCTTATGGACACCTCCTTTTTTTCTCCTGCCGTTTGCTGCATAAAGGATGACAGATAACATTTTGCAAGCTTATTTTGACAAGTCACCTGACGTTTTGGGTTTATTGACCATCATCAGCCCAAATTTAATTTTTGCTTTTAACGTACTCAAGATATTTTGGAAATAACAAATAACTTTACCTAATATTTTAAAAATACTTTTTTTCTTTGTTTTTTTAATCTTTGAATTTGGGCTGATGAATGTCAATTAACTCGAAACGTCAGGTACTTGTCAAAATGAGGTTGTAAAATATCTGTCATCCTTTATGAACCAAACGGCAGGAGAAAAAAAGCATGTGTCCATACGAAAAAATGAACTTGACAGCGCTCCTGTTACACTGAAATGTGAAATCTCGAAAATGGACCTCTCATTAGGTAGATCTTAAAAAACTGCCTGTAGAAAGTTTTAAGCGTTTTTTGACAGCTTTATAAGAATAAGGGCGCAGAGAAATAAAAACGCCTATCTCCGGAACTACCCGGAATTTGTAACTTTTCTTTTAGTTTTGAGCAAAGCATCAAATTGCGCAACTTTGCCCTAATTTAAACCTTTTCGTATCTCCTACCGTTTAGGAGATCCCCATGGTGAGCATCGAATTTGAAACACCCTGTATATTTGAAAGTTTGAGACAATGATGTGTTTGAAATTAACTCTGTGTTTCGGACTTCCGTTGTCTAGATTTTATTTATACACGACGTTTCGATCAGTACAATCTCTGATCGTCTTCAGGTGCAAACTACAATCAATTCCTAAGGCTACGTACTTATATACTGTGAGAAATCACTCAACCTTGAAGTTTAAGAAGTTGGCTCCGCCCAAGGAGGGGCTTTCAAATATTTGGGATTTCAACACTTGGTTTACTGAAAATACCCTGATTCTGCCCAATAAAGGCAGCTTCAAGGAATTTTCGTTTCTTCCAGTGTGACTCCTTGTGCAAAACCTTTGCTTCTGCCCACTTCATTCGGTGTTGTTTTGACCATGCATGTTCGGCAATTCCTGATTTCGTGGTTTCACCTTTTTGGGTATTCGTCTGATGTTCCTTAAGCCTAGCAGATAGTGGTCTTTTAGTTTCGCCTATGTATGATTCACCACACTCACAAGGAACTTGGTAAATGCATTCCTTATTTTGTTTGTTCTCTGGTTTTGTTTTACTAAGAAGGCTTCTAATTGTATTACTAGATTTAAAAGCTGTTTTAATATTAAAGTTTTTCGCTACTCTTCGAATTTTCTCTGATACTCCTTTAACGTATGGGATTGTAAGGAATGCATTTGCCTGGTTTTGGTCTTGTAATCTCTGTCCTGTTTGTTGATATTTAGAAATAGTATCTGTTATAAGTTTCAGGCTGTAACCATTCTGCTGCAGATCCTTCTTAATGTTTCTTATTTCGAGTTCCAAGTCATGAGAATTGTTACAAATTTGAACGGCTCTGTTATACAAAGTTTTGATTATGCCTCGTTTGGTTGTAGCAGAATGATTTGAACCTTGATTTAAATATTGTTCTGTGTGAGTGGGTTTACGATAGACTGTTGTTCTGATGTATAAATAAAATATAGACAATGGAAGTCCGAAACACAGAGTTAATTTCACCCTGTTTATGGTTGAGAATCAGTTTGTTATTCCTCCAAGGTTGAGTTAAGAGACAAAAAAGGTAATTATGAACCATCCATTCCTTTTGTCAAAATTTAGATTTATTTTTAGTTTTCCAATTTTCATCCTTAATCCAATATGGGTGTGACAAGGGGAGGGCAGGAATAAGTCGTATGTGCATTATTAAAATAATAGATTAATGATTGTATGTCAGATAATTCTATCGCTTCAGATCAGTCCTATGTGGGTTTGTTTAGTTAAATTGAAACACATCTGTTATAATATACCTATTTATTTTAAATATTTAATACTGTTTTCGACATTATACAGTGCAGTTTTTTTTATATACTTATTTAAATTTAATGTAAAATTCTTAAACAGTAAAAAACTAAAGCTTTTAAAAATATTAAAAGACAATTAAAAAGGCATTTTTGATTAATTGATATAATCTTGCTTAGTATAGTATAATATCCTAAACGCAGTATTGCTTTGTGCTTTTAGGTTAAAAAAAACTGGTTAGAATGTGACCTTTTTGCAAATCGACGATTTTGGACAGATTAGAAATCGGTATTCAATACAGGTTAATATTTGACAGTTGAAAGACATTTGACATTATCCAAACCTTTTGTTTTTTCACTATCCCGTATTTCTGTCAAAAATCGTCCAATTGACTCAAAAATTGAAACTCAGTAGATTCTTTTTTTTTCTGTCAGTGTCAATTCTGAGTCCAAAATGTATGGATCACATGACCCGTTTCGAACATCACTTGGAGATATCCTGAGCTAAGGCAGAGGGCATATAAATCTAAATAGAGAGGACACCTCATAGTAAATTTGCCACCCCGCTCAACTCTCCTGAAAACCAAGTGCCGCAGCTATCGTTTTTTTTTGTTCTTTCTCTTGCTTATTTATTTTATCGGTTCAAAGGAGTGGCGGCGCACAGGAAAATCGTATTATTTGGACAAATTCCGCGTTGGGAACTATCCATAATATCGATCGCCTGCGTTGCGCTGCAGACAGCAGACCCGTGCCGGTACAGTCACAGGTGGCCAATACAGAGGGAGGCGATCGACCCCCTCTCCGACGAAATTACGTACCAACTTCATCAAAAATGTTGCCCTGCGGCGCCAGTTGTTTTCTTTTATTTTAAATCAAACATTACTCTTTTACAAGGTTTTGTCTTCGGCGGTCAAATTTTTTAAAAAAAACATAAAAACAATTTTGGAGAAGACTCCCCATGAAGGAAATTGACACGGTTACGTGACAACCGCCTCTTTTGGATTAGGAGAACAGAATCATTGAAGGAATATCCAAGGAAATTTATCATATGAGACCATCAGTTTTCACATACCTTCTCTGCCATTCTGATCTCCTAATCATGTATTTTTCAAACATTCGGAAATGACTGGGTTATTAAAATTTGAAGTAACCTTAGATAGCAAAATATTAAAAAAACACTAATTTTTTACCGAAGAAAGACTGCTTTTTCCTTAATAAAGGCTTGAAAAATATATACAATAAAAACTTTGCCAGCTCACTTGCAACAAGTTTATTTAAAATTGCATTAAATATAGTATGTACGCCAATGATAAATCGATATTCATTCAACGCGGGGGATTATTGCCGTTTTAATATTAAATAAATATTAATCCGGTTCATCCTGGCGCATTCAGCTGACAATAAAAAACTCGCTGTGAATCGTGTTGACTTGCTGGTCGGATATTACCATTACGTGTCCTCTCTATTTAGATTTATATGCTCTCTGGCTAAGGTCACTGACAGAAGAAAAAAGAATCTCTACTCTTTAACCTTGTTTAAACGACTGTCTGCTCAATAGCAGACGTACGTTTAACGACGTCCAGTTCTAAAAACCACGTGTGGTAGAAAAAGAAAAAAAAATCCATTTTGAGCCAGCTGGAAATGGGTCACATTTTTGCCTCATGGAAAAAAATAAACACGCTTTTTCTTGTTAAGTTTACCATAGTTAGTAGAGCATCCTTATTCCTGATTTTAGGATCGGATCCTGGGCAGCAAGCAAAAACTGCACATTCAAGAAAAACAAACATAAACTTTCTTTCAATTTTCAAATTTTATAAGAATTTTATATCGTTCAAAGTTTATGCAGGGTGTTTCAAAATTTCGAGTCCACCCTCATATCTCCAAAACCAAAAGAGGCAGAGAAGTAAAATTTCACATAATGAGATGGTTTACAAAAAAGTATCTTTTCGGATGCTAATCATCGCACCCGTCATCAAGGAGGCGAAGCTAGGGCGTCGACGATACTTTTTTTAAATGACATACCCTGTATATTTTGGAAAGTTTAAATAAAGCTTTTCCTTTTGTTTCTTATATGTTACTTTTTTCCTAACGGTTTTTAAATAAAATGGGAAAATCATCTCCATAAGACCAATGAGTTAAACAAGAAAACAGATATTCGGTGATTCTTGTCTAATTCATCAGATTAGATTCATTTAAAAGTTTTTGTCATTTTATTTAAAAACCGTTGGAGAAAAAGGTCACATTCAAATTAATGTCTGTCTCTGTCTCTTTTGGTTCTGGAGATATTGGGGTGAACTCGCATTTTTGGGACACCCTGTATATAAAAGGTATTTTCGATTTAAGAATTGGTCCTGGTTCTGGTTGACATTATTTTGACATAAATTTTGACAGCGGGTCTAAAATAATGACGTCATTTAAAATATTGTGAAGATATCTTTGAGTTTACTCAAAAAACAGACTACCTAAAATTTTGCAAAATTTTAGGGGTTATGTTAGCAACCAAAAGGCCAAACCAACCTCCCAGGCAGGTTCTAAAATTTCATAACCGGGTTGCAAATGTGACGTCATTGTTTTAAAACGAAAGGACCGGTTCCGGTTCTGGTTCAACCAGAAGTCCAAACGAAAACTAAACAGAGGCGTTTTAGATTTGTTATTCAAGGGGGCCACTTTTTGGCTTTATTGGAATTTTCGTGGGACACACCTCTTTGGTAGGGTGAGTTTCACCACCGAAATTTAAATAGGGTAAAGTGAAGGACTTTTAAATGCCTTTACAAAAATGTTAAAATTTTAAAAATCTAGCGATTCGTTTTCGAGATATTCGCTTGCAAAGTCTGCTGAAATTGTACTGGTAAATTTTCCTCCTGAATGAAATGATAAAATGTACCTCTAAAAAACCAATTAGATTTTTAAAAATTTTTTAATTTTACTGGTCGACGCAGGAAATTTAGACGGCGAGGCGCAGGCGAGTCCTGTAAAGACACTTTCCGGTCGTGTCGCGTACGTACTTTTTTTTTCAAACGATCAGAAAAAAACATTTTAGTACCTACCACTTTCGCCAACGACTATCCCCGTTACGTAACTTCTGAACAGTCCCCTAACAAGAAAATGTTGTCCTTTATTTATTTGTAGAGTATAGATTCGACAAGCTTGATGACTCTTGTGGTCAAGCCATGATGGTAATTTAAGACTTAAAATATTTTAGCATAATTTAAGGGGTAACGTTTTTGATGAAGCAATTTTTTACCATGTTTTTCACATTTGTATGCCATGATATTGCTCACATTTTAAAGCTTTCTTTCCAAACTTTCGATTTCTACAATAAAACACTCACGGTGGGATTTACTAAAAGGGTTTAGTCTATTTTAGAACGGTCCTAAGTTTAAGTGAAATTTTTAGTTTTAAGCATTTTAAACCCACCCTCCTTGAGTTTTGGACACAGTTTGAATTATAAGAAGAATTTTAATAAATTTGATTATTGAATAATCATCGTAACACAATGTTTTGTTGGATTTAAGAAGAAAGTTTCAATTTAAAAGAAAATAAAATTTAAATATTGAAACCCACGCGGGGTTTAAATAGTAAACACTCTGTAGAACAAATTAAAATTGAGATTATATGTCACTCTAATTAAAACTTACAATTAATACTTCATGTCACACAACGATATAGATGGGTGATAAAAAAATAAGGACTAGATTAATTTTGTATTTATTTAAAAGGTGTTTTTATTTATAAAATCTATTAAAAAACTTAAATGCAAGTTTTTTTACATTTCTGTCACTGTCGAAATGTCCGTTTAAAAATATTAGCGCTGCGTTCAATCACAAACAGCGAGTTCGGATCTTTTACATCTGCTTGCACCTTGGCTTGCACCAACCTCTACTGATGAAAGCTACAGCTTTAAAATGAGTGGGCTTTGAGTAAGGAAAGTTATTTTGACTGAGCTTTTAGATAACCTCAATGTTTTACTTTCAGTTTGTAAATAAATTAATATAGTTGTTTTGGGATTTTTTGTTTGGTATATTTTTGCACTTATGTTTGTTTTGCCTCGTAGTCCCCCATAAATATATTTTTTGTTCTGAAAACGGGTTGAAAATGTGGCGTTTTTCTGGACAAAATTGGAAGTGTTTTATTGATTAATAAAGAACTTGGGATATTGAATAAGGTAAATTACTTCATGTAAAAACGGTTACTTAGGGAAATTTTAAACGAACTTATTACTAATTGCCAAAAACAATCCTTTCTGGGGGCTATAAATTTAAACCATCACCTCCTCACCTCACCTCCCAGAGGTGGTCTAAAAAATCACCAACTTTATAACCTCAAACACAGATGATGAAGCTATTATGTGCCAAATTTTTGGCGTATTCACCATATTCCATTTTGAAGCCTTTCAAAAAAAATTAGTTTTAGGCCATTTTCTCCTAAAATATGGAATATTTTTAGAAAAAAAAACTGTTTCTCAATAGTATTTTGAAAATTGGTTTTAAAATTTAGTACTCCCCACACGTGTAAATATTTAGACTTGTGGGGGGGGGGGTACTATTTTAGATCTTAGTAAATCCCACTGTCAAATTTTTCAAGTTTTGACTGTTTTTTAGGCGTTCAAAAAAATATTGCCAAAAAACATTTTTTCTGTTAGTTATAAAAAATTTTAGAGAGAGAGTGCAGAATTTTAGAGGTAGATGGAGAGATAATTTAAAAATATTTAAGGTTGTTGAAGAGAGACAGCAGGCTATAAAAAAGTATTTTAGAGAAAGATGGACATAATTTAAGGCAAATGTTTACTAAAAATTTCTGTTATGTCATCTGTCTGTCATCTTGTGTGGTGTCGTGCATATGATTTTTATTTTGCAATTTTTATCCAAAAAACAGAAAAAAACTGTAATCTTTCAGAGAGTAAAGTGTGTAAAACATAAGGTGGTATTAATTTCTTTCAATAAAAGTTTTTTACAGTTCTTAAATTTACCAAAAAACATGTCCTACTAAAGTGTATTTTAGCACATCTAAAAATAATTTAACAGGTATTTAAGGAAATTATTTTAAGGGTCATGGCTTGACCATAATGTGGTCGATCAAGTCCCGCTGTTAGCGCTCTTTAGATTTTTCAGGCAGCACTCAACATCACTCTTGAGGCAGCTTCTATTATTTCCTCCGGATTCAACGCATTTTCTAGATCCGAGTCCATTTTTGTAACCAAAACTTTTGACACAAATTTAAAAGAGCTTTTTTAGAAGCGTCAAAACTGCCAAAAAAAAAACCAAAAGCTAAAAGCTGTCAACAAGAAGTCATGGCCAACTTGGCCGAAAAAGGATCAAGGGACCGGACAATTGAACAAAACGGTCCTTTCTTGAAAGTGGAAATAATTCGAAAGGACATGCCTTGTAACGTACGAAAAATCGTACGGAAAGTTGCTATTTTCCGGTCGTTTAAAAAAAAATAAGGCATCACTTGACCCACTTTCCCTATTTAAATTCTTATACTTAAACTTACCCCTCAAAAGGGGCGTGTCCTACGAAAATTCGAATATGGCCAAAGGTGTCCCTCTTGAATAACAAATCTAAAACGCCTCTGTTTTGTTTTCGTTGGGACACCCTGTTCCTTTTTTTATCTTGAATATGTAGTTTTTGCTAATTGGGCCAACACCGTCTCAACTAAAAAGCCAGTTAACTGCTACCGCCTCAGTGCCCTTTATCCTACTGTGGCTGCCATTTTTATAACCAAATTGACAGGTAAAACGTGGATTTTCTGTCAGTTAAATGTCAATATGACATCGATAGTAGGCCAAAGCAAAGAGCATATAAATCTAAATAGAGAGGACACCTGATGGATAATTTGCGACCCCGTTGAACTGACTAGAAAATCAAATGGCGGCGCAGCTATTGGTTTTTCTATCGATCCAAAGCAGTGGCGGCGCACAGGAAAATCGTATTTTTTGGACGAGTTCCGCGTTGGGAACTATCGACAATATCGATCACCCGCGTTGCGCTGCAGACAACACACCCGTGCCGGTACAGTGCCGTTTTCTTTTTGTCGCGGTTACGGTTAACCTTGGTCCTAAAATTTTCCAGAAGTATAAGCAAAAGAGGGAGACCTCGATTGTATAATATCTTTGAATATTTTTTAAATTTACAGATTATTGTTTATGTTTACATGTGTATATAATCAAAAGTTTTTATTTTTTATCAATTTCCGGATTATACTTAAATTTTCATATCAAAAATGCTATGACGTCATCTATTAGCTGACATGAACATAAAAAATCGATGTAGACAGCGCATCCTGTCATTGAGAATCGGAACCAGCCTATTTTGCCGGTTCAGAATAGTTGCGGTTCTCAAGGTATGGATATTCACAGGATGTGCTATCTAAGTCCATTTGTTCTGTTCATGTCAGCTAATAGATGACGTCATAGCATTTTTGATGAGAAAATTTAAGTATAATCCGAAAATTCATAAAAATTAAAAACTTTTGATTATATACACATGTAAACATAAACAATTATCTGTAAATTTAAACCATATTCAAAGATATTACACAATCGAAGTCTCTTTCTTTTGCTTATACTTCTGGGAGATTTTAGGACCAAGGTTAACCATAACCGCGACAAAAAGAAGGATTTTCGATTTAAGAATTGGTCCTGGTTCTGGTTGACATTATTTTTACATAAATTTTGACAGCGGTTCTAAAATAATGACGTCATTTAAAATATTATTAAGATATCTTTGATTTTACTCAAAAAAAGACCATCTATAATTTTGCAAAATTTTAGGGGTTATGTTTACAACCAAAGGGTCGAACCAACCTCCCAGACTGGTTCTAAAATTTCATAACCGGGTTGCAACTGTGACGTCATTGTTTTAAAACGAAAGGATCGGTTGCGGTTCTGGTTCAACCAGAACCAGCACCAATTGTAAAACGAAAATCCTTAAGAAAACGGCACTGGTGGCGAATACAGAGGGAGGCGATCGACACCCTCTCCGACGAAATTACGTACAAACTTCTTCAAAAATGTTGCCCTGCGGCGCCAGTTGTTTTCTTTTATTTTAAATCAAACATTACTCTTTTACAAGGTTTCGTCTGCGGCGCTCAAATTTTAAAAAAAATCATAATCAGATGTCAAATTCCTGAAAAAAATTTCTCTCTCCCTTTTGGAGAAGACTCCCCATGATGGGAATTGACATGGTTACGTCACTACCGCCTCGGAGAACAGAACCATTGAAGGAATATCCAAGGAAATTTATCATATAAGACCATCAGTTTTCACATACCTTCTCACCCATTCTGATCTCCTAATTAAATTTGGTAAATTTGGTACAGAAGCATAGTTTGGGTGGTTTACTGCAAATGTTTGTTTTTTTATAGCAAAATTGAAGTAACCTTAAATAGCAAAATATTTAAAAGATAAATAAAAAAACATTTATTTTTTTACGATTATTACTATTAATAAAGGCTTGAAAAATATATACAATAAAAACTTTATGCCAGCTCTTTTAGCAACAAGTTCATTTAAAATTGCATTAAATATAAGTATGTACGCCAGTGATAAGTCGATATTCATTCAACGCGCGGGATTATTGCCGTTTTAATTTTAAGGCCGCAAAAGCGGCATAGATTTGACAACACTGCTTTCCTATTTTTTTCAAAGATCAACAATAGTTGGTATCGCTAATACCATTTCGAGTGAGATCGTGCAGTGTTCAGAACACGGTGCGAACACCATATGTGAAGAAAAGTATAACTTATTAGGAACGTAACCATTTATTAAAAGTTTTTGATGCTCGGCTTCATGCTTCATGGATTGCAATGTCAAAAAAATAACAAATATCCGTATTATTTTTATCACTTGACATGTATCAATTTATTGACCGAATTTTCCAATAGACAAGTGGCCGGTGGCTATGCGGAATTCCAATACTCCAATCGAACTCACTTCAGTTTCCTTGGTCCTACTAAATTACGTGACCTTGGCGTTTCAGAATTCCGGCAGAATTTTGCTTACAAAGAAAAAACCATAACTTTTTTGTTATCAAATAATAGGATTTATAAAAATCTACAACTGTATCCAAAGGATTTTTAAAAATTTGGTGTATTTTTTTCAAAAAATTAAAAAATCCAAAGATTGCTGCTACAGATTTCTGTATTATCGACGAGGCTAAAGAAAAAGCCAGGTAAGATTTTTGACTATTGTTAGCCGTGTTTATTTTATTTCGAAAATTAGAGAGTCCAGCAAAAAACTGTCTGGATACGGTTGTGAGGAATTCAAAAATAAACATTCCTGCCAAATTTCAACAGATTCCGTTTTCTCGTTTCCGATATTCTGCCCGGTAAAGATTGGCCCAAAAACAGCAAACCTTAAATAAATATTACCGCGGTTCATCCTGGCGCATTCAGCTAACAATAAAAAACTCGCTGTGAATCGCGTTGACTTGCTGGTCGGATATTACCATTAGGTGTCCTCTCTATTTAGATTTATATGCTCTCTGGCCAAAGGATACTAAAACGAAAAAGAGTTAACTGACTTTTTAGTTGAGAACGGTGTTGATTGGCCCTGACCATTTATTAAAAAAAGCCCCTAATAACTATAGAAACCGAGTAAAAAAAGCTAAAATAAATATTAAATTCTAGAACACGCCACTGTTAATCTTCAGACCACACATTATTATTAATTTCACTTTATACCGAACAAATTCGAACCGTTTCTTACTTAGCTACTCTTGAAAATACAAAAATACTTCGATACATAATTTTTTATCGCCCCTCTCACTCGGTCGCACTTAAGTTCCGACTTCAAAATTGCTTAATTATAGACCTACCTCTTAAATGCCACTTCACAGCTTAGGGAAACTTAAGTGGGACTGAATTTGAGCAAGAGTTCATGGCACAAATTATAATGGATAGGTGCATGCCAAAATTGTTGCTAAACGGCACACTAGAGGCCCTCCATACATTTCACAGTTGTAGTTTATGGAGAAAAAACTCACGAAAAATTTCACAACAAAATTTGATCTCAAATTTATTCAAGGTCCCTATCGTGAAGTGCCAAACATACCTAAGGCTAAAAAAAATTGTTTCGCGCATTATTTTGTTATGAATTTTTTCGTGAATGTTTTCTCCATGTAATAAGAGCTTTACCAGAGGTGGGCAACTCATATTGGCCTCACTTTTTAGTTTTTTTTTCATATTTGCATGTAAAACCGATTTTATAACATGAACTGATGTTTTGTAGTCTCTTTTTATAATTTCCCCAGTTTTTGAAAAATTGATTTTTTTTCTGGTTAGTAAAATAGGTCAAGCTTTGGCAGACAAAAACAGTGAAACAAGATATACGGATATAGGTATAATATGAAGAATCTTATTGATCTATATTTTTGTTCCTCTTTTTCATGAAATAAATCACTAATCTTACGTAACTCGCAAATTCGACTATTTTGGGAGGCCCGTATACAATTTTTGACAGTTATTGTGTTGAAACAACAACTCTCAAATGTATACAGGCCTTCTAGGGTACGCCACCCTAAAGTAGGGCTATTTTGGAGGTAATCCCCTCCAATTTCATATCTTTTTTTGGATCTTTCAAATAATATTTTTAAATCCAATCATTCTTCTAATCATACTTAAAAGATCTGATTTTGCTCAACATAGTAATTATTTCCCTTGTAAATTACTCCCTGCCTTACGTGAGATTTTCACTGATAAATTCAATAAAAATATGTGTATAGTGTATTAAAAGATCATATAAAGCATACACTTGACATTGAAGATTTCAAATTATGATTCCAACGTGACGTCACGTTGTGCGGGAGAGATAGCAAGGCCCTGCGCACCTCTTGACGCACACGAAAGCAGGCATACTGCTACTGCCGGCGTATTACAGCTGCAGGCTACAGAGAACCTAGCAGTAGTGATAGGCACAAAACATCGATGTTTTTTCTTTCTTACATTGAACCCGTTTTAAAAAACGTTTTCAATAAATAGGTCATTGATTAGTGACGTCACAACTCTGAAGTCTCGTGTTATTAGTGCTTAAAAACCATTTACAACCTAGAAAGTTCTGTATTTCTTCCCAACAATTTAGTAAAATCCGCATAAAATTGAAAAGGTTTTGTTTTTTTTTTTTAAATTTTTGCCGCTCGTTATCAATGACGTCACTTTTACACCAATTTGAATGGTTTCGAAACGAGCTTTTTGTTCGTTTCGAACTAGCTCTACATTGAAATTTTGTGCCGCTGCCATCTATTGCTTCTCACTCTTTTCGACAAAGAGAGAAATAGAAACCAGTGGCAAGACGTTCGAATGTAGACTAGGCATTAGTTAACTGTCAAATACTGTGGCTAACATCTCGTCAACTCAGCGTCTTTATTTTTGTTTTTCCACCTTTTTCATAAAGATTTTTTATATAAATATATTTCTGAAAAGATTCCTTCTATATTTTTTGGTTTTTAAGAGGGTGCCGATGAAAAATTAGTTAGAGGCCCTCTATACATTTGACAGTTGTTGTGTTACCAGAGGTGGGCAACTCATATTGCCCCGCTCTTTCTAGTTTTTTTCATATTTGCATGTAAAACGTATTTTATGAAATGGACTGATGTTTTGTTGTCTCTTTTTATAATTTCCCCAGTTTTTGAAAGATTGATTTCTTTTGGTTAGTAAAATATGTCAAGCTTTGACAAAAAAAAACAACAAACAGTGAATACATACTGTAGATATTAAACATGTAAATAATTGGTAAAATATAAAGACTCTTATGATCTATATTTTTGTTACTCTTTTTCTTACAATAAAACATGCAATGCAACAATGCGTATGTTTGTAACTACTACTTGTAGCTCACTTACCTCGCAAATTCGGCTATTTTTATTAATTTTCCAGCTTAGTAAATGCATGTTTTCTTTTCACTTTTCCTGAGTTTCTTTCTCCGTTGGACAACGGAAGAATACAAATTCGTCGAGGCACGTATTTTTACAGTTTTTGATACAGCAAAATCCCATTTTTAAACCTGACGTTTCTTAATCAAAAATCTGACAGTTTCAAACATTTCCCTAGCAACTGTCAAATCCAGTTGCTCACCTCTGGTAAAACAATAATTGTCAAAAATCGTATACAGGGCCACTAGTTTATTCGAGCCACAAGCGCCTTGTCAAACTATGACGTAGTATGTGACGTCATTGTTTTTAAACTTTTTTGAAATAGTTGCATATGAGAAAACGCCTCGGAAAATCGAACGTCGATCAAAAAAAAATTATGGGAAATAATGTGTCGGATTGTCAATTGCACCGCAATGTTAAACCTAGTTTAAACTTAACCGGTGTTTAGAATACGCTTCCACAAAGAACTTAAAATACCAAGGTGTCACATTCTAAAACATCAGTTCAATTTAAACTAGGTTTAACATTGTTCAGGAACATCGATGTTTTTATTCCGATGTTTTTTAACCATCGATGGTGAGTTTCGATGTTTTTTAACCATCGATGGTGAGTTTCGATGTTGACATCGATGTTTTTTTCGATGTGCCCATCACTACCTAGCAGCACACGACTCACGGGCAGAATTTCTGCTGTGGCTCGGTTTGATTCAAGGCCGCCTTTGTTATGGGCTTGATATTTAAAATAATTTTTAGCATTTTTAATACAATGGAAAGTAAGTGTGTCTAATCCAAAAATTACATTTAAGAAGATGATCTTTCTTTAGCGTAAGGGCGTATGTCGATAACTTCTATCCCGTGCGATTTTGAATCAGGGAGTTTTGTGACTACATGGGATTGATAGCTCTTTAGTCACACAATCAAGTATTACTGGGTGTTTTCTTTGCATCCGTGTAGAAGGGGTTGATATGACGTCATCTTTCAAGATGGCGGCCAAAAATCATAAAAAATACAACTTTCTCAACCTGGGCATGATTATACTCGATGCTATATAACTCGAGGACGAGCATTCCATAAAATTTACTTTTAAGGTCATCCGACCTTAAATGACCTTGAAAATCGCAAAAAAAAAGAAGATTTTTGCCATTTTCTCTTCAAAATATTGTAATAATTCGACGTTTTGTCACACTAACTTCAAATGTACCTCAAACTATTAGGCATATATGCCAAATTCGATCCTTCGAGTTTAATGCAGTTTGAAGTTTTATGACCTTGAAAAATACCCCAGTAAAATTAACATATTGCAAAAATGACATACAAAACAGCGCTAGGAAAGATAAGAAGGTCGAGTCCAGTAATGGTTCAGCTATGATGCGTTTCCATATGGCGGCTGATATATCAAAATGGCGTAAAGAAACAAAAATGACAAGGTGGCCATCAATTATTGTTGACTTATCGCCGCTTACTATGAAAAAAAAGTTTAGTTGATGTATGACCTTGATTGACTTTAAAAAATATCATGTACAAGTAAAAAAAAAACAGGTTTTTGTAGTGTTTTTTTCCAATTAACCACTACACAAAAACTTTAAGTGCCGGAAATTAACATCTTCAACTAAACACATCATTTTAAACCTCCCTATCATTTTTTTTGATCTGGCGTCCAAGGTATCTATGCTATACCCCGATAAAAATGACCTATATGTCATTTTTATTAAGTTTCGGAACTATGAATTTTACGTTCTACTTAATTGCCTAGCCAACAAAGTCATTTAAATTACCTATAAGAGAGTTACCAGAAGTTAGATATACATTATCATATACTGGACCAGGTGTTTTAGATGATATTTTTCAAAATGACAGTCAAAAAAGCATAAACAATTCTAATTATGCCAGTAGGGCATGACTAAACTTGTTTATTAACATTCATAATAAAATTCAAGGATGAAGTTACAGCTATTTAGTCACACATTCATGTGCCACCGGGTGTTTTGTTCGCATCCGTGTAGAAAGTTCTTAAACTTAATAAAAACGACAGGCATAGAGGTCATTTTTACCGGGGTATAGCATAAACATCTTGGACGCCAGATCAAAAAAAAATAGCAGAGAGGTTCAAAATAAAGTTTTTGGTTAGGGCTAAGATGTTAATTTCATTTCCGGCACTTAAAGTTTTTGCGTAGTGGTAAATTGGAAAAATTACAACAAAATGCTAGTTTTTCACTGGTACATGGTATTTTCAAGGTCAATCAAGGTCATGCATCAACTAAACTTTTTTTTCATAGTAAGGGGCGATAAGTCAACAAGAATTGATGGCCACCTTGTCATTTTTGTTTCTTTACGAAATTGGATAAAATAAAATGTGGTTGTAGGTCGCCATTTTGATATATCAGCCGGCATATTGAAACGCATCATAGCTGAACCAAATTTTTTTAACAGTGTAACTGGACTCGACCTTCTTATCTTTCCTAGCAAATTTGGTCCTCTTCGCTTTAATAGTTGATTATTAGCGCTGTTTTGTATGTTATTTTTGCAATATGTTAATTTTACTGGGGTATTTTTCAAGGTCATAAAACTTCAAACTGCATTAAACTCGAAGGATCGAATTTGGCATATATGCCTAATAGTTTGAGGTACATGTGAGGTTAGTGTGACAAAACGTCGAATTATTACAATATTTTGAAGAGAAAATGGCAAAAATATTTTTTTTTTGCGATTTTTAAGGTCATTTAAGCTCAGATGACTTTGAAAGTAAATTTTTTGGAATCCTCGTCGTCGAATTAAATGGAATCGAGTATAATCATGCCCCGGTTGCAAAAGTTGTATTTTTTATGATTTTTGGCCGCCATCTTAAAAGATGACGTCATATCAACCCCTTCTACACGGATGCGAACAAAACACCCGGTAACACTTGATTATGTGACTAAAGAGCTATCAATCCCAAATAGTCACAAAACTCCATCATTCAAAATCCCACGAACTTACACATGCCCCTTCACTACTTGCTAAAACATGGTGTTGAAAAAAACTTACCCGAAGGTGCAAGCGTATTGAGAGAAAAATGCACATCCCAGCAAAAAATGGTAAGGTTAACATACATCCATCCATCATAATTTATACCATGAAATCTTGCTCTAAATAGAGAAGCACTGAGATCTGCTGTACACGAAAAACAAAACACTAAAAATCGTAGATTCTTAAAAATTTGGTAAAAAAGCGAATATTTGAGATAAGTAGGTATAAATTTAAGTGTAAAAATGCAGGTTTTAGCAAGTTAGTATTAAAAAAATTTGTACACAGGTTAAACTTCGAAATCGAAACGATAAACTAAAAAAAAATATTGCACGGAAATAAACAACGAAAAACAATCAAATTTTTAAACAAAAAATTCCGAAAAACTGTGTTTTTAAATAATGAGTGCTTGTTTCTACCTACTAACGTTGACTGAAGAGGGACTTGTTTAAAGTGTGGGTAATATCTTTCTCCATTTCTGTCTTTCTAATAACGTCACTCATTAGAGATGAGAAACTTTTTTGCAAAACAGTACTAATTATAGGTACTGTTATCTTTGGTACACTGTGTACACCTAGCTGATGAGACCATAATAAGGACGAAACGGCGCTGTCCTAGGTTCCACCCCCTAGCATTACCAATCATTTTTGCTCTCTTTTTCTAAAGCATACGATATGATATTGGAAAAGGAGAATGATATTTCGTGCACCTTTAGTTACTCTTCAACCATCGCTACTAACGAATATTTTACTTCTACTTAATAATAGTACTTATTAGAATTAAATTTTTAAGCCTACCAAGAAAAGTCTATCACAAAAAATCCTACAAAAAAGAAGTCGTTAACGTTGCTTAGGCCCTACGAAACGACAGCTGATCCAGGAGAAAAAGGGAGGGTATAAGGATCAAGTGTACCCTTCAAAAATCCCGAAATTAAAAAAAAACAAGGACTGATATGGATATCAGTGATATTCATATCAGTCAGTCTAAATATACCTCCCCCTCCCTAAAAGAAGTCGCACTGGATTCGCTCTTGCAAAATTTTAACGAAAAATAATTTTCTTTGATACAAATTAAGACTAGGTGTGCTTGTAAGCAGTTCTCTCTTTCTTAAAATTTGTTGTTGGATTCTTTTAGTTTAAAACCCTAAAAAAAAATAATTTTCATTTAATACACTAGTGGGAAAAGTATTATTCACTCCATTTCATTTACCATTTCATCTAGCTTTTAAAAACTCAATAAACCAAAAATTAAAAGGGGCATTAACAGAAATCGACCAAAATTTAGATTTTTAAAATTTTCAGTTATTTGTAAAAATTAAATAACAAAATAAAATTAGAGACAAGAACTACGACTAAAAAATCTTGAATCTGCGGTGCACTATGGGTGCACTGGACATTATAGTTTTGATCATATAAAAGGATTGTGAAGTCACCAAAAGCCCGGTAAACATTTGGCAGGGCAGTTGTTGTTTCAGCAGAGGTGAGCAAATCATACCCAAGCAGAAAAAATCCGACTTCCAACCAAATGTGTCTTAATATGACGTCAATTTCGGGTAGAATTAAGGTTGTGATCAAGGACGTTTGTGTCCAACGTTGTTTTTGAGATAAAAGCGACGTTCTTAGTTATCCATTACAAAACCCAACGATATGCCGACGTTGGCCAAAGCGACGTACGTTTTTACTGCAAAGACGACGTCTTCAGTGCGTAGGAAATTTAAACGGGCCGGATACCGACGTCTGCCTGCCGTTGAAATTTAAAACCTGTAGCTCGTTGGAACTGGCCTACGTCAACCGACGTCCCAAACGAACACGTCCATTTTCGTGCGCTAATCTAACTTAAAACAACTATTTTTATTTCTATGGTTCTAACTTAACTTTTTTGAAAATTTTAACCCAACTTTTATTCAAGTTTTCACTTTTTTTCTTGGAGTTTTTGATCCAGGATCTGCTTATTGCTGGTGCTCTTGAAAATCCCAAAACGATCATTCAAACATTCGATTCGTTATCTTTCTTTTCTGTAGTAAAACAGCATTTTTTGATATAAATAATTTTGCAGTAATCACTCATATCTTCTATTCTATACATAGATTAGGTTAATATTACATACTCTGTGCGATTCTAATACGTACGCAGGCCGATGGCAACACTAAATTGGTACATTATGGCGGACGTACGGTTTTAATACGTTGTAATACGTTTGCGAACCGACGGGTTTCGTAACTTTAGTCATGCTTGACGAATTAACTTGGAGACCCGGTCCGACTTGGTATAATGTTAGTTCAGATTAAGTAGGACACAAAAATTCGCCATTGTGAACAGGTTGGCGTCTGTCGGCCATTGTAAATTAATTTTTTACTTTTTTGATTTAGTCTAAAAAAAAATAAGGTTATTGGGGAATGTTAGATCACTTTTACAATAAAACTAACAACATTATTTAAAAAAATATTTCGAACCATTTTTTTAATGTTTAATTTTCTTATATCTTTTAAATTTTCAGGGCGCCTAGTTTTTTTTAATCAACTGCCTTTCGTTTACAAATTTTTATGTGTAAAGGGCTATAAAAGTAAATAAAAGAAGTATATATTATTCAGGGACATCAGGATCTGCCTTTAAAAAAAAACGCATCCATTTTTATTATTTTACTAAAACTTTATATATTATAGGTAGTCGAAACAAAACCAAACGATTCGTATAATTAATAAAATAAGGTTTTTGGGGAATGTTAGATCATTTTTACAATAAAACTAACAACATTATTTAAAAAAATATTTCGAACCGTTTTTTTTTTAATGTTTAATTTTCTTATATCTTTCAAATTTTTAGGGCGCCTGGTTTTTTTCAATCAACTGCCTTTCGTTTACAAATTTTTATGTGTAAGAGGCTTAAAAGTAAATCAAAGAAGTATATATTATTCATAGACATCAGGATCCGCCTTTAAAAAAAAAACGCATCCATTTTTATTATTTTACAAAAACTTTATACATTATAGGTCGCCGAAACAAAACCAAACTTAACTAACGTTCTTGTTTGGTAACTAATTTTAGGTGAGGGAAATTAAATGTAAAATAGCGTTGGCAATTGGTAAAGCTAGTCAGGATCAATGGCGTCCAGGCGACCCGTATCTGTATTACCCATTTAGGTGCAAATGAGGGTCGTCAGGCAATCGAAACGACGTCATGTTTCCCACGGACAACGTATGCTGCTTGGGTATTGCTCTCTCTTTCTATATTTTTTTAAACATGCATGTAAAACCGATTTTATGAAATGAACTGATGTTTCGTTGTCTCTTTTTATAATTTCCCCAGACAGTTTTGGTTCGTAAAATATGTCAAGCTTTAGCAAAAATAAACAGTGAGGTAGATATATTAATAATAGGTATGGAGACGACTATTAGGTGCTTACCATTTATTAATATTGACTAGCAAAGAACATCCGCCGCATCCCTCTCCTCCTTCTTTAGAGCGGCGTCTCCCTCCTCCAATGAAAACTGTTGGTTTTCGACGCGGGGTTCCCGCCGCCTGACGTCGACTTTCGAAAGTTCGCCGCCGCCGAATCCAAACCGTTTTTCACCTGATTAACCAGCCGCAGGGCCGGATTGGTAACGATTCCGTTTCGTTTCGACTTGGCATTGCTGAAACAAATCGAGTCCCAATCAATAAGGTTGGAGAGTTTACATGCGCGAAATATCAATATTATATCATATATCAATTTAAAAAATAATTGGTTGCGTTTTTTCCCGCAGTGATTTTTTGTTTTGGTTAAACAGTTGTTTATTCTTAAAATCATTTGCGGGACTGTGATAGAACTATGTCAAATTTATCAGAATTCATTAAATTTTATGTAGATCAGCCTTTTTTTATGTCCGAGAATTACGACAAATCGTCGTTGTTTTCATTCTGTCTTTTTTCTTATGGTATAGGTAAAGGAAAGAAGCACTTCCCGACCAAAACTTTAAATTAGCGGACGTACTCTAGCGTTGATTATTTCCACAAGTCGTTGGTATTGCGGTGGCAAGTCTTGTAGGGACTGTTGGGTGATTTAAGAAGACCCTTTTCCAGTTTTTCAGGGAATTCAAAACCATTCAAAAAGCCTATGGTTTGTAGAAAATAAAAAAATTGCATATTTTTTATTGTGTTTCATGCAAAACGTTACAGTTTCCAGTTTATTTTAGCTCCTAACAAAGTTTTGGACAGTTAGACTTCCATAAACATCGCAAGTTTTGATTAAATAACCACATCTGAATTAAACTTACTACTACTACTTGAACTCTAAATAAAAAAACGGCCGTTAAAGTATCTAATGTTACCTACCTTTGCTTATTGCTGCCGTCCTTGT
This sequence comes from Oxystoma pomonae, assembly GCA_963921995.1. NCBI lineage: Eukaryota > Metazoa > Arthropoda > Insecta > Coleoptera > Brentidae > Oxystoma > Oxystoma pomonae. The sequence goes on from OY998171.1 coordinate 67,384,881, forward strand.
CCAGTTTCTCGTCAAATTTTTTGTCTTTTCCGAACGGGGAATTGGGCGAATTGCCCAATATAATCCTCATATGAGTGTCTCGGGCAAAATGGGTGTCGGGAACTTTCGGCGAAAAATTATTGTGCCTCAGAACCGGTTGGTATATGTTCATCGCACCTAAGAAAGACAAACAAAATATTTAATACCTAGGGCAGGGCAGGGAGGAAAGAGAGGGCCATCTGGCGGTCGAGGGACAGGCGACGAAAGAGTTGCCCCTCCTAAGACTGCCAAGTGAAAGTGAGGTTCGATAAAAAGTACAAAGTCACAATACCAGGAAGGAATGGATAGCAAATGGAAGAATTCCGAACGGAATTAAGCAGAAAGGCGACGGTCTGCTACACGGATGGCTCTAAACTGTCAGCCAGGCAGACAACAGGCGCAGGAGTATACGCAGAAAGCCTAGAAGTTCAGAAAAGTTACCCGCTTGGAGAACACGCTACGGTGTTTTAAGCAGAGGTGTATGCCATTATCATAGCAGCAACCCTTACGGAGGTCAGGAATGCCAGGAGGAACATATGCATAAGGAGTTAGGTGTTCTTGGGTTTAGGACAGAGACTGTCCTAAACCCAAGAACACCCAACTGTAAGAATCGCAAGGACAAGAATCTACCGTTCGCATGTACATATGCTCCGACAGCCAGGCTGCCCTCAAGGCTCTAAGTGCACCCAAAATAGTCAGTAGTCTGGTGGACGAGTGCGCTGAAGCAATGCAAATACTGATACTGACTCAAGACGAGAGGGTAACACTGATGTGTGTCCCAGGTCATGAGAGAATACCAGGGAACGAGAAAGCGGACGAACTTGCCAGACTAGGGTGCCGAAATCCAATACTTTGGACCGGAACCTCTTCTAGGAATAACAAGGAAACAGGTACAGATTGAGCTGAACCAATGGGCAAGCAATGAACTGAAGACGTCCTGGAGGCAAGAGTCAGACAGTCCAAGCTATTCGTGGATGGACAGAATGTAGCCAGAACTAAATGGCTCTTAGGCAAGACCCAAAAGGACATTGGACTGCTGACAGGGATGCTGACAATCGGCTGAACGAACATCTGACGCAAATAAAAGTAGCACTTGATAGCAGAATGCGATGCATATGCCAGACCAAGGCAGCTGAAGTGGGGATTTCCCACGATAGAGGAAGAAGAGCTGCACTCGCTCAAATGGGTCGACATACTGAACTCCTTAGAAGCTAACCTAACACAGTTCTGTCAATTTCAATTTATTCAACTTTAAATGGGCACTTCACAAAAACTATAAGAATATTTATTAACTATAAATCAAATTTGAAAATATAAAGCACCTAGATAACATAACACCTGTATGTGCCTAGAGCTGTCAATAAAATAAATTTATTTCAAATAATTATTTAAATATTTTAATTATTATATACAGTGTGTCCCAAAAGTCTGGAATAATGGATTTTTTTGGGAGAACTATGGGTTTTTTGAGAAAAAACTTATATAGGATCATTTTAGGTAAAAAAAGCGGTTTCACAAAATGTATACCCTTTTATACAGTGTCCCAAAAATAAAATATGGCACTAACTTATCTTTTTCTAAATTGGACACCCTGTATAATATCTCATTTTCTGAATCCTCAAAAAATAAGCTTTTTAAAAATACCAACCACTTTGGGGTCTACCTTTTACCTGCTCCAAGAAATTTAACAGGGTTGCCACAAGATTCCCTAGATAAAATTCCCGACTTTTTCCCGTATTATTTTTAAAAAATCCCGAAGTCATAGCGCGGCAATTTTTTGCAGTTTAAGCAGAAAATGTTGGTTTTGGTGTGGGATCTGGTCTTAATTCTAGATTTGTTGCCAAAATCCTGTCATAGGTATGCTTTTATAGTGCCGCAGACAAAAATTTTTGCAGTACCTATCTATAAGATGTCTTAAAAGTTTTACATAATGATTTTTAAAAATTTGGGTTAAGAGACGCTAAGTTGGGGTGGCATTTTGGTTACCGATGCAAAAAAACACACGGGTGCAAAAAAAGATTTCTGAGCGTTTTTTTTACTCAAAATTAAAGAGAAATGGCGGAAAATAGTAATATCGAAAAAGTCTAATTATTCTTGCCCAAAAATTGAGCCATTTCCACCAGTTTTCACAAAGTATTTACAAAAAAATCATTTAAAAACATCGTCAAAATAATCAACTGTCAAAGATTAAAATATCGCAACAATGAACGTCACCGAGCACCGAGTAAAAAGGCACGTCGCCATGGAAACCATTGTTATTTCATTTATCAACCGCCTTGATTTATAGTGTAAAGATGGTGTGTTGCGAGAAGTGCTCTTCGTTCGAGATTTTTAAAAGTATTTTCCTGTTTTTCTTGGATTTTTTGACAAAGGTATTAAAAAAAAGTGGTAACAACTCGCGGATAAACTGTGCTTTTTTTTACTCGCGTTTTTAAATACCTCTCTGTGCTCGTTATTTAAACAAACGCTTGTTAGAAAAAGCACTATTTTAGCCACTAGTTGTGAAAACTACTATTTCTTCGCTGTTTTTGATTATTTTATTTTCTATTCATTTTTTTGAAATTTCTTTTCGGATACTCTTTCAGTGGGATTTACTAAAAGGGTTTAGCCTATTTTAGACAAGTCGTAAGTTTAGGCAAAATTGTTGGTTTTAAGGATTTTTATATCAAGTTCCTTGAGTTTTGGACGTTTTTTTGTGAAGAATCGTCATAACACAACCTTTTGTTGGATTTACGAAGAAAATTTCAATTTAAAAGAAGTTTTTTTTAACCCTAGGGGGAATCTAAATGGTAAACACTCTGTTGCGCAAATTAAAATTGACGTTATATGTTACTCGTATCAAAACTTACCCTTGTTTATTGATTGTCGCGATTAATACTAACTGCCACAAAACCATTTATATGTAATCGTAAAATAAGGATTATATTAACTTTGTATTTATTTAAAAGGGGTTTTTATCTATCGAAAGTATGAAAAAACTTTACAAACACAAACCCATCGCAAACCACAAATAAAAATATTTCATCAAAGGAGGTGTAAACAAATGCGGCTAAAAACAGACCTGAATCCAACGATCATTCCGCCCGGTCCTCTGAACATGAGAAAATGGCCAGACTTTTGAGTGTGATATTTCAGTGGAAAGTTTTGTTTGATTATTAAGCTTTTAGATAAACTCAATGTTTTAATTTCAGTTTGTAAATAAATGAATAGGTAGTTGTTTTGGATTTTTTTCATTGGAAACAGTTTTCGTGCATAATCAGTGCCCTCATAAATATATTTTTTGTGCTGAAAACGGGGTTAAAATATGGCGTTTTTCTGGACAAAATTGGAGGTGTTTTATATTATCGATTAACGAACAATTTGGATATTAAATAAGGTAAATTAATTCTTGTAAAATCGGTTACTTAGGGAAATTATAAACGAACTTATTACCAATTGCCACAAAAGAATCCTTTCTGGGGGCTATAAATTTAAACCACCCCCCAACTTTATAACCTCAAACACAGATGATGAAGCTATTATGTGCCAAATTTTTGGTGTATTCACCATTTGCCATTTTAAAACATGTCAAAAATAAATTAGTTTTAGTTATAGGGCATTTTCTCCTAAAATATAGTATATTTTGAGAAAAAAAGCAGTTATTTAATAATCTTTAAAATTTAGTACCCGCCACAGGTGTAAATTTTTAGACCTGTGGGGGGTACTATTTTAGATCTTAGTAAATCCCACTGGGTTTTTACAAAAAATTACGGGATAAAAATAAAATTTTAGGTTTTTTAAAATCTTAAAAATTGAAATCCGTAAATATTTTGGTCATCACTTGAAATTTTTGACTTTTTTTCATGTAAATTAATTCAGATTTGAATACTGCTATGTTTCTAAGTAATATTTTTAAAAATGTCAAAATACGGAGGGGCTGTATCCGATTTTACACAAATAAACAGGCCATAACACTATTACGGCCGGCGTTAAACGTGATGGCTGATGCGGACGCGTATTTGTCAACGGTGTCAAAATACTGCTCAGCCATAATAGTGCCTGGCTAAAAAAAGATTGGAATAAGTCTATTATTAATTATCTAATCTATGGTCATATTTTTTAAATAATTTTTTTGTGAATTCTTCAAAAAAACTTTAGGAAATTGGTTAAGTTTTAGGTAAGGCTAATTAGATTTTCCATTTTGCGCTAATTATCTTTAAATTTGCGTAAGAAAAAGGCTTTGATATAGATACAAAAAAATAGGCTTTCTTTTGGTAATACGAAACTCATAGACTCATAAAACAAGCTCATTTTTTTACTTACTCAAAAAATTGCTAGAAGTATCGTGAACTGGGCTCAGCGGGGGCGAGGCGTATATGGGACTCTGGGGTTCGCTTTGAAGGGGGGACAGGAGCTTGCTCAGCGGTCTGGTCTTGCCCCCTCGCGAACACTGTTGCAATTGTTGAGTGAATGACATGGGCTGAAAAATAGTGAGATGCTTTATAAATATTTATACCCAATATTTATCTCGCCCTTCCACAGGGTTTGTACAGAAAAACCATCATCGAATTCTCTGACTTTTCTCGGTTTTTCCTGACCATTTTTAATAACAAAAAACGACCGAAACATTTATTCTAGCAAATATGTTTTTATTTCCCGCTTATATTAATTTATTTTAAAAAATACTCTTTTTCTGGTTTTAAATTTTTTCCAGACGGCGCGGCGTTCCAGATTTTCCCCGAATTTGCAGTTTTGCTTTTTCAAACCCTTAAGGAAGAACCTACAATCTTGTAAATATATCTAAAACGAGAGACCCTGCATACTTATGTCCTATGACCAAATTACCTAAGAAAACTATACCAAATAAAAATCACAGAGACACACACATCAGCCATTCCAGCGTAACGGACGGAACGGACGGATGGATAGTGTGAAAAAATATTTGAGAGCAAAAAGATCGTTTAATATAAAAAAATATCCAAATTTCATGTTTTTGGCATTTTTTTGGAACTAAGAAACATTTTAAATAGAATAGTAGTTAACATAACAATCATGTTATGATGGTCGGTGACTAAATCCTGTTGGGGAACGTTATACCGCACTCCCCTGGATCGAAGCTCTTTGGGGTCGGTGTGTCGGAGATAGGGAGCGCTTATGTGAACCCAACTCTGGCTCGCTCTCGACTTCTCTGAGTGGTGGATCGGGGACGGGTGTGGGGGCCTTGGCTTGAACGCCCGGGCCGCTTGGATGAGACACCACAATAAAAACCTTCCTCAGGGAAGCACACCCTGTTGTACATAGCCCCCTCCCCCACGAAGTGCTGGGGCCGGTTTACTAGTGTGTGAGGAAACTCCAGAAGGACCCTCCGACGACCAGGAGGTAACACAGGGAACCTGACAGGTACCCAGTGAAGCCTCTAAAGATAAGAATCAACAAAAAAGTGTTCAAGGACCCAGGAGATCTTTTTCAACAAGAGGCCCGACAGGGAACTGCATAAGTACCCATTGGATACTACAAATAATCGTCCCTGCATATCCTGCTGGAGTGTGCGGCTATGGCCAGGTGAAGAGAGTCGCACCTTGCAGCCCAGAAAAACCTGTTATTTAACCATGGAGAGTGGGCATGCAACGGGTCCAGCAAGGTGGCCTACGTACAAGGAAATTGTCCCGCCCGCACTTCTACATTCATTCAAGCGACTTTTCATATATCTTTTTAAAAACAAGGTTTTTTTCTTAAAAATGCGTAATATGTTAATTTAACGGGACTTATTTTTGGTTAGGTACTAGAATTGTATTGAATTTATTTACGTTTATTAAATATTTATTGTCTTAAAAATACAGAAATTATTAGTTCTCTTTTAAAATAAAGTTTCATTGCTTGTCACCATCTTGTGGTTTACGTCTAAGCTTTATTATTATCCTAGAACCGTAAATGAGTCATTAAAATCGTGTCGAGATTGTCGTAAAATTAGTGTTATTTGTTGGTCGTAGGTAAAAAATTTTATTGAATGTGCACTCGTGAAAAATCCCCTCCGCTTTATATGGGCTCTATTAGGCTAAGGAGCTAAAATTGAAGAATGGATGACCAACAACACCCGGCTGCTGCCGGAGACTGGGTAGTGCCAGGACTGTGGAAGGGTGTGCGGCTCGAGAATTGGCTTACATAGCCATCAAAAAACGCACAACAGTTAGCGACGATACAGAATAGAGGAAAATCATACTCGATATCGAGTGATTGTATATGATGATTATGATTAGGCTAAAAAATCTCCCAAATTTTAAGCCAGTTACCTGGCTGTTTTGCTCCCTTTCCCTGGTGCGATCGCCGTGCCGACTCGAGTGACTCGATCCGGTCAAATTGGAGCTGCTTTTCGAGTTCGAACTGTGGTTGCCCAGGGATACCATCGACCTTCGCTGCTGGTCGGTCCACTCGCCCCCGCCCACCGGGTACAAGATGGCCGACGACGGTTTTGTTTCGGCAGTGGAACCTAAGAATAAACCAAGTAAAATTAAAAAAATTTCCTCCGAAAGTCATGCCAATTTTTCTAAAAACTATACCCCTGATGTGATTTTTTTTTTACCTGACGAAACCGAAATAGACTAATGCCTAATCTACATCTACACACCAAATTTCATCATAATCGGATCAACGATTTACAAGTTACATCCGATTATGTTTGTCAACACAAATTTTTTAACAACTGTGTGTAGGATGCAATTTTCTCTGGAACTACTTAGCCTATATTTAGCATAGCTAGGAACACTCCCTACGCTCCAAACAGAAAAAACCGCATCGAAATCGGTCCACTGGTCTGGAAGCTATTTCGTAATTTTACTTACCAGACGTGATAGAATTCGCGCTGCTACTAGTGTGCGCCGCCGCCGCCACCATTTTGTGACTTTTGGCGTTGTACTCTTCCAACAGCTTGACCACGCCCCTGTGCCCCGATTTCGCCGCAACCCGTAAAGCGTTGCGCCCGCACGAATCCGAGTGGTTCGGATCGGCGCCGTGTTCCAGAAGGGCTACCACGCATAGCTCGTGGCCTTCTTGTGCGGCTATACCTGTCAAATTAAATAAGGACTTATTAAATGCGGTCGTGTTTTGATAAAGGAATTAAAAAATTTCCTATGCCTTGCTGTCCGGAAACTAGGCTTTACGCGAGCCTTTTTCGCCACCCCCGCAACCCAACACTTCGACTCTCCCACGGTCGAACTTTCCTGTCTTTTGAGAAAAGATCAGGATATTTGACCATTTAAGCGTCAGAAGATATTCCGGTTCGAATTCTTCGTCTTGGAAGATTCCTTCTCTGATTTCTCTGTAGGCTGGACATCTTGCAAATTACTGGAATAAGGATTCGTCCTCCCCCTAACATTCTCTGCCAGTTAAGTTCTACCTACATCTTTGTCACGTGCTCTTGGAGGACGCAGTGTCCAGTAAGAACTCCTATTAGAGGCGCTATCTCTTTGCGTTTTCTACGCAGCAACCAGTCCCTTTTTGACTTGCTGAAGCTCTGGATTAGCCCTTTGGCTTTTCTGACGTTCCCTGTGCTGTGCCACTCGTGATTTATTCTTGTGTAGCAGACCATTCTTTTTGCGAGCTTTCTGCTGTCTCGCTGCCACTTTATTACTATTTTTAAGCATCATTAATAGTTTGCAATAAATATTCATTAAAAACCAAATAGCTAAGCTTACTGCCACTTTTTTACTATTTTTAAGCATCATTAATAGTTTGCAATCAATATTGATTAAAAACCAAATAGCTAAGCTTACGAACATAATAAATTTCACTAATTAAATAAGGCAGTCTATATGTAACAATGTTTTTTTTCTTTGTTTAGTCTTGTGTAGCAGACCATTTTTTTGTAAGCTTTCTGCTGTCTCGTTGCAACTTTTTTACTATTTTTAAGCATCAACAATAGTTTGCAGTAAATATTCACTAAAAACCAAATAGCGAAGCTTATTAACATATTAAGTTTCACTAATTAAATAAGTCTATAGGTAACAATGTCTAATGGGTACGTACCTAAGGCAGTAGCTCCCTGATTGCACGTGTGGTCCGGCAGGGCGCCGTGGTCCAGCAGTATCCTGACAATGTCGCTGTGTCCCTGCCAACTGGCAGAATGCAGTGCTGTTCTGTTTTCGAAATCGCAAGCGTCTACCTGAGCTTTACCGTAGTCGAGAAGCAGGCTGACTATTTCGGTGTGCCCTTGCCACGAGGACACATGAAGTGGGGTGCGACCCTAAGGGGAAAAAGATGTATTATATTTTTTTTTGAAGAGACTGATATTTTTAGGACGGACTATACTTCGACCATATAAAAGGACTGTAGAGTCAGCAAGCAGGGTATGGGAACACCTGCCAACTAGGCGAGTGCTGGGGTTTGCTGTAGTCCAGTAGAAGGCTGACTATTTCCGTGTTCCCTTGCTAAGGAAAAAAAGATAAATATTCCGTTCCAAATGTTTAAAATTAAAGAAAGCTCGAGAAAAAAACTGTTTCGGTTTAAAAATCCAGAGAATAAGTGCAAAATGTAATTTTATCCTACCCCCTATCCTAGGTTATACACTGCCCAGTCGATAAACAAACTTGGAGACTTAAGGACAAAGACCGTGCCGAAGCGCTTGGGGTTAAAGAGGTAAAAATCCCAAAATCCCGCCCAGATAGACACCGAATAAAGAGAACCTGAAGTAATGTGTCGGAGCGGCCGGCGTCTCGAGGGTAAAGAGGTACATCGAGGACCGTGGTTCGGAATCCACGTTAAGCAGTGCCCATATAGGCACGGAGGAAAGTTGAAATACAATAAAAAAATACCCATATATTCCTATGTTTACCTCGAGGTCTCGTGTCTCGACGTCGGCCCCTTGCTGCACAAAAAATCTTGCCATTGCCAGCCGGTTGTCCAACGCCAGAACGTACAACGTACTACGGCCGTCGGCGTCCTTCGAGTCGATGTCCGCCCCGTGATTCAGCAGGATTTGGGCGACGTCGTAGTGGCCTTCCAGGGCTGCCAACCTATATTATTATATTATATTATTTTTCTCTTAATTTATTTTATCTCTTTATTATGTGCGCTTTTTTTTACTATTTTTTTTTTCTACTACGTTTGATTGTTTATTAATTTTTATGTATAAAATTAATTTCACTTTTAGTCGCAAAGCGCAATATTTTATAATTTGTCAGATTGTATGTCCTTTTTTATTTCTTTTAATAGAGATAAATGTGACGAAACAGAGGCTGAAAGCTGTAGTGCGGTGAATAAAAATCTTTCTCTTTTATCAAACAAGACTGGTCGATTTTTTTCATTTTTAAGTTGCACTGATTTTTATTTAAAATATTATGTAAATATGTTTGGGGCAGTTCAAAAATGTGTACTTTTATACCAATTTTTTTTAACACTAACTTAACTTTTAGACGCAGATATTTTTAATAATTTATGTCTCTTTTGGTGCGTTGCACTTTCCATGTGTCTCCTCATCCTCTTTGTCTTTACAAAAATAGATCCAATTAAATAAAAACTCCATTAATATGTTTTTGGTCAAACCAGGATTTCGTAGACTTGCACGGCCCAATTTTTACCATAAACAGCTCAACAAAAAGCCCAAATTGTCACTAGAATATAATAAAATAGAATTTCAATGTCATTGGCAAATTTTAAAACCTCGCAATGTTTTGGTAAATAATTGCCATAAACTAATCATCTATACTCAGTGACATTAGAAGTGTTACACCGAGAAGGAATGATTTCTTGAACTTGATTTTTTAACCATGGTATAATCTTACATCAAGAATAAAACGATAACATTTGCAATACATTTTATTAACATATAATACGAAAAAAATTAATAATGTGTTTGGCGGCCCCGTAGCTGAATACACTCATGTACACGTCTAGGCACCGACAAAATGAGATGATCGATGTCTGCTTGTAGCACCTCGTTCCAAGCAAGTTGAACTTCGTGGAATAACTGTGCCAGTGTCTGTGGAGGATGGTGCAAATTGGACAGTCTTCTCCCCATCATATCCCACACATGTTCGATGGGATTTAAATCAGGTGAACGGGGTGGCCACGGCAAAAGATTAACGCCAGCTTGTTGGAGAAAGTCCATAGTTTGACGAGCAATGTGGGGACGTGCGTTGTCTTGCTGAAAAAGGACTTGTGGACGAAGTGGACGGTCATCTAGATAAGGTAGTAAAGTTGTTTGGAGAACTTCATTAACATAACGTGCAGCTGTCATACTGCCTCGAATAAACAAAAGTGGTGATCGGCTACCATAGGCAATAGCCCCCCAAACCATTACTCCAACAGTTCTGTGTACATGCCTCTCAGCAACAAACCCAATATCATGTCGCTCTCCACGACGGCGCCTAACCCTTCTACGGCCATCGTGCATACCTAGACAGAATCGTGATTCGTCGCTGAATACAACGTTATGCCATTCTGCCTCCCAATGATTTCGTTCTCTGCACCAGTTTAAACGTTGGCGACAGTGGTCCGCAGTCAAAGGAAGCACTAATCGTGGACGGTATGAAAAAAGTCCAAAGGCTCGAATGCGGCGATATAGAGTACGCATGGTAACTGGCCTACCTTCTTCTCCAAACCATTGATCAGCAATTTGACGCGTAGTAGCAAAACGGTCTCGCAGAGCTAGTTGTCTGAAGCGCCTATCTTGACGCTCTGTGGTACGCCTCGGCCGACCAGTGAGTCTTCTTCGTGCTCCTCTGCCTTCTTCTCTCCACACACGACACACACGCATTACCGTCATTGCAGTACAATTAACACGACGACCAATTTCGCGATAGGACAAACCAACATCTCGATAGGCAACAATTCTACCCCTGTCAAAATCACTTAGATGATGATAAATTTGTAGTCTTCGAACCAGAGGCATTTTATTACGCTTAACACAAGTAGACTGACGCCTAATAACTAAAAATATTCGTGCTATTCAGGTCTCATAAACGGGTTTCTTCACAAAAAATTAAAAGATAAAAATTTGTTTTTGCAAAAACTATCAAAGATAAAAAGTTCATATTGTTATCATAGCATGCATTGAATATGGCGATTCTGTTGTAAAAAAATCAAGTTTAAGAAATAATTTCTTCTGGGTGTAACACTTCTAATGTCATTGAGTATATTTCTTTCTCACCTAATTCTATGAACTTTCACAAGATAAACTAAACGAATCGAAGTAACCCAAAACATCAAACACGCACGAACACCTGATCGACACGGCATCGGTCATTATCGTTTTGAATCGCGAATTTCGGATCTTTACTAGGCCAGTCAAGAAATATTAGTTCTAAATAATAGGTAAGTAGATTTTATGCGCTCTTCTCTACTTTTTTTTAAAAAAAGTAATACTTTTATATACCAGCTTTAAAAAGTGCATTAAATATGTATCGAGTGTGGACCCTAGTTGAATTCCGTCCTTCTCGAATAACAAACAACAGACAGAGACAAAAAATCATCCCGATTTTCCTTAAAGCATCCTTTCCGTCGTGTTCTATTTCTTTCTCACTTTAACCTATGAACCTTCACAAGGAGAAAAGATAAACAAATCGAACTGGCTCAAAACATCGGCCGATATCGATTTGAAACGCGAATTTCGATTCTTTACTAGTCCACTAAAGAGATATTAGTTCTTAACAATAGATCGGTAGATTTTATGCACTTTTAGTAGCGAGCGGAGGCTCGCTTTGACTTCCATTATTCTCGAATGACACAAGACGAAAAGAGACGAAAAATCATCCCAACTCACCTCAGAGCAGTCTTTCCGTCGTGCGGCCTCTGATCTACAAGGGCGTTGTACTTGTTTATGAACATGTTCACAAGGGACGTGTGACCGCCCTGGGCGGCCAAGGCTAGGGCGGGTTTGCCCTCGTTATCCGTTTCGTCCAGCCTCGAACCCGCCTCCAAAAGGGCTTCGCACACTTCTTGGTGACCTGAAAATGATGAAATCATTTAAAAGAAAGATAATGTAATAAAAAAAAAACTACCAAAGTTATTACCTCTCCACCGAATTTTCTGATTTTAAAAACCCCGAATAGAAGTGTTATAACCATGAACCAGTAAACCGATTCGATGAGGAACTTTTGTTTGGACCCTATCCTTCAAGGAGTGTTCTTAGTTATATTTGATAAAAATAGCCTAAATAGTTCCACAGATAATACGCGTTCTAAACACAGATGTTAAGAAATTTGAGATATGGCTTATATTGTAGAATTATCGTTATTTTTCTATTCTATATAATCGGATGTAACTTCTGAGCTTCTCATCCGATTATGATCATATTTGGTGTGTAGATGTAGATTAGGAATTAGTTTATTTCAGTTTGGTCAGGTAAAAAAAAATCACTTCTGGGGCGGAGCAAATGGGAGTAGTATTTAGAAAAATTCGCAGAGGAATGCATTTTATACATAAAACTAGATGTGTTAGACAATCTTATTACCTTCGAAAGCGGAATAGTGCAAGGGTGTCCATCCTGAATTGTCCCTATGTTGTTCGTCCAAGCCTCTGTCGAGTAGTTGTCGCACAACTTCAACACAGCCTGAAAAAAAAACTATGATTGTAGTGTGGTTTTAATCTATCTTGGAAACCATGAGAGATGGGGCTACAATATCTTAACATTGTTTTGTTTCTCTTTTAAAACCAAGCATTTTTTGCTTTAAGGGTGAATTTGAATAAGAAATGCGCTTCTTCCAATTAGTTAATCTAAAAAACTGTTAATCAAATTTGTATCAAATTTTGTACGGTGAAAGTTTAAAGCATTATCCCGAAACCATTCACGTGATTTTGCATAATTTTAAGTTTTTTACATAATTTTACGTATCCTAAAAATGTTTAATTCGCATTATCGATTATTTTAAAAAACTAAATAAAAACAAGATATACCCAATGAGCATTTTCAGAAACTTCTGGTGACAGATATTTATATAATTATTATAAAGAGGGTTCCATTGATACCCTAGGGTAAAGTCATCGGTTCAAATGTTATATAAATTGATGTTAACAATGTTTCCACCAAGATATTTATAAAAATATAAGTCATCAGTGACAAAAGTTATATAAATTGGTGTTTGAAATCTTTCTGTCAACCCACCTATAAAACCGTAAATTACTATCAATTAAAGATATATAATAGATTGGTTTTTAAAATGTTGCTATCAACCCACTTATAAAACTTAATTAACCAACAACAAATTTATATAAGATAAGATTGAAAATATTTCGAGAGACACTTATAAAAACAAAAAAAAACAATTTTAATTTATTTTGGCAATTATAATAACAAAACAAACAAGATTTTTTAAGGTTAATTTTGTGACTCAAAAAACTCATCACGTGGTCCGACATGAACTTGTATAGGCAAATCTCGTATAGACCACGTGATACGTGTTTTGATTCGGGGGACCCACGAATGAGAAACGCATAGATGGGAACCGTGTTTTAGAAAAAGAGAACAATATAGTAACCGTGTTAAGGTCGCAAAAACGCACCGTGAAACGTCGAGCGCATACGCTGATACTGCTGGTCGGCGGCAAATGTGAACACCCCGGAAAATACTCGCCTGTACACCCTTCGACCCCGCAATCTAACTATATTCTTGAGATAGTTACCTCTGACAGTTATGCGGGCTTGAAGTGTGTGGAGGCGGGTATTTTTCCTGGTATGTAACTATGTTAAGCTCGCAGAGAACCATCAATGTTCAACACTGCGCCATCTGCAGCCCTTTGTGGTATAGTTGTATTGTTTTTTTTTTTTATAGAATTGTCGGAAATTTTAGCATTTTGGATTAAAAAATAGGTTTTTGGCCTAAATAAAAACGTTATTTATGGGGTTTCAACATGTGTTTTAATCGAAATATTGCTTGTTAGGGTTAAGAACATACAAAATTCAATATTTGTCCCAGAAAGAAAAAAACGCGTATGAAAAAAAAACTGATATTTAAATGAATATTTTTTCCCCGTTTTCCGTATTTTTGGAGCCCATGAAATTTACGCGAGTGTATTCGGAAACTATACAGTACACACAGGACCGCAGCTGATTTTTAGAGTAGGATGACTTGAAAAACAGCTTTTATTTGACTATAGTATATAAATATTCATATTCCTGCTTCAGCTTATCTCACTTTCATTTTTACTTATTTTAGAAGATTGCTAAACACCATTTTATAAATTTTTTTATTGTAAAAAGAAAAAGAATAATACATAACAAGCAAAGGGAAGAAAGATGGAAAATATATATTTCTAAATGCAAAACCTTTAATTTGTCTAGATCTGAAAAAATTTTTGGTCCTCATTTAAAAACAATAAACATTGGCTTTTAGACGCTTTTTTTCTATCTTTCTCCATTTCGGAAATATAAGCCAAAAAAAATTGGTGCTAGAAAGGACGGATAGTCCACCATACAATCAATTACTTTATGTTGAAAGGAAATAAAAATATCTCGAAAACTGTAGCTTTGAAAAATTTGCACCTTATAACAAAATTTTTGGGTAATATTTACGAAAACCAAAATCTGAAAACCGCATATCAATAGCTGCTCTACTTGTAAAGTTATGATTTTTTTTATATATTTAAACGTTTTTTCAGATAACTCGGAAACTAAAGCTCCCACGAATTTGGACTTTATAACGAAATTTGTAGTCCATATTCATGGAAACTTAAATCTGAAAACCGTATATCGCTACTTGCTTTTGTTCCAAAGCTATTTTTTCCCCCTTCAACCCCCCACCACCCTACCCAAAATTTAATCAGTTCATGGTCAGTCGATAAAGGATTTTTGTGCCAAATTTCGTTAAAATCGATTAAGGCGTTCTTAAGTTATCGTGTATACAGACAGACAACATACAACTTTTTTTTGTCGATTAAGGTGTTTTGGAACCTTATTTTTAATAAAATTAAGAAAAGTCAAAATTTCACGATTTTAAGAGTCCTAACTAAATCTCAAAAACGGTAAAATATAACCCTACCTTGGGCTGCAGCCACCGACAGCACGGTCCTGCCCTCCGAGTCCATCGAATCGATGCAGCAGCCCCAGAACAGCAACAAAGCTACCACGGGGGCGTGCCCCATACTGGCAGCCGCCCACAGAGGACTTCGCCCTCCGTTGTCGCAGTGGTCCACGTCGGCCTCGTTTTCTAGAAGGAGCTCGCACACGTCTCTGTGACCCTCGAAGGAGGCGACCAGGAGCGGAGTCATGCCCTCTTTGTCCCTAAGATAAACAAAAAAATGTATTTTTCATTAAATAAACTTTTAGAAAAAAAACCTTCCCACTTAGACATTCTAAAAAAACTCTAAAAAATTTCGTCTTACAAAGACCTTTTGAGACCATTTCCGAGATATATATATGACTTTTTCTTCTTGTTTTTGAATTTACTACGTGCCTCTCACCTGTGATCGACGGTGGCCCCCTTTTCCAGAAGCGTGGACACCACGCTAACTCCCGGTGTCCGGGGGGCGCACAAGGCGGCCACAGACAGTGCCGTCCGCCCGTCCGCGTCCGCGTGATTGATGTCCGCGCCGTAGTCCAGCAGGTGGTCGACGATTTCGCTGTGGCCCATGTAGGCGGCCGCTATAAGGGCTGTGCGACCCTAAAACAGAAAAAACTCATCATTAACCCTAATAGGCTAAGCTACGTAAGAAAAATAGAGGAAGGATTAGAACTCAAAATTTCTTTTCATTAATAAACTTCGGAAGCTCCACCGTTGAACATAAAGTCCCTACCCCCGCGGGAACTGTCATTTGTAACCTTCAAAAAAGCGTTTTTCTTGGATAACTCTTAAACGGTGTCAAAAGTGACACGTGGGAAAAATGTTGCAAATTTAATTATCTACCAATAAGCAACTAGTGATGGAGCAGCTTAAACCACTCCTTCTATCAGAAAAATTGAAAAAATCCAAGCAAAAATGATGCCAATTTGAACAATTTCTTGAATATTTCTATTTAGCATTTTCATCAAGATTTCTCAACCTATGAGTACCAAACTTAGCAGGGTTGATCTAAGAGCAATGACCTAAATTATATCAGAAAATTAAATTTTTCGTAGTCCGATTTTTGCAATTAAAAAATTTCAAAATGTACCAATACTCTTTGATACGCCACTGGTACTGACATATACAAAAAAGGCCCCGCTTTTCACTGGATCTTATACTAGATAAAATTACATTTCCAACGACACCTTCCGCTTGTATTTGCTGCTTCTAGTAATAAAATAATCATTTTTTAAAGTCATAATTTATATATTTTTTTTAATAAATTTGTGAAATGAAAGAGCTAAGGTCCCCTACTCTTTCAATATAAAAAAATTATGACTTTAAAAAGTTCTTATTTTATCACTAGAAGCAGCAAACACAAGCGGAGGGTGTCGTTGGAAATGTGCGGGGCCTTCTTTTGTATATGACAGTAACAGTGGCGTAGCAAAGAGTTTTGGTACATTTTGAAATTTTCTAGTTAAGAAAATCGGACTACGACCCTGGAAAAATTTAATTTTCTGATATAATTTAGGTCATTGCTCTTAGATCAACCAAGCCAAGTTTGGTACTCGTAGGTTGAGAAATGTTGATAAAAATGCTAATTTGGAATCATTTTTGCTTGGGTTTTTTCAATTTTTCTGGTAGAGGGGGTGGATTAAGCAACACTATCACTATTTACTTATTGATAGAGAATTAAATTTGCAACATTTTTCCCATTTGTCACTTTTGACAGTCTATTACCGTTTAGGAGTTATCCAAGAAAAACGCTTTTTTTGGAG
Source organism: Oxystoma pomonae (assembly GCA_963921995.1). Classification (NCBI taxonomy): domain Eukaryota; kingdom Metazoa; phylum Arthropoda; class Insecta; order Coleoptera; family Brentidae; genus Oxystoma; species Oxystoma pomonae. Next base: position 67,401,627 of record OY998171.1, read on the forward strand.
GTTAGAAATGACAGTTCCCGAGGGGGTAGGAGTGGGGACTTTTAGTATGTTAAACGGTGGACCCTCCTAAGCTTGTTAATGAAAAAAAATTATATATCCTATAAATAGTAATCCATCAGAAAATCGTAGTAGCAGAGAAGAAGAAGAATCATATCAAAGGGTTTGCTGAAGTCTATTAATATTAAAAATTATGCATTTGGCTTCCTGTTAGAAACCCAACAAACAGTAGTAGTCATAGTAGAAAGAGGATGTCACTAGTTTCAGAAAGATGTGTAACTTTTTACCAAGCAAAATTGATTAAATATTACGAATCACGCAATTTGCTCCCTGCACGAAACCCAACGAATTAGTGGATGTAGACTTATTTGGTACCAAACTACCACTATTAGAGAACTTTTTATATTTAAATAGTATGGCATTTACCTCATGATCAGTCAAGTTGACGCTAGCTCCGTTTTGCAGCAAAATTTTGACGATCTCTTCGTGGCCGCTCCACGCTGCCGCCCTTAGGGCGGTGCGATTTTCCGCGTCGACGCTGTCCAATGAGCAACCGTGTTTTACCAGCAACTCAACCACCTAAAATCATAAACGCTATATACAGAGAGCTTCAACACTTACGCTTGCCTTAGCCGTTCGCGGCTTGCGTTTAGTACGCCTCTAATCACGGTGTGCTGTGGAGCGTAGTCGATGGAACCGGAATTTGGTCAATAAATACGCAAATTTTGATAACGTAATTTTATTGTTTTTTGCCACTGATAAATTAGATCGTTTTATTTTCAACTCCTCAGATTTATCACCTGCAACGTGTTACAATGAAAATAATAAGGAGAAACAAAATAAAAGCAAGCAAAATAAAATAATAAATTCTAAAAACCAAAAAGATTCTCTCAGACAAAAAAAAATTAGAGCAAATGTCCGAAAAGTCCTCCTTGCTCGGTTAGACAATATTCCTTCTAATTCTTCAATTTTATTCTGAAGTTCTTCCAAATTATTAGCCCTTTTATGCCCATAAACTTTATTTTTGATATAACTCCACAGATAGAAGTCATTAGGAGCAAGATCGGGTGATTGAGCTGGCTATAAAATAGTTCCCCGTATACTTATAACCCGATTAGGAAATACATTATCAAGATATTCCCTAACAAGGCCAACATTGTGAGCGGGACAACACACCTAACAACTGCCTAGGAGTTGGAATAATATTCTGCTGCAGTAGATCCAAGTATCTAGGACCATTCAAATTGCCGTGAATAAAAATTAATCCAATTACGTGTTCCCCTAAAATACCCCCCCCCCCCCAAACATTTAGTTTTCGGGGATACTGTGTTCTTACGTCAAAATACAGATGCAAATTTTCCCTCGACCGATATCGAACGTGTGTTGGGTTATGACGATACAATAATGGAAAAGTGCATCTGCGAAAAGAATACATCTCAGAAAGTTTTTATCACGATTAGCACTTTCCATCATTGTTTCGCAAGATTCCATACGACGATAGTTGTTCTCCGGAAAAATTTGATGCGTTTTTGACGCTTTGTAAGAATGATAACCATTCTTTTTGACAACACGTAAGACAGTGGCTGAAAACGTATCAACTGCTTCGGCAATTTGGTGGCTAGTTAACTTTCGATTTTCCTCCACTGCAGCGCAAATCATCACATCTCGTACTTCCTGCTCGTCATTCAAAACAGTGGCTTTTTTATGGTTCCTTGGCGCTACACAACCAAATTTTTCAAAATTCTGCACAAACCTATGAATCGTTGATAAACTAGGTTCTGGGCGATTTACAAACTTCTCCAAAAAAAGTTCTTGAATAAGTCTCAATAATCTGCCTTGATAGTACCATTTGGCCATCTGTACTTTTTTGGCAACTTCGTAGACATCAATTTTTAGTTTTTCACTTAAGAACTTACCAATCTGTTTCTCGAACATGACAGGAATAAAATAAAACAAAATAATAAAAACAAAATAAATTTCAAAAAGAAAACACTTCAGCGTGCTTCGACCCCACCTCGGTTGTACGGCACGACGAGAGTAAATTGGACTAGTTCCCCCCTATGTTCGCAGTAGCCCGAAGCTCACTGTATGAGCAAAATTATAAAGCCACCCATAAATTCTGCCCAAGTTTTTTTGGTAAATAAATGTTAAAATTTGAACTTTCTGTCTGTCAAATAGGGCATTAAGGTGTTTTTTACTAGAAACTCGACCACCTAAAATCAAATGCAATACAAAGTTCAGATTAATAATATTGTTTGCACTGCTAGCTTAAGAGAATAATAGTCTTCGATAAAAAAAACGCTCTGATTCAGAGTACTAGTACTACCCAATGAGCATTTTCAGAAACTTCTAGTGACAGATATTTATATAATTATTATAAAGAGGGTTCCATTGATACCCTAGGGTATTTAGAAGTTTCCTACAAGAATTGAGTTTGTATATTTGTTTTATTAAAGGCTCTAAATTGATGGTACCCTAAAGTAACATAAAACTGGCGTTAACAATATTTCCATGGACATCTTTATAAAAATTAAAGTCATCGGTTCAAATGTTATATAAATTGGTGTTAACAATGTTTCCACCAACATATTTATAAAAATATAAGTCATCAGTGACAAAAGTTATATAAATTGGTGTTTGAAATCTTTCTGTCAACCCACCTATAAAACCGTAAGTAACTATCAATTAAAGATATATAATAGATTGGTTTTTAAAATGTTGCTATCAACCCACTTATAAAACTTAATTAACCAACAACAAATTTATATAAGATAAGATTGAAAATATTTCGAGAGACACTTATAAAAACTGGGGAACTCACACACAATAATTATATAAATTGGTGTCTGTAATATTCTTATGAACTCATTCATAAACCTTTTTTGCCCATAAGGTTTTTTTCTATAATTTTGTTATTAATTTCTTTATATAGTGATTACAATACAACTGTTTTTAAAACAAAAAAAACAATTTTAATTTATTTTGGCAATTTTAAAAACAAAACAAACAAGATTTTTTAAGGTTAATTTTGTGACATCAAAAGGCGCGTTTTTGCGAGATACCATATTATTATTATCTTGTTTTAATCAACACCGTTCTTAACTAAAAAGCCTGTTAACTCCTACCGCCTCAGTGCCCTTTAGCCTAATGTGGCTGCCATTTTTATAACCAAATTAACAGGTAAAACATGGATTTTCTGTCAGTTTGGTGTCAATATGGCACCTATCATAGGCCAAAGGATACTAAAACGAAAATGAGTTAACTGGCTTTTTAGTTGAGAACGGTGTTGGTTTTAATTACATCAATCTGAGAGAGATAAGAGATCCAAATCTTTTTGAGATAGTTGCCGTTGACAGATATCGGGATCGAATGCATTTTACACCCGATTCCCACCAGCGTTTCCCATGCGCAGTCACCCGGACTCAAAAAAACTCATCACGTGGTCCGACATGAATTTGTCTATACAGCAAATCTCGCTTAGACCACGTGATACGTGTTTTGATTCGGGGGACCCACGAATGAGAAACGCATAGATGGGAACCGAGTTTTAGAAAAAGAGAACAATATAGTAACCGTGTTAAGGTCTCAAAAACGCACCGTGAAACGTCGAGCGCATACGCTGATACTGCTGGTCGGCGGCAAATGTGAACACCCCGGAAAATACTCGCCTGTACACCCTTCGACCCCTCAATCTAACTTGAGATAGTTACCTCTGACAGTTATGCGGGCTTGAAGTGTGTGGAGGCGGGTATTTTTCCTGGTATGTGTAGTATGCTGGATCTCTCGAGGAATGCATTTAGGAAAAGAGAACAATGGTAACTATGTTAAGCTCGCAGAAACGGACCATCAGTGTTCAACACTGCGCCATCTGTAGCCCTTTGTTCCAAGTAGCATCATTTTTTAAAAGGGTTATAAAATAGTGTTGACGAGGTAAACAGTGGTATAGTTGTATTGTTTTTTTTTTATAGAATTGTCGGAAATTTTCGCCATTTTGGATTACAAAAATAGGTTTTTGGCCTAAATAAAAACGTTATTTATGGGGTTTCAACATGTGTTTCAATCGAAATATTGCTTGTTAGGGTTAAGAACAACATACAAAATTCAATTGCTATGTTTTCATTGGTATTGAGTTCGTTTTCAAAACTCATTGTATCTTTTTCTTTTATATAGCGTGTTCTTTATCAAGACCAAGAACACGCTATATAAAAGAAAAATTAGAATGAGTTTTGAAAACGAACTCAATACCCATGAAAACATAGCAAATATTTGTCCCAGAAAGAAAAAAACGCGTATGAAAAAAAACCGATATTTATATTAATATTTTTTTTCCCGTTTTCTCAAGTATTTTTGGAGCCCATGAAATTTACGTGAGTGTATTCGAAAACTATACAGTGCACACGGGACCGCAGCTCATTTTCAGAGTAGGATGACTTGAAAAACAGCTTTTATTTGACTTTAGTATATAAATATTCATATTCCTGCTCCAGCTTATCTCACTTTCATTTTTATTTATTTTAGAAGATTGGTAAACACCATTTTATAATTTTTTTTTATTGTAAAAAGAAAAAGAATAATACGTAACAAGCAAAGGGAAGAAAGATGAAAAATCTATATTTCTAAATCCATAAAAACCTTTAAGTTGTTATGTAGTGTTGTTAGAACAGTTGTAAAACCTTTTTATAATAATCTCTATACTTGAGGGCTCATAAGGAAGTTTTATAAAATCTATATGTTGTTTTTCTATCCATTACTATGTACCATAAATTTTTATAAGCTGGTGTTAAACAGTTGTTTTTCAAGTCTTTTTTACTCATTTAAGAGATATATTAGAGTTATAAAATTATCACCAACACTAAATAATATAACTTTTGGTTATTTTATGAAGGTTTTATATTATTTGCTGTAACTTTTATATAGACAAAAATGCTCATTGGGTAGTATTTCGCGGCGTGCGGTGAATGCGAATTTCGTGAGGAGAGACTTTCGCAAATATCGGTTTTGTCCATTGAAAATAAACTTAATCCAAAGCTTGTCAAAGCATCCACGTTTTTATGATGACGTCATTGGCGAATATGCAAAGACTATAACGTTTTACTTCTGGTCAGTTTTATGCTGTGCCACGGCTCTCAGAAATTAAAGGTAAATTTTGGACTCTTAAACACATTTTCTGATGGTTTTTAAACCGATATTTGCAATTAAGCTGGCCGTGCATTATGTCAGAGGTATTAAGAATCTAAGGGTAAAAGTTATTCTGCGAAATTTTCTATTAATAAAGGGATATTTGTTTGGGGAGCCAAATTCAAAGGAGAAGGATTGACAAATACAGTTGCATACCTCAGTGTGTCCTCCCCAGGCTGCAGCTCTTAGTGGGGTCCAACCGTCAACGTCAGCTTGATCTGCGTCTGCGCCAGACTCTAGAAGCATCTTTAAAAAAATATATGTTTGAATTTGTACCCAAATATCAAATATCTTTAAACCTAGAGGTCTGAGGTTTTTTGGCATCAAATCAAAAAATGTTTACGGTGCTTTTTCTAATTATAAAAATCTAGCTACGATAGCTGTCTCATTTTAAAAGTTATGAATTTGTTTGGTCCAAATTATTGTTTTGGTGCCTTATTTTTAAAATATCTGGTGTGAGACACTTTGGTTTCATTTCAAATTTAAATTTTAATAATTATTTTTGTACTTGTATTAGATCTTTAATGTACATTGGTTCCACGAAAATTGTTTGGAAAGTTTTTTACAATCTATACTCAAAAGTCACGTCCTAAATTTTTTAAGTGTAAAATTATTTGAGCACCTTATTTCTTAAATATCTTTAAAATTAGAGATCTAAGACACTTTGTTTCCAAGACAAAAGATGTTTACAATTCTTTTTCGAATCGATATTGAAATTCCCGCTTTGATAGCTGTTTTATTTTTAATGTCAAGAATTTGTTTGATATTGAAAATTGTTATTCAAGAAAACAAGTTAAATCATTTTTTTTTGCTAATTATAAAAACCGGCAAAAAACAATCAAACTTTACAAATATATAGCAAAATGCCACTCAAACCAAAACCGCATCAAAAATCATGAACTATACTCTTTAACATTTTGCTTTTATCTTTTCTTGCAGATAAAAGAAAACATAGTGCTAACAACTATTATAAAACAATTCACTAAAACAGCTGATTAAAAAGTAATCTTAATTTATGTCGTGTCATTTATTTTATTATTTTTTAAGATTTACGAGCGTTAAAAACAATAGATATGCTTCCTGGATGTTAAAAAAAATCAAAGCAAACATAGATAGCTTTTTGTTCGAGCCACCGCAGGAAGTTGATTTTTCATTGTAAATAGAACAAAAATGAGGACTTATTCAACACTTTCACACACACTATTATTTTAATAAGGATAACTTTACACAGAGTGAAGACTTTAATTGGAATAAGCTGGTCAGTGGTCTATTCCTTTATCAGCAACAGAATTCTGACATTACCCTGTGAATTTATCTTGCAAAATTTACTGTATGTCAAAGAACATTACTTTTTTCAGTACACTAAATAGGTGTCAGAATGGCCCGGGATAACATGTTGCAAGACTCTTTAATAAACTTCCGGAACAGATAATTAATCTTAATCAATCTCTTTTTAAAAAAAGATAAAGGAGCATCTTGTAAAAAATGCTTTCAACTGACTTGATGAATTCTACAACTCCACACTCAGTTGGATAAACAATAGTATTCAATAATTTTAATCGGTTTTATTTTTTTTTAAATTTTGTGGTTTGGTATAAACTGTATGTATTTTTTTTGTATTGTTTCTTGTTTTTTGACCTTTATTGTTCCTTGCTTTTTGAACTGCTTGTTTTTCAATTCGTTTTCGTTTTTGTTATTAGATGCTCGCTATTGCCACATACGATGCAACAAAGTCGACTTTTTATCAGTGGGTTTAGAATTATAGGCTTCAAAAATACTATTTCTTCTTTAGAGTATATATCGAACGGCTTACTAATCCATTGTGTTTAGAAAAAAAATGCATAACAAAAAACACCAAATAGATATAAAAATAGAAAATAATAATAAACAAAGCATTTTTATTTTAGTTTTTTTTTTAAAGTTTGTGTTTTTTTTAACAAGTTATGTTCTTATTTTTTTAAAGACATTTACGATTAGTTCTGAGCAACTATGTTGGGAATTTGGAACCTTTGGTTGCACTAAAACAAAATTATGATTGTTTTCCACAAACCAAAACTACACTTTTTTGCACTCGACGCGCGTTTCGCTAACAACGTTAGCATCATCAGGAGACGATAAACAATGAACTAAATAAATCTACGCTCTATCTTATATACAATCCTTTAGTGGGCGGAGATAAGACTAATAAATTGTGATTGATCACGATTTTTAATCCTACCTCCCCTCAACCAAAGAATAAAGTGTACTAAACGGGATAGGTCCTCTATCTTTATTTAAACTATTTCTGGATTTAATGATTTCCATACTTTCATATGCATTCAAAAGTCTTTTGTTTGGTACACTTTTTAGAAGTTTTAGGTTATCTAATGTGAATCTATGATTGTTTTCAAAAGCATGCTCGGCCACACTTGACTTTTCTGTTCTTCCGTATTTTAAGTGTGCTAAGTGTTCTTTAAAACGTGTTTGAATAGAGCGTCTCGTTTGGCCAACATATTTTTTATCACAATCCATGCAACTAATTTCGTAAATTCCACTTTTTTCTAGAACTGTAGTTTTATCCTTGGGATTTCCTAGTAAGCTTCTTATTGTGTTACCGGATTGATATACTAATTTAAGACCGGTGTTATTAAATACTTTGTGTAATCCTTTCGTATAATTAGGATTATACGGAATTGATACAAATTTTGAGTCGCAGGTATCTTTTTGTCTGAAAAAGGTAGAATTCCGAAAGGTCTTTTGAAAAGAATGTCTATTTATCAGCTTATTTATTAAGCCTTCGTCGTAACCGTTTTCGCCAGCTATATTCCTAATCCTATTCTTTTCTGCTTCAAATCTTTCTTTGTTTAAGGGGAAATTTACTAATCTATATGTTAAAAAGTGCAAACTTGCAAGCTTATGTTGTAAGCAATGAAAAGAGTCATTTGGAATATACCTGTTGGTGGCCGTGCCTTTTCTGTATAGGTCAAAGTCCAATTTATTTTTTTTTTTTTTTAAGTTAAGTTAAAGTTAAAACGTTCTGAACGAAAACCAAAAAAGTCGAAGGAAATCGCAAACATTGTAGAAAACCTATCCTCTCAAACTTTTAATAACAAAGAAATATCACTTTTAAACAAAGGTCTTAATTTTGCTCTGCTCCCACAAAAAGATAATTTAAGTGATATTATTGCAAATATTGAAAGTTCAATCTCTTATCTTTCAGAAGGTACAAAGGGCTATGTGCGAGATGCTTGCCGATATCAGATCTCTCAAAACATCATTCAAAACAATAAAAATAGTACCTTAAATCACAATAAAACAATTAAAAGTTTGAGAGAAAAAGATGTTTTCTATCTAAAGGCTGACAAGGGTAATAAAGTTGTTATATTAGATAAAACAGATTATTTCGAAAGGGTAGATAACCTAATAAAAAATGTTCAAAATTCCCTTGAATTTATCAACAAAGTTAAAGATATTTCACTCCAAGAAGGTGAAATTTTAATCTCGTTTGATGTTAGTTCGTTGTTCCCTAGTGTGCCGATCCCTAATACCTTACAATACCTGGAGGAACTACTAAGAAAAAACAATCTAGAAGACAAACAGACTTTAGAATACCTATCTTTAACAAAACTCTGCATGAATCAAAATTACTTTCAATATAAAAATAACTACTACCAGCAATTAGAAGGAACCACAATGGGTAATAGTTTATCACCTTTTATCGCAAACCTATTTATGAGCAAATTTGAATCAGATATAAGTAAAGAATTTGAGTATTTCCCCAGAGTATGGTTCAGGTATGTAGACGATGTGTTTGCAGTATTCAACACTAAAGTAACTAGTGTTGAAAATTTTATGGAAAAAATAAATAACAAATTTCCCACTATTAAATTTACTTATGAAACAGAGAACAACGGTACACTGCCATTTCTAGACACTTTAGTTATAAGAAATAAAAATAAATTGGACTTTGACCTATACAGAAAAGGCACGGCCACCAACAGGTATATTCCAAATGACTCTTTTCATTGCTTACAACATAAGCTTGCAAGTTTGCACTTTTTAACATATAGATTAGTAAATTTCCCCTTAAACAAAGAAAGATTTGAAGCAGAAAAGAATAGGATTAGGAATATAGCTGGCGAAAACGGTTACGACGAAGGCTTAATAAATAAGCTGATAAATAGACATTCTTTTCAAAAGACCTTTCGGAATTCTACCTTTTTCAGACAAAAAGATACCTGCGACTCAAAATTTGTATCAATTCCGTATAATCCTAATTATACGAAAGGATTACACAAAGTATTTAATAACACCGGTCTTAAATTAGTATATCAATCCGGTAACACAATAAGAAGCTTACTAGGAAATCCCAAGGATAAAACTACAGTTCTAGAAAAAAGTGGAATTTACGAAATTAGTTGCATGGATTGTGATAAAAAATATGTTGGCCAAACGAGACGCTCTATTCAAACACGTTTTAAAGAACACTTAGCACACTTAAAATACGGAAGAACAGAAAAGTCAAGTGTGGCCGAGCATGCTTTTGAAAACAATCATAGATTCACATTAGATAACCTAAAACTTCTAAAAAGTGTACCAAACAAAAGACTTTTGAATGCATATGAAAGTATGGAAATCATTAAATCCAGAAATAGTTTAAATAAAGATAGAGGACCTATCCCGTTTAGTACACTTTATTCTTTGGTTGAGGGGAGGTAGGATTAAAAATCGTGATCAATCACAATTTATTAGTCTTATCTCCGCCCACTAAAGGATTGTATATAAGATAGAGCGTAGATTTATTTAGTTCATTGTTTATCGTCTCCTGATGATGCTAACGTTGTTAGCGAAACGCGCGTCGAGTGCAAAAAAGTGTAGTTTTGGTTTGTGGAAAACAATCATAATTTTGTTTTTAGTTCTGAGCAAGTTTCGAGTGCAAACCAGTCGACCAAAGTGACCAATTTCGAGGTTTTTTTATACTTGTTGATGCAAAGGGCAAATAAACAAGAATGTTCATGACACATGCTGACTTGGACATTTTCTTGCACTACCCTATAGGCTGTGGGGGGACTCACCTTTACAACTTGAGCCTGGCCCAACCTTGAGGCCACGTGCAAGGCGGCTTGTCCGTGAATATCTTGTAAATCAAACAGCGGCTCTGGAGATGGTTCGCTGGATGAAGAAGCCAGAGACATCTGCAAAAAAAAACAAGAAAAATTAAACGAGAAAAAAGCAAGTTGAAACGTCAAACGATTAATTTCAAAACGCAATATTCGTTAAATCAATTTTTATTCGATTCTTAATTATTTAAACCCATTAAATTGGTTTGACACAACAACGGTTTCGGACAACAACGGTTTGGGACAACAACGGTTTTACAAACAATGGTTTTCTGGACGCCCACGGTTTATCAGAATGTTAAATAAAGGAAATTTCAATCATAAAATCATTCACAATAGAAACTGCAATTCGTTAAACCAATGTTTTATCCGAACCTTATTTCTTCAAACTCATTCAATATTAAACTCGTAATTTGTAAAAACCATTTTTAATAAAACCCGGAAATTGTCAAACCATTATTTTTCAAAACCGGAATTCGTAAAACCCGTTGTTTATAAGAATATTTTTGCCAAATTAATTGCGCATTCGCCAATAATACATGAACCGGAGGCGTACACACAGCTGGCGCAGCGTTTCGATGCATTGCATTCCAGTTAAGAACAATAGAGTGACATCTATACACAAAGTATTGAACACTACCTGTGAATACTTTTAGTACTTCTTTATACAATGCTTTTAGCCAAGTGTGCGCACATAGAACGACAAATGCATCGAAACGCCGCACAGTGGGCGAAATTTAATTTCTGGGGGGACAAAAATATTCTGAAGTTCTAATATAATTTAAAGAAAAAATCAATCCTACTATCCTACATATGTTATAAATGTGAATTTATGTGTGTTGATATGTGTTTGTGGTTGTTCCTTAATCACACATACAGACCGCTTCAAGCTACTGCGAACATAGGGCGGAAGAAGTCTAATTTGCCAGTGTACGTACATGCAGAGACACCGCACGCCTATCAGTGAAGCAACCAACACTCAGGCTTTCGATCGCCATTCGCTGCCGTTCGCCGCCGTTCGCCTTGTATTTAGTACGCCTCTAACCACGGTGCTGTGTGGAGCGTAGTCAATGAAACCGAATAAATACGCAAATTTTTATAACGTAATTTTCTTATTTTTTGTCACTGATAAATAAGAGCGTTTTATTGTCAACTGCTCAGATTTATCAGTGACGACGTGTTACAATGAAAATAATAAGGAGAAACAAAATAAAAGCAAGTTCTCAAAATAAAATAATACATTCTAAAAACCAAAAAGATTCTCCCAGTCAAAAAAAAAATTAAAGCAAATGTTCGAAAAGTCCTCCTTGCTGGGCTAGACAATATCCGAGCCTTCTATAAAAACCCCTTCTAACGTTTCCAAGCATGTTAGGGGTGATAATTTGAAAAGCTTCTTGAAAAACAGATAGAAGTCATTAGGAGCAAGATCGGGAGATCGAGCTGGCCATAAAATAGTTCCCCGTGTACTTATAACCCGATTAGGAAATACATTATCAAGATATTCCCTAACAAGGCCAACATTGTGAGCGGAACAACCATCTTGTTGAAACCATGTTTCACCAAATCTTACACCTAACAACTGCCTAGCAGTTGGAATAATGTGCTGCTGCAGTAGATCCAAGTATCTAGGACCATTCAAATTGCAATTGCCGTTAATAAAAAATGGCCCAATTACGTGTTCCCCTACAATACCCCCCCCCAAACATTTAGTTTTTGGGGATACTGTGTTCTTACGTCAAAATATAAATGCAAATTTTCCCTCGACCAATATCGAACGTGTGTTGGGTTATGACGATTTGACCATTTGACCATCTGCACTTTTTCGGCAACTTCGTAGACATCCATTTTTAGTTTTAAAAATGTATTATTTCAATTAAGAACTTACCCATCTGTTTCTCGAGCAAGGCAGAAATAAAACAAAATAATAAAAACAAAATGAATTTCCAAAAGATAACACTGTAGCGTGCTTCGAATCCACCTCGGTCGTACGGCACGGAGAGTAAATTGGACTTGATTCCCCCTATGTTCGCATTAGCTTGAAGCGGTCTGTATATGGCTAAACCGATTTGGATAAAATTTAATAAGAAGATAGGATGTGACCTGCTGGATTGACTTATAGGTTAATTTTTATTTGAAATCTGTATATTATGAAGATCTCTTTACTAGGTGAAAGGTAAGGGAAGGAAGGGGGTGGGTGGAATGGTAAAACGAGAGTGGGAGAGGGGCGGGTGGTAGGAGTTGGATTAAATTGTTAGTAAAAGAAGCGGGTATTTAGCTAGTTAGACCATAATGGTTGTGCACTGTTTCTAGTAATGGTGGTTTACCCATCAATTAAGTATACGTTAAAAATATTTTTGAAAATAATCTTATTTTTGTAGTGATATTTAATAATAATTAACTGAATTTTTATAAATCTTGCTTGTGACAAACTTTTTTATTTTTTGGTTTAGGAAGTTCAAATAAAAAGCATTCGATATAAGAGTACTTTTCCATGTCACTTAACGTCCGACAAAATGACGTGATTAATTTATAAGGAAAGCCAGTTTACATGATTTTTTAAATTGAACACCCTGTTTCCAAATTTTTCATATTCCAAAAAAATATGTTTTTAATCATTATATATTTCATTATATCAAATTCTTTTTATCTCAGCTTTCTAGAACCAATAATAAAAAGTTTTCCACAGGGATGGTTTAAAAAGACGAAAATAGGCGCTAATTTTTCGCCTACGAACTTTGTTTTTAGTTTTTTGATCAAGGGTGAATAATAAAGCGAACCTACAAACCAATAATCACAGAAACTTTAGACACCTTGTATAAACTTTTGTAGCTTTCAATTTATTATGAAATTATGAACAAATCTTTTATAAATGAGCTAGCAAAATTTAACTCAAATAAAAAAAAAAAACGATTTTTTTTTAGTTCTTAAATTTTCTACTTCAATATATGATTATGTAACATGGTGCCAAAAATACTTAAATAACTTCGAAAGTCGCAAATAGACGCAAACTATATTTTGCTGCATTAAAGAAGAGAAAAAAATGAAAAATACCTTTTTTACCTTTTTTTTTAAACGCCTTCTAAAGTTACAATATAAAAAATGCCTTCTTATTTTGTCCGCCATGACCTACCATGAGAATAAAAATATAATGGTTGAACAATAGGGACAGATGTATTTTAAAAAATAATTTATTTAAAGTTTCATTTTAGGGTTTTTGTCCTCCCAGTTCCGTCATTTCGCCCTCTGTCCGTCGCCACCTGTGTATACGCCACCGGTTCATGTATTATTGGCGAATGCGCAATCAATTTAGCAAAAATTTTCTGATACACAACGGGTTTTACGAATTCCGGTTTTGAAAAAATAATGGTTTGACAAATTCCGGCAAATGGGGTTTACAAATTACGAGTCTTATAAATTTCGAATTTGTTATTCAATTCAATTCAAAAATAGCTTTATTGTCTTAAGAAAGAATATCTCATTGACAAAGCAGTCCTAAATCTAATAAGGTTAATTAACAGTCAAGATAAATTAGTAAAATAATAGAGTAAAATAATAAAATAAGTGTAAAAAATTTGAAAGGCCAAACAGACGAATAATTAAAACTTAAATGCACTTGTTACAGTTATATAATAATTAATATGACACTGACTAAACATAATTAATAAAACGAGTTAAAAAAATCGTATAAGTCAGATATAGTTAAACCTAAAATAGCATTAAAATATAACTGACAGTTAATTAAAAATGGACAACTTAGATGACAGTTAAGAACATAATACAAACATTACTATATATGGGTAAACAAACAACAAATATTACAATAAATGTCTACAATCTGATAGTTTCTCTATAATATTCAACACAGTCATAATATGGTCTAGTTGCAAGACTATTATGAATGGGTTTGAAGAAATAAGGTTCGGATAAAAAATTAGTTTAAGATGAAAATGTTTATTAAATACGGTCTGATGGATATAGATTTGACGAACATTGATTTGACGAATAATGGTTTGACAACAACAAATTATTTGACATGCGAACTGTTGACAACAAAGAAATACGTTTTCGGAGGAAAAAATGACGTCAGTCCGCTCATTAAAAAATTGGACTATATATTGTTGGTTGTCAAGCTTTCAGAGGCAAGTACAGCCTTTTGGAAAATATAACCAAGTGTACTGCCTAGTAGAAATGTAAAAAAAGCCTTCCTTCAATTGTCCAAAGTTTAAAATTGAATAAAACAAAAAAGCGGCCAACAACTTTTTTCTAGACAATGCGTTCCACTAATCGATAGATATAACGGCATACATGCTGGTAGAAACAATGGTAGGTTCGACTTAAAACGCCTTGTTTTATTTTCACGCTCTAAAAACTGGAAATCGTTTAAGGGATGGTCTATATATGCAAATACCGGATCATAAATGTTTTGAATATTCGCAGTTAGGTCCTTGATAAACTTTCGTATGGCCTTTTTTTGCTCTTGGTCTTAGTTTTACACTTTTCGTAAACACTTCTTTTAGGGAAGAGTGAAGAGCAATGTGAAAGATTTCATCAAGATATTAAAGGGATGGGGACACCAAAACGATGTCCGATTATTATTGGGCATTGAGAAGAAATCTTCCCTTAGCTGATTATGACAGAAAAACCACCTAAAGAAGATTTTCTAAAAAAAGGAGCGTAAAGAATAAATAACTATTTCTAATAGTTTCTATACATGTATATTTTTGTATTTTTTTCTTTAATACAGGGTTCCTAAGCAAATCCTTAGGGGACCAAGCAGCCGTGTATAAGACGCAGACAAACGGAAAAGCACATTAGGCAGAAAAGGATGGGCATGGGGCGATGTTGTCACTACATCTTACACGTAGTAAATCCATTCCAGGTTGTTGTTTTCTAATGTTTTCCATTTTCATACCTTTAGGACTGGAATAAAAATTGGTTTTGCTCGACTTTAATACCAAACTGATGAAAGATATCGTAAAAAAAATATTTTTCGGCTTTTCATTTTGTAACCATTGTCCTTACGCACTGTTTACAGGCTGGGGACTGAGATACATGCAAATGCCTAACCTAAAGCGTTCGTACACGGTCGGAGAATAGGAGAATAGGACGGGTTGACGCCTTCGAACGTCCAACCCGGGTTTTGCACTTTGATTCGAAATCAAAAAGGAGGAACAGTCAGATGTGGGGCCGTGCACAAATTACGTAACGGTTATTTTACCAATTTTTGACCCCCTCCCTATGTAATGTTTTGTAACGGTTTGGCACGCCACTCTCCCAATATTACGTAACGATTTCAAGACCACTACCCCCCCCAAAAAAAAAAAATTTCCATTTATTTTCATTCCAAATTTTCTTAGTTTCACACAAATGCAAACGCTGTCGAAAACCCCCCTCCCCCCTACGTAGCGTTTTGTAACCCCCCTCCCCCCTATGACCATTACGTAATTTGTGCACGGCCCCTGTAGTCCCAGTAGAGGAGGGCGAGAAAATTGACATTTTTTTCTTAAAAATTATACTCTTTAGCCCTATTTCTTTGCGTTCCCGAAATTACGTAATTTTTGAAAAAAAATTGTAAGCGGCGCCATTTTTATATCGTGCTTTGTTTTTCTAACATTTTTTTCTTCTTCTCACTCGAAACCAAGATCCCCCGTTTTAGGAAAACTGATCCAGTCTCCGTTTCTAAATTTTTTCGAATAAAAGTAGAGTATGACCATGGGGGAAATAATTTTTTTCTACGGTATGACGAAAATTTCGAGAAAGTTGAAGAAAAAAATAAAAAAAGTGGCAGAGCTCAAGTTTTTCCTAGTTTTTTATAAAGAAACAGAGCAAAATAAATCTTTTCACCCCTTTTTGGGTGTTACAAATATTGGCAGCCCTTTATTTTTCGCTTTTACCCTCCCGCTAGTTTTTAAGAATTGGTTCGCTACATGTTTCGAGATCATGTCATAAAACACCTCGAAAATATCAAATGTAGTGTAAGGCCAACTTTATTTAAAATCAATAATATCGCAAGCAAAAAGCTCTGCAGGAAAAACAGCGCCGTTTATTGATTTCTTTGGCTGCTAGTGCTAGCTGCATGATTTGGCCGAAACTTAATTAAAAGCGAAGATATTTCTTTCTAATGTTAACAACCTCACGAGTTTATCGCTCAGTATCGTAAATAATGGACCCTGCCGCCTCCTTTAAGCAAGAAAAAGCTGTGGTTTGGACCTGAAAACATCTAGTTTTTCCTCGATCATCTCATGGTGTGGCCGCCATCTAGCGGAATTTGCAGACATCTTGTCAACGGTTATTATTGCAACTATGATTTATGCTCACAATGAAAGAGTGGCGACAATTTTTTCTCATGAAAGCAGTCCGGAGATAATAACAAACTGGCACCATTGCTCAATATACCTGTTTCTTTTGTGCGCGCAGAACTTTCTATGCCATTTCTGTTTGATTTATTGAAATCCTATCCCTAAGGAAAATCTTAGGAACCCTGTATATGCATTATAAAACTAGCTTACAAATGGAATAAATCGTGTTGTACCTATATTTTTGGATTTTACTGATTTGAAAAATAACAGGTGAAATTTTTAAATCAACTTTCAGAGTGTTAAAAAATGCGGGCCTGTAATATTTTCTAATAGGTACTTAATGAAAAAAAAACGTCGTTGTGGGTGGTTCAGGGCTTTCCAACCAGAGCTATAGTTTTAATATTTGAGTTCTACTCAATATGGTTTCAACCACATTTCACAAATAACACCAGACACAGTGACGTACGCAGAAATTCCTGGGGGGTGCATGAGTAACAGCATAATAATCTCAAATATTTTATTCTTCATTTTTGGGGAAAACTCAATCAATAACTCTGGTGGGGGGAGGACTATGCCCCTCCCCCTGCGTACGCAACTGCGAGACTAAAAAAACAAAAATTAAATAAAAAATAATTTTTAATATGACACGTTCGTTGGTATATTAAACATTCTGTTTTAAATATTTTTTTTTTATTCAAATTTGGTTTGCTAGGCCTTTTTAAATCTGAAACATAAATATTATGTTAAAATATATGTCAAAATATTATGTTGTTTCATTTTTATTAGGAATCATCAGGGAGTCATAGGATTGTCCCTGGCAGTTGAAGCTACAAAGGCAACCACGCACACCTCTCGAATTTAAAACAAAAAGTTTGTAATTCCCGGGGACGTGGAAGCTGTGTGCGCCACCTGTCGAATAAACCGAGAAACAAAAACATCAAAATTGAAAAGTGCAGTAGTCCGTAAAAATACAGAATTCTGTACCTTTCAGCAGGTTATAAAGAAGAAACCTGTAAAAGTATAAGGTCACTGTAACATGACTCTTAAAAAGAAGTAACGTTCGCAGCAGCACCACCCCCAATTGGAGCTTCATACTACGTGGCCCCCGTGTTGCGCATAACTAAAAAGCCAAATCCTATGACTTCCTGATGATTCCTAATAAGGATAAAACAGGTCTGTAGGTGTCTGGATTCTCCATTAGATATTGGAGGCCTGGTCGTAATGAAGTAAGAAACAAAAACGCTTTGTCCGATATGCCACGAGTCTTACTTTAATAAATATTATGGTCGATAGAACTTTGTAATTCTCGAAAAAATTGTATATAGGCACATACAATTTTGTAATTTCTAGAATAAATCTGTAACTACTTAACTTTTCCATAATTTTAATTTTATTGTTAACAAAACACAAAAAAATGAGTTTCTAAGGTTCCAAAACACCTTAATTGACGAAAAAAACAGTTGTCTGTCGGTCTGTTGTCTGTCTGTACACACGATAACTCAAGAACGCCTTAATCGATTTTAACGAAATTTGGTAGACTAACTTTTGGGTAGGGTGGTGGGGGGTTGAAGGAGGAAAAAGGGGATAAAATATTTATATATAAAAAAAATCATAACTTTAGAAGTAAAGCAGACATTGATATGCGGTTTTCAGATTTTGTTTTTTGTAAATATTACCCAAAAATTTTGTTATAAGGTTCCAATCTTTCAAAGCTACAGTTTTCGAGATATTTTCATTTCCTTTCAACATAAAATAATTGATTTTGTGGTGGACTATCCGTGGTTTCTAGCACCATTTTCTTGTTAAAGTCGAAATGTCAAAAAACTGCAGAGAGAACCTTGTAATTCTAAGGTGACGATATGGATCCTCTTGAATAAACATCATCACACTTTATAAAAAAAAAAATTTGAAGCCATTGTTTTGTGCTATTTGATATCGAATGCCAACTGTTACCCAGACCTTACATTAAAATACAGAGTGCTCCAAATTTGACTAGTTTGTGCGGGAATCGAATACTTCAAGCAAGAGCTCAAATCAAATATTAGAAGCCTGAATACTACTGAACTATTTTAAAAATGTTTATGTAGATGTGCAAAAATCATATAATAAAAATTGGTACTAGACAGCACGGATAGTCCACCATACAATCGATTATTTTATGTTGAAAGAAAATTAAAATATCTCAAAAACTGTAGCTTTGAAAGATTTGAACCTTATAAAAACATTTTTGGGTAATATTTACGAAAACCAAAATCTGAAAACCGCATATCAATAGCTGCTTTACTTCTAAAGTTATGATTTTTTTAAATATATTTTGACGTTTTTTCAAATAACTCGGAAACTAAAGCTCCCACGAATTTGGACTTTATAACAAAATTTGTAGTCCATAATCATGGAAAGTTAAATCTGAAAACCGTATATTGCTACTTGCTTTTGTTCCAAAGTTACAATTTTTTAAAATATTTTTTCCCCCTTTTCCCCCTTCAACCCCCCCCCACCACCCTACCACCCAAAAGTTAATCAGTTCATGGTCAGCCGATAAGAGGATTTTTGGACCAAATTTCGTAAAAATCGATTAAGGCGTTCTTGGGTTATCTTGTATACAGACAGACAACAGGCAACTTTTTTTTTCGTCGATTAAGGTGTTTTGGAACCTTAGTAACTGATTTTTGATAAAATTAGAAAAGTTAAAATTTCATCAAATTCTCTAATAGTCCCTCATACCATATTGGTATGGTGCACTAAAAAGATACTATAACGGCCTTGCCCTTGCAGATTTTCCTAATCAAGTAAGCCTGGAAAAAATGCAGAGCCAAAAACTCTTCTGTGCGCGAGCAGGCTGCGTCAGACATGCGCAGTAGATATTTCGTCTTAAGCCTTGCCCAGGGCCAACCCTGATTTTTACATTGTATCTTTGTTTTATAACTGAGCACGGAAGTAAAAATAAAGGTGGAATAATAATATCCTATAAATAAAATGACCCCTATATGTACTTGACATTTATGAGCATAAATCATTTGGTATTGACAAAATTCCCCTAACTCTGAGGCTAATAATAAAAAGAGTTATCACACAGCACTTATGAAAGGCAAAAAACTAGTCATTCTGGTTGTATAACAGAACTGAACAAATCAAAACACTATATTTTTAGCAAAAACACGCAAAGTAAAACGAAAACACTTTATTTTGACTAAAAAAACAACGGAGTAACATCCTAGTAACTTTTGCTTTGGTTCAAACAAGTGTATGGCTAATAAAAAAAGCAGGCAAATATACAGGACTTAAAAAGTCCCCCCTCCCTGCTAACTCTTAAACGGATTGAGGTATCGACTTCAAATAAAAACCATGTTTAATGATAACACTTTTTCTACTTTTTGACGTATTTTATATAAGCGTCATATTGACGTAGGTCTATAAGGTCACTAACTATTTTAAAATTTTAAATAGAAAGGGGGGTCGAGTGATACCTTGTTTAAAAGGTATTTGAATTCCTTATTTAAAATTTTAATGTATAGTCGAAAAAACTCTTAACTCTGTAAGTCGTAAACCGATTTTTTAAAAAATTAAAATTTTAAATAGGGAATTAAAATACCTTTGAAACAAGGTATCACTCGACCCCCCTTTCTATTTAAAATTTTAAAGTAGTTAGTGACCTTATAGACTTACATCAATATGACGCTCATAAAAAATACGTCAAAAAGTAGCAAAAGTGTTATCATTACACATGTTTTTTATTTGAGGTCGATACCTCAATCCGTTCAAGAGTTAGCAGGGGGGGGGGACTTTTTACGTCCGCACTGTATATCATGTTTACAGGGGGACTTAATACCCATCTAAAAATGATATAACTTAACTTTTTCTATCAACAAAAATTTAAAAAAACACAATTTTAATATATTCCGACAAATTATGGTAAAAAATACCATTTACTGATTGCGGAAAAGACACATCCAAAAATGATAATAATAATAATGTCAAGTCGATTCGATTGCTGTTACTACGTTCTTTTAGGCTCATAAGACGGTCATTTTTATGAAATTTCTCAGGGGGTATTATCATTCCACCTTTATTTTTAATTCCCTGTAACCGAGTTATTATTTAGTATGTTTTCACATCGTATTCAATACGTATCGAAAAACAGGCATCTTATTCTTTCATATATCACGCTCTTTGTCGAAACAAAGAACATGCTCTATGAAAGAAAAATAAGACAATCTTTTTAATACGTATTGAGTACGATGTGAAAACATACTAATTATATACAGGGTTGCCACAAGATTCCCTAGATAAAATTCTCGACTTTTTCCCGGTTTTTCCCTAATTATTTTAAAAAAATTCCGATGTCATAGCGCTGCGGGATCAATTCCAGATGTGTTGCCAAAATTCTGTCATAAGTATGCCTAAAATGAAAATCAAATTGTAACAATCAGTGATGTTATAGTGCCGCAGACAAAAATTTTTGCAGTACCTGCCTATAAGATGTCTTACAATTTTTTCGTAATTATTTTTAAAAATCTGGGTTAAGAGACGCTGAGTTGGGGTGGGATCTAGTCTCAGTTCTATATGTGTTGGTGAAATGTCATAAATTTTGTAGTTATAGTAAAAAAGCTAATTTTTGCACGTTTTGAATGCTGTTGATAAAAACTGTTAACTAAAATTGTAACAATTAATGACATTATAGCGAGGGCCAAAAGCAAATTTTGTTGAAACTTTTGGGTTTGGTGAGCTGCAAAGGAGGGAGGGGCTATTGCCCACTGAAAAAAATTATCTGATATTGTGATCGAAACAAATACCGAAACAAATTTTACAAAAAGTAGTGTGTAATATTATACATTTAAAATTAAAAAAAAAAAACGTCAAATCCTAAATATTTATTACTTATAACTCGGGTAGCGCTGCAGGAGAAAATTGAATTGAAATTTATATTTTTTTTTTATACTTTCATCCATAGTGGAATTAATGTCCAATGTAAAAAAACACAAAATATCCATCCTATCCGGGATTCGAACCCGGGGCTTTCCGTGCGGCAGGCAAATACGCTATCCACTGCGCTACGGAGGCCGGCAAAAAAAGTGATATGTAAATTTTATATAGGTACAAGGGAATTTCAACCAGGTCAAAAATATCTGAAAAATTCAAGGATTCTTAGCAAATTTCCCGGATATTTCCCGCACCGCACCGCATTCCCGACTTGTTTCCGGATTTCAAGGATTGTGGCAACCCTGATATACTACAATGGCGGATCTACCTACGCGCGGCAAGCTTCTATACTCTAGTAGTAGTAGTCGTAGTAGAGGATGGGCGGGGCTTTTTACGCAGGCAAGTTGGCCTTTATAGGCACTTTTTACACCTTGCCTTTAGTTAACATTGCATCAATCTCAGAAAAACTTGGTTTTCACGGTAAACTATTTCTCCATACTCCAAGTTTAAAACTGTAGATTTGTGATGATGGATCACTCTGTACATAGCGAGGCTCCCGACCAATTTCAGGGAAGGCATCATGATATCGCGTGTAGACAGATCCCGTTTCTCGTAAATAAATTAAATTTCTGTTCGTCCTATTGTTAAGTTATTATTGTTAATAAAAGAAAACTTACTTGTGGGAAAGGTAAAAGAAATCATTTTAATTACATACCTAGCGAAAAAAAAACAACAACATTAAGCTAGTTAACTTTTAAAATATAAAGTTTTAGTACCCTGTGCTGCGTCAGGCATGCGCAGTAGATTTTTTCGCCTTTGGCCTTACTCAATCGGATAATTTGCACGTTGCTGTTGCTTTTTTGTTTCTCACTTCATTACGGCCCAGTGTTGCCAGGAACTCGGGAATTTATGACCAGCAATGAGGTTGAAAAATTACCAGATTTGGAGAAAAATTACCGTATTTTTTCCAAATGACTAATTTTTACTGCAAAAAAAAATTAACTCTGTAAAAAAAATAAAATCCTCGTGACACAACCACAATTTTAAAAATGATCACGTGATTTTTTTTTAGGTGAAAAAAACATAGCTTTCAAAAAAGATATCGACACTGCTGACTTCAAAATAGTCTTTTGTCGCTTTTGGCACCCAATTTTAAATTTTCAATAAAAAATTACTGTAATGTTTTAATTATGGGTTGGCCTCAAATTTTAGTCGATTTTGGTTGCGTCTTGATATTGTTTCGTATTTGGCATGAAATATGCACACTTTCGAAATTACTGTAGATTTCACGTCCAGTAATAGGTATTTACCAATTACCAATTTTGGCCCAAAATTACCGTAGATTCTGGTAATTAGGCATGCTATTGGCAACGCTGTTACGACCAGGCCTCCAATTTCTAATGGAGAATCCAGACATAGGATTGTACCTCGCAGTTGAAGCTACACAGGCACCTGAGGCACCATGCACACCTCTCGAATTTAAAACAAAAAGTTTGTAATCCGTGGAGACGTAGTACCTGTGTACCAAAAAATACGCTTGAAATTGCTCAAAATCCCTTATTTTAGAAGTACATTTGACGCTTGTAGGAGCAGCGAAAAAAAATGGCGTTTGAAACCCTAAAAAGGATGCACACAAAATGAGCAAAAAACTTTTAGATATGTACAGAGTACGCCAAAACATACGAAATATGCTTTTTTAACCTTTTCCAATTGTCCTTACAAAGAAACTACCAATCAGGTAACTAACCAACAACAAGAGGCTAACTCTGTATAAGTTAAAACCATTTTTCGTTTTGCTACTTGTCCTTTCTGTACGTACTCTGTATAAATTCAAAAGTTTGTAGCTAACCAAATTATTTTTTCAACATCCTGAATGACTCGATGGGTCTATTCTTGCGATTAAGCGATTTACAGCAATTTCAAAAGTATTTCCTGGCTCACCCTGTATGTATACGTTACCCGAAAATTAGGTAAAAAATGTTAGTTGTGGTTCGTAGAACATAACAAATAAATAACTATTGCCTGATTGGTAGTTTCTTTGTAAGGACAGTTTGAAAAGGTTAAGGCCACAAAAACCGCATAGATTTGAAAACTCTGCTTTGCTGTTTTTGGGCCAATTTTTACCGGGCAGAATATGGAAAACGAGAAAACGGAATCTGTTGAAATTTGGCAGGAATGTTTATTTTTGAATTCCTCACAACCGTATCCAGACAGTTTTTTGCTGGACTGTCTCATTCCCGAAATAAAATAAACACGGCTAACAATAGTCAAAAATCTTACCTGGCTTTTTATTTAGCCTCATCGATAATACAGAAATCTGTAACAACAATTTTTGGATTTTTTAATTTTTTGAAAAAAATAAACTAAATTTTGAAAAATCCTTTGGATAGGGCTGTAGATTTTTATAAATCCTATTATCTGTAACAAAAAAGTTATGGTTTTTTTCTTTATAAGCGAGATTCTGCCGGAATTCTAAAACGCCAAGGTCACGTAATTTGGTAGGCCCAGGGAAACTGAGTCAGTTCGATTGGAGTATTGGAATTCAGGTTCCGCATAGCCAGCGGCCACTTGTCTAAGGCTGGACTTCCATAAGCTTTTTTTCCGCGCGGATTTAGAAATTTGACCTTGTCTGTCAGTGAAAATCTGCTAATGGAAGGCCAGCCTCACATATGGTGTTCGCACCGTGTTCTGAACACTGCACGAACTCACCCGAAACGTCATTAGTGTTATTATTTCAAAAAAATAGCAAAGCAGTATTGTCAAATCTATGCCGTTTTTGTGGCCTCTGTGGTACTCTGTACATGCATATTTAAAAGTTTATGGCTCATTTTGTGTGCATCGTTTCAAACACCAATTTTTTTCGCTGCACGAATTTTTAGCTTTTTCACACAAAACCATTATTACTCTATCTTTAGTTTTGTCGTAAACGAAGGTTAAGTCTAATTTCTAGCTCACTCTGTACATATTATGGAAAATGCCCATCACAAAAATTGCTCATTTGGACCCCCTTTATAACATATTAAAAAATTTTAAAAAATAACCGAAACACATTCCCCATAACAAAATGGCAGGGTTCTCGGCCATTTCAAGCGGTCGGACGGATATTTTCTAATAAATAATTTCCTAAAACCATAGGTTATGCAATAAAATAGTTTAAAACAATAAGTTGTAACCAGAGCTTATTTTTAGTAAATTCTTACTTTTATATATTTCAATTTTTTAGAAAAATGTTTTATTATGGCTTTTCCAAACTAAACTAAAGACATTGGAATTAAAGCAGAAAGCATTTTGTTAACATTTATGTTAAACATTATTGTGAACCATGAACCAGTAGCTTTTCTTTTGGGTTGGACGGGACAAAAAATACAATAATTGAAAAAATATTATTTGCCTTAGGTCCGAAACTGTTTTTATATTTTGGCTTTTTTACATACCAAGAAAAAGTGTTATAGTGGTTTTATGATTTGGAGTTATTTCAAGATTTTTTTAAATAAAATTACATTTGCCAAAATAAAACAATTTCTATGATTGTCTTAATTCACATATCAAGTCTCCATACATACAAATATGCGGGCTCAAAGTGTTTCAAAGATATCTTTATAGTGCAGTAATGTGTCAAACACACCAGTCTTAATAGTTCAAAAAGTAATTATTGACTTCTTATACAGGGTCGGATTGGATGAAATTTTAGCTTATATTAAATTAGACAATAGACAAAAGATTTGATTTTGTCATTTAGTTTACGAGGTATGTATATGTATATTTTGCAATTTTTAAAATCTGCAAACAATTCTCTCTTCAGCAATACCACACAGTAGGGTCTATCTTTTACGATAATCAAGATATTTTTATCTCAATCAGGGCATTCTTGGAAACAATAAGAGATAGAGTATTAGTGTGTGGTACTGTCAAAAAGATAATTTAAAAATGTCAAACTATATAGGGTGTCCTATTTTTAAAAAAATATATTTTTTTCCCATAGCTGGTAAACAGAACGATTAAAAAAAATTAAAAACCTCAGTTGACGTGTTTTTGGATTTTTTTATAAAACCAAGTACTAACCCGCTAGAAGCGTCGTTCCGGTTAAAGAATCCACCCTGTATAAATAATATAGAATCGTTTAAAAACTACACACTAGAAAAAAAAAACAATTGTAAACACTGTAACAGCACCAACAATTAATTACTAACAACATTTAAAAAGATTAATTACAAACATATTTTATTCAAAAATTCACTTATATTATAGGGTTCAATATCACAGATTTTATCAAAAATGGTGTTTTTAAATCTTGTTAAAGAAGGAATATCTTTAATCTGTTTTGGAAGTACATTGTATAGCTTAATAATTAAGTACTGTTCGTAGAGTCAACTTGTGCTGCAGGTACATAAGCATTGCATCTTTGTCCCTAGTTTGACACTTATGCACTGGCCTAAACTTTTTAAATTTGTTTTTGTTTTTAAAGAAAAATAATAGGCACTCATATGCTCACTTATGCTGCTTAAAATGACCTCAACATGACTCAGTATACCCAAGGTTAAGTATTATTCTGAGTATCCGTTTTTGAATGACTAGTATTCTGTCAATGTCTGCTGATCCCCAGAAAACAATCCCACACTAAATAAGAGAGTACACATTTCCGTAATAAACCGTGAGCAGAGAATCTTTGGACATATGTTTTGGCAATACCCATATCTTGTAAGATGCAGAATTAAGTCTTGATTTTAAAACGTTAGCCTTTGATTAAGATAAAGCCCAGGACCTTTGCTTCCTCAATAATGATTCCGCCTTGGTTGAAATTGACCCCGCACTGAACTGAACAAGGTTAGTTTTTTCTGCGTTAAAAATCAGTTTGTTTGCTGTTAGCCATGCATTGGCTTTTTTTATGGTATTAACAGACTTACTTTCATCAGCTTAGTTACAGGCTTCAGCTATATCATTTATAAAGACAATAAAAAAAAACAATGGTCCTAATAGGCTACCCTGAGGTACGCCCATTTTTAGATTTTGAGTCGAAGACTTGGCTTTATTTGTCGCATCCCCTAGGATAACTTTTTGAGGACGATCTTTTAAATATGATATTGCCCATTGCCTCTTATACCATAATGCTAATTTATTCAGAAGAATTTCATGGTCAATGCAATCAAACGCTTTGGTTAGCTCGAGGAATATGGCGCAAGTTACATGGCCGTTATCCAAAGATTCATAAATGTTGGTCAGGAATTCTATTAGTGCTGTCATTATTCTCCTATACATAACAGCCTCAACAATTTTCGAAAACACCGAAAGTATAATTATTGGCCTATAACTAGCGACACAGTCCTCATCCCCTTTTTTATAAAGTGGTTTGACAAGGACCAACTTCAACTTTCCGGAAAAAAACTCCATCTCTCAAAGATGAATCCAACATGTTTAAGAGCAATCTGTGACAGGAAATCTTTGATGACAGTTATTGGAATGTTATTAAATTTTGATACAATTTCTTCCAGTTCATGTTGTTCAACTTCATATAAAAAAATTAACTTCTTAACGCTTGAGAAATTGCATTTAAAAGTCTTGCTATTATTTATATTTAGTTTTCCCAGTTGTTCTTTTGCAGCATTTACAAAAAAGTTGGTAAAATCGTTAGCTTTGGATGTGCTAATGGCAGAAGTTATACTATTTAGATATTAATTAGATCAATGTTAAAGGTAAAACATCATTTATGCAGTTTTGTATGGTTGTTTTATTGGTCGTGCTCAAACATCTTGGGTAACAGTTTTTGTACCAGCAAAAATAAAATTTTCTGTGCTTATCCTTATTTGAGCGCCTGCGCACTAATCAAAAAGAGGGGAGCAACCATTCCATGAACATGTCGAATGTAGGTTAAATCGTTTATTTGATTTATATATAAAATGAAAACGCACTATGATAATTTTAAATTTATATATTATATGAATTCTTTCTCACGCTGTTCTTTTGATTTCGATCATTTCCTCCACCATGCGCACCAAGTGATTGCACTTTACTCATAGACACAAGTGAGAGAAATATTTTTGCGTGCGCTTTCCTCAGATCAGTTAACCTAACCTCAATTAAAATCAAACAAAAATGGTTTTGGATTTTATATACATGAAAGTAAAAAAAATTGAAAATTTGTTTTATTTTACATTTTTAAAGAGTTTCGTATATCAATACTAGAGAAACATAAAAATTCTAAAAATTTCGAAAATTCAAAAAAATCTAACCAAAAAAAAACGCATGTCAGAAGTTAAATTTTTTTTCTTTCAATGTGGTTAAAGTTAGCAAACTAATCTAATAATAAAAATCAAATTCACAATTTTAGATTAGATTTTAGTCCTGACCTGTGCTCTCAAAACTATTTTTATTTGAAACACTTCTTACCAGATGTGAATAGTTCTTAAAGCCAATTTAAAATTAGTTTCGGAAACCTAAATCGTTTAATTTGTTGACAAAACGATTTGTGTGGACAGGCCTTAGCGAAAAAAGAAACGATCGAGAAAGTTTTAAAAATAGAAAATATTTTCTTCCTGGATTATATTTTTTGATCTCGCTTTTCCTGACGGGTTAAATTAAAAATAGAAAATATTATTAAGAAGTTATGTGGCATATTATTTTTAGAAATAATTAGATTTTGTTAAGAAAGATTCATAGCACTTGATTGGTAAACATGAACTAAAAATAGTTTTTTTATCCTTCATCACAAATACGATTTTACTAACTATTCACAAATAACAAATCCATCGGTTTTTTTTGTTTCCGATGCAAATAGTCGATTTCAAAACTAGTAAAGCCACCAGTTGTTAACCCTATTTTTTTTAATACCTTTATCCAAAAATCCAAGAAAAACAGGAAAATATTTTGAAAAATCTCGAACAAAGAGCACTTCTCACAACACACCATCTTTACACTATAAATCAAGGCGGCTGGTAAATGAAATAACAATGGTTTCCACAGCGATGTACCTTTTTACTCGGTAACGTTCATTGTTGCGACAATTTGATATTTTGACGATGTTTTTAAATGATTTTTTCGTAAATACTTGGTGAAAACTGGAGGAAATGGCTTAATTTTTAGGCAAGAATAATTAGATTTTTTCAATATTACTATATTCCGCTATTTTTCTTTTTGGGTAACAAACGGACTGAAATCTTTTTTTGCATCCTTGATCAAAAAAAACAAAGTTTTTTTTATACCTTCATCAAAAACATGATTTTAGTAACTGTCTGCAGATAACTAAAGCATGGCTTTTTTGGTTACCGATGCAAAAAAATTTTTTTTGTCACGGGTGCAAAAAAAGATTTCGGTCCGTTTTTTAGCCAAAATTAAAGAGAAATAGCGAAAAATAGTAATACTGAAAAAATCTAATTATTCTTGCCTAAAAATTAAGTCATTGCAACATCGCCAAAATATCAAACTGTCAACGCTTAAAATGTCGCAACAATGAACGTCACCAAATAAAATGACACATCGCCATGGAAACCACCATTGTTATTTCATTTACCATGATTTCGTTCGAGATTTTTAAAAGTATTTTCCTGTTTTTCTTGGATTTTTTGATAAAGGTATTGCGTTTTTGAATACTTCGCTGCGCTCGTTATTTAAACCAACGCTTGTAAAAAAAAGCACTATTTTAGCCACTAGTTGTTGAAACTACTATTTTTGCATCAGTAACCAAAAAAGCCATGCTTTAGTTATATGCAGACAGATGCTAAAAACATTTTCCTGTTTTTCTTGGATTTTTTGATAAAGGTATTAAAAAAAAATAGGGTTAACAACCAACGCTTGTAAAAAAAGCACTATTTTAGCCACCAGTTCTGAAAACGACTATTTTTTATTAAAAACTGTATGGTATTAAGCTTATTTTTGTGTGTAAACAAAAAACCATAGTTAGCCATGGAATATGTCGCTGTCACTGTTTAGAAAAGTCACACAAATTCTGTCACTCCTTTTACATGATGAGAGTTTTCGACACTTTTTGACGTCTATTGGTACGCGTAGTAGCAATTTAGTTCCGCAGTAAAACTAGTCCTGCAGAATATCTTTAAAATATTAAATGTGCAAAACGTTATTAAAAACTCTGTGTTTTTATTTTAAATGAGGCAATCAGTAAAAATCGTCACTTTTCAGAATTGCGACGGGTGAGATTTTCTGTCTGCGTATTATCTCTGGAACTACTTAGCCTATTTTTATAGAACATAATAACAGTCCCTGAATAGGCTCCAAACAAAAAGGAACCGCAACTGATAAGACTTAAGCGCCGCTTTAAAAAATATATGGAACAATTAACTTACCACACTTGAGAATACGGTCATTTTAATTCATTAGACATCTATATAA
Source organism: Oxystoma pomonae (assembly GCA_963921995.1). Lineage (NCBI taxonomy): Eukaryota > Metazoa > Arthropoda > Insecta > Coleoptera > Brentidae > Oxystoma > Oxystoma pomonae. Next base: position 67,431,460 of record OY998171.1, read on the forward strand.
TCCAAATGGACGTTTGATTATTATAACACTTTTTTCGAACAGGGTTATATTTTGACCTTGTTTGAGAGGCTATATTGAAACACATTTTAGTATATGTGGCCAATCCTTCACTATATGTCCACTAAATACAATTTTCTGACATAACTTACCTTTGCAGATTATTTGAATGAATCAGAAATCCCTCTTTCCAAAAATATATTGCATGCCTATGGTAAAGCCGTGATGGTGGTGATTTTACTATCTTTTTATGCCATGGTTTTGCTCACATTTCAAAGCTTTCTTTCCAAACTTTCGATTTCTAGAATAAAACACTCACATTTTTCAAATTTTCACTGTTTTTTAAGCGTTCAAAAAGTCTTGCCAAAAAACACTTTTTCTCTGTTAAGTTTCTTGAAGAGAGACAGCAGGCTATAAAAAAGTATTTTAGAGAAAGATGAAAATAATTTAAGGCTGCTGTTGTCATGTCATCTTTAGCAAACAGCGAAAATTGTAATTGTTCAAAGCGTAAAGTTTATAAGACATAAGGTGGTATTAATTTCTTTCAATCAAAGTTCTTTACAGTCTTTAAATTTACCGAAAAACGTGTCCTACTATATTGTATTTTAGCACATCTAAAAATAATTTAACAGGTATTTAATTAAATCATTTTAAGGTTCATCATGGGTCTACCATTGGGTCTACGACTATGAGGACATTTGAAATTTTGAAAGTTTTTGGTATTGTATTCGTTTCTTAAGTTTGTTGCAAATATCTCGCAAACTAATAATAATAAGCCATTGAAAAAATATATTGGAAGTATAGAAGGCCATTGAAAAAAAGTTAAGTCCAGTCAATAAATAAATAAAGACCGGATAACATAGATTAAAATGTATTATCATTAGCTATCTTTTGATAGCAGAATCATAATTCTATCCCGACTAGTTATACAGATATAGCCGTTCAAACATGGTCAAAATCCAATGGATCACCCCGTACAATTTTTTAACACTTCAGAAATTCACTATTATCGCACACCCACATCTCTTAACCGTGTTTTGATTTTTGCCGAAAAATAAGTGCACACTAAAAATAAAGGTACTCCTAACTTCTCCCCGCCCCCTATACCGCACTTGTGTTATAAACAGAGACGTTAAATAAGTACACTTTTCTCGCGGATTTATGACTTTATCGTAAACAAAAAAATTTTTAGCACGTTTCAATAGCAACCGGGACTAAGTCGGTGTTTATAAGCGAACCGTATAATATGCAGTAATGCACTAAATTATTAGTACTTAGGTTGCGGTTTTTCAAAAACCGTCAGAAAATCTCGTTCTTACAAAAAATCTGACGATTTTTAAACACAAGTTTACACCAACTGCTTTTTCGTCAGGACTTATTTGCTAATATTCCTTAAAATCTAGTTTCTTAATACTGTTCCAGTAAATAAAAAATATGTTAATTTTAATTTCTATAGACAGTTTTTGTGAAACACCCCTTCTTTTTGGGTGGAAATAACGAAAATTCAAACCTGGATGAGCATCCCACAAGGAACACACAAAGAACCAAAGCGAAAAGAGGAATGATTAAACGATGTTTCGCCCTGGGTAACCAGCTCGTCAGTGGTTCCACTGGTCATCCTCCCCATACATCATTAAACACCATCATACACTTTGATTTCCAACTCTAATCACTCACCAATAGGCATCGTTCCGCAATGGTACTTATCCAAGTAACCTGATACGGATTCTTTTCGGTTGATGTAACTGATTTGGAGGTTTTTTAACTTCTTTTTTGGTTTTTAATTGCCTTAGGAGCATAATCCTATTGGAAATATTAACACGCCAGGACGTATCCGTATCAGGTAACTTGGATAAGTACCAGTGCGGAATGTTGCCTATTGGTGAGTGATTCAAGGCTGGAAATCAAAGTGTATGATGGTGTTTAATGATGTATTCGGAGGGAGACCAGTGGAACCACTGACGAGCTCATGCTGGTTACCCAGAGCGAAAAATCGTTTAATAATTTCTCTGTTCGCTTTGGTTCTTTGTGTGTTCCTTGTGGGATGCTCATCCAGGTTTGAATTTTCGTTATTTCCACCCAAGATCTTTTGACCTTTTGTTTTTAGATTCTTTTCGGTTGATGTAACTGATTTGGAGGTTTTTTAACTTCTTTTTTGACCCCTTCTTTTATTTAAAATAGTATATTACATAACAAGAAAAGAAAGTGACAAATTTCACACGAACGTGTATATTATGAACGAGGCGCCAACCGAGTCAAACAACACGCGAGTATAAGAAAGTTACTTTCTATCGAGTTGTGTAAGTTATTTTTCCTAGAAACACTGATATTGATATTTTGTAAAAGTTGGTCTTTAATTTTGCACAAATCAGATGAAACTGCTTTTCCGCACATGTATGGAAAAGTACTTTACAACACAAGTGCGGAAAAGTATGGTGACAGATAATGTCATCGTATACTGTTCCAAACATATGCGGAAAAATGCACGAAAATTCTCACCATGTAAAAGAAATGACAAAATTTGTGTGACTTTTTTGAACGGTGACATATCTCATGGTTTTGTACGAAGTTTTAAAGGTTTGCTTACACACAAAAATAAGCTTAATAACATACATTTTTAAATAAAAAAAAACCGCCTGTAAAAATTAAAATTGACATATTTTTTATTTACTGGAACAGTATTAAGAGACTAAATTTTGAGAACAATTAGCGAATTATTCCTGACAAAAAAGTAGTTAGTGCAAAGTTGTGCTTAAATTCTAAGGGCGAGATTTTCTGACGGTTTTTGAACACTCGAACAACATTAAGTGGGTATATTTCTTATGAAATTACCTATTTTTTACTGGATTTTTGAAATTAACATAAAATTTCCTTTAAAATAGTGTATCGCACATGATATTTCATTTTTTGTTTATTTATTTTTTTTTATTATTTTATTTATTTTTTATTATATACTTTTTACAAAAAACGACGAGAAAGAAAATAAAAAAATTATAAACATTTTTCAAAAAGCCTCTGTAGCTCAAAAACCCTTTTTTTGTTTTCACCATTATTACTTTCTTAAAAATCGAGCCTATAACATATATATTACTCTCTCCCTTAGAAATACCCAAAATTTCTAATCCCCTCGAATTTGGAAGACCCTCTGCTTTTTCGTTGGTCATATACTTCGATAACCGTTCTATATCCTAATGAGTCACAGAATATTTTTCACTAAAATATATTTTATGGGTAAAAAATAGTAAAAAAACTATTAGAAACCACGAAGAAAAATCGTCAACTTTTCTACTGTACAGTTCGTGTCTACTGTGTTATAATTTTTTGTTTACTTTATGCAAGACACAAGCTTAATGTAAACAGACTAAAAAAAAACGTAGTTTATTATTTAATATACGGGGGGTCATGTAAAAGGTAAGATAGTCAAGTAAGTTAGCCACCCGGAAAAAAAAACTTGTGAACACGAAAAAACACTCGGACGATTACAAATTAAAAACGTTATTACCCATGTAAATGTCTTTACAGTTACGCGATGACTAAATCTAAGTAATTCGCGATTTAAAGAAATTCTGCACGATAAAAAAAACTTTTCCAAAGGTGATTTTAAACAATTCTGGGAACATTTTGGACTTCTGAGTCAAGATCACGTCATTTTATTACAATAATACGTAAGGATTTGACATAGATACATACTCTGCAAAATTAATACAGGTGAAGGCGGTATTTTTTTTAAGTCATGCAGTACGGTATCAACTTAATTTCTTGTAGAAGATTGGGAAAATACTTATTTATATATCAGAGCCCATTATTTTTGTAACTACAAATACAAATCGCATGCAGTCATCTTTCTAATTTCTAGGTCAAATATCATTTAATGAGTTTATTTAATATATACAGAGAAGCTAAGACAAGTTTATGGAGAAAATTTGGACCAAATTGTTAGATATAAGTATTGGAATAAATGAATAGCTCATTTAATTGAATTTTTATTTTAGATAGGTTTAAAAATAAAATCTGTATTATTATAAAGCCCCGTTCTCAGAGCATCGACGTGTCGCGATTGACAATCCCCCCCACTCTTGACAGGGGAATTCAGCGACATCAACTGACTGTCGTCCACTGTCACTGGGTGTCACAAAACATTTGCTTTTGAGGTTAGATTTTTGTTTTAATCATAACATCAACCTTTCAACGATGAACCGGAATACATTAATTTCTTTTGATCTTTGGCGTAAAGCAAAATAGAGACAAAATAAATTTTTATTAAAAAAACTTTTAAAGAACCAAGCTTTTATTAAATGCACTAAAAAGTAGAAAATAATTGTTTATCTTTCTGATACCATAATAAAAGCGATTCACAGTGGTTCAGCCTCCATATAGCCCTAGGTCAAAAATAATATATTACATTAAATTTTAAGAAATTTAATATAATAAGTAGATTGTTACAAATAATGCAAACAACATTAAGCTCTTGTTTCTGCTAATTGAGGGGCTAATCTTGAGTACATTAGCAATAATGTTAAAAACAATATTTCTTATAGCCTTTTCTTATGGCATTATGACGAAGGCTTAATAAATAAGCTGATAAATAGACATTCTTTTCAAAAGATCTTTCGGAATTCCACTTTTTCAGACAAAAAGATACCTCCGACTCAAAATTTGTATCAAATTAGTATATCAATCCGGAAACACAATAAGAAGTTTACTAGGAAATCCCAAGGACAAAACTACAGTTCTAGAAAAACGTGGAATTTACGAAATTAGTTGCATGGATTGTGACAAAAAATATGTTGGCCAAACGAGACGCTTTATTCAAACACGATTCAAAGAACACTTAGCACACTTAAAATACGGAAGGACAGAAAAGTCAAGTGTGGCCGAACATGCTTTTGAAAACAATCAGATTCACATTAGATAACCTAAAAAGTGTACCAAACAAAAGACTTTTGAATGCATATGAAAGTATGGAAATCATTAAATCTAGAAATAAAGATAGAGGACCCATCTGTTTAGTACACTTTATTCTTTAGTTGAGGGGAGATAGGATTATAAAGCGTGATCAATCACAAATTATTAGTCTTATCTCCGCCCACTAAAAGATAGTATATAAGATAGAGCGTAGATTAATTCAGTTTATTGTTTATCGTCTCCTGATGATGCTAACGTTGTTAGCGAAACGCGCGTCGAATGCAAAAAAGTGTAGTTTTGGTTTGTGGAAAACAATCATAACTTTGTTTTAGTACAACCAAAGGTTCCAAATTCCCAACATAGATAAACATAATGCTTTCATCTAAAGAAGCTGAGAAAGGGTGAGATTGCCGTGCTTGCCAAGCCCTTGAAAATGACCTTAGGTTATAAAATAATACAACTGTTTCTTAGGTGAATCGTCGATGTGACCGATATACCAGTGAAGATGTGATACCTAAAGTTAAAATTTGGTATATATGGTATCAGAAAGATAAACAATTATTTTTTACTTTTTAATGCATTTAATAAAAGCTTGCTCTTAAAAAAAATTTTTTAATAAAAATCTATTTTTAAATTTTTAGATTTGCACCCTAAATCGTCCATCTTGAATCCGCCATATTGAAATTTTCAAATCTGATCAAAAATTCATATCCCCTTCCCGAAAAACCTCTGTATGCCAATGTTGATTGAAATCAATATATAAACGCATATCAAATTTGATCACACACTCTTAATTTTTAGATTTGTACTCTAAATCGTTCATTTTGAATCCGCCATATTGAAATTTTCAAATCTGATCAAAAATTCATAACCCCCTTCTTTAAAAACCCCTGTATGCCAATTTTATTGAAATCGAACAAACTAAATCTTTTCCCCCTCCACTTCCCTCGTTAGGGGGCGGTACCTGATGATACCATATTATTGTATTGTCACCGGAACTATAAACGCATAAGTACCAAATTTGAAAACAATCGGATGTGTATAAGTCAGATAAAATTGGTTAGCAAAACATGACCAAAAATCGTTCATCTTGAATTCGCCATATTAAATTTTCAAAATCTGATCAAAAATTCTTCGTCCTTATCCAGTTGAACTCTGACGAACTTAGGTGTTTTCCCCCCTCCACTCCCCTCGTATGGGGGGAGGGGGTCCCCATATTATTGTATTGTCACCGAAACTATAAACGCATACCAAATTTGAAGGCAATCGGATGTGTATAAGTCAGTTAAAATTGGTTAGCAAAACATGACCAACAATCGTCCATCTTGAATCCGCCATATTGAATTTTTAAAATCTGATCAAAAATTCGTTGTCCTTATCCACAAAAACCCCCGTATACCAATTTTGGTTGAGATCGGACGAACTAAGGTGTTTTCCCCCTCCACTCCCTTCGTAGGGGGGGAGGGGGTGACTAATAATACCATATTATTGTATTGTGATCGAAACTATAAACGCGTATCAAATTTGAAGGCAATCGGATGTGTATAATCGTCCATCTTGAATCCGCCATATTGAATTTTCAAAATCTGATTAGAAATTCGTTATCGCCATCCCCAAATGCCCCCCCCCACACACCAAATTTTAACGAAATCGGGCGTACTTCAACTGTACCCCCTCCACCCCCTTCGAGTAGGGGGGAGCTGTCAAGTTCATCACACTGCATTATTGTGTTGTTACCACAACTATATAAGCGTGCCAAATTTGAAGCCGATCGGGTATGTGGAATTTAGTCAAAATTAAGCTACAAGATTTCATTAGATATTAATATACAAATATAATATACGAGTGAAGTTAAATAAAACCTTGTAAAAAGAGAAAAACCAGCAGAAGGTAGCAATTTAAAAGGTAATTTAACTCTACCAGCGGTAGCCAGCGACAGATGAATAGGGGAAAAGCTATTGGTCAACGAAGAAGTAACAAAATCTTACTAACCTGACTTTCGTAGTCGCATCCTTCGACATCTTGCTGTTCAACGGCCCCGGCCTCCAAAAGGAGTTTCAAAACTTTCTGGTCCGTGGGCAAAAAAGCTCCGAAATTGACCCCGGTGATCTCATTGCCCTCCAAAAGGCATTCCTCCACGTTGCAGCCGCTTTCGATCAGCCACAAGACCGTCAGCGTATGGATGTCTAAAGTGGGATGGATGGAACCTTTAAAAGAAAAATGACAAAAAGAGATCAATAATGCACTTTCAAACTCAATAGACAATAAGTTCTACCAGTACTGGCAGATTCCAAAAAGTTTGTCACAGAACCCTGCAAGAAGGGAGGATTGAACTCACCAGTGAATGATGCTTCACCAAAACAAGTTGCAAATCGCCTCACAAACCCCTTTAAGGGGTTAAACATACTTTATTGAAGAACAAACTCAAATGTGAGCATCAATAGATAGATGGTAATTGCAGTGGAAAGTGTAATAATTCTCATGATTTGGAAATCAAAATAAGAAACATTAAGAAGGATCTGCAGCAGAATGGTTACAGCCTTAAACTTATAACAGATACTATTTCTAAATTTCAGAAAACAGGACAGAGATTATAAGACCAAAAGCAGGCAAATGCATTCCTTACAATTCGAAAATTTAAAGAGTAGGGAACCACTTTAATATTAAAACAGCTTTTAAATCTAATATTACAATTCGAAGCCTTCTTAGTAAAACCAAACCAGAGAACAAATAAAATAAGGAATGCATTTGCCAAGATCCTTGTGAGTGTGGTGAATCATACATAGGCGAAACAAAAAGACCACTATTTGTTAGGCTTAAGGAAAATCAGACGAACAAATCAGGAATGGCCGAACATGCATGGTCAAAACAACACTGAATGAAGCAAAGGTTTTGCACAAGGAGTCACATTGGAAGAAATGAAAATTCCTTGAAGCTGCCTTTATTGGGCAGAATCAACATATATTCAGTAAACCAAGTGCTGAAATTCCAAATATTTGGAAGCCCCTTCTTAAGCAGAGGCAACTTCTTAAACTTTAAGGTTGAGTGATTTCCGATAGTATATAAGTACTTAGGAATAGATTGTAGTTTGCACCTGAAGACGATCAGAGATTGTATTGATCGAAACGTCGTGTATAAATAAAAAAATATTGACAATGGAACTCCGAAACAAACACAGAGTTAATTTCAAACACATCATTGTCTCAAACTTTCAAACAAAGCTGACGATATTGAAGTTTTATTTACCATCAATCTTATTTGTAGATTTATCCTTTCGAATATTCTTTGGAAAATCTTTAATAAATCGTTATCCACAAGGAATTACAGAGCCATTTCAAAAATTTCACTTTTTCACAAATTAACACCTTACTTTCAAAATTTGATAATAAGCGAACAGCATGGCTTTTCTAAGGGTAAGTTCACTCTTACTAATCTTTATGAGGAAATCTTGTTGGAAGCCCTGGAGAATGGGTCTCAAGTAGATGTAATCTATATCGACTTCTCCAAGGCTTTTGACAGGGTTGATCATAATATCCTTGTAACAAAACTTGAATATATGAGTGTTCATTCATGGATCTATGCTTTCTTGGTTGCAGAGTAATATTACTGGCAGAAAACAAACCATTAAAATTGAACACTGTGTCTCAACTGAATTTCTTGTCTCATCAGTTGTTCCTCAGGGTGGACATATGTCCGCTTTGTTGTTTAAAATTTTTATTAATGATATAGATGTATGCTTGTTCTCTTAGCTGTAGTTTTAAAAATTTTCAGAATAATTAATAATATTTAAAACTGCCATATTTTGCAAAATCAAATTCTCAAACTGGTGGTGAAGGTAACGACTTATCACTAAACGTTAAAAAATGTAAATCCCTGAGTTTTTATCGTAACAGAACTGCAATCCTATTTAATTATTTACTGGACGGTGTAGATTTAGAAAAAACATTCACAATTAAGTATTTAAGTTGGACATAGATAGAGAATTAACATTCACTGACCATATAGATCTAATGGCAAATAAAGGTATGAAATTACTTGGCTTCATCATCAGATCTTTAAATGGCTTTTCTAATATTTATGCACCAATGAACGCTTATATTGCAATTGTACGGTATATTTTAGAGTATGGATGTACAATTCGGTCCCCTTTTTATGAAATACATAAGAATAGACTTGAGCGTGTATAGAAAAAGTTTTTACGTTTTATACTCCTGCAGACTCTGTCAATTTTGATCAGCTAATGGCATTGCTTAATCTAACAACTCTCGAAAACCGTCGGGAATACTACGACCTGTGTATGTTAAAATAATCAAAAACTTAATAGACAGTCCAGAACTTTTGAATAGAATAGGTTTCCATATTCCTTCTAAAAATACTAGACAAAATAATCTATTTGCGGTAAGTTATCACCGAACTAACTATAGCTACAATTCACCAATTAACAGATCCTGTAGGTGTCCTAATACTTTGGTACAAAATTTCGATTTTGACTTTTCTAAATGGCAAGTCCGTCAATAAAAGAAAATTTAAAAAAAAAGAAAACCTAAACTTGATTATTTTGACCATATATTATGACAGCCAACATTAAAGAAGAAGAGTAGAATGATTATGACAAATGCCGTTTTCTATAAAGATCGGTTTTGCACGGTCGGATCGCTTGAAAAAAAAAACCCTGGAGACAGGAGCAAATATAAGGGCACTCACCTTTCGAACTTAAAGCTGGATCGAGCCTTGTACACGACGACGTGGTGGTATTATTCGCCGACGATACGGTGTTCTTAACGTAATCGGCCACCATAAGGTTATTCTCCACGCTGCCCGTCATCTCCGTCTCGATATTTTTCTGCAAAAGATTGCTGGTCTTTTTCAGTTTGTTAACTTCGGCGTACAGTGGCGTTTTATCGGACACCGGACTTTTTAGGTTGACATTGTCCAATTTCCCTTCGATACTCGAATCGAGGTTGTTCTGACTCGTGTCGGTTTCGACAAAACTCGTTTCGAGATTATCGGCAACATCGAGCAGTTCTTTCTCGCAAATTTTCGTCAGCGCTTGCAAGGCTTTCAGGTCCGCGTAAACTTCAGTGGCGGATTTTTCTAGGCTATTTGAACCGATTTTTTCCTGAGCCAATTTATACATCAAAGTAGGACACTTTTGGTTGGGTTTTTCGTTTAGGAACTGCTCCATTCTGGTGAGGTGAAAAGCGTAATCATAGATTTCTTGATTGTTCAGAACTCTGGCGTGCAAGGTGTAATACATGGCCAAAATGCAATGGCCGTGGAAGATGTTACACAGATATTTTTGCGTACAATGCTTAATGTCGAGCAACCACTCTGCGAACGAGTGATGAAACAGCCTTATCGAACCGTTTTTCGATACAACAACCACCCGTTTCAATAGGTGGAACCGTTTCTTAAAATCTTCGGCAGTTATCTTCGGATAATTCACTTTGATTATGTCGTAAAGTAGGGCGTCTGTCAGGGTGCATTTTGCGGCCAATATAACGTTCAAAAGGGGTTGGACTTTCGCAAACTGTCTGCGGTTAAAAAGCCTTTGACATAACCACAGATAAAGTCCGTTTAGGGTGCCCGGGATCTCGCGGACTTCGCGCAACACTATGAAGTTATCTCCCACGCCATCTAGGACTTTTTCGAGGTACAAAAAACAGCCGTTGCTTTTTATATGAAGTTGATTTAACATTTCCGCTGTATCTCGACTTATGTGTTGCCTAAAACACAGAAAATCTTTCGTTAGTACATTTATAATCACATTCATGGGTTGGGAAAATACCAATCTGCAGATGTCTATTTGATGAGGACGACAAACCAGCCTTTTACATTTTATTTGAGTGCGCGCCACTCACCTAATGGTGATCATCTGGGAGAGAACACTAATCAGGAGGGAGATTCTTTAAAGACACCAACAAAAAAAAAACCATTTTTTGGATTCTTATCTGGATTACTTTCCGGAAAATTATGGTCCTGTAATGGACGAGAACTGTGAGAGGTTCCACCAAGATATTTTAAACATGGAAAGAAGGAGAGATGCCCTGGAGGCTACTTTCAAAAAGCAGGCTAAGAAGGAGTGGCAAGATAGAAGCATTAACCTGGCCCAAGGGGACCCAGAGCTCCCTTCTCTGAATCCCACTTGGGTAATTCTCAACAGGAGCGTTCAAGTCGCGGGAGTGGACCCGACTGAATAAGTAGGTGACAAAATCCTGTTGGGGACCGTCATACCCCACCCCCTGGAATGCAGCTCTTTGGGGTCGGTGTGCTGGAGACAGGGAGCGCTTAGGTGAACCCAACTCTGGCTCGCCCTCGACTTCTCTGAGTGGTGGATCGGGGACGGGTGTGGGGGCCTTGGCTTTAACGCCAGGGCCGCGTGGATGAGGCACCACAATAAAAACCTTTCTCAGGGAACCAGGCGCACCCTGTTGTATATAGCCCCCTCCCCGAAGTGCTGGGGAGGTGATTCTAGCCGGTTTACTCGTCTGTGAGGAAATTCCAGAAGGACCCTCCGACAACCAGGAGGTAACACAGGGTACCCAGTGAAACCTCTTAAAGATAAGGATCAACAAGGAACTGTTCAAGATGCAAGTAAATCTTCTTCAACACAAGAGGCCCAACAGGGAACTGCACAAGTACCCATTGGACACTCTACAAACGCATCAGAGCGCCTACGGACGCCGTTGATGTAAGCAAATTGGCCAAGAAGCTTAGGAAGCTCCAGGTCAAAATCGTGGTCAGCATGGACAGTCCAACCGAAACAGAGCTGACTGAAGAGCACCTGGTTGAAGTCCTTGCTCCACCTAGGCAGGAAGGATGTGAGACCAGCAACAGGACTCCTAACAGGACACTGTTGCCTCAACAAGCACCTAGAGACGGTGGGCATTCATTCAAGGAAATTTGGGGATATGAAATTACAGGAAAATTTAAGAACACACTAAGCTGTACAATTGTTACCTGAGACTGTTTTCCTGATCTAGCCGAGCCAAAATGTACTGCTGCACGTCCCTGACGACCTGCGCTTTTCTCAAATCGTCCAGACTCAATTTCCTGAATCCGGTGAACATTTTCGCGATCGACTTCGACTGTTTCTTCGCCGTACAAACCAGCAGCAACCATTGCGGGAACAAATGGTGATGGTTGGCCAACAACTCGGCTATCGTTCTAGACTGAGAACTCCTCTCTTTTGGTTTCGATCTCGTCAATGTGGAATTCGAGTAGATAAACGAGTGCTCGTCAATGGAATCGATTATGATGAATAAGGAGGTTTTGGGAGGGTCGATTTCCAAGAGAGGGAACAAGAGGGCTCGTTTAAGACAGTCGTCGGGATTGGTTTCAATATTCTTGGCTCGTAGGGCGATCTGAATTTCCGGATCGCTCTTGAGCTTGTCTAAGTAGGCGTCAGCGATGATCGTTCGGGGATTCACGGGCAAACTCGGCACCGAACTGCTACTCGTGTGAGGTACGTCTGTGGATTTCTTTGCTTCCAAGGTGGGGGAAAGTAGGTTGTCTGAATACACGTTGCTGTACAAACTTTCCTGGGGCAAATTACAGTTCTCAGTCAACGTCAAATTCTCCGTATCTTGAGTTATACTTCTGCCGTTCAAATCACTGCAGCTTTCGTCCTTATTCAACCTTTGTTGCGCCAGCTTTCGGCGCATGGATCTCTCTTTGTGACTTTCCGTCGAGTGGTTTAAAATTTGAGTTACTAACGACCTCACGAATTCGGAGAGGGACAAACTTTTCTCGTTGTGTCCTTGTAAGAAATGGTAGCACAAAAGTCGGCGATTTAGCGCCCTCTGTTGCCTTCCGGAGGGGCCCTGCGAGGGCCAACACAGTTCCGAACATAAGGTGGTCTTGCCGCAGCCGGAACTGCCGAGCAGCAGAGCCCCGCAGGTTTTTGAGACAGGCCGCTGGTCTAGACAGTGTAGTAGTTTTTGAAACGTCCATTCCCTGCAGTAAAACTTTTTCCTATCTTCAGACATTTTTTCCTTATTGTATAATATTCTTTTTCCTATAACTATTTTCTTATTTGTCTATACAGGACGTAGTAGTAATGTATCTGGGGTTCCTATTCCTATCCTTTTCAACTATAGCAGTCTTACTTGTTTAAATTAGGTATATCTAACCAAAGGCTACATTTTTTCTGTTTGAAATATAACACAAATTTTATCTTCGAAATTTATTGCTGAACTTATTTTTGTGGTGTTTCCGTGTTATTTCGACATGTGCCATTGTTATATGGGTTGTTAAAATTTTTAGTGGCCTCTGAAAAGTATGAGAGAAAAATCTTAAATAAAAAGTGCATATTCAAGAAAAACGATTATATTATCCTTGAGTCAGAGCATATAAATCTAAATAGAGAGGACACCTAATGGTAAATTTGCGACCCCGCGCAGCTATCGTTTTTTTTTTAGTTTTTGGCTTGAAAACTTGGTGCGCCACTTTCGTTTTCGATCTTGCCTATTTTTTTTGATCCAAAGCAGTGACGTCGCACAGGAAAATCGTATTGCATTCGTATGCAGACAACAGACCCGTGCCGGCGAGGCGATCGACCTCCTCTCCGATGAAATTACGTACCAACTTCCCCAAAAATGTTGTACTGCGGCGGTTTTTTATTCTTTTAATTTATATTAAACATTACTCTTTTGCAAGGTTTCGTCTACAGCGGTCAAATTTAAAAAAAAAATTATTTGTCTCTCCCTTTTGGAGAAGACTTCCCATGATGGGAATTAACACGGTTACGTCACAACCGCCTCTTTTGGATTAGGAGAACAAAACCATTAAAGGAATATCCAAGGAAATTTATCATATGGGGCCATGAATCTTCACACCTTCTCACCCATTCTGATCTCCTTATCATGTATTTTTTAAACATTCGGAAATGACGGGGTTATTAAAATTTGGTACAGAAGCATAGTTTTATAGTTTAAGCATAGCATAAACTGCAAATGTTTGGTTTTTATAGCAAAGTAACCTTAGATAGCAAAATATTTAAAAAATAAATAAAAAACACTTATTTTTTAATGGAGAAAACCTAAATTATATGCTCTCTGCTTTTTCCTAGCTCCCTTAGCAACAAGTTCATTTAAAATTGCATTAAATATAAGTATGTACGCCAGTGATAAATCGATATTCATTCAACGCGCGGGATTATTGCCGTTTTAATTTTAAATGAATATAACCCCGGATCAACCTGGCGCATTCAGCTAATAATCAAAAACTCGCTGTGAATCGCATTGTCTTGCTGGTCATATATTACCATTACGTGTCCTCTCTATTTAGATTTATATGCTCTCTGCTTGAGCCTAATATTTTTAAAATTAATATACTCCTAGCTTTAGCAGCACATATTTTGAGCCAGTTAAAATTTGAACTTTTGGACGTCCCTAAAGTTAGCATTACAAAGTCAGTAGTGCAAAGATTTTATGATTGGAAAAATTAGTGCTAATAAAGAGCTAATTAAATGCCAAGTCACAAAATGTTGTGCTCTTGTAGTTTCCGATATATGACTTGCACTGCTAGCTACTCGTTAAAAATAGCAGTGAACCATGCTAGAATGGTCCAGAAAATTAGTAGAGAAGTCTAAATGATTCATAAAATTAAATGATAATTAAATGCTGTTTCAAAAAAAAAAAAATGTATATTTTACTTTTTTATGCAATTTTTAAAAAAATTACTGTGGTGCACTGCTAACTTTAGGACGTAGACATATTTGAGTTCTCGTGAAAGAAGACGTTGGTGGTGTTTTTGATATTGGAATAAATTAGTGCTATGTAGGTGCTAATTAAATGCCAAGTAACCAAATTTTGTGCTCTTGTAGTTTCGCATCTTGAGGAGCCCACAATAGTGTAAAAACATGCCCACCATTCTCAGGCAATCGGTTGTAAAAATATGAACTTTCAAAGTTTGGCGAAATAGGTCTATGGAGATCCATATACAAAAATGTTGACAATGCACTTTTTTCAAATTTCAAGTTGCAATGTAATGTTTTTGCATCTTGAGGAGCCCACGATTCTGTAAAAACATGCCCACTTTCCTCAGGCAATCGGTTGTAAAAATATGCACTTTCAAAGTTTGGCTAAATGGGTCTATGGAGATCCATATACAAAAATGTCGACAATGCACTTTTTTTTTTAAATTTCAGAGTGCAATGTAATGTTTTCGCATCTTGAGGGGCCCACGATACTGTAAAAACATGGATGGTGAAATGGGTCTATGGAGATTGCTATACAAAAATGTCAAAAATTTTCGCATACCCATTTTGCCAAACTTTGAAAGTTCATATTTTTACAACCAATTGCCTGAGGAAAATGGGCATGTTTTTACAGTATCGTGGGCACCTCAAGATGCGAAAACCGAAGCGAAAACATTACATTGCTCTTTGAAATTCGAGAAAAATGCATATTCGACATTTTTTGTATAGGGATCTCCAGACCCATTTTGGCAAACTTTGAAAATTCATATTTTTACAACCGATTGCCTGAGGAAAGTGGGCATTTTTTTTACAATATCGTGGGCCCCTCAAGATGCGAAAACATCACATTGCACTTTGAAATTCGAAAAAAGTGCATTTTCGACATTTTAGTATAGGGATCTCCATAGACCCATTTCGCCAAACTTTGAAAGTTCATATTTTTACAATTGATTGCCTGGGGAAAGTGGGCATGTTTTTACAGTATCGTGGGCCCCTCAAGATGAAATTCGAAAAAAGTGCATTTTCAACATTTTTGTATAGGGATCTTCATAGACCCATTTCACCAAACTTTGAAAGTTCATATTTTTACAACCGATTTTCTGAGGAAAGTGGGCATGTTTTTACAGTATCGTGGGCAAATTAAAATTCGAAAAAAGTGCATTTTCGACATTTTGGTATAGGGATCTCCATAGACCCATTTTGCCAAACTTTGAAAATTCATATATTTACAACCGATTGCTGCAAAAATACCAAACAAAATTAAAGTATATATATAATAAAAATATTCCTACCGTTTTTTTTAATATTCTGCTAAAACCAGAGGAGCACTTAATTTTTAATTTGGGGGATCAAATTAGCACCTAATTCTTCTAATATTGTTTTTTGATTTTATTGAGGTGGAACTGCCTAGTTTATATAGGTCAATTTATCCTGAAATTTATTAAATATTACTTATCAAAAAATATTTGAGAAATCTGGGAAATCATATGCGAAATCTGCGAAATCCTTAAGTGAAATCTGAGAAATCTTATGCTTTTGTGAAATCTAGTGTTCCAATTTTGGCTGTTGATTACCCCCTCGTCAATATAGTCTGGTTAGTTAATACCAAGAATAATAAAAAAATATTTAATGTACAGAAATGGTTTTTCTAGAGATTTATTATATGTATAGATTTTGCAGGACCTAGAATATGGGCCCTTCTTAGTAGGTGTACCAAATATGAGTTTACAAGGCCTGCAGCGGCAGGGACTGATAACACAAATATTATGAAAATATGCAATTGAAATTTTTTTTCATCAATAAAATATGAAAAATTTGTCTTTTTTATGAAAAAAATATGCAACTTCCTCCAAGTGCAAATTATTTATGTTTTTAAATATTAATAAAAAATCTTTGTAATTTTTCCAGAGATGTTAAAATAAAACCATTTTTCTTGGATGGTGAAGGGGATATTAATTTTACTTGAATGAAGAAAGTACCATATAAATAAAAAATAAAATATTTTTTCTCCTACTTTTTAAAGCTCATAAAAACCTTAGTTTATTGGTGCTAAAATGTTTGACACCATACATATATATAGCACATTTAAAATGTAATGGAAAATTCTGGATACACCTTACCCAGGAAGTCTTAATACACTCTGAAAAATCCTGGATGCACCCTGGAAAAGCTCTGATATACTCGGAAGTCTGGATAATCCAGAAAAATCTGGATACTCCTTGAAAAAGTCTGGATACACCCTGGAATAGTATGGATTCTTCCTGGAAAAGTCGTATACACCCAGAAAGTCTGAATACACCCTGAAAAGGCCTGGATACACTCTAGAAAAGCCAGGATATACATCCTAAAGAGTCTGGATACACCTTGGAAAAGTTTGGAAATAACCTAGAAAACTTTGTATACACCTTGTATGCACCCTCAGAAAAGTCTGGATACAACTGAGAAAGCACTGGACACACTCTGGAAATACCCCGGAAAACTCTGGATACAATCAGGAGGTCTGGATACACCCTGGAAAAGTCTGGATGCATTCTGAAAAATCCTGGATACACCCCCAAAAAGTCTGAATATAACCAGGAGTCTGAATACCCTAGAAAATACTGGACACATTATACCGCAAGTCTGAGTACAGCCCGGAAGCCAGATTTCTTTGGGTAAAAAATTACAACAAATTTTTGGATTTAATTTTATACATATGCCAAAAAGTTTTTAGTTTTGACAGATTATATTCAGATATTTAAAATGAAAACCTGTAAATAAATACATAATTCATTTATGGTTCAAGGAAAGTGTTACTTTAACATAATATAACATATAACATTAATTATTGTAAGGGTTTATGGCACCAAATGAACAATAAAAAACTAAAAAAACAAAATAAATATAAGTTTCACTAAAAAAGACCTAGGTCTAAAAAACTATCAGGTATCTTTAACAAAAAACATCTACGAAGCTAAAGTAAAACAGTCAAGGAGTAAAAATATAAAACCCCAAAACTCGGCCGACTTAAAAATTTGAAGACCAAAAAGGAGTTAACTTTATGAAAAAAATATGAATTTTTTTCCAATTTTTGTCAAAAATATGACCATTTTATGAAGTAAGTAAAAAACATGAAAAAATTATGAAAATATGCCTTGAATACGGGCCCTGAGTTTTATAGAACAAATATGTAGGCACCATTTTGCAAAGCACAGTAAGCTAAAAACAGGCCATCTCTATCTTTACCAATACCAGAGTTTCCCATTGGGGTGAGTTAAATTAATAATGGTATTTCTCCTAAAACTTTAGAAGGAAATAACTTAATCATGGTAAAATATTTCTTTGGTCTTTACTCTGTATTTAAACGTTTCTTATTTATTCTTATCACTATGTTATTCCTTGTGTGTGGCCCTATATATGATATAATTGAGTAGGCCATGATTTATTCAAATCTTTAATTAAAACAAATTAAGGTGTTATGTCCTGAAACTTACAATGTTAATAATAGGACTCCTAAATTATGCTCTTAACTACTGAACAATATTGTTATGCTAATTTGAGGTCAACATTATGTGAGTCACATTAATTATTTTTTCAATATCAAAAAAGGAAATCATTCATGAAATATTTCTTTTAAACAGGAACTACAAACTATGTGGTGAATGTTTAAAAAAAATAAGACAAGAATAAATTTAAAACAGTAAATATTATCTTATTTTGTTTAACACTAAAGCCGCTTGACATGAAAAAATAAAATGTGAAAAGGATGCAAGCCCTCTCTTCCCTTCTCACATTGTTTTGATCAGTAAATTGGCAAAAAAAAAGATGTCTTGTTGCATAATTCTCAAATTTAGTGCCTAATTTTATATATTTATCTTTTTGCAACATAGTGTGGCAGAAAAAACAGAGATGAAAAATTAAGTACTAAATTTAAGAATTGTGCATTAAGTGGCTGTCCTAAATTAGTTCAGGCTTTCCACCAAAAACAATCTAAAAGCCCCAAAAACAAAAAAAAGCAACTTAATGGTCATTTTAATAATATTATGTATTTTCTGTATATATAGAGGTATAAAAACAAAAAACAAGTAGGTCTTACTTGTAGGTCAAGGGATGTGAAGGTATATAATATTTTAGATCACAATAATAATAAAAGAAGGCCTCTTTCTCATAATTTTAAACTACGTCCTTGTTTCTTTTACGTTCCTATCCTGCTTCCTGGATTAAGACCCACAGGAACACCCACATGAGAATCACCATTTCTAGCCGGAATTAATCAATAAAATGAAAACTTACCCGATTTTTCAAAAACTACAGATTATCAACAACACAAACACTACAAACGTTCACAAACATTTATAAACGAATTGTTTATATTTTGCAACTAAAAATTGTGAAACTTTTTATTTATTTTTGGTTATGACAAAATTTCGATGACAACTGATTGTTGGCCGCTAGGGGGAGTGTCAAATTTGACGCTTAATGACGACAGAGAGCGATGCAATCCGACGTTGTCAGATTTAAAAAAATAAGTAGACCATTGCCTACTAGAGCCAAAATAGCTAATAAATTATAAGACATTTAAAGTAAATAGGGATATTTTGGAACGCTTAAAATTTTGACAACTTTGACAGCCGCTGTGCTAGTCTTTAACAACCACTACCACTACCACTCATCGATTTTACCAGAATTTTTGGAACAAACTAAAAACTGTCACTTGTAAAAAAAATTAGATATGAGAAAAAGTAAAAAATTTGGCTTAATTTTGCAAAATAAGTGTTTTATATGTTATATGTTACTATTAAAATTAATTACGCCAAAATTCTCTAAAATTAACCAGAAAAATAACCACAACCACAACGAAATGGATTCGTAGCTTACGGCAGTGTTAGTGGTTAATTGCCACAACGGAATGACATTTAGCTATTGCGCAGACGCAGTAATTACACATCGGTATCGATAGACAGTTAGTGTTTTACCAGAGGTGAGCAACTGGATTTGACAGTTGTAAGGGAAATGTTTAAAAACAAATTGTGTGTTGCCAATGATAGTTGGTAACCCCTAACAATAAATAATTTTGTCACTGTCACATTTTTGAGTAAGAAACGTCCGTTTTAAAAATGAAAAAAAAACATGCATTTACCAAGCTGTGCTGAGCTACAAGCAGTAGGTACAAACATACGCATTTATCATGTACTTTGTTAATAAATAACACTTTATGTTTCCGTGTTTTATTGTAAGAAAAAGAGTAACAAATATATAGATCAATAGGAGTCTTTATATTTTACCTATTATTTACATTTTTAATATCTACCGCCTGTTTCTTCACTGTTTGTTTTTTTTTGTCAAAAACTTGACATATTTTACTAACCAGAAAAAAAAATCAATCTTTTAAAAACTGTCTGGGGAAATTATAAAAAGAGACAAAGAAACATCAGTCCATTTCATAAAATCCGTTTTACATGCTAATATAAAAAAAAACTAGAAAGGGAGGAAAATATGAGTTGCCCACCTCTAGTAAAACAATAACTGTGAAAAATCGTATACCTAACGCGTTCAAAACAAAGAATTAAAGACACTACATTTCTCACTTGTTTACGGCGTATTTCGAACGAGACCTACTACTACTAATAAGCTGGTAAATCGTTGTTAAATAAGACTATGTCCACTATTCCTATCTCTTACGCTCTTATACTACCGTAGATAGCGCCTTCTCTCTCCAGATCTTTAATAATTTATTGATCGGGCTGATTTGAGAGAAATTACGTTATCATTATCTATAGTGGCGTAAGAGATGGAGCGAAACACACCCATATTTATACTTACAGCGATTTGCCAGCTTAATTTTGAATATTTTTTCGAAAATCTCATTATCTAGGATTATATGCACAAAGGATCAATACTTAAAACAGTAACTTTTTTAAAACTACATTGGCGATCATTTTTGTAAAATTTACGTTTTTGTTAACATTGAGGCTTATGGGAAAACGGTTTGTGTGCCCACCAGACAATATGGCCAACCACCAAGGACGTCACCCTAAAATGCCTAATGCTCATTTTATTAAAGGTTAAAACACAAAATAAAACAAACAAGAATAAATTGTGGGTATAAAACCATAGAATACCGGTTTTGGTCGGGAAATGAAGTTGAGCGGCTAAATTTGTATTTTGGGAGGCTGTGGTTCTACGCAATGTTAAAAAATTTGGCAACATCGGATTGTTTTGCTACTCTAGATATTTCAAATTTAACGGCGCCAAATTTGAAATGTTGTGAAAATTCTTGTTTTGTGGAAAACCCTCAAAATTTGCAGTAAAACGAACAAATTATTGGTAAATATCAAAAAGAATAACATTTATTTCTAAAATAAACAATGACGTGCGCTCGTTGCGGCTCAGGAATCTTTAAAACTGAAGATTTTATAAGTTTGAACAAAGTTTGGCACAAGTGCTGTTTTACATGTCGTAAGTACAATTTCTGTAAAAACTTGCTCTAATTATGCAAAAACCTACTCTAAAAGTCACTAAAAGAGAACTAACTGATAAAAGAATAAACATTTGTTATAAAAATTGCAAATTCGGCGCCCAAAAACTTTCAAAATTGCTTCGTGTTTATAGATCACTGCGACAAGCGCCTGGATAAATGCTCTGCAAAAATCTTCCAAGGGGAACTTTTCTGCGAATGCTGCTACACTTGCGTGATAGAAAAATTGTTCAAAGCCCTTTCCAGTCCCTCTGTAAACCGCCCCTGTAGAGTTTCATCCACTCCCAGCTGTAAAGTACAGTCAGTTTTGGACAAAAGACTTGAAAATTGGAAAGTTTTGCAGAAAAGCTTGGAAACTTGCACTCAAACTCCTCAAAAAGAGTTTTGCTTTTCTGCGGAGAGAAGGGTAAAGAAACATCGTTCCTCAAAAGCCCTCCTACTACATAACATATTTTTCCTACGAGCGTGCGGAAAAATGCTTTTCTCGCACTTATTTCCGTGCTGAAAGTGCCACTTTTCCGCACGCTGTGTGTGAAAAAAAAATCCGCACGCCGTACGTGCGCGAAAGAAATTTTTCACGCACGTTGTTGAGCAAAAAAAATTTTTCACGCACGCTGTTGAGCAAAAAACAATTTTCTCGCACGCTGTTGAGCACGCTGTTGCTCAGTGATGAATCAGGAAGACTTGAAGGCCACAATGATATTAGGCAACATGAGCAATGGTACTTTCAATGTCGCCGTGATTAATAATTACCATAAAAAATAATTTTTTAAGCTTGTTAAAGTTTAGTTCTGAATAAAACATAAAATTCGTAGTTTTGACTATTTTTTCATTTTTAGTCTGCTAGAGTTAACTAAAATAATGACAAAATATTTTGATATTCCGTACGCTCGTAGGAAAAATGTTGTACCTAACGAGTGCGGAAAGAACTTTCCACACTTGAGGCTTGCCGGTGCGTGCGGAAAAGTATAACTTTCCGCACTTGTTAGGTAAATAACTATTTTAGAAGGCTGTTTTCCTGTTTTCCTGTAAAAGACAAGCAACCAATGATACATTCACGCGGGAAATTTAAAAAGCCTTTGCATTTTTTAGGTTTTTCTTGATAAAATCTTCGTATTTTTAACATCGATATACTAACCTAGTTAGTAAGTCGATTATTTTTAGTATCTTTATTATTATAGATAACTGACTGTCCAAAAAGGAAGGTTCAATCCTGCATCTGTATCCCTAAAAGTCAAAAAGAAGATTATTGTTTTGTGTTTCCGATACCCCGTGAAGTTGCAAACTACTATAACCGTTCCCATATGAAAAATAAGGCCTGCAAGTCAGTATATAAACATCAACAATTACAAAATTATGCACAACATTATTTTTTATTGATCTTATATATCCTAGGGACCCTAACTCATCTTGTCCTGTCCCATGTCCGCACTGCAGTCCTCCGTCTTTACCCCCATGCCGATTTCGAGACATAAAACCTCCATACGGGGACTATTGTGAACCTTCCTTCTACTGCAATCCTCCTCTATTACAAAGAAAATGTTGCGACCGACTTTCGACTTGCATTAATTGCTGTCCTCCGATTTGTTTGATAGGATGTGAATGTTGTCCTCCGTGTAGGGACACCTGTCCTCCATGCATAGAAAGTTGTCCTACAAAAAGGTATACTCACTTATACAAAACCTAATAACTTTTTATTTTTTTTTCGAAAAAAACACTATTTTTTAGGTGTCCTTCGCCTTGCAGAGGACCCTGCTGTTTTCCACCTTGGTGTAGAAAAATGTCACCTTCTTGCAAACCTACAAGATGTCCTCAAACTTTTTGCTGTCCGCAAAAATCATGTGGCCCAGGTAAATTTATCATTACTCAAACAGCAAGCATTGTCTATCGGACAGCCATTTATTGTCCAAAACCGTCCATGGACCTTATATGGACTTTTCAGTTATTTTTATATCCGGAGGACGTCCATTTTGTCCAACAAAAGTGATGCCACTGCCAAAAATACCGCATCAAATCTCTTGGAGAAATTTGACAAGATTTTACCAGATTTAATATGTTAAAATCTTGTCAATTCTCGAGAGCGAAAAATTTTATATTTCTCGTGAAATATGGTAAAATCTGATCAGTTATTTTCATAAGTTTTCACGAGGCAAATAATCTGGTCAAATCTCGTCAAGCCAGTCAAATCTCTTAATATCTGTTGAAGACTTGAACAGATTTGATGCGGTTTTTTTGGCAGATGTACTTTATAGTTTTTTGACGGACATCCATTGGATTTGTCTTTTTTTCATAGTCCATTGGACCTCAAATAACCTGTGCTTACTGGACTTCCATATTTGACCCATTAATAAATGTCCTTAATCAGACTGGTTTTGGAGGTCCAAAGGAAGTTTTTTTTTACTCCACTGGACACCACAGAATCATTGTGCATTGGACAAATTTTTAACCTCGGTTAAAACTGGATAGAGTGGATGACAAAAAAAAAACAAGTCTAAAAGATTCATTGCATTGCATTGTGGTAAAAGAATTAATAAAAGAATTATTACTTTCAGACAAATGCCAGTCCGATCCGTGTTGTCCCAAAAAACCAGAGTGTTGTCCCAAAAAACCACAGTGTTGTCCAAAAAAATCGCCTTGTTGCGCCTGTAGTCGGCCTGAAAAAACAAGCGTAATCTGCCAAAACAAACCCTGTCACTGCTGTCCAACAAAACCGGACAGTTGTCCGCCGAAAAGCGCGTGTGTCCCTCAAAAAAGCGCGTGTTTTTGCAGGAAGAGTTGCAACTCCAAAATGGCCAAAGTGCGGGCATTGTGTACAGCTTGCTGTGTAAGATGTGGCCAAAAAGTAAGTTCCCATGCATTAGATTTTTAAATTTTTTTAACTTTTTCAACAGTTTTCGATTTTTTAAAAAGTTCTTCATCTCTTTATCTTTGTTTTTGTTTTTACCAACTTTTTCCGATTTTTTAACGTTCTCTTTATTTTTATTAGATAGATTTTTTGGACGCCGACGGTTATAAGAATGTGCAAAATCAAATCCGTTAAATAAAAGAAGGTTCAATCATAAAATAATTTACCATAGAAACTGCAATTCGTTAAACCAATTTTTTATCCGAACCTTATTTCTTCAAACTCATTTAATATCAAACTCGTAATTTGTAAAACCCATTTTTATTAAAACCCGGAATTTGTCAAACCATTATTTTTCATAACCGGAATTCGTAAAACCCGTTGTTTATCAGAAAATTTTTGCTAAATTGATTGCGCATTCGCCAATAATACATTGGAAACGCCGCGCCGCGCCGCCGCGCCACCTGTGTGTACGCCTCCGGTTCATGTATTATTGGCGAATGCGCAATTAATTAAGCAAATTTTTTTTTATAAACGACGGGTTTTACGAATTCCGGTTTTGAAAAATTCCGGGTTTTATTAAAAGTGGGTTTTACTAATTACGATTTGATGAACAATGGTTAGATTAAAAACGGGTCTTATAAATTTCGAATTTTTTATTGAATGGGTTTGAAGAAATAAGGTTCGAATTAAAAATTGGTTAAACAAATTGCAGTTTTTTATCGTGAAATTTTTATTAAACACGGTCTGATAAATTCCTGGTTTGATAAACCAGGCGTTCGATTTTTTAAGCCACCAAAAAATACTTAAATCCAAATTTTGTGATGGTGTTTGTCTGCCTGGGACACAATAACTCAAAAGCCGCTAAATCGGTTATTATAAAATTTGGCACAAAAATTCTTTGGCACCAGGCGATGAGTTGATTATAGTTTTTGATGGGGTGGGAAAGAGGGTAGGAAGGAGTAAAAAAAATGTGTTTAACCTTGAAAAACATGCTCAACATGTTAAAACAAGCCCTGTCACTGCTGGCCGAGAAAATTAGACAGTTTTGCTGCGTAAGGTTGGGGCAAAAACTTTTTCACACATTTTTTTGTTTTTTTCTTTACTTTTTTCAACTTTTTCATTCATCCATTCATAACAGTACAGGGTAATTCCCATATTTTTCACCTCCCTTATTATTAGAGCTGGAAAAAAGTTTTATGTACAAATCATTTAAAAAAACTATCAAAGATTAAAATGTCGCAACAATGAACCGAGTAAAAAGGCACATCCCTGTGGAAACCATTGTTATTTCCTTAACCAGCCCCGTTGATTTATAGTGTAAAGATGGTTTGTTGCGAGAAGTGCTCTTCGTTCAAGATTTTTAATAGTAGTTTTAACAACTAGTGGCTAAAGTAGTGCTTTTTTTACAAGCGTTGGTTTAAATATCGAGCGTAGCGAGTTTAGCCGTGCAACACACCATCTTTACACTATAAATCAAGGCGGCTGGTAAATGAAACAACAATCGTTTCCATAGCGATGTGTCTTTTTACTACTCGGTGGCGTTCATTGTTGCGACATTTTAATCTTTAACAATTTAATATTAAAATTGGCGGAAATGGCCTAATTCTTAGGCAAGAATAATTAGATTTTTTCAATATTAATATTTTCCGCTATTTCTCTTTAACTTTGGGTAAAAAACGGACAAATCTTTTTTTGCACCCGTGCATCGGTAACCAAAAAAGCCACTCAAGTATTTTCCTGTTTTTCTTGAATTTTTTGATAAAGGTATCAAAAAAATAGTGTTAAGAACTCGCGGATAAACTGTGCTTTTTTTACTCGCGTTTTTAAATACTTTGCTGTCAAAATTTAGCAGTTGCGATGACTGTCGAAAATGTTAAAAAAAGGGCGTTGAAAAATGTTAAAAGTCGGAAAACCCTTTAAAAATAAATATCGCCATTTTTTTAACGATCTTTTTTCCATTTTTTTAACATATTCAGTTCAGTGGCGTCAATTTTGGGGGGGGGGGGGGCAAGGGGGGTAGGAGGGACAATACAGAATTTGACCTGGGAAAAACTAGAAAGACTAAACCAATAATTTAGTATTGAGGTCTAAGCCTTTTTTGTTTTTTTTAATGTATATTTTACCAAAAAAATTGTTTTATTTTTTATGTTTATTTGAGTTATTTTGGCATCAATAAAGTGTTTTTATTTTTTTTTCGTTCATATTTTTTTTGAAATTAGGTATGCGTCCCCCAAAAGAAATGTGAAATGACTCCCCTCCTACTCTTTTAATTTTTTTTTATTTTACCAACTTTTTTCGATTTTTTAAAACTTTTTCTTTTTTATTAGTTTTTTTCTCAGTTTTTTATCTTTAATTGTTTTTTTTTTTCAGGTATATGCAGCCGAAAAAATACTTGTGTCTTCGGGCGCCTTCCACACAAGCTGTTTTTCGTGCTACTGTTGCAACAAGCTGCTGGACGTCAAGAACGTTTTCGAAGGATGCGGGGAAATCTATTGCAAACGTACGTTTTTTACGGAAAGGGGGGGGGGTATGTCGTGGGACTTCAAACCACATAGTCTCTAGGATTTTGTCAAACCGTAGTTTGAGTTCGCCACAATATCCAGACTTACGCCACTTTTCCGTTGTTTTCAGTTTTTGACAATATCTCTGCATGTTTATCGCAGAATAAAATGTCTTGATGAGATTTTAAGAGATTTTATTGGTTTGAAGAGACTTGACCTAGCAAAAATGTATGCCACATGAAAACTGACAAACTCTTATGATGTTTCAAATAATTTCTGACTATTGAAAACTCACAAGATTTCAAAAGATCCTAAAGACAATAAAATTTCATGTTTAGATGTTTTTCAATATTTCATTATGTTACAGCAGACACATGAGATTTCGTGAGGTTTAGCAAGCAAGATTTTTATGACATTTTACTAGATTTCACAAGTCTAAAAGAAGGGACGTTTTTACAAGATTTTACAAGATTATTATATGAGTATTAAAGTGTAGAAAATAGACAAGCACCAACCAGATTTGACAAGCAAGATGAGAATTTAAAAGATTTTATGAGTACCTATAAACATAAATTAAAAAGAATATATAATAAAGATTTAACTATCAAGATATTTTAATAGATTTCATGAGATTCAGCAAGCGGGATTTTGATAAGATTTTAAAAGTACAAATGAACTAGAACTAAAGTGAAGAGTTGTGTCAAGTGTAGAAAATAGACACGCACGTACATCACTTTTTTGACAAGCAAGTTTTTCAATGAGAATCGAAAAGATTTTATGAGTACCTACAAATTAAACAACATATTATAGATTTAAGCAAATTTGACTAGCAAGAAATTTTAAGAGATTTGACAAGTTATAATAGGAGGAATAGAAAGAGACAATTTTACCAAAATATTGAAAAATATTATTTTATTTTATGATGATCAAATTTGGTCAGCTTTGACAAGATGCTAGATATCTTTTAAAATAAAATATGTGTGAAATAAAAACTGTTCGACTTATTTTGTCCAAGATATTTAATGATTTGGTCCACGATTTGGCCTAAAAAGTGTCAACTATTTGGTCCATAAGGTTCTCCAACCTTTCTATATATTAAATAATGATAAGATATAATTTTAATATGGATTCGTTTATAATCTGAAGATTGGTGAATGTGAGTGCTGTTTCTCTTAAAATCTGCTAAAAACATGTGAATTTTTCCATGTAAACTTGTGACATCTGATGAAGGCTGGGTCTTTTTAAAACTGCTCAAAACTGCTGAAAACATGTAGATTTTCTTATGTAATCTTGTGAAATCTGATGGAGAGTGGGTCTTTTAAAAACTGCTGAAAACATGATGGGCAATCTCATGAATTCTTGTGACATCTTATTAACCTTATCAACTTGTTTCTCTTAAAATCTGCTCAAAACTGCTAAAAACATGTCGATTTTCTCATGTAATCTTGTGAAATCCGATGGAGGGTGGGTCTTTAAAACTGCTGAAAACATGTGTATTCTCATAAAACTTCACAAGGTTTTAGGTCTTATTAACTTTGATTTAAATTTTTGTTAAAATCCGATCAAAACTTAACGAAACCATTGGAAGCAGAGCCTTTAAAGTACTGTTGAGATCTTATCAACTCTTATCATAAATTCTTTTTAAAACTTTTCAAAACTCCTAAAAACGGATGACAGTGCTCATGCAAAACTCATGATGTTTGACGAGTTTTGAATCTCTTTCCAACATTGAAAGTTCATGATATTTCACCCGAAAGTGGTGTTTCATAAACCGCATGAAATACCGACCAAAACTCGTGAACTTTCACCAGTTTTTTTTTACGAGTTTTGACGGGGTATTTTTGACAGGGAAGGTCGTAGCACAGTTGGTTTTAGCAACATATTTAGTTAGTTAGTTGCCCTTTTAGATAAAGAAAAACTACCACACATGTGCGGAAAAGCAGTTTCATTTGATTTGGGCCAAATTTAAGACCAATTTTTACAAAAATTAGTGCAATTAATCAGTGTTCGTAGGAAAAATAGCGCACACAACTCGATAGAAAGTCACTTTCTTAGATGCAGTTAGACTGTGGTAGTGTAGTCGGCGTTGCATTGCAGCTGTAGTGAATTTTTTCCCATAGATAATGCAGAACAGGATATTTTACAGATAAATAGTTAACAATATTTTTTGGTACACACTTTTTAATATACGTTACCTTGTTTAATGTTTTAAACAAATATTGGTGATAATAGACCCTCTTGCAAAATTTTTGAACATTTTAAAAGATCCACCTTTATAGATATTTCTTTTGTATTAACCGAGAAAGTTCCGTTTTTTCTTAATATAAGTTCAAAATGCTTTACTTTTAAAATTAGGGTTGATTGGGTACCAAAGATGGACAAAATAAAACTTGGGAAAGAAAAAAATGGGGTAAATTTGTATTTGCATACATACATACAGTCAATAGTGTGTTCAGTGGTATTAGCGATAAATTAACAAGGTACTCTACTAGTTATATCTGATCCGCTGATTAATCATTCTGGTTTATTATAATTGCGAAGAAATTAGAGCCTTTTTTCTAAGTGACAAATTATATCAAATAATTTACCTTCGTAATCTTATATATTGCTTTAGTAATAACCTTTAGAAAAGTTACAGTACCGTATTATCAGCCGTGCACTTTGGTTGTAGTGAAAAAAACTCACACAGAGATAGGTAGATATTTTCGGGCGCGTATGAAAGAGATGGCATGAATACACCAACGTTAAAAATAAAATAAAATGAAGAAGGTATTATATTTACCTATGGCCCCATCCCCTGACCAACCGATGTTAATAATATTAATCTTACCTACCTACAATACGCAGTGGCGATACAGTAAACCCCCCATTTTTTGGTAATCTCTAATTTCTCTACATTGAATAGTTTTTAAATCAAAGAATATAAATACCTATAGCCTTATATAGTCAATATACATACTGCAATACCTACAGCTATCAAGTAGAGGTGACCAAACTTTTTATGTAAATTTTTCTCTTTCATGACTCTAGCAAAATAGCATTAGCAATATTATAAATAAGGCGCTCGTGTTATTTTTATTACCCATAAACAAAAACTTAGAAGGTTAGTAGTAATCTAGAACTCTATTTTAAGCCATCCATACTATAGTATAGGCTAATGGGATCGGCAAAAATAAAGCCCTAAATATAAAATTTTTTGTCTGTCTATTTGGGAGACAATTAGGCAAAATCCACTAAACCGAAATTTTATGAAATTTGGAAAAATCGGCACTTATCATTGACATTTTTGACTATTTTTTTATATTTTATTGTTTGACCAAACGAGATACCAAAAATGCAATTTTTACAATTTTTGTTTGTAAGTATGTCTGTTTGTTCCAGCATCACGCATAGACCGCACAGCCGATTTTGATGGGACTTTCACTGTTGCATTCCTTGTGTTCCTAGGCAACACATAGGCATTTATTTCATCAAAAGCGGTTTACGGAAACAAAAGTTATGCCATTTAAAGGAATAAAAGCGGGAAAATGGGTAAAACCGCAGGCAAAGGGGCGCGGGGGTGTCTATAGTGTGTAATAAAAGTAATATGCCTAGTGGGTAATATACGTAATATTTGAGGAAAAATGTTCTTTAAAAAAGTTACTTTTAAACAGTTTCATAAACAATTTTAGAAAATTACTAGTTTGACGTAGAAAAGGGGAGAGGTGTAATATAGCGCCGCTGTTTATCGTAGGTAGGTACCATTATTAATTATTAACTTCGGCTGGTCAAGGGATAGGGACATAAGTAAATATAATACTTTGTTAATTTATTGAAAATATCGACTGTCTGCATTTCCACGAAATAACTCCCATGCTTAAAGTTGGGGTGTTAATGCCATCTCTTTCATATGCGCCAACCACCGTGCACCGCTGATAATACGGTACTATAACTTTTCCAAAAGTTATTACTAAAGCAATATATAAGATTAAGAAGGTAAATTATTTGATATAATTTGTCCATGCAAGCGAAGTAACGCTAAAAGTAAGCGCTTTTTGTCACTTAGAAAAAAGGCTCTAATTTCTTCGCAATTATAATAAACCAGAATGATTAATCAGCGGATCAGATATAACTACTATAGTACCTTGTTAATTTATCGCTAATACCACTGAACACACTATTGACTGTATGTATGTATGCAAATACAAAATTACCAAATTTTTTTCTTTCCCAATCTTTGGTACCCAATCAACCCTAATTTTAAAACTAAAGCATTTAGAACTTATATTAAGAAAAAACGAAACTTTCTTGGTTAATACAAAAGAAATATGTAAGGTGGATCTTTTAACATGTTCAAAAATTTTGCAAGAGGGTCTATTATCACCAATATTTGTTTAAAACATTAAACAAGGTAAATTATATTAAAAAGCGTGTAACAAAAAATATTGTTAACTATTTATCTGTAAAATATTCTGTTCTGCATTATCTATGGAAAAAAAATTCAGTACAGCTGCAATGCAACGACAACTACACTATCACAGTCTAACTGGACCTTAACTGCACCTTTAAACTCGCGCGTTGATCACTCGGCTAGCTCCTCTCCTAATATACTATTACGCTCGGTGCGGAAAGTTGAATTGTGCCGTAAAAGCCACTTTATAGTAGCAAGTAAGAAGTTTTACTTTTTTTTTGTGTTTTCAGACTGTTACAACCACTTTTTTGGAGTTGAATACTACGGATTTGGCAGATTGACTTGCTAGACAAAGAAAAATAAGAAGAAAATGGTAATTTTTCTGTAAGAAAAAATTTGTTCTGTGCGTTAAGGTATTTTGTTGTCAATAAAAATTTTCGCTACCATTTTATAGCCTTGAATTTAATTGGAAAACGACTAAAGCTAAGAAAACTATGCTTGGTATTAGCATAAAGTAAATAGTTACTTACTTTATGGTATTAGATAGTTTTTGTTCATGCCTATTTGCAGTCCCGGTAACTTCGGCGACAACGATAAATTTAACACTATGACAGTTCAAAATAGCATTTTTGGTACAGTTTTACGTTGACGGTGCGCCCGCAAGTAACACAGCGTGCTGTAAATAAGCTGGGATAACGTTTTCGCAGCAAAAAAGATAACAATAATGGTTTTGCTGTCTTCTACCAACACGTTTGAAAAACGTCATGAAAATTTTGTCACAGCTATTTTGAGGAATATTTTTTGTTGTTTAAAATTTAACTTCCTTGGCAAAAAATGTATTTAAAAATAGCAATTAAATCAAAATTGTCCGCCAACGTAAAACACTGAAGATGGAAGACACCTAAAATAAATGTTTAAAAACTCTCAATCAAAAATACGCATTTTGTGGACTTCCCAAGACTCAAATCTTTGTGTGAAGTTTGATGACGAAATTGAAATAATATTGGTTTTTTTTCATAAAATTTTTTTAAATTTTATCCAGAATTAAAGAAAAAACATCATGTTTTGCATATTTAGTTAATTTTGAAAGATTTTGAGACTTAGATTTGAGCATATTTTTGTACAAATTTTTGAGAGGTTATATTTTGCCATAATATAAAACATGGCCGCTCGCCCGCTCGTGCAATCAAGCAACTAGGTAACACATCGCATATTCTTATTGAAGCAATTTGCTCTTTTGTTGTTTTTGTTTTAACTGATTCCCTTCCAAATTTAATCCGTCCAATTTTTTTTGGTGCGTCACTATGTGCATTAAACAAAAAAGATGGCAGTGTACGCCCTATCGCAGTTGGTATGTGTTTTCGCAGGCTTGTAGCAAAACATATTTGCTCTAGACTTTATTCACAACTCGGCAAAAATTTTCTTCCTCATCAATTGGGTTTTGCTGCCAAAGCCGGCTGTGAAGCCACCGTTCATGCTGTTCGAAAATATATGTCTTTCCCTCATAAAAGCCCAAAAATATTGTTAAAACTTGATTTCTTCAATTACTTCAACATGATTAATAGAGGCGATTTGCTACATAAAGTAAAAGAGTTTATTCCCCAATTTTATTACTTCTTGTTACAAGGAAAAGTCATTTTTATCTTTTAATAAGGAGTTGATTTTTTCTCAGCGCGGAGCGCAGCAATGGGACCCTGTAGGTTCTCTGTTATTTTGCATATCAATTCACCCAATCATTCTTTTCTTAAAATCCGAAGTAAACTTATGGTACCTAGACGACGGCAGCCTTGCTGGTGAGCCAGAAATTGTTTTAAATGATTTTAAAAAAATTCTTAAAGAATGTGCTTCTTCTGGCCTTCAAGTAAATTTGAAAAAATGTGAATTATCTTCTGTTTCAAAATATTTTAATATTACTAATTTTGTTGAACAATATCCTGAGTTTTCTTCCATATTACAAATAGATAAAGAAGACCTAACACTTTTATGAAGCCCTTTTTCTACACGATCTATTTCTAACTCTTTACAAACTAATATCAATATTTTTAACAAACTATCAAAAAAACTATGTTTAATTGATTCGCACTCTACCTATTATCTTTTAAGACATTCTTTCGCAGTACCTCGAATAAGCTATTTACTTCGCTGTGCTCCTTGCTGGAAGGTCTCAAATCTTTTATTTGATTTTAATAAAAATTTAAAAATAACGTTAGAAAATATTGCCAACTGCCATATAGGTGACACTACTTGGTCTCAATGTAACATTCCCATAAAAATGGGAGGCCTCGGCATTTGTGATGCTTCTAGTCTTTTTTTTTTCGGCATTTCTTGGCTCAGTTAATGATGCTTTCAACCTTCTTAAAGCTATCTTATCATCCGAAATTTTAAATTATCTTGACTACGATTTTAAAGAAGCTTTTGATTTTTTTACTGCTATTTCTAGTACCAGTAATATTCCTTTCAATAATCTCAATCGCCAAAAAGATTTTGATAATATAATTTGCCGTTCTAAATTCGAAGCAATTTTTAATTCATTGCAAGAACCCGAGAGCAACGCCTGGCTACAGGCTCTACCTTCATCTGCACTAGGGAATCTTTTGGATGATTCCACCTTTCGTATTTCCATCTATTTATGTTTGGGTCAGCCTCTGTGCGAGATGCACGACTGCACTTGCGGCAAAACTGTAGACATTTATGGGCACCATGCCTTAAGCTGCTACAAAAGTGCCGGTCGTTCGTCTCGCCATGGGTTGCTCAACAACATTATCAGGAGGGCTCTTGTATCTGCAGGAATACCCTCAGTGCTTGAACCTTCTGGTATGTGCAGGGGAGATGGAAAGCGAGTGGATCGTCTGTCCTTGTTTCCCTGGTGCAGAGGAAAATCCCTAATTTGGAAAAATATACATTTTTGTACCCTTCAGCGTCGAAACTTTGGGACCCTGGGGTGAAGAAGCTAAATCTTTTGTTAATAAATTATCAAAATTAATAAACAAGAAAAACGCGGATTGCTTCATTAAACAACAAATAGGTCTCGCGATTCATCGCGGCAACGCAGCTTCCATTTTAGGAACAATCCCAGACGATTCTTGTATAGAGGAAATTTTTTATTGTTAAATTTTGTTTTGAGCTTCACAATTTTATTTATTTCTTGCATTTTATTGTCGATTTTCACTTGTGTTTATCGCCAAAAAAAGCTAATATATATTTTACCCATAACTCTAAAACAAAAGCAAATCTTGGCGTTATTGCTGTGGGCTCACGGTCCCAGCCTAGGGGTAGAGGGCACTTATTCTCAAATGCTAAATAGCATTGAAAGCAGCTGCATTTTAAGAGAAATTGCATAAGGATACAACAAATAACTGCCGTTGCCATCTTGACATTTTTTTCAGTGGTATTTTAAGAAAAAAAGTTAGTTAACTATTTGGTTAGTTAAGTTTTAGTATATTTTTAGTTATAAGTTTTAACTTTAAAAGTTGATTAGCTAGTTGAGTTATTTTGAATGTAAATTTAGTAGTCAAACAATTTTAAGAGCCAAAATTACAGAATAAATGAAGCTAGCTATTTTAAAGTAAAAGGAGAACTGCTGTGCTAACGTTTTTGCAGCATTGATTTGGCTTTAAAGTCTATATTGTCGAAGCTGCGTTAGTTGGGCGGTTATTTGACGTTTGGGATATTTTATTACTTTTTGTTTTTAATTTTCAAAATAAAATTAGTTTGCTGTGGTTTTTCATTCCCAGACAAAATTTATACCTTTCTAATAGTTCCGAGAGAATGTCAACAGAGTCAAATAGCGTTATACAGTGCGGACGTAGAAAGTCCCCCCCCTGCTAACTCTTGAACGGATTGAGGTATCGACCTCAATTAAAAACAATGTTTAATGATAACACTTTCGCTACTTTTTGACGTATTTTTTATAAGCTTCATATTGACGTAAGTCTATAAGAACACTAACTACTTTAAAATTTTAAATACAAAGGGGGGTCGAGTGATACCTTGTTTCAAAGGTATTTTAATTCCCTATTTAAAATTTAATTTTTTTTAAAAAATCGGTTTACGACTTACAGAATTATGAGTTTTTTCGACTATAGTTTACGCACCTCTTGTTACGTTTGTACGAATTGAGATATCGACTTTAAATAGAAAACGCGCTTAATGATAACAATTGTACCACTTTTTGATGTATTTTAGATTATTCTCATAATGACTTAAGACTATTGTTTAAAAGGTATTTTAATTCCCTATTTAAAATTTCATTTTTTTTTTAAATCGGTGTATTACTTACAGAGTTATGAGCATTTGTAGTTTGCGAATTGAGTTGACTTTAAATAAATTTTTTAAGGTAAGACCATAGGGTCACTAGCACCTTAAAGTTTTTATTATTGATAAGTAATACTATACGTAATACGTAACCTATAGTCAAAAAAAGCTCATAACTCTGTAAGTCGTAAACCGATTTCTGAAAAAAATAAAATTTTGAATAGGGAATTAAAATACCTTTCAAACAAGGTATCACTCGACACCCCCTTTCTATTTAAAATTTTAAAGTAGTTAGTGACCTTTTAGACCTACGTCAATATGACGCTTATAAAAAATACGTCAAAAAGTAGCAAAAGTGTTATCATTAAACATGCTTTTTATTTGAAGTCGATATCTCAATCCGCTTAAGAGTTAACATGGGCTGGAGGGACTTTTTACGTCCGCACTGTCTAGTCATGGGACGTTTTTGGCACGACCAAAAACTATCTACTAATAGATAGTTTTTAGTTACTTACTTTATGGAGAAACTTTAAACACGATTATACAGTAACTGTCCGCAAATAACCAAACGATAGCTTTTTTTGTTATTGATGCAAAATAATTTTTTTTTATGCACCGTAGGGTTTAAAACGGTACGTTCAATCCCCCTTTTTAGGGACTAAAGTGGCACTTTTAATCCATAAAGGATTTAAAACAATATCTAAGGGATTAAAAGTAAATGTAATCCCTCAGTGATTAAAACAAAATAAATCCCTGGAAAATTATAATTAAATTTATCTTATATTAAAATCAAGCCAAACCTAGCACCCTTTTTTGTAGTCGACGAACCATTTGGCGTAGAAATAACGTGATAACAATAATCTTTTCCTAAAGTGCATAAAATAGTATATAAACCTCGGGACTAAAGCGTCTTTAAATCCCTTAGCGAATTGTAGCCCGACCGTAGCGAGGGCTACAAACCTTTGGGAGGGGATGAGGGGTGAGCCCTTTCCCCCAATGTTGCTTTCAGTTGCTTGCAGTTGGGAAATTTAAGTACATTTTACAAAAAATTTTGTATTTCTAACTTCTTCACACAAGAATATAAAAAAACTTGTTAATGCCTCCCAATCAAATGTCTTCGGATCGCCGGTGTTATCACTATATATTTCCAAACCTACCTCGAAAACTTTTTAATTTTAAGCAAGAAATTCTTTAAAATTTTAGAATTTTTTAAAATATTATTTTTAGGTTTGAGGGGGGGGAGTCAAACTTCACCCTCTATCGCTGACAATTGTTTTAATTTCAGATCCTACATAATGTTATTTTTAAGTTCTAAAATGGAACATTCGAGAAACGCATTGAAAAAAGTCAAGAAGGGCCTAAGTATCATTATGCATAACCTATTTTTTTTGTAAAAATTGTATAAAATTTATAGGGTTGAAAAATAAAACAAAACCTCTTGTAGAATGGTAAAGTTTATTTTAATTTTTACGATCTCTTGCCGCCCATGTTTTTACACTTAAATAGTAAATAGTTATATTTACAAGATTCAATTTACAAAAAAATCCATTCAATTTACATTACAGAGGTTAAAAGGTACAGTTCATAACTTTTACTCCCTGTATGATATTAATTTATTATGTGTTTTTAGACACTAATGATTGTTTATATTAAAACATGTTGTCCCGGTTTTAAAAATCCCCTAATTGTTGTCCTTATAAAATGACTCGTGTCTATACCCTGCCAAAAAAATCTTTTAGAAAAGATTTACGAGATTTTATAATGTTTTACCAGGTTTTATATGTTTTTATGCGGTATGTGAAACAAACTTGCAAAAACCCAATCAAATGTGAACTACGAATTTTTTTTTATCAGTTTTGATGAGAAAGACGGTTTAGCTGGTAGAATCTTATAAAACTCTATTAAACAGCATAAAAACGCAACAAAACTTTCATAAGAACTTATGCGGTTTTTTGACCTGGGTAGGGTAAGGTTGTCATCTCTGAAGTTGTAAAAGTCGAACACAAAGAGTCAGATAAAAGAACCAAATTTATTCTTCGCCGATGTTTCGACACTCTATTGTGCCATTTTCAGGACTCTACAAGACTGCTCCGGCTGCAAAAGAACATGTGTGTTTATAGTTAAATTTGCTAAAAATAATATATTTTATTTGGTTTCAAAATAATTTTTGAATGCACAAAATTGCTGCCTTCGTCGAAATTTCGGACATTTCCGGACCGTTTTCAAAAACAGCCCGGACGGATGGCAATCCTAGTCTACGGATATATGAGAGAAAACCCTGAAAGCCCAGGTAAGAAAACCGCATATAGGTTCTAATGAAAGTTTTTTCACAATATTTCATAGGGTTTTATAAGATTCTACAAGCTAGTATATCTTTCTCGTAAAAACTGATAGAAAAAAATCTGTACTTATTTTTTATGAGATTTGACTTGGTTTTTACAGTTTCGTTTCAAATTCCCTCATGAAAAACATATAAAACCTGATAAAACCTTATATAATCTTGTAAAACTTTTATAACAGATTTGAAGCGGTTCTTTTGGAAGAGAGTTGACGATAAACTACGTCAAAATTTAAAATAGGGAGTTTAATATGATGTCTTCTTTTATCTGTGAAAAACAAAGACTTCCACTCGAATACCGGTATCAGAATCCCTTTGCTGCGGTCTTGCGTGCGTTTTTTTTTATCAAGCTCATCAGACGTTATAACTCACATAGTTTAACGTCTACTTTGCCGAAAAGAGTCCAAAGCATCGATAGATTGATAATACGAACGTTCCTCATCAATGAAAACAAGATAGAAATACTGGCACTGAATGTAAAAGACAGAAACTTCCGATATCCGACGTACATTGATGTTTGACTTATTGCCACATCGAGGCCAGCCTATACGATTATTTCTTGGCTATATAAAATCACGTGACGTTAATTTCTTCGTCGCTGTCATTCGAACTGTCATATTCCATCGCCTCGTAGCCCAGCTGATAGGCGACGTGGTTGTGTCCTGTTTGGTTTGCGGGCGGCGAGATGTTGCCCGCCGATAGCGCCCCCTGTCGGTCCGACGGAGAACTGGCCGGTGATATGTCCTGAAAAAAACGTACACGCGGCTATAGACTCCTATCTCATTTAAAAGGATGCATCAGGATTTTGTCGAAAATTGATTTAAGGGGTGAGCATCATGTAAATACAGAAAGTGGGCGATGTCCTTATTTTAAAGGTCTTTCAAAATGCCCGTACAAAAATTTTAAAATTTTAGAAATCTAACAATTAACAACAGAAATTGTCCTTTTTGCTAAATTATTAATTTGTTTTTTGAAAATCCTAGGTCACGTCGAGCCTGTTTTGTTTAAAATTTACTCATATCATTTAACTATTTTGAAAATGAATATCTTAAAAACTAATTGCCACGTTTTTAAAATGATTGTAAAGGCATTTTAAACACCAAGAGTGCCAGGGAAAACTAAACAAAAGCCTCAAAATAATTGCGTTTTAGAACAAAACCGATTTCCTCTGGATTACATTTTTCCTTTTTATATTTCCTTGCTTTAGCTAACTAAAAACTAAGTTTCCTTTTTTCTAAAAGCCTATGCACTCCGGAAAAGAAAACCGATCAATCATCAATCATTAAATTTGGGAGACACACGCAGTTCAAGTGTTGGCCGATAGATCCCAGAATTTATACGATTCCATGGTAACTGCAGGTGTTTTGTCAACAAACTTTACAGATAACCATTCGAGGTTATGTTAATCTTTCAAAAATGTGTTTTCCAAAACATTGTTCTAAAACAAATATGAAACCGCTCCGCGTGTGCGGTCGCCCGCCGAAAAAGGTCTAGCGCTGCGCGGGCATTACCCCGAGTCTATCAAAGAACAAGATAACTCTATCGGCTCGCTGAGATTACTAGAGACGTATTTTCGCGATCGATGATTTCGAAACCGCTTTGAAAACATGCGTAAAATGTTATTTTGGCGGCGAAACAGTGACGTCATGGTTCAAAACATTTCGAAGGATTTCGAAAGCGCCTCGGCCGCCGTTTCGAACACGGTTCGATATGGCGGTACTTGTCAATTTTTAGCAATAATTAAAATAGGCCAAGGTTATCTGGCGGCAACAAAAAAAGAGGCTCACTTGTGGATCTAGGACGCTCTATTTCGAAAAATCACAAAAAAAGCTTCCAAATCCAAAAAGCGAGAAGCCACACACACTCAGCTGATTAATGTCATTCAATAATCAGTGACGTTGCAGTTGGAACGGTGACGTATGTTTTCAAAATGTGCTTTTGAAATATTCGCTCGCGAAAAGACGTCTTAGGAATTCGCATAGAAACGTTCGGCGCCCATAACCCCACATAATTTTGTTTTTATTTTAAGGATTTTCGATTTAACAATTGCTCCTGGTTCTGGTTGACATTATTTTGACATAAATTTTGACAGCGGTTCTAAAATAATGACGTCATTTAAAATATTATTAAGATATCTTTGATTTTACTCAAAAAAAGACTATCTATAATTTTGCAAAATTTTAGGGGTTATGTTTACAACCAAAGAGCCGAACCAACCTCCCAGGCTGGTTCTAAAATTTCATAACCGGGTTGCAACTGTGACGTCATTGTTTTAAAACGAAAGGATCGGTTTCGGTTCTGGTTCAACCAGAACCAGGACCAATTGTAAAACGAAAATCCTTTTTGAGTCAGTCGATTTTTTTTTAATTTAAATTAGTGCGGCATAGTTATGTGCAAGTGTACTAGTGAAATCTTGGAGTGCAAAGGATAGATTTTAGAACCTCAGTTTCAAAAACATTTGAGTACTAACAACACCGGCCAGTAAAGCTCCATTTTATAGAGGTTGAAAAGACTCTTGCTAGTCATTGACGCTCCTGTTTAAAATAGAATACGTTTATTTCGTCTAGCGCCAGTAGCCAATTTTTAAATCTGCATGCTTTTAAGTTAACCTGTTGTCGATATCAGCTAGCGGGAGTGTTTCCAATTTAATTATAAATGCAACCTTAAACATTACACCCAGTTGGTTTAAAACGTAGTTGGGTAGCGTTTTTTTTAGCAGGTAATTCTGCAATAAATGATTTTCTTTTATTTTGGTATTTTACTTGTTTTTTTAGCGGCGCAGAACGCGAAAAGTCAAAATAAGTAACCTAACCCCAAATTTTTGACCCGGTTCTAAGAAATCTCTGGTGTCCCACTGTGGATAAACATAAATAAAGTTTCCGCGTTGCCATGGAAAACAAATTAAATGACGTAAAATTTTGCAAAAAAATCAGGTCGACATAGTTAAATTGACCTTAAGATAATCCGTGTGCTGTATTTCCAGTTCTAAGGGCCGGTTTCTCAATATCAAGTTAGCGTTAACTCAACATAACCTTATTAAAATCTTTAAAATGTGGGTTAAACTTAACTCCAGGGTAACCCCAGCTTCAAGGCGAGGGTAAGTTGTTTTACCCCAGGGTTTACCTAAAAAATATTGGCTTAAAACAGCAAAAAACTGGGATTTATAGCCCGAGTTAATTTAACTCTCTGGTAACCCGCAATTGGGAAACCAGCCCTAACATAAAACAGTGCGAATTTAAAAAAGTTACGTACCTGTATGTCTGTAAGATCTAATTTTGGTCTATCGCCTTCCGCGTCGCTAAGATCGGGATGCGGGTTGTTCTTATTGGGTAAGGTTTGTTCCCTGGAACCACCCGCGGCGAGTAGTTCTCTCTCTTTCGAGTTCCTCCATTTCATACGTCTATTTTGAAACCATATTTTTACCTACGGGAAAATGCAGATGCTTGTATTAACTCCTGAATCGAATAAAACTAAAGATCTATACATAAATAAATACAATTTTTTTTAAGTTAATATGTAAAATGCAAGTTATCACAGTTTTATTAAAAAATTGCACTAAAAAGTAAGAAATAATTTGGCAGATCGAATCTCTACTTACTACAGTCTAGATTTAACAATAGCGTTAATGCACATTATTAGGGTGGATTCTTTAAATGGAACGGTGCTTCTAGCGGCTTTAGAGAAAAGGTTTAAAAAAAAGGTAAAAGTGATTTTTTACGGGCTTTCCGCCCATAAAAAATAAATTTTGGGGCCCCCAACTGGAAGCCCAGGGCCCATCAACTATTTTTTTTTTTAATAAGAAGGTACAGGGTGTTTGTGTATAATTGGAACACTCAGTATCTTTTTTATTAATGAAAAATTTCTTGACAAATTGCAACGAACTTAAGCGCTATAACAACTTTTTTTTGTTTCCCTTGGTATACAGGGTGTAGCAATAAAACTAATTTTTTTAAATAGAATACCCAGTGTATTTTTGCATTTTTGAATTTTTCAAAAAATTAGCTTTACAAAAACACCACAAACACCAAAAGAAGTTAAAAAACCTTCAAATCAGTTACTTCAACCGAAAAGAAACTAAAAAACACTATTGAAATATCTTTTGTAGTTTCTGAGATATTTGCGTTTAAAATTTTAATAAAATACATACATTGCCTTCAATCGTTTTTTTTTCAAGGCCACTAGATTTTTAAGTTTATATTTTTTAAATAAATAAATACATTCATGGCCCACTTAGTAGCTTGATCATTTGGTAATTTCCAATATATTTTCCTTTTGACAATTATTAAAACTTAAACGCAAATATCTCAGGAACTACAAAAGATATTGAAATATTGTTTGATATTTTTATAAAGCTAATTTTTAAAAAAATTCAAAAATGTAAAAATATACAGCTCTATTGCTCTATTTAAAAAAATGGTCTTTATTGCCACACACTGTATACCAAGGGCACAAAAAAAAAGTTGTTATAGCGCTTAAGTTCGTTGTAATTTGCCAAGAAATTTTTGAATTTAGACCTACCCTTTATTTTCAATAATAAAAAAGATACTGAGTGTTCCAGTTATAAACAAACCACTTGTGGCATCTTTTTCGAAAGCTTGCTAAAATAGCAATTAAGGTAGGTTAGGTACAATATTTTTTCTACTCGCTTGACTTAAGTATTCATTTAACCCAATAACAGGAGTTTTAAAAATGTTACTCTTTATTTATCGTGACTAAAATGGTTACCTAACACAAAAAAGAAATTTTTAAAAATATATAATATTTATTTTTTATTTTTGTTTGAGTGCGGAAAAGTACCATAAAGTTAACTTTTCCGCACTGGTGCGGAAAAAAGACATTTAATGCACTAGTTTTTTTTGACATCTGTCAACCAGTGTGTCAAAAATTTAAAAAAATATATTATTTTGTCAATTGTTTTAGCTTCAAAATAATAAAGAAAATACGACACAAGGACATTATTAGCGGCCCATTTGGAGGCCCTCAATGAGGGCCTAGGGCCTACCAACCTTTTTTTCATGAGGACGTACCACTTGTGGCATCTTTTTGGAAAGCTTGTTAAAAAATAAATTCGTTTAAATAACTTTTTTTGACATCTGTCAACCCATGTGTTTTGTGCGTTAAATGTCTTTTTTAACAAGCTTTTGAAAAAGGTGTCACAAGTGGAACTTTCTTATTTAAAAAAAAAATAGTTGGTGGGACCTTTATTTAATCGAATTCCTTTTTTAACAAGCTTTCCAAAAAGGTGCCACAAGTAGTACCTCTTCATGAAAAAAGTGTTCATGGGCCTTCAGTGAGCACCTCCAAATGAGCCGCCAGTAATGTCCTTGTGTGGTATTTTCTTTATTCCGCTTAGTAAATAGAGAAATATTTAGTTTATTTTGAAGCTAAAACAATTGACAAAAAAATAAGTTTTGTTAAATTTTTGACACATTGATTGGCAGATGTAAAAAAAACTAGTGCGTTGGGGACCCCAAATTTTTTTATCATAGGCGGAAAGTCCGTAAAAAATTATTAAAGATTCGCTTATAGCTTTTTCTTAAACCTTTTCCCTAAAGCCGCTACATATATAATCTATTTTGTCCTTAAATAATCTAGACCAACACCCTTATCAGTCTCTGCTTATTTTTTTTTGCGTTGTTTAAGGGTGGAGTTTCGAACATTACGTAGGATCTTTAGAGGCACCAATACGAGTAAGCGCTCCGTTGTAAAGATGTTTCCCCCACCACCGTTTGAATAGAGCTCGCCGGTTATAGAGTTAGAGCCTCGCCAGTCAGTTAGAGGCATAATTTTAGTTTGGATTATATAGCCGGGGAGATAATAGAGCTAGAGCTTGGGATAATAGGGGATTCGTTACTTTATTACGTAAATAACTTCAAATTGTACCGGCAAATTCCACCCTTTTAATTCCTATCCATTTTGTACCCAAAAAAACGCAAAATGGTAACATGAGGAATATCTAATTATTTTTACCTATAAAAATTAAGCCATTTTCTTAAGTTTTATCAAAGAATTCACAAAAAAAAACAGATCAAAAATTCGACAAAATAACAACGAAATTAAAATAGCCAATCATGTAACGTCATAAAGGTATACCTAAAATAGACACATTATGTTTACCACAGTCGCGATCAGACATAAGGTAAACAATTTGGCGACGATGCCAGATTCCCCTACACGTAATATTCTTACGTATTATTTTTAACCATCAAAAGTATTAACACCAAACCATAAAAAAACTGGATATAGTATCATACGATAAAATTTCAATCGGTACCCACCTGACATCACAACCCCATGCATATTGTAAATATTGGGCTCACCTGTGAGTATAGGCGTTTTGATTTTTATTCACATATTCACAAATTTTCACAATTTTAATTCAAGTGAATAAGTAATTCGTAATGTGTAGGTACACATCTGTTCATAAAAAAAGAGGACACGTATTTGAAATTTGGGTACGTAATGCTCCCGTTTTTTTTTTAACACAAATGTGCATGTTATGGTACATATATATATATATATATATATATATATATATATATCCCTCATTTTTTCTGATATCTGATATTTTGACTAAAAAAAATATTATTTTAATTTTCCAAAATATATTAGCAATATAACATATACAATGTGACAACCTCGCAATTTTACCGAGTCACACATATAATCGTTTACTACTCTGCCTCATTCATTATTAAAATTTGCCGTCGGAGTTGCCGCTTTAGTAGAATCGAGGAGGTAAACGTAAGGTGGATGGAGACTGTGTGAGGTGGAGCATGCTTGGTATTGCCCGATGCAGCGTTGCCAGTGTGGAGGATAGTGGTTTTCCCTAAATCTAACGACTGATCGCGTTTCAAAGCGATTTATGAATGACTTGATGGGTCTATTTTAGTTGAATGTCTTTGTTTAAAACCATTTTTGCGTCATTCATCAGTTGCGCTTTTTTAATTCTTGGTGTTTTAAAGATTTTTTGATTATACCATATAAGTATGAGATTTTTCGACACAGTGTGTGCTTATTCAATATATGACATACAATTGTGGGGCGTTACGAAGTTTTCAAGCTGAAATGTGAAAGTATAAGAAGTGTGGGTCAACTCTCTAAATTCGAGAGGATTCAAGTTCAAACGCTTAGAAAATAGATAAATAAAAAAAATAATAAAGGTGAATTAAGGAGGTAGTTTTTTCTAAATTGTGTATTGTCACCGGACCTTCATAAGTATACCAAATTTTAATCAAATCGGAAATAGGGAAGGTGATGCCTTAGGCATATAGCCAGAGTACTAGTTGATCAATAAAAATATATTTTGTCACACTAGTCTCTAAAATTAGG
Source organism: Oxystoma pomonae (assembly GCA_963921995.1). Classification (NCBI taxonomy): domain Eukaryota; kingdom Metazoa; phylum Arthropoda; class Insecta; order Coleoptera; family Brentidae; genus Oxystoma; species Oxystoma pomonae. The sequence continues at coordinate 67,476,182 of OY998171.1, forward strand.
AAATAAATTTATAGTGAAATTCAGACCAAAATTTATAATCTTAAAAATATATTAACCCCTTCTCACCCCCTCAACCACCATCTCACTAAAATATTTGTTAGAAAACATAAAGTAAAATTAAAATATTCCTGCATGTTTGTACCGGCTTTCGTTCATTAAAACTTCCGAATTTTTAAACATCAACCCCATATCCCTCTCTTACCCCCCCCCTCTATCCCTCTCTTACCCCCCCCCTATCCTAACATACTTTTTTCTGATAAAAGTAAAAATATTAAGTTGAACTCAGATCTGAAAACTACATATTGGTAGCGGCTAGTCAACACAAACAAATCTTGTAAAGCCATCGTTAATGAAAATTAAAGTTATGGCTGCCGACCGAAAGGTGGCTTCACTTTTCGCCCGGCAAGGGATAGCTCTCTTTCCTAGTGACTACATTTAATTTTTTGTAGTCAACACAAACTCTTGTAGAGCCATCGTTAACGAAAATTATCCGCCAACGCAAAAATGCCAACCAAAACCGAATGGCTGCCGACCTGAAGTTGGCTTTACTTTCTTCCCCGCAAGAGATAGCTGTCTTTCCTAGTGACCACATTTAATTTTTTAAAGTCAAGACAAAATTTTGTAGAGTCATCAATAACGAAAATTAAAGTTATCCCCAAACACCAGAATGGAAACCAAAACCGAATGGCTGCCGACCAAAAGTGGGCTTCACTTTCTTCCCGGCGAGGGATAGCTGTCTTTTCTAGTGACTACATTTAATTTTTTATAGTCAACACAAAATCTTACAGAATAATCGTTAATGAAAATTAAAGTTATCTTCAAAGCCAGAATGAAATCTTCCACACGTATAAAAACCGACGTAATTATTCCCAGTTAGTAGTACACAGAAACGGAGATAAAAATCAGGGAGAGAGATCTGATCTCCCCTATTATATACAATAAAGGAGCTATCAAAAACATATGCTACGCATCTGTAAGGCATCGCACAATAATAACTGTTATGTGTAGCCGAATTGGAGAAATGCCTTTTCATTATTGCCGTCCATTATCTACCATTTGTTTCCCGTTTTCGGTATGTCTATACCGAGATATTAAGTTTCTTCCTAATTTGCCCATGAGTCCTTTTTTCTATCTAGGCTTCTTCAATATAGGTAACACTTTTATATTGTATTTTTTATTTTGAGTTTTCTAAATGTGGTGAGCAAACCATATTTTTTCATAAAACGGATTTATCGAATAAAATAATATTTATAAGAATTAATTATGTAGGAAACTAAATCCCTTACGCAGTAGTATAATGAGTCCGGAAAAACACCCCAAGTATCTAAATTGAAAGGAGCTTGCAACTTCTACTCCGCCTTGTATTTTTATATTAGTTAGCCAAAAGTAACGCTTAGCCTTTTCCAATGATTATTTTTAGTATTGTCGTGAAAGTCGTGGGATTTTTGAATAAAACGGTACCAAATCAGTGTTGTCCTGAATCAAATAAAAAAAAGAATGATGAACATTGGTTTTGCCGTTTGAAAGTTATGCAGCAATGGGTCCGGAGAAGCAGCCCAAGTATGTATAAGATCGAAATGACGACTTTTACACTTTTACAATGTTTTTTTTTTGTGTAGGTGGCTATAAGAGATTTTGCAATTTATTTTATCGTTATTTAAACCAACGTTTTTAAAAAAAGCACTATTTTAGCCACTAGTTGTGAAAACTACTATATTCTCTTTGTGAGTGTAGAAAAGAAAATATGTGGCTTAACTACGTTTGTAAAAAAATCACAATTTTTTTTCTTAGTTGCCATGATATATGTACAACAACACCCCGTAAATCAAGAGAGTTTTTCTTTCACCCCCGGGCACCAGGGCACACGGCAGCGCAGCTTGCCGAATGATATGTAATTTATTTGACCAAAAATTCAGACGCAACTTCTGCCGCTGACAGTTTCTTTTATTCCTTATTCTCTCCCGACAATATAATCTCTGAGAGAGGCACACATATAAAATAACTTTAAAAGGGAGACGTATAAGAGCAAAATCCATATCTTACGTGCTGCATGTAGTGGGTATAAATATATTTCTTTAAATGATTCACAGTTCACTTTTTGATTGATTTTAAGAAAAAAAATATGCTCTTTTCGAAAGTTATATTTTTGTGTAGGCACCATCCCTAAATAGTTATTCTGATAAAAATTAAAATCTTCTATTATACGTCTTGCTGTCAAAACCTGTAAAAAATATGTAATTTTTTCCCAAAATGTAAAAAAAATATTTTAAAAAAATTAAAATTAGGGCTTATAGAGCATTTCATTTTAGACAAGAAAAGTCAAACAAGCATTTTTGTAGTACTAACCGGTTTTTTATAAACGTCATTTAAATGTTTGAAAAATGGAAAAAATTGTCACATTTTGAATTTTAATGCTGTTAATTAAAAAAAATATATTTTCTGAAAAAGCGATGTGAAACCTGAAAGAGAACATATTTTCGCTAAAAAACCATTACAGTGTTTTTTACATCACTTATAGTTTCTATATAAAAATAAAATTAGTTGAAGAAAATGCTAAAATCATGTCGATTGTATTGAACGTCTTTGCACCAACATTTTTCTATAAACCTCTAAAAAAAATACAATTATGTGCTATGTAGATAGTCTTATTATCTATCAAACGACAGTAAAAAATTTTTGACATTCTTATGTTTATTAAATAAAAATAAGAAATAACCAAATTTCTGCAACATAAGAAACATAATTTTTTTAATGACTAGTACATGATGCTTTGTGCTCTGATATTTTTGGTAAATGTTCTATAAGACCCTTCGAACTCACCGCGATTAAGGGGGCAAGGTAGAAGTAGGAATAAGGGAAGTACCTTATATAGTATTTGTTGTAATTTTATTGTATATAAAAAGATGTCTTTCAAAGAGCTCCTCTTACTTAATTCCGCCAGAGGTTACCTTTTCAAATCTACTCGAAACTTTTTTACTGTCGTGTGATATGTGATAAGAGTAACTATTTAGCAAATAATTGTTTTTTTTAGAGTTTAGTTTTATAGAAAAATCTAGGTGCAAAAAAGTTTAATACAATCGACATAATTCCCCATTTTTAACGCTGTACTCGATTTTAGACATTTTCCATAAAGACACGTCTTTGTGGTGCACAAAGAAGTATCACTTCTAAAGATCGGACAAGAAGTAATAAAGCTCAACGTCAACAAAGCAAGTGGTGTTTTAACCCTTTGTAAAACATAGGTTTCTTTGACGGGGGCTGTTAAAAATGGGGAATCTTATAGCGAATTTCACTACCTGCCCCGGTGCTGTGACGTCACGTCTCGAGCTTTTGAATGTTTTAGAACTCGACTCGAGCCGCGGTGCGATCAGCTGGGCGTATTTCACTAGACTCGAGCTGCCTGCGTACAGTTCGATTTTATATTTCAGTAGAAGTAATAAAGCTCAACGCCAACAAAGCAAGTGGTGTTTTAACCGTTTGTAAAACATAGGTCTAAAATCCTCTAGTTTTTGTTCTACTAGGGATTTGTTAAATCTCGTCCGATTCATTAGATTTTGAGGCTTTGGCCTATGTACGCTATTACGGATTTTCATAAAATGTCAAATTTGACAGATAGCGTATACAGGCCAAAGCCTTAGCTTCCCGCTGAGCTCAAAATCCAATGAATCGGACGAGATTTAACAAATCCCTAGTAGAAAAAAAACTAGAGCTTTTTAGAGCTATGTTTTACAAAGGGTTAAAACACCACTTACTTCGTTGGCGTTGAGCTCTATTACTTCTTGTCCGATGTTTAGAAGTGATACCTCTCTGTGCACGACAGAAACGTGTCTTTATAGCAAATGCCTAAAATCGAGTACAGTGGCGCACATAAAATTTTGGCAGGGGTTATTAAAAATGGGGAATCTTATAGCGAATTTTACTACCTGCCCCGGTGCTGTGACGTCACGTCTCGAGCTTTTGAATGTTTCAGAACTCGACTCGAGCCGCGGTGCGATCAGCTGCGCGTATTTTACTAGACTCGAGCTGCCTGCGTACAGTTCGATTTTATATTTCAGTAGAAGTAATAAAGCTCAACGCCAACAAAGCAAGTGGTGTTTTAACCGTTTGTAAAACATAGGTCTAAAATCCTCTAGTTTTTGTTCTACTAGGGATTTGTTAAATCTCGTCCGATTTATTAGATTTTGAGGCTTTGGCCTATGTACCCTATTACGGATTTTCATAAAATGTCAAATTTGACAGATAGCGTATACAGGCCAAAGCCTTAGCTTCCCGCAGAGCTCAAAATCCAATGAATCGGACGAGATTTAACAAATCCCTAGTAGAAAAAAAACTAGAGCTTTTTAGAGCTATGTTTTACAAAGGGTTAAAACACAACTTACTTCGTTGGCGTTGAGCTCTATTATTTCTTGTCCGATTTTTAGAAGTGATACCTCTCTGTGCACGACAAAAACGTGTCTATAGCAAATGTCTAAAATCGAGTACAGTGGCGCACATAAAATTTTGGCGGGGGCTGTTAAAAATGGGGAATCTTATAGCGAATTTCACTACCTGCCCCGGTGCTGTGACGTCACGGCTGGCGCTTTTGCATGTTTCAGAACTCGACTCAAGCCGCGGAGCAATCAGCTGGGCGTATTTCACTAGACTCGAGCTGCCCGCGTACAGTTCGATTTTATATTTCAGTAGGCCCAAAAATTCGAGCTTTTCAGAACTGTGGTTTTTGACGGTTCTATAGTTCGTCGCATTGTGCAAGTTCGAATTTTCTCCGTTCGAGACCGAGAGCAAGCTAACAACGTGCAAACTATACTTCAATTTTAAACTAGGGCTATGAAAATTCTAGCCGAGTGCGGTATAGTGGAATGCGCTATAAAAAATCATGCGCTATTAAAAATCATGCGCCATCTTGGTTTTTAAAGATATGTCAATTTTGACAAAAGTTTCATATAGTTTGAAGCCTTGGCTTTTCTTAGAAGCTAAAATAACAATTAGCAAAACTATAGCCGGGAAAAAAATGTGAGTTTTATTTTTTTTCTTTTTTTTTACTTTTGAACGAATTAAGATTCGACTTTAAATAAAAAACATGCGTAATGATAACAATTTTACCACTTTTTGACCTACTTTTTATAAGCGTCATAGTGACGTAAGTCTCTAAGGTCACTAACTACTTTAAAATTTTAAATAGAAAGGGGGGTCGAGTAATATATTGTTTTTTAATTCCCTATTTAATTTTTTTTTGTTTGAAATCGGTTTACGATTCACAGAGTTATGAGTTTTTTTGACCGTAGTTTACGTATTACGTATAGTAATATTCAACAATAATAAAAACTTTAAGTTGCTAGTGACCTTATGGTCTTACCTTAAAAATTTTTTTTTAAGTCAACTGAATTCGTTCAAAAGTCAGAGGAGAGGTGCGCAAACTATAGTTACAGATGCTCATAACTCTGTAAGTAATACATCGATTTTTTAAAAAATAAAAATTTTAAATACGGAATTAAAATACCTTTTAAACAAGGTATCACTCGACCCCATTTCTATTTAAAATTTTAAAGTAGTCAGTGACCTTATAGTCATAAGTCATAATAAGAATAATATAAAATACATCAAAAAGTGGTAAAATTGGTATCATTAAGCATGTTCTCTCTTTAAAGTCGCTATCTCAATCGTACAAAAGTAAGGAAAGGTGCGTAAACTATAGTCGAAAAAACTCATAACTCCGTAAGTCGAAAACCTTTTTTTTTCAAAAATAAAATTTTAAATAGGGAATTAAAATACCTTTGAAATAAGGTATCACTCGACCCCCCTTTCTATTTCAAATTTTAAAGTAGTTATTGACCTTATAAACTTAACTATGTTGGGAATTTGGAACCTTTGGTTGCACTAAAACAAAATTATGATTGTTTTCCACAAACCAAAACTACACTTTTTTGCACTCGACGCGCGTTTCGCTATCAACGTTAGCATCATCAGGAGACGAAAAACATTGTTTTAAAAACGTTGTTTAATAAACATTGTTTATCGTCTCCTGATGATGCTAACGTTGTTAGCGAAACGCGCGTCGAGTGCAAAAAAGTGTAGTTTTGGTTTGTGGAAAACAATCATAATTTTGTTTTTCTTATAAACTTACGTCAATATGACGCTTATAAAAAATACATGAAAAAGTAGAAAAACTGTTATCATTAAACAAGGTTTTTATTTGAGGTCGATACCTCAATCCGTTCAAGAGTTAGCAGGGGGGGACTTTTTACGTCCGCACTGTATATATATATATATATATATATATATATTTTTATGAGCTTTGCAACGAGGTACTACAAGGTAAGAAAAAAGAATCTTTTTTTTAGGGATGAAGTTTTTTGGGGGTTGCTTCAATGAGTGTGATGGGGAAGCTCAAAAACAATAGGGTTCTGCGCGTCAACACAAGTAATCGTTATCTAAAATTTCGTTATGATCGGTGCAGGGATTTTTAATTTACAGTGGCTAAAAAGTGAGCGACGACAGACAGAGGGACGGCGGCGTCTGGAAACGTGCTTATCTGGATTCTGGATAAATGCAACCAAATGACTGCCCAGATATGCACCTGATTTTTTAACATGACCCCATCTCTCGCAAGTACTTGCAAGTTTTATTGCTCCACGTCACGCGGCCTTAATCCCTTTGTCGTATAATCAATTTGGTAAACACCCAAACAAACTTAAATAGGGCGCAAATTCAGTGTTCGAAACACAAAGCGCTTATTGGAAAGCTCAATAAGATTATTCGAGGCCTTCGAGGTAAGTGATGGGGAAGCCGATTTTCGCCTAAATAATACCAATCTCTGTCTTTCATCGATTTTACGAATTACAATTATTATTTAGACTTACGACGACGGAGTTGTTAACCCTTCGACCGTGCGGTGGGGTATCACATACCGTACCCCAGTAAACACACTTGTGACTTTAACCATTGTATACATTATACAATGCTTTAAACTAATATTTATATAAATCTAAGGTTCATAGTAAAATATGTTACATCATATTTATGTAAATCTCACATAAAAATATTTTGAGAAAAAAATTATGTAAACATTACGTCAAAACTTACTGTAGATTTAAGTCATGATAAGCAATGATAATTTTACGTAAATAATATGATTTTATAAATAAATTCTTAAAATTTACGTAAATATTACGTAAATAGTGGGACCTTAATTTTACATAAAAAATATTACATACCTATTATATAAAAAATTATATGTAATATTTAAGTAAACTAATTTACGTAAACGTTACTTTAAATGAAAGTAATAAAATTTAACAATTTAGACATTACGTTTACATTAGCTATTATGTAAAGCATTTTATGTAATATTTATATCATCTAAATTACGTAAACGCTGTATAACATGATTTACGTCACATTAAAATTTTTAAATTTACATAAATATTATGAAACAGTTTGCACCTTAACTTTACATTTACAATTTTACATACTTGTTACATAACATGTTTTATGTATTAATTATGTCATTCAAGTTATGTAAATTCCCTGTGAAATGATTTACGTCAAACTAAAGTCCTAAATTTTACATAATTTTTATATAGTCAATTGAACCGTAAGTTTACATTTGAAATGTTACATAACTATTATATAAAACATTTTAAATGAGCTAAAAATATTGTGAAAATGAAAAAAAATTACCAGTCCTTAATAGGTTCTGCCTAGTAGGTAGAGATGGCGCTAATGTTACTATGTTCCCTGTACAGTGGATGATAATATTATATATATAAAGAGCAAAGATATTTCAAAATTTGGATGCGGACTTTGAGGTATTGACAAGAAGTTTGCCACATGTTTGCCAATGTCGGACCGTTGACGCTTTGCGCATGTCATGCAGATTAATGTGACTTAAATTTTACCTTATTAATAAATAATTGTGACCTGTATATGACCTTAAATTTACATAACAAGGTGAATCTGTTATGTAAAATATGCGTAGTTTTTACATGAATGTAATATTTATGTAAAAGATATGTAATTTTATTTACATCACATTTATGTAAAAATTAGGTGGGCTTTGCGCATGCCATTATGCAGAGTTTTCGCACCTCAATGTGTCTTAAATTGTGACCTCCGAGTGACCTTAAATTTACATAACAAGGTAAAGCTGTTAAGTAAATTTGACGTAATATCTACATAACGGTGTTTACTGGGACGAGTGTTATATTTCACTGGAGTTTTTTTAAAAGTTTTATGGGTGAACTGAGCTCAGGAACTGTAAAAATTTGGAAAACACAATATTTTTTGGGAGATTTGTCAATTTTTGCCGGTTAAGATAATTAATGATTGACTAACAAGGGAGGTTATGTGTTGTAAAAAAAGCGACAATAAATAGGAGGATATATTGCTGGATGATGACTTGGATATTCACGATATTGTGCTTAACTCGCAGGAAGACTGGGACCCCCTGTACAATTTTAAAAAACAAATCAACCGTGCGGTTAAACGAAAATAATGAACAATTAAAAAAATTCGCCTTTTTTGAAGCGGGAAATGAAATTGGAAAACCTAGTGGACCGTGTGAAAATTCGAAAATATGGGTGTACTTTGCATGCGTTTATTCGGCTGTGTAGGTTTTATTTTCACAGTCGAGTGGACGATGGCGAGCTGAGCACAGTGAACATTAACGCCATGTTTAACATTTTACAAAAAATTGAAGTTAAAAGTTGTTGTTTGAAGGTGGTAACAGAGAGCATATAAATCTAAATAGAGAGGACACCTAATGGTAAATTTGCGATCCCGCTCAATTGACTTGAAAACCAAGTGGCGCAGCTATCGTTTTTTTTAGTTCTTGGCTTGGAAACTTGGTGCGCTACTTTCGCTTTCAATTTTGCTTATTTTTATCGATCCAAAGCAGTGGCGGCGCACAGGCAAATCGTATTCTTTTGGACGAGCTCCGCGTTGGGAACTATCCGTAACGAGGGGGTAACCATTAGTTTAAAAAGTGTGACATGATTGCCAATTTTGTTGAATGGTCAGTGATTGCCGGGGACTGCCGAGAAATTTCCAAATCCCCTCAAGGTCTCTTGAGGTTTGCAAGCCAGGGTTTGGTGAGGTTTAGGCAGTTGCAGCAACTGCAAGAGACTGCGACCCAGGCAACACAACTCTGTTCCAAGGATGTCCAGTGGAGAGTTTTCTGGACAATGCAGCAGTCCATTGGACAACCAAATCTGTAGGAAATTTTGTCCAAGGCATATCCATCGGATAATACAATTGTCAAAACGTTGGACGGCTCCTGGACATCCCAAAAAAGTCCAAAAGTTTCAATATTTTGACTATTGTACCACTATACTAAATCCATTGGTTATCCATTGGAACGAAATTATGTCCAAAAGTTATCCACTGGCTATCCAAAAAGTATCTTTATGGTTCACTGTTGAAAAGAATTTGTTGTTGTTCTAATTTTCTTAGTACACTGAATATACTTATTTGTTCCAATGGATATTTTCAATATATAAGTATATATGTACCTATATATTTGAACCACTCCAACATCATAAGTCTGATTGTCGATCCTTGCGGATGGAGTTTATAGAAAAGGATGGGTATTAGAATACTAAAATACCAATTAATCCAAAATAATGAAAAATATTTACCTAAATGATTCGGCTAGATATGAGAGAAATGTTATTGTTGGTAATGAATAAGAAAAAACATGATCCATTGGATATCCAAAACAGTTCGGATAAATGACTATATTTCTTAATGTGCCAACTAGGCTAAGCCCAATTGATATAGATTTTTTTAATGTCCGCCGGACAGTTTATTTTTGGTCCGATGGACCAAGAAAAATCGTTATCCATTGGATATCCAAAAACTAACTGAAAAAAGCAGTTTTTTATGGATCAAAATTGGAATTCCTTTGGACTCAGTTTTTTGCCATCCACTGTATCAGGAAAAATCTTTGTCCAATGGATGTCCATAAATGGTCCATGGACAATACGGGCGGTAAGATTTGTTACATGATTGCCAACAGTGATTACCCTCTCGATCCATAATATCGATCGCCGGCGTTGCGCTGCAGACAACAGGACCGGTATTCTCGTAATACGTAACGTTTTGAAGTCGCTAAGCGAAACGAATAGCGAACAGCGCGCTCAGCGGCACGCTGACCGACGACTTTTCATATTCTCTCTGCCGAACGCGAGCAGACAGAATCAAATTCGCTTAGCACATCTTGGCATCATCGAATTTTGCATTTTTATTTCTTGTTAGCCTTGTCGCTCCTTTTCTTTTTCTATGTGTAAGAAAGAGGCCATTGTGTGATCGATTTCGAGCCGTATTTCAGAAAAGGTAAATCAAATGTGACTTGTACAAGTGTTGATCCTTTAGAAAATTACTTGATGGTTTGGTTTAGCTCAGTTAAACCCGCCCTTTGATCCTGTGATATAAACTCGTAGCACGTTGCGGGAAAAAGTTTACCCCGAGACTTAACCGCACACTTACAAAAAAATTCCGCACTCAGTGCAGAAAAGTTTAAATTTATTCCGGCACTCAGTCAGGGAAAGTGGTGTTTCCGGTACGGTCGTATATTGATATTGATACTTTATTATATAGCATTTATTGTTAAAATGGTTTCACAATAGTTACTTATATATCTAGTAAGTTATACCTTATAATTATAGTAAACATGCGTATTCTACATTTTAAGAAACAGAAAATAAAACTCTAAGGTATTTGTTACCCAAAAAATAACCTAACCAATTCAACAAGAAACACAGAATTCATACATCCACAAGAGAAACCTCGCGCGTGGAAAAATTTATATTTTCATGGAAGTGTTCAATTAAAAAAATAAAATAATAATTTTTAGTACATTTATGAATAAATAAAATGACAAAAGATAAAAAACATAAAAATGGTAATTAATGTGAAAAATGTGATATTTCAGAAAAGTAAAGAAAATACAGACGAAAACACAGAAATAAAGGTAGTTACCTATATTGTTTGCTAATTATTTTTTATATCAATTAAGCTATTTATTTCATGTTTGCTAATTTCATATTCCATGAAAGCTTTTAGTTTATTTTTGAAAGAAAACAATTAATGTGGGCAGGAGCCTAACAAAACCAGATATTTTTTGGTACACATCCGATGAAAGATACAAAAAGCACCGCTGACCAATGGCTTTTTTTACCCTTACCATTACCAAATAGTAAGGTTGATGTGTACGTGTTTGTCACCCGTCCCCAAGCTACTAATAAGAGATTTTTATTTTTCTAATTATTAATAAAAACGCAAACTGAAAAAACTACTTTATTTTCTGCAGCACTCTACAAATTATTGTAGTAAAATCGTACGCGCGGAGGGCAAAACAGCTGGCAAATGGTAGGTGTTTCTCAAACGGTCGCCACGCGCTGAGCGCACTTCGTCGACGCCTTGCGTTCAATATACGTGAATACCATTTTTCTTACTTTGGTCACGTGGTATGCGAATATTACGTTATCATACGGTCAGCGCGTACGAAACGCCGAGCGTATTTAGTTACGAGAATACCGGTCCAGACCCGTGTCGGTAGAGTCACAGGTGGCGAACACAGAGGGAGGCGATCGACCCCCCTCTCCGACAAAATTACGTACCAACTTTATCAAAAATGTTGCCCTGCGGCGCCAGTTTTTTTCTTTTATTTTAAATTAAACAGTACTCTTTTGCAAGGTTTCGTCTTCGGCGGTCAAATTTAAAAAAAATCATAATTTTTGGAAAAGACTTCACGTGATGGGAATTAACACGGTTACGTCACAACCGCCTCTTTTGGATTAGGAGAACAGAACCATTGAAGGAACAGTGGCGGTCCCAGCCGTTTGAAAAGGGGGGGGGCGGTTATGATACGAAAAAAAATTGAATAAAAGCATAGCTTTTATGGGGAATATATCAAATATATAAAAGCGAGGATTTGGTATCAAATCTAGGGGGGAGGTATTCAGATTTGAAGTCGTTTATTTCATACATTTTTTATTTTAAAAAATGTCTAAGAAAATTTTTGAGAAAATTACATTAAAACTGAAATTTTTGAGTCGAAACAAACTAAAATCGTAAATATCAACGGTATTATAGCGCCGCAGACGAAATTTTTTAAGAAAATGGCTGTAAAAATTGCGTTTTTTGATTTGAAATTAAGCTAAAATTGTAAATATATCAATGGTTTCAAAGCGCAGCAGGCGAAAATTTTTAAGAAAATGACACTACGAATGCCATTTTTACCACAAAATTAAACTAATACCGTAAATATCCAAGGTGTTATAGCGCCACATTTATGATTTTTTCAATGTTTTCATAAAAAATTTAAAGCCAAAAAAAGGGGGGGATTAACTACCCTCCTATCCTCCTGAAATCCGCGCTTGAGTAACTACGTATAATTTTTTCAGTTATAAAAAACATAGATAACAAACAAACCACAAACAAAACCTAATAGCTAAATACTTTTTTTTTGAGGTCTAAAAAGCTTTTTGTTGAAACATTACCTTTTATACCGCATATCTCAAACATAAGATGCCCATCTCAACAAAAAAATAATTTCCAGTTTTTTGAGCAAACCGATCAATGACTCGCTCAATGTCAATTTCAATATGTCTGTTGATAGAGAATTTAGACGAATTTCCGTCAGTGTTTTTAAGTGTTTATGTTTTCAATCTTCTGAGGCATGAGAAGCTTCTTTCTGACGACGCATTACTTACTGGCAAACATCCAAGAATGTTCTAATCAATCAATCAGGTATGTTTTGATTAAAGCTTTTGCTTACTTCTGACCAATATCGTTTCCAAATACTGACTTCTCCTAATAAAAGTTCAAGAATTTGTGTTTTGGATTAATAAAACAGTTTATAGTCTTTAGAAACGACTTTAGTTAATTTTACCTTGATGTTGGCTTCATGTTAAACTTGGTAATATGTTCAGGTCAAAAATACCTTTTTATGTCCGAATTGATTTTGTCTAAAACTTGTTTATAGATAGAAACTCTAATACTGTTCTGTATTTTCAATGGTTTTGTGGAGGGATTCCAGAATGTATTTAAAGGAACTTTCTGCAATTTCTCGTTTTTTCGTCTTCAGGGTTATTACCACCAGCATCTTGGTTGTTGTTGTCTACTTTTTTCTGGAGCAAAAGGGGGGCGATAGTTTGGGTGGTTTGCTGCAAATGTTTGTTTTTTTATAGCAAAATTGAATTAACCTTCGATAGCAAAATATTTAAAAAATAAATAAAAAACACTTATTTTTTACCGGAGAAAACCTAAATTATATGCTCTCTGCTTTTTCCTTAACTATTACAAGTAATAAAGGCTTGAAAAATATATACACTAAAAACTTTTTGCCAGCTCCCTTAGGAACTAGTTCATTTAAAATTGCATTAAATATAAGTATGTACGTCAGTAATAAATCGATATTCATTCAACGCGCGGGATTATTGCCGTTTTAATTTTAAATAAATATTATCCCGGTTCATCCTGGCGCATTAAGCTAACAATAAAAAACTCGCTGTGAATCGCATTGGCTTGCTGGTCGGATATTACCATTACGTGTCCTCTCTATTTAGATTAATATGCTCTCTGGTGGTATTGTTTAGTTACATGGTTAACTGATGAACACATGATATTATATGAGATTAGGTAGTTTTAGTATTTTGTTATTATTCACCTGATGACGATTGCAGATACATAAGCATTCGAAACGTTGTGAAAAAGTAAAAAATAAAGACAGTGGAAAAAACTGTAAGTTTATTCTTAAGTTAAAAGTTATCTGCCTGTCCGTATGTATATAGTATGTGTCAAAAGTTCGAGGAAAAGTAAACATATTAGGAATTTTAAAAATTGAGAAAGAAAAGCCTTATTTAAATTTGCGAAAACATACAGGGTGTCCCAGTTTAAAAAAAATAAACGGCGGCACAACCAAATCCAAAAATATTACCTTACCCCACTCTCGCATCACCTCACCTTTTCAAACGCAGCCGAATCGGAATTATTTATTCTTTGCCGACTCTCGACGCGTATTGTCCATGTTTATGTCGAGGTGTGAGTTAAAACACCCCAGATTAATAAAAACATGTAAGTCTGAGTAAAAAAACAACTTTATATTTTTCTGTTTTTTCATTTAGACGAAGAGAGAGATGGAGGGTAGAATGTGAATGGGCTTACCTCCTCCTGAAAATCCAGTCTCGCAGGTGGGGGTAGATTTCTCTAAAGTACCTGCTTATACCTCCCGAAAGTGTCCAATTTGAAAACACCTGTTACGTTTTTTATGGCACCATTTTCTGGTTAAAGTACTCAAAATTTCAACGTACCTGGCTGTCCTTGAGTCCCAATTTCTCCGCCAGTTTTTTCCTATCCGGCTTGCTGATATATTTCTGTATTTGAAACCTTCTTTCCAGCCCCTTCCGTTGCAGATCGCTGAACACCGCCCTCCGCATCATTCCCCGGCGTGGCTTGCCCCGACCACTGTGCGCCCATGGAAAGGTGCCGGGCAGGGGGAACACAGTGGCTTGCGATACGGGAGTGGACACTGAAAAAAAATCTAAAAATGAAGACCTCGGCGGAAAAACCTGTTAACTGACAAAAATCCTAAATTCAACTTTAGGCATGAAAAATCTGTTAAGGCCACAAAAACGGCATAGATTTGACAACACTGCTTTGCGATTATAGGTGGATCACTAATACCATTTCGAGTGAAATCGTGCAGTGTTCAGAACACGGAACGAACACCACGAGGAACACCATATGTGAGAAAAGTATAACTTATTAGGAACGTAACCATTTATTAATGCTTCTTTAAAGGGTTTTGATGCTCGGCTTCATGCTTCGTGGATTGCAATGTCTGTGAGAAAAGTATAACTTATTAGGACCTTAACCATTTATTAATGCTTCTTTAAAGGGTTTTGATGCTCGGCTTCGTGCTTTGTGGATTGCAATGTCTCGAAATTAAAAGGAATCAAAAGAAAAATCATTACTCAACATCAAAAAACTAAGAAATTCCCGTATTATTTTTATCACTTCACATGCATCAATTTATTGACCGAATGTTCCATTAGACAAGTGGCGGGTGGCTATGCGGAACCTGAAATCCAATACTCCAATCGAACTCACTTCAGTTTCCTTGGGCCTACTAAATTACGTGACCTTATCGTTTCAGCATTCCGGCAGAATATTGCTTACAAAGAAAAAAAACCATAACTTTTTTGTTATCAGATAATAGGATTTATAAAAATCTACAACCGTATCCAAAGGATTTTTCAAAGTTTGGTGTATTTTTTTCAAAAAATAAAAAAATCAAAAAATTGCTGTTACAGATTTCTGTATTATCGACGAGGCTAAAGAAAAAGTCAGGTAAGATTTTTGACTATCGTTAGCCGTGTTTATGTTATTTCGAAAATGAGAGAGTCCAGCAAAAAATTGTCTGGATACGGTTGTGAGGAATTCAAAAATAAACATTCCTGCCAAATTTCAACAGATTCCGTTTTATCGTTTCTGATATTCTGCCCGGTAAAGATTGGCCGAAAAACAGCAAAGCAGTGTTGTCAAATCTATGCCGTTTTTGTGGCCTTAAGAACCATATCTTTCAATAAAATTAGTTAGTTCGGTGAATTTATTAAAGATGGAGCCACTAGTAAAATTGGCGAAATCTGTTACCTAACTAAAACTAATAAACTTTTCAGTTACAGAGCAGCGTGGTCAACGTAGATAACAGCTTTTGTTTTTAAAACAAAATTTGATGGTGAAAATGACCACAGAAAATAGTTCCGACAATGAAAGCGAATGTTTTCACGACTCCGACGCGACTCCGATAAAGATTGGAGTCACAGCGAAACATGATTTTGAGGTTAGTAATGTCACGTTTTTTTAATAATTTTATAAAAAAACCTGTTAAGTGCATCACATAACAGGTTTTTCTTAAAATTATGTAATTAACATGTTTATGTTATAATCAGGTTAGGATTTTGTCGAAAAAATATATGTATGCTCTTTTAAGGGTTCTAAACCCTTGCCACTACCACTAGGTATGTTTTTTAGTTAATCTACGGTGCGTGCAGAACTCAGTGTTTTCCAACAGTTATTCACGTATATCCAAAGACATATCTTTTAAAAGGCGTGGAAAAATAAATCATGTAATGATGGATACCGCCAGTACATCATACATTTTATTACGGTCTAAAGTCAGAATAATATTAACAGTATTATTGAGATATAAAGAAATGTGGTTTAATTTGCTACTAGAACAGTTAATGGTAGAGCCATGATGAACCTTAAAATAATTTAGTTAAATACCTGTTAAATTATTTTTAGATGTGCTAAAATACACTATAATAGGACACGTTTTTCGGTAAATTTAAAGACTGTAAAGAACTTTGATTGAAAGAAATTAATACCACCTTATGTCTTACACATTTTACGCTTTGAACAATTACAATTTTGGCTGTTTGCTAAAGATGACAGACAGATGACACAACAAAAATTTTTATGAAACAGTAGACTTAAATTATTTCCATTTTTCTCTAAAATACTTTTATATATATATATATAGCCTGCTGTCTCTCTTAAACAATCTTAAATATACCTTAAATATTTTTCATTTTAATAGAGAAAAAATGTTTTTTGGCATTACTTTTTTTGAACTCTTAAAAAACAGTGAAAACTTGAAAAATGTGAGAAAAAGTTTGGAAAGAAAGCTTTAAAATGTGAGCAAAATTATAGCATAAAAATGTGGAAAACAGAGTAAAAATTGCTTAAACAAAAACGTTTCCCCTTAAATTATGCTAAAATATTTTAAGCCTTAAATTACCATCATAGCTTTACCACAAGATTAGGTTAAGTAAAATATATTAAAATTAAGTTACCATTACAGAAAAAGAAAATTCAATAAAAACATGGTAAGTGACATTTTTTTCACAAATAAAGTTAAAAAAAAAATGTATGAGGTAAATATGTATATTCAGAAAGACAAAAAAAATAGCCTAAAGGTAAAAAACCTGATTTTCGGTATTTAAAAAACCCTTTAAACTCGATTTTTTCAAAACTGTTATGTTGTTAACAGGTTTTTCCGCCGAAGTTTTCAAATGAAGAAGGTCCAAAAAAAGAAACTTGTTTGACTTTCCATTACCTACTTAAAAAGTATTTGTGAGATTTCAAAAATTTGAAACATTTTGAAAAGCCAAGATTTTCAAACTGAATTTAAAATTGACAATTTGTGAAAATCCAAGATTCAAATTTTTTATGTGCGCCACTGATGAAAGAGTAAGGTTGTTTTTTGTTAAGTTTGTAAGATAGCGCACAAATTTCTCAAGGGATACTCATGTTTTCGGAAGGATTGTAAAGCTGTCACTCACCTGTCAAATAAGGCTGCGGCCTACAGTGTGCGGCCAACAAAAGATGGTGTGGGTTAAAGTGGGGCGGTCGACTGGCAACGGGCTTCGCTATGGAGTTTGGACCGTTATTTCCCCCACCCCCTTGACCGCTGAGGTACGACGTGAGGCCGAGGAGGCTTGGAGGCGTCACGTGAATTAGGTTATCTATAAGAAAAATATATTTTCGGTTAAAGTAGTCACAGTTACCTTCCAGGGAAATATTTTTAGTAACACTGCACGCATGAAACGCCAGTAAGTCAGCCAAATGACCTCGACCGAACAGTACTAACCCAGCCAACAGAGTTATGTAAATATTACGTAAAAGTAACATTACATGATTACTTTGTTACATAAATTCTAGGTAAACTGGAAGTCACAAGGAGGCAAAAAGTAACGTTAATGTTCTGCATAATGACATGCACAAAGTTTTTTTTAATTTTTACGTAAATAATATGTAATTAAAATAACTAGTAACTAGAAAGTAAATCGAAAAATAAAATTGAGGTAAATTTTTTTACATAATTTATATCTCTTACAACTAACATCTAGGTAAAGGTAAACTTGACGTCTCGTAAATAATGAACTCTTTATGTAACTACTATATAAATTTAAAACATAAATGTTACATAAATCTTTCGTATTGGAATGTAAAATTAAAGGCATATTGTGTATATAATATTTATATACTTCTAATGTCACAACTAGGTAAAAAGGAACTTCCATGTTATTACGTAAATATAATGTAATTAAGGAAACATAAGTTATGTTATGTAAATATTACGTAAATTTTATGAAACTTTTTTTCTGGAAATTTTTTGACGTAAATACTACGTTAATGTAACAGATGTGTTTGCTGGGGATATACGATCTATATCAAAACGCGTACAAATTTATTGATCGTTGATTTTCTTCGCCTGGGCGTCCAGGCTTTTAGAACAGAAAGGAACCTAGTTTTTTCTCGGTCAGGCAGGACAGTTGGTCTAGAGAGGAGTTTTAAGAAAAAAATATCGCCAACTACCATTTATCGCAAAAAGTAAAATCCCCTATATGGCCCTTTTCTGGGGGTCTATTTTTAGAAAATCTTAAATAGCAACTCCCTATTTTGACTTCATATTTGAATTCTCGCTGAAATTCTCTTTCCAATGGTACCCCATATCATATAGGTTACCTTACTATAGTTTTCGAGAGCTCGTCTTTTAAAATGTCAAAAATGCAATTTTTAAATACAAAATGACTTACGTTTTGGCTATAAAATTAATGAAACTTTATTACGACATTAATAAAACTTTACATCGGAGCAAAAATCTTATTCAAAATTGGCTCAATGTATTTTTTTTAGAAACGGTGTCTTTTTTGGTTCAGTGCGCGTCGAGAGGTTGTTGAACTTGCGAAATGCATCGAGCATCGAGGCGCGGTCGCCTGTTTTAGGCGAGCGTGGAAGCTATCATTGTAGTAGGTTATTTGCAGGTTTAAACGACTATCGGTGTGTACAGTGTATGTGCGTCGTGCAATATGGACATGCAAATACCGTCAACTTCAGATGACGGGAATAATGCTAAAAATGTTGAACAGTTACGTACCAAGATTGTGTGTGAATGTGTGGCGTGTGTCTTAATAATAAAGGGTTTTTAGACTTTAAACGTATACAAAATTTCGTGAGAAATTCCACAGGTCCGGAGAGACTTTCGCAAATATCGCTTATGTCCACTGAAAATAAACTTCTCCAAAGCTTGTTAGAGCATCCACACGATATCGTCATTGACGAATTTGCAAAAAGTCTTATTTTGAATGAGGCGGCATAAAATTTATGTTGGAGCTGACTTTTTGATTTTTCGGTTTTCTTTCTGCCCAATGGAAAATCACTTTCACCAATTTGTTTAGTATCACATTTATTTGACAGATGCAGACGTCAGTCTAGCTGTAAAGAGCAGAAAACCCCGACATTTTGGGGGCTCCATCTAGATACACAGCCTCGTATTTGAATCAGCCCAGCCACCAGTGGTTTTAATACTTTATGAGTTACAGTTTAAAAACTGAACATTTAAACTGGGGTTTGTAAGAAATATTTGCAAATATCTCAAAAACGAGTTGATCCGCGTTAAATACATAAAGTTGCTACATACTATTGATCACATAATTCTCAAAAATATTGGAACCGACAGACAGGGTAAAATTTTGAATTAAAAATTGTAAAGAGCTATTTTAAATATCTCAAAAGCTGTCTGATTCACAACAGAAAAATTTACTTCATATATAAGTATTGTATTGATTATTTAATTCTCCAAAATATTTGGCTGTTAAAACTTTTAATAGTCCATGAGTCAAAGGCAAAAAACTAAAAAAGTAAGACTTTATTATTTTTGCAGATATTTTAAAAACAGTTTGACTAATAAAACAGTTTATTAAAATATTTGCCTCTGTAACCAAGTTTAAATTTTTAATAGTTCGGGTGTTAAAAGCATAAAACAAAATTGTATTTTTTTTGTTAAGATTGCGGCTAGTCTTCTAGTGTATATGTTCAGTGAACACATACTATATAATACTAGTATATATAAGATTAGGTAGTCCTAGTTTTTGTTAGTATTCACCTGATGACGATTGCAACATAACATAATTTATATATAATTTTTTTATGAAAAACAATATTATTCCTCAATCCCAGTCAGGCTTTAGAAAAGGTTACATTACCACCTCTGTTTTAGCTCATCTGACAAACGCGATACTTACTTCCTTGGACAAAGGGCATTCGGCTGCCTTAGTAATGCTTGATTTTTCCAAAGCGTCTGATACGCTAGATCATAATCTTCTTCTTGCCAAGCTTAGCTATTATGTAAATGTTACTTAGAGAAACGTAAACAGCAAGTATTCTTATCACAATGGGAACCATCGACTTTAGTAGACATTACCTCTGGAGTTCCTCAAGGGTTTTTTTTTAGCTCCCATTTTATTTTTAATTTACACGGCAGACATGTTTAAAGTTGTAAAGAATTGTCAGACGCTTCACAGACGACACTGAAATCACTCATATCAGGCAAGCATAGATATAAACAGTGATCTCTCCAAGATTTCGGAATATGCCACAAAAATGGACTAAAATTAAATGCGTCAAAATCCTCCGTAATGATCTTTACACAGAAAAACAAAACGGAGTACGTTAAACAACACTTGCAAATTTTTGTCGATAACATACAACTTGAAACTGTCACCAAAAACAAAAACTTGGGGGTCTTACTAGATAGCAACTTAAGATTTAAAAGTCATGTCTCAAATATCTTGCAGAAAGCATATTTTGTCTTAAAACCTTTGTATTACAATAAATCTATTATGAATTTTAAATTAAGAAAAAAGCTCTGTGAGTCTTTAGTCTTACCAATTTTAAATTATTGTAATATACTTATTTTTCCATGTCTTGACAAAATTACTGCAAAACGACTCCAAAAGTTTCAAAATACTTGCTGCCGTTTTATCTTTGGGTTAAGAAAGTTGCATAGGGTTTCTATAAAAATAAATGAGCTGGGTGAAAATATTTTTAAGTGTCATTTGGGTGTATTTGTTCGGAGATGTATTTAATCCTCATCCCCTCCGTACCTTAGCGATAAATTGCAACCCAGAACACAATATCACAATGTGAACTTAAGAGCAGTAAACATGCTTACTTATGCATCAGCATTGGCTAACAATTTTTCATCGGAGTTTTATTTACAATGCCGTTGAATGCTACAATAATATTCCTTTATTATTTAAAAATCAAAATTGCACTTTTGCCACCTTTTGGAAAGATTTTAAAAGTTATCTATTGAATATTCAAAAATAAAAAGAACAGAAAGAATTATATAGACCTATTAATTATATATATATATATATATATATATATAATGTAATAAACTATATATTCAATTTTTGTTATCAAATTTTCTTGTTTTTTTTTGTCATCAAATTTACTTAAACAATTAAAAATTATTTAAATTGTAATAAAAATTATTTTGAAATTGATATAAAATTAAGAAAGCTATCTACTAGTAAAATATTTTTTTATGTAAATTTAAGAGTTAAGTAGAGTAGCCATTGAGCTAATCTTCCCCTTTGTAATTTTTTCTTATTACAATAAAGACGTTTTCTATTATATTCTATAAGCATTCCAAACGTTGTGAAAAAATAAAAAAATAAAGACAATTGTACATGTTATGGTACATATACAGGGTGTTTCAAATTCGATGCTCACCATGGGGATCTCCTAAACGGTAGGAGATACGAAAAGGTTTAAATTAGGACAAAGTTGCGCAATTTGATGCTTTGTTCAAAACTAAAAAAAACGTTTACAAATTCCGGATAGTTTCGGAGTTAGGAGGAAAAAACCGAAATCTTAATTTTTAGTTTTTATTTTTTTGCGCCCTTATTCTTAGAGCTGTCAGAAAACGCTTAAAACTTTCTACAGGAACTTTTTTAACGTCTACCTAGTAAGAGGTCCGTTTTCGAGATTTGACTTTTCAGAGTGGCAGGAGCACTGTCAAGTTCATTTTTTCTTAAGGACACATCGTTTTTATCTCCTGCCATTTGGTTCATAAAGGATGACAGATAACATTTTGCAACCTTATTTTAAAAAGTCACCTGACGTTTTGGTTTTATTGACCATCATCAGCAAAAATTTAATTTTTGCTTTCAACTTACTCAAGATATTTTGTTATAACCAAATAACTTTACCTAATATTTTAAAAATACGTTTTTTTCTTTGTTTTTTAATCTTTGAATTTGGGCTGATGATGGTCAATTAACTCAAAACGTCAGGTACTTGTCAAAATGAGGTTGTAAAATATCTGTCATCCTTTATGAACCAAATGGCAGGAGACAAAAAGCATGTGTCCATAAAAAAAAAAGAACTTGGCAGTGCCCCTGTCACACTGAAATGTCAAATCTCGAAAATGGACATCTCATTAGGTAGATCTTGAAAAAGTGTCTGTAGAAAGTTTTAAGCGTTTTTTTACAGCTTTAAGAATAAGGGGGCAGAAAAATAAAAAGGAAAAATAAATATTTCGGTTTTTTTCTCCGGAACTACCCGCATTTTGTAAATTTTTTTTGCCCTAATTTAAACCTTTTCGTATCTCCTACCGTTTAGGATATCCCCATGGTGAGCATCGAATTTGGAACACCCTGTATATCCGTCATTTTTTCGTTCGAAATATCAGATAAGTATATATTGGGAACAAAACCTACACAATGTGACAATCTCTCACTTGTAGCGGGTCACCTATATAACCGTTTACTACGCTGCCTCATTCATTATTTGTCGTCGGAGTTGCCGCTTTAGCAGAATCAATCTGGTAAACGTAAGGTGGATGGAGCATGTGCGAGGTGGAGCATGCTTGATATAGGGCAACACCGTTCTTAACTAAAAAGCCTGTTAACTCCTATCGCCTCAGTGCCCTTTAGCCTATTGTGGCTGCCATTTCTATAACCAAATTGACAAGTAAAACATGGATTTTCTGTCAGTTTGGTGTCAATATGGCACCGATCATACTCCAAAGGATACTAAAACGAAAATGAGTTAACTGGCTTTTTAGTTGAGAACGGTATTGTATAGGGTAGTCTAACAAAAATAATATGGCCGATCCAATATGGCCACTGTAACCGTTCTTCCATAAGACGTAATGCTAACTTAAATCAAACGTTTAGCAAAGTGGAATAAAACGCAGATTAAGCAAAGTGATTTTTTTTATAGAATAATCCTTTCTCAATCGAGGAAAAACAAGCATTTTGCTGAAATTTTAATAGTAAACTCAAAATTCGCAATTAAACGTGGAAATGTCCCTCTACCTATCTCTGTTGTACCCGTTTAATTACAGATAACGTCATCTCTCTTAAATCAGATAGCGCTTTCTTTCTTCAAGCCGATCTGGCCCTATCTTCAGGCTGAACTGAGAGAGACAATGCCTATCTACACTGTGAAAGTTTGAGAGAGAAGTACATGACATTGCCTCTTTAAACTGCGAATTTTAAGTTTATTTCTAACATTTCGGCAAAATGCTCGTTTCTTCCACATTCAGAAAGTATTACTCTATAAAATAGTCACTTTGTTTCTAATCTAATCGTGTTCCACTTTCCCAAAATTTTCATTTTTATTAGCATTACGTCTTATGGAGAATCGCTCTGTTTACCCTACAGCCACCATTTTTAAAGGGCCTTCACTTGATTAATGGCTTACTTTGACAGCTTGTTAGACAGCCCTATTGCCTGATGCAGCGTTGCCAGGTTTTCCCTAAATCTAACGACTGATCGCGTTTCAAAGCATTTATGAATGACTTGATGGGTCTATATTAGTTGAATGTCTTTGGTTTAACTTTAAAAAAATTATTCATTTCATTATTACACAGGAAATATTTTTTGGCGGCCACTTTGGTTTAAATTAGTTGTAAGGCTGGCGCCGTTTTCTAAGCTGCGTCAGATGTTTGAGGGTGTATTTAGGGGCGTTTAAAGCTAAGCATTTCACCAGCTGACGCTTGGCAACACGCTTTGAGCTCTCTGGAGCTGAAAGTCGGGAAGTTTTTCAAAGGGGAAAAACCTTGGGCGAAGTTTTTGTGTCTTAATTTCTTCTAGGGTTTTGATTTATTTCGTTTGGAAATTAATCTTTGGAGATGGGAAAACATTTACTTTACTCAGCAAGTCAATAACTGATATATAATATTGGTTATAGGACGTACGCGTAAAAGTGGAATATAGCAATGGCGTCTCCCTTCCTTTGCTCCAGAAAAAAGTAGACAATTAAGATGCTGGAGGTAACCGTGAAGTCTTTGGAGAAAAAACGGAAAATTGCAGAACGTTCCTTTAAAGACATTCTAGAAACCACGATATTAGAAATAGAGAACAGTATTATAGAGTTTCAATATATAAACAAGTTTTAGCAAAAATCATTTCGGACATAAAATCAAGGTTCAATAACGAGTCTCTAAGTATTTTTGACCTGAACATATTCATA
Organism: Oxystoma pomonae; assembly: GCA_963921995.1. Taxonomy (NCBI): domain Eukaryota; kingdom Metazoa; phylum Arthropoda; class Insecta; order Coleoptera; family Brentidae; genus Oxystoma; species Oxystoma pomonae. The sequence continues at coordinate 67,500,515 of OY998171.1, forward strand.
CCAAGTTTTATACAACGTGAAGCCAAAATCAGGGCTAAATTAACTAATGTCGGTTCCAAATACTATCAACTGTTTGATTAATACAAAACACAAATTCTTGAACTTTTATTGGGAGAAGTCAGTATTTGAAAACAATATCAGAAGTAGGCAAAAGCTTGAATCAACACATATATGATAACATTTTCGAGGCGGGTCATTCCATATCAAATCAACCAAAAAATCACAAAAATTTTACGCGACCAATTCCAATTTTGATGATTTTTGGTATATATTTTCTTCTTACCATAAAAGTTGAAAATGCAAATTTTTAGATTTTTTTGATTCGTAGTTTTTTTTTTTTTTCAAAATAAAAAAGTCAGCATTTTGACCTTAACAAGAATGTACAAAACTAGCAATATCTCGAGAACCACTTACACTAGGAAAGTAATAAATGGCTCATTTTAAAGTCATTTTGAAGCTCTTTTTTATGAAATATCACTACATAATTTTAACAAAAAAAAAATTGGAAATAAAAAATTGAAAAAAAAAATTGAAAAATTCAAAAAGGCCATTTTTAATTTTTTTGAAAAAAATATATAATTTTGGTCAAAGTGTTACTTAATTATCCACAAAATTTTATGATGGAGAAATGATGGGTTCAATGTCAAAAAAAATATCAAAAATATTAAGTACATTTTATAGGCGATTTTTCATGCATGTGACATTTTTAATAAATTTTTTCACATTGAACCCATGATTTGTCCATCTCAAAATTTTGTGAATAGTTTAATAACACTTTAAAGAAAATAATATAATTTTTTGAAAAAAATTAAAAATGGCCTTTTTGAAATTTTTCAAAAAAAAAATCAAAAATTTTTTTTTTTATTTTTTTTTTCAATATATGTTATGCAATATTCTCATATGAAAGGTCTTTATTCGAGCTTTAAAATGAACCTTCACCTAATTTTCTATTATAAGTGGTTCTTTGGATATTCCTAATTTTGTGCGCACATGTTAAGGACAAATAAGTGACTTTTTCGATTTTCAAAAATTAATTCAAAATAAACAACTGGTCAAAAAAGTCTGAAATTTTGGATTTTCCAGTTTTTTGGTAGGAAAAACATGTATACTAAAAATCATCAACATCGGAGATGGTGTGGTAAAATACCCTGGTTGACTTGATATGGACTGACCCTAGGGTCATTCCATATCAAATCAACCAAAAAATCACAAAAATTTTACGCGACCAATTCCAATTTTGATGATTTTTGGTATATATTTTCTTCTTACCATAAAAGTTGAAAATGCAAATTTTTAGATTTTTTTGATTCGTAGTTTTTTTTTTTAATTTTTCAAAATAAAAAAGTCAGCATTTTGACCTTAACAAGAATGTACAAAACTAGCAATATCTCGAGAACCACTTACACTAGGAAAGTAATAAATGGCTCATTTTAAAGTCATTTTGAAGCTCTTTTTTATGAAATATCACTACATAATTTTAACAAAAAAAAAATTGGAAATAAAAAATTGAAAAAAAAAATTGAAAAATTCAAAAAGGCCATTTTTAATTTTTTTGAAAAAAATATATAATTTTGGTCAAAGTGTTACTTAATTATCCACAAAATTTTATGATGGAGAAATGATGGGTACATTTTATAGGCGATTTTTCATGCATGTGACATTTTTAATAAATTTTTTCACATTGAACCCATGATTTGTCCATCTCAAAATTTTGTGAATAGTTTAATAATACTTTAAAGAAAATAATACAATTTTTTGAAAAAAATTAAAAATGGCCTTTTTGAAATTTTTCAAAAAAAAAATCAAAAATTTTTTTTTTTATTTTTTTTTTCAATATATGTTATGCAATATTCTCATATGAAAGGTCTTTATTCGAGCTTTAAAATGAACCTTCACCTAATTTTCTATTATAAGTGGTTCTTTGGATATTCCTAATTTTGTGCGCACATGTTAAGGACAAATAAGTGACTTTTTCGATTTTCAAAAATTAATTCAAAATAAACAACTGGTCAAAAAAGTCTGAAATTTTGGATTTTCCAGTTTTTTGGTAGGAAAAACATGTATACTAAAAATCATCAACATCGGAGATGGTGTGGTAAAATACCCTGGTTGACTTGATATGGACTGACCCTAGGGTCATTCCATATCAAATCAACCAAAAAATCACAAAAATTTTACGCGACCAATTCCAATTTTGATGATTTTTGGTATATATTTTCTTCTTACCATAAAAGTTGAAAATGCAAATTTTTAGATTTTTTTGATTCGTAGTTTTTTTTTTAATTTTTCAAAATAAAAAAGTCAGCATTTTGACCTTAACAAGAATGTACAAAACTAGCAATATCTCGAGAACCACTTACACTAGGAAAGTAATAAATGGCTCATTTTAAAGTCATTTTGAAGCTCTTTTTTATGAAATATCACAACATAATTTTAACAAAAAAAAAATTGGAAATAAAAAATTGAAAAAAAAAAATTGAAAAATTCAAAAAGGCCACTTTTAATTTTTTTGAAAAAAATATATAATTTTGGTCAAAGTGTTACTTAATTATCCAAAAATATCAAAAATATTAAGTACATTTTATAGGCGATTTTTCATGCATGTGACATTTTTAATAAATTTTTTCACATTGAACCCATGATTTGTCCATCTCAAAATTTTGTGAATAGTTTAATAACACTTTAAAGAAAATAATATAATTTTTTGAAAAAAATTAAAAATGGCCTTTTTGAAATTTTTCAAAAAAAAAAATCAAAAATTTTTTTTTTTATTTTTTTTTTTCAATATATGTTATGCAATATTCTCATATGAAAGGTCTTTATAAGAGCTTTAAAATTAACCTTCACCTACTTTTCTATTATAAGTGGTTCTTTGGATATTCCTAATTTTGTGCGCACATGTTAAGGACAAATAAGTGACTTTTTCGATTTTCAAAAATTAATTCAAAATAAACAACTGGTCAAAAAAGTCTGAAATTTTGGATTTTCCAGTTTTTTGGTAGGAAAAACATGTATACTAAAAATCATCAACATCGGAGATGGTGTGGTAAAATACCCTGGTTGACTTGATATGGACTGACCCTAGGGTCATTCCATATCAAATCAACCAAAAAATCACAAAAATTTTACGCGACCAATTCCAATTTTGATGATTTTTGGTATATATTTTCTTCTTACCATAAAAGTTGAAAATGCAAATTTTTAGATTTTTTTGATTCGTAGTTTTTTTTTTTAATTTTTCAAAATAAAAAAGTCAGCATTTTGACCTTAACAAGAATGTACAAAACTAGCAATATCTCGAGAACCACTTACACTAGGAAAGTAATAAATGGCTCATTTTAAAGTCATTTTGAAGCTCTTTTTTATGAAATATCACAACATAATTTTAACAAAAAAAAAATGGAAATAAAAAAATTGAAAAAAAAAATTGAAAAATTCAAAAAGGCCACTTTTAATTTTTTTGAAAAAAATATATAATTTTGGTCAAAGTGTTACTTAATTATCCAAAAATATCAAAAATATTAAGTACATTTTATAGGCGATTTTTCATGCATGTGACATTTTTAATAAATTTTTTCACATTGAACCCATGATTTGTCCATCTCAAAATTTTGTGAATAGTTTAATAACACTTTAAAGAAAATAATATAATTTTTTGAAAAAAATTAAAAATGGCCTTTTTGAAATTTTTCAAAAAAAAGAATCAAAAATTTTTTTTTTATTTTTTTTTTCAATATATGTTATGCAATATTCTCATATGAAAGGTCTTTATAAGAGCTTTAAAATGAACCTTCACCTACTTTTCTATTATAAGTGGTTCTTTGGATATTCCTAATTTTGTGCGCACATGTTAAGGACAAATAAGTGACTTTTTCGATTTTCAAAAATTAATTCAAAATAAACAACTGGTCAAAAAAGTCTGAAATTTTGGATTTTCCAGTTTTTTGGTAGGAAAAACATGTATACTAAAAATCATCAACATCGGAGATGGTGTGGTAAAATACCCTGGTTGACTTGATATGGACTGACCCAGGCGATAAATAAGTGTGGCGATATTTTTCCACACACACAACATTCTTGGATGTTTGTCAGTAAGTAATGCTTCGTCAGAAAAAAGCTTCTCTTGCCTCAGAAGATTGAAAATATTAAAAACACTATGACGGAAATTTGTCTGACGAGCTTAGCATTGCTGTACAACACCGTTCTCAACTAAAAAGCCTGTTAACTCCTACCGCCTCAGTGCCCTTTAGCCTATTGTGGCTGCCATTTTTATAACCAAACTAACAAGAAAAACAAGGATTTTTCTGTCAGTTTGGTGTCAATATCAACTATAGGCCAGTGTCTCTGTTGTCTGTATTTGCAAAAATATTTGAAAAAATATTAAAAAATAGGATTGTTAGTTTCCTGTCTAGATTTAATGTGATATCGGAGTGGCAGTACGGGTTCAGAGAGGGAAAGTCGACACAAGACGCAATCTGTAAATTAACGGAACAAATAACTGACGCTTTTGAAACAAATATGCGTAGCCTATGTATTTTTGTCGACCTCTCGAAAGCATTCGACACCATTTCGCATGAGATCTTACTGGAAAAGCTGGAGAGGTATGGCCTGCGCGGAAATGTTTTAAATCTTCTTAAAAGCTACTTGACCAACAGAAACCAATATGTAGAGATTGACGGTGTCAGAAGTAATTACGAAAAAATAAACTATGGTGTACCGCAGGGGACAATTCTGGGTCCCTTGCTTTTTACTTTATATGTAAACGACTTGCTTAAATTAAAAACCATCGGAAAAATAATAAGCTTTGCTGATGACACTGCGATTTTCTACAAGTCAAAATCTTGGGAAAACCTTAAACTATTAGCGGAAAATGATTTTAAAACAATAAGATCTTGGTTGCAAAAAAACAAACTAACTTTAAACTACGAAAAAACAAAATATTTGCCTTTTGCAATTTATAAAAATGCTTTACCCGAATTTAATTTACTAACAATAGAAAATAAAGAACAAATACCAGAATCAAAATCTATACAATATCTAGGAGTAGTAATTGATAGACACTTAAAATGGGATCTGCAAATAAAAAATGTGGTGAAAAAAATCCGGGGATTACTACCTAAATTTAGATATCTCAAGGAATTTCTGGAGGTAGATCAACTTAAATCGCTTTATCTGTCTCTTGTACAATCTCATCTCTTATATGGGATTCTGGGATGGGGAGCGGTAGCAGACTGCCACTTAACAACTCTTGAGAGTACGCAAAAATGGTTTCTTAAATTAATTTATGGCAAAAGAAGAACATATCCTTCGGACCAGCTTTTCCAGGAAACACAGATTCTTGATATTAGACAACTGTACTGCTTGGAGCTGCTTAAAAACATACACAAAAAGAAAATAAAACTTACAGAAAAAGTGTTAACATACAAAACCAGAAATAAATCAAATGTTGAATATGTTCAGGCTTCCAAAACAATAACGCAACGTTCAATCAAATACTTTGCCCCAAGAATATTAAATAACTTGCCTACTGACTTCAAAAATATACTAAAATTTAGTGTTTTCAAAAAATTAGTCACAAATTGGATTAGAGAAAGTAGAGAGATGTGTAACAATCTAATTAACTTAAATTATATTAGGTAATCAGAAGTAAGATGAAGGTTCTCTAAGATTAATTTTATATGTAAAATCTACCTACTCTAAAATTTTATCATCAATTCGAACTGCTGTGAAAAAAAAACTATTTATCTAAATAATATGGTAAGTCAACAAGCATGTTTATGCTTTTAAGACATTTTTGTGCGTTTATTTTTGCATTTTATTTATACTAGGATTGTAAAATGTTTCTTTACTAAAATAAACGTATTATTTATTTATTTATTAATATGGCACCGATCATAGGCCAAAGGATACTAAAACGAAAATGAGTTAACTGGCTTTTTAGTTGAGAACGGTGTTGTGCTGCATATCAACAGACATATTGAAATTGACATTGATAATACCCTTGTGGGAAAATCACTGCCGTGTGTCTTCCGCCATTTTCGCCGCCATGTTGTGGAGATTTAGGTTGGCGACATTGGTTCCTTAATTTTAAATAGTAGTTTGGGAACACTGACTATCAACAGTGTCAAAAAATGACGTTTCTAAAAAGGGTTATTTTTTTTGTTGTTTTTTAATACAAAAACAAAAAAGTGAAGAACCACGCAATAAAAACCATTTAAAAGACAGACAAATGCCTGAACGGCCACGCCATGATAATCTCTCTCATTTGGTCTAGGCAATGTGCAAGTTTTGAATAAATAAATTACAACATGAAAACATTACCCCAATTTATAAACTCAAAGGGTACTGTCAAAAATTGCTGCTGGTGCTCCCGCTCAAGATAAACCTTTATTAAGTTGATCTCTGAATCTAAAACAGGAACTAAAACGTCTAGGGACAGATATGCGCCAACAGTTTATAAATCCGAGGTTGTTATAGGCCTAGAAGACAAGAAAAATAAATGAATACAGGGAGATAGTTTGATAATGGCATATATGGATCAGCTGAAAACCAGAGCGATGGCAAGCAATCACAAAAAAGTACATCTTTGGCACATATTTTTACGGTGCATCTGTGGGTTAAACAGGTTAAAAATGACACAATCTGTTTGCGTCTTTTTTTATCTTGTGAAAACTAAATTTGATGCATGGAAAAGTTGCATCGTGTGTTCCTAGCTTTACTAAGCCAAATGATGTATGGGGAGGGTGACCAGTGGAACCACTGACGAGCTCACGCTGGTTACCCAGAGCGAAACATTGTTTAATCATTTCTCTCTTCGCTTTGGTTGTTTGTGTTTTTCTTGTGAGATGCTCATCCAGGTTTGAATTTTCGTTATTTCCACCCAAGATCTTTTGATCTTTTGTTTTTAGATTCTTTTCGGTTGATGTAACTGATTTGGAGGTTTCTTAACTTCTTTTTTGATTTTTAATTGCCTTAGGAGCATAATCCTATTAGAAATATTAACACGCCAGGACGAATCCGTGTCAGGTAACTTGGATAAGTACCAGTGCGGAACGATGCCTATTTGTGAGTGATTCAAAGTTGGAAAGTGTATGATGGTGTTTAATGATGTAAGGGGAGGGTGACCAGATGAGCTGACGCTGGTTACCCAGAGCGAAACATTGTTTAAGCATTTCTGTCTTCGCTTTGGTTCTTTGTGTGTTCCTTGTGGGATGCTCATTCAGGTTTGAATTTTCGTTATTTCCACCCAAGATCTTTTGATCTTTTGTTTTTAGATTTTTTTCGGTTGATGTAACTGATTTGTGTACAGTTGCGACTTATTTTTTGGTTTTTTAAGCCAAATAAGATAATAGATAGAGAGAGAGAGAGAGAGAGAGAGGGGGAGATAAATAAGAGAGAAAGTAGAGGGACATCTTTCTTACAACTTGGAGCATGCTGAAAGCATTCGAATGAGTTAAACAAACAGTTTACTGTGTTTATGTTGGCGTCAAAATTTTTTGGACTTTATTTTGTTTATATGTCAATGGTTTTTAACTATACATCAAACAAAACCTTCACTGATGTTTTACCACCCATGCAGCTAAAAAACAAATCCCCCAGAAAATCCCCGCAATGTTTATGCCTCGGTTTATGCCAACAACACCTTGTAAAAACATCCCATTATTAGCTATATCTCACGAACAATAAACGCCGCAACAAACCACCAATGCGTGCATTGTCAGTGGGACAAAGGGCGCGGCTATTTTTTTGATTTTTTAAAGAAGCTAATCCCGTAGGAAAATGTTTGGAATAGGGATTAAGGAAGAAATAGGCGTGGTATTTTTATAGCTTTGTTGGAATATATATACAGGGTGTTACGTGTTGTTTTTATTGAGAGCACAGTACATTGGCGGTCGAAGCTATAGTGGGTTACGAAAAACATCTTATTTATGTTTAAAAAAAATTATACTACAAGTAAAATTGCATCCCGCCGTGACGAGGACATTCTAGATCCCCCAGTAACGCCCTGGTTCTATGTAGGACTTCACATTGACGTAGGACATGTAATGAGGTTTCTTCCTCTTTATTACAGAAGCGGCATGTAGCAACTTCTACCAAAACCATTGCATACAAGCCCCACTATTGTCTGACAAGCTTCCTTTCCTTACTAAGAAGTTCTGCAGTCAGTTTTGGTGAACGTTCTGTCTTCGCTATCTCTGTCCAGGCGTTTGCTCCCACAGACCGTTCGTCTCTTTAAATAGATTGCTTGGCTGTGGCCTTAGCGATCCCACAAAATGGTTCAGGTCCTGTGAACTTTATTGCCGAGCCTTGTCTGGCCAATTCATCGGCTGTTTCGTTTCCAGAGTGTCCCCGATGGCCTGGAACCCAGGCTAGTGTCAACCTTTTGGTGCTTTCCAGCCTATTTAGAGCTGTTCTGCAGTCCCAAACCAGTTTGGACATCACTTGCACTGCTTTTAGAGCTTAGTGCAGCTTGGCTATCTGAATATATAACTACCGAATGAGAGTTTCCCTCTATTCTTTGTATTTCTTCGGTCCAGTGATGTATTGCCGCTACTTCAGCTTGGAACACTGTGCAGTCGTTTGTCAGGCTTATAGAGACTAGTCTCGTATTTTTGCCCGTATATGCTAGCATTGCTAGCTCCTACACCGTCATCGGTCTTGGAGCCGTCTGTGTACCAGATGGATTCCGTTCCGAAGGGAGGAACTCCCTCCCAGTTGGCTCTATTTAGAATTTTGACTTTGTATTTCTTTACATATAGGATCTTTTTTGAGCTCGTTTTCAAGTCTTTCATGCTCAGTTCCATGTGAACTGATAATGGGTGCTTGACTCCGCGTTAGCCTGTGGGCTACCTCTGGTGGTCCTCATACCACCCGTTGTCCAGGCTAACTTGATTGAGAGAGTTATTATCGCTACGGCTCATAGTTATATGAACTATAATATTTTATTTTAGTCGGTGGTTAAAAACTTGCTCAAAATTAAAATATAAGATCGACACATTCAGTGCATTATCAGAAAATTATACAAAAATGTTGATCTCTTTTACGTTAATGTTTTTGAAATTATTGTGAAAGTGTGATGGGTAAGCTCTTAAAGGGGGGGGGACGATCGGCGATAAGTTTTTAAATTTCATCATAACAACTCACAAGGGGTTCGAGAAAATGACCGTCTGTTTTCTAATTCACCCTGTATAAATCCACATAAAAAATAGTTTTCACCCCTTACATTGTGTGAAATTGCTTAGAAGGCGTGTTGTTTTTATAGCCCTGGATATGTTCTTATTGTTCACAAAAATAAGGGATGAATTGAATGTTCATTTTTGGCAGCGCTTTTTTATGTATTTATATTGTTATTGTTGTGGCTTATAAAACCTTTAGAAAACTTACAAATTGTTTTTTTAAGGTGTTTAATAGGCGTAACGTAGTTTTAATATTTTCTATACCACTTTTAGGCTGGTTTTCTATGAAAGGCCAAGCTAAAAATCTAGTCTGGCTTGACCTCTATACAGGGTGTCTTAATTGCCATGGGCCACTATTGCTATCTCGGTAACTATAAGAACTACAAGGTTGGTCGAATTAGACAAAATGTGCAGTTTTTGGGAGACATTGAAAATCTGGTTTCAGATTTTTAAAAAATATATTCTTTCCCGAGATACGGGGGTTTTTCGAAAAATTGCTGAAATCTATTTTATCAAATATCTCACAAAGTATAATATTTACGAAAAATTTGTTATGAAATTTTTTTTTTCATTTTTGACGTTATTTAATTTGATAGTTTTTCAGAAAATTTTCTAAGTCTAGTTTTCGAGATATTAACATAAACCTACTTTTTTAAAATACGGACCTGTATTTTTTATTCCATTTTTTGAAATAACTTTTTTTTCTGATTTTAACGATGTATTACATGTCCATATTTGTTTGTGGTTTAATGATAAAAATATAAAATTTAAGTTTTATTGGGTTTAAAAAAAAATTAAGGTGGTTTAGACAACCGATAAAACAATTACCTGTTTTAATAACATTAACACTACTATAATTTTTTAAATATTTAAAGTTTTTACCATTTAATTAGTATTTATTATTATTTTAACACGTTTTTTAAAACTAAACTTTCTTTTTCAATTTCTCTCAAAGAGACCTCTCCTTTATTGATATTTGTGTCATCTTACCCATCCTCTGCCGGTTGCTCTCCGTTTGGAAAAAATTTCAAATGATTCGTGCAACACCCTACTTAATCCGTGTAGTAGCAAATTCTGCTCTAGCCTTTCGGGGTACGAATTTTGATACATTTGGAGCGCTCTTTCAGCATTTCGAAATGCCTTTGCATAACAAAAAATTAAATTTAATTTTTAAAAATGCTGCCATGTTGATTATTATCTCGAAAACTAGACGAATTTTTGTAAAAATTATACTTTTTAAAATATCTGATAAAATAGTTTTCTGCAATTTTTCGAAAAACCCACGTAGCTCGGGATAGAATATTTATTTCTTTAATCTGAAACCAGATTTTCAATGTTCCCCAAAAACTTCACATTTTGTCTAATTTGACCAACCTTGTAGTTCTTATAGTAACCGAGATAGCAATAGTGACCCATAGCAATTAAGACACCCTGTAGATTGGGGTGGTGTTCGGAAAAGCAAGGTTTGAAATTAACAGGATGGTACACAAACTTTATTTAGAACTTTAATATTTTACAAGAAAAACACAAAGCATTTCACCACTTGGTATTACCCAAGGATATGCATCAGGGTTGTAACCATAACAAGCTGCACTCCACTGGACAAAAATAAAAATAAAGGATAAATAAATAAAAATAAAGATAAAAATAAAAATTAATAAATAAATAATTAATCGTGGCATCGGACAAGAAATCTACTTTTCTTTATAAATAAATAATCGCTGGCGGTACGCTACTGTTTTAAAGTAAGACTGGATTAAAGTAAAACTTTATTTTTACAGTTAGATGCGTTAGTTTATTGTCTGCACTCAGGTTCCACCCTTTTAATGAAGACCAGCCAGGGAAAAGTTATAGGTATTACCCATTTTCATTTTTGGCTTTCCAGTGCTCCTAGTTCTGTTATCCATGTTTATGGTTACATTTGTAACGCGATGGTAAGGCGCGGAATGGGGAACGGGGGAACATCTAAAGCGACACTTTGTATGTACGCGCGTCTTACCCTCAGATGCTAATCCATGCTTCCTCTTTGTTCACTTATGTGGGATCAAGAGAGAAAAAGAATGGATTAGATAGCCATTCGCGATTAAGTGCCTACGGTGCATTTAGGGGTTAATTGTCTGCTGATAAAAGTGAGCGCTTTGGCTGCAAAGAAATGCTACCTCTTTTTACCTTCTTGTGTTCTAGGTTGCTGCAAAGAAATGCAAAACGGGCATCGAAAACGCTACACCTGTTGATTTGACGGATTTAATTTTTTTATAATTCGATTTTTTTATAACAATAACAATTTAAATCAAGGGGTTTCATTGTGAAGGACTGTAAATTTTTAATTTTATTTGCATAGTATTATGTCCTAAGAACACCTTGTTAAATTAGAGCTATTAGAGACACGCTGTTAGAGACACACCTCTTCTCTGTCTGCTCCACGAAATCCCTAAATTTCGCCGAAAACGCACAGCGGGAGGCAGAAGGAGTGTGAAAACGGTCCCTGCCTGCGGCACTCAAGGAGGAAATAACGTCACACACTTCAACACCTACGCAAAACGCTGCGAATTCGCTCCCGGCGACATTCCGAGGTTTAAAAACGTTTTTTACAATCTTTTATTTAACTTGCAATGTATCTATGTAACGAACGAACTAGATATTATTATCAAAATCTAAAAAGGGATTTAGCGAGGGTGAATAAATAACAAATCAATGAATAACGAGTTTTCCCTCAAAAAAGGTAATTGTAACCCTAGATCCAGATTTCGCACTGGTGCTCATCAGTACGGTGCTAGGAATTAGGAGATGAAACGATGATGAAAAAATATGACACAGGCAACCATCTGTCAAATTGCAGAATAAGCAGATGAACCTTCATTTTGAAGGACAATTAAGCGTCTCTACGGAGACAGATATCTTGATAAATCTAAAAAGGGATTTAGCGAGGGTGAATAAATAACAAAATCAATGAATAGCGGATTTCGTACTTGTGGTGCTCATCAGTACGGTGCTAGGAATTAGGAGATGAAACGATGATGAAAAAATATGACACAGGACTCATGTAAAAGGCATCTGTCAAATTGCAGAATCGACAGATGTACCTTCAATTTGAAGGAAAATTAAGCGTCTCTACAGAGACTCTTTACAGATATCCTAAGCTCTGGAGTTGATAAATCTATCAGCACCACAAGTGCGAAATCCGGATCTACAGTTACCATTACCTTTTTGATTTAGATATTATTATGTTTGTTCTGGTGGAATCTTGCATCTTAATGTTGACCAACTTCCCGACATCCGATCGGCTTCAAATTTGGCATGCTTATATAGTTGCGGTGACAACATAAGAATATAGTGTGATGAAATTGACAGGGGGGTGCAGTTGAAGTACGCCCGATTTCGCTAAAATTTGGTGTGTTGGGGCACTTGGGGATGGACATAACAAGTTTTTAATCAGATTTTGAAAATTCAATATGGCGGATTAAAGATGGACGATTTTCTGTCATGTTTTGCTAACCAATTTTAACTAACTTATACACATCCGATTGCCTTCAAATTTGGCATGCACTTATAGTTCCGGTGAAAATACAATATTATGGTATTCTCAGGTACCCACCTCCCTCTAACGAGAAAAGATTTAGTTAGTTCGATTTCAATCAAAATTGGCAAACATGGGTTTTTAAGGAGGGGGAATATGAATTTTTGATCAGATGTTAAAATTTCAATATGATTAAGGGTACAAATCTAAAAATTAAGGGTGTATTGAAATTTGGTATGCGTTAATAGTTCCGGCGACAATACAATAATATGCGTTATTATTAGGTACACACTTCTCTCTAACGACGGAAGTGGAGGGGGGAAAAGATTTAGTCTGTTCGATTTAAATGAAAAGGGGCATACAGGGGTTTTTCGGGAAGGGGATATGAATGGCGGATTCAAAATCTTTTAAAGAATAAGCTTTTATTAAATGCACTCAAAATTATAAAATAATTTTTATATACTTCAGGGAATAAAAGTGCACTTTTAATCCCTATTTTACGGGAAAAAAGTGGTTATTTTATTCCCTAGAGATTAAATTTTAACTTTTTTTCCTAGGGATTAAATTTTTACTTTTTTTCCTAGTGATTAAATTTTTACTTTTTTCCCTAGAATTTTAGCCTTATTTTGCTCTGGACATTGAATGCCATTATTTGAACTATTCCTTTATTTTACTAAAAACAACACAAAATTTTCAATAAAGTTACTACAAACTAATTATTTTTATCATTAAAATGAATATTCAGATTTATATTTGAACAATTGTTCCAGTTGAAAAATGGAGGCTGATTGGAGCTCTCACAAACCAAACTCTGCACTAACATATTTTTCTTTGAACCTTTATGCTGTTCTGATCTATTAGTAGATACAGTCGTTGCAACTTCACATGAAGAGAAATTTTCTTGCAATGATTTGCTTGTAATCGCTTGGTTCAGAAGAACTTGACGTATTCGTGATTAGATGGTCGGCTGTCTTTGAAGAAGAAGGATTGACAGATATCACATAAGGTATTTCTTGGAGAAGAGGTTGTGTTTCTGAATATCTGGTCAGAAACTGTTTTTTTCTGGAAGAGCGAGTTTTCTAAATACCCCTCCGCGACGGTGGTACCTTCCAGCCACCATGTCGCTTCAATTGATCAATGTCGCACCAGAATCCGCTAACATGGTGGCTGACGTTCCACGGAAGCAATGTCCTGTATACAATTGTGGTTCTGAAAGATCCAAAAATTTGGCAATTTTTGTTGGCAGATGCCAAAAGTGTTTTTCCCAATAGGTTGGTTGGTACACCGTCCGTCTCGGTAGTAAACAAAAAAATCTAGAGTGCTTTTCAGTATGGTCTTAGCCCAATGTATTTTCTTACCAATCCTACGTTATCGCATGAAGAGGAAGATGCTTTGATTCCAAACGAGCGATCTTTGTGGTTTTTTGTGTTACTGATATTTACTAGGAAAAATTCTCCATGATCTTTAACATCTTTGCAATCTAACTGGCACAATTCTTGACCACGACAGGCCCCGGCAACCCCCCTAATCAAAGCAACCTGTAACAAAAAAATTGACATTTAGTACAATTCAATTTGATCAGTGTGGAATGTTATGATACATAGGTGTGGAATAATAAGTAATAAAGCCTACCTTTTGTACAAGGAACTCATTATCCGGCGCCGTTTCTAAAAATTGCTTGATATGTTCCGAATCCAACACTTGATTTCTTGGCCTTATATTCGTTGTTTATTCTTTTCAAAAATACAACCAATTTTTTAGCTTTGATCATAGAATATTGACTCCAAACGGTTGAAGGCTTCAGCTTCTTTCAAATTTTCAACTTTTTGCTCGGCACACCAAGAGCGGTATTCTATGAACTATTTTTCATAAATCTTCCGGGATTTCGATGGCAATAATTGACTTATAGACTCTTCCGCAGCTTTCTCAACATCCATTTTTGTCATGTCCATGTCCATCAATGTCATCGTTTTTTCGTTCTTTTCATGAGGTCTTTTCATTAATGTTTTTTAGTTTTGTGTGTTTTTGGCCTTTTTTGGACTGTTACAGTAACTTCTTGGATTTTGGTAACAAGTACAATTGGAAAACTATGCCCAAGTATTGTGTCCCAGTGATCCTCTGCTTCATCGCTTTCCACACCCTAGAGATCAAGCTCGCCAAAGACAATGGTTTGCCATCTGAAATGCTTTATAGGTTTAGAGGACACACCCGACATTTTAAACCAGAAAACTATTCAAAAGACTGTGGACGAAGCCTTCTAATTCGGCATGTAATTCCATCCTTGCATTTACCACCAGGGTCTGAAACAGACTTTAAGGGTAAGTACCGGGCAAGGTTTCTACATCTGGGTGCCGATTCTGGAATTTTGTAGGAAAGGTCATATCGATCAATAACGGGCTTTAAAGCTATCACGAGTTATCTGAAACTTATCCGACCACGGCCGAACCTCCACCCCGCCCGATTCTATTAACGCTTGAATAGGGCATTTATTTAGCCTATTTGTTAATTACATTTTTTTTAGCCCACTCCGTTTAAAAATGCTGATGGGTAACCAGTTACACAGAATTTTTTGAAAATTAAAAAAACTCGCAAGTCCTAAAAGAAAGTGCTACTATTGAGGCCGACATGGGAAGCATAATAAATATAGTTTAATAATAAATACAATAGTTTCGATATCTTCTTAAAAGAATAATATAATATATTAAATACGACGCATTTGGTTTATTTCTTAAATTTATAGTCATTAGAATCAACAATATTTTGGAAAATAAAATTAATTATTGATGAATTAGGTTTTTCAAAATAATGTTGTTTCTAATGAACTGAAATAGTTTAAAAAATACTCGAATTCAAAATTTCCCGGCGCCAGCGCCGCTACCCTAATTCAAGCTTCAAGACCGAGTCACTAGAGGCGCAACGGTAGCAAAAAACTTATAACAGGGCCCTAAGTCATCAGATCGCCTTCTATACCCGAATTTTCACTCTGTTAGCGTCACATGCATTGTTTATTGTCATAGGAACGCAGATGCATTGTTTATTTTCATAGCAACGCATGTATTTTGAAGTTTATGCACACTACGATGTTATCGATTTGACATCTAGTAATGTTGGTGTTCGTTTTGTTTTGACATTCAATATTATTAGAGTACCTACAGTTGAAGATTTTTTTAAAGATTTTTCACAATTTTTTAAATTTTTATTCTTCTGAAGTGCATAAAATACTGTATACACCTCAGGACTAAAGTGATTTTTAATCCCTTGACAAATTATAGCCCGACCGTAGGGAACTTTTTGTCTCCGGATTAAAAGTTCCACTTTAGTCCCTAGGTGTATAATGTACTATTTATCTTCCTTATACCGTAATAAAAGCCATGGGCGCAAATTAAAAATTTTAACTTTACGGTGACAAAGAAAGAACTACAAAATAAGAACTAAATTCTTCTTCTATTCGAATGATAAATATAATGCTTTCATCTAAAAAAGCTAAGAACGGGTGAGATTACCGTGCTTGCCAAGTCTTAGTCTTTGAAAATATCCTTAGGTTATAGATTAATACAACTGTTTCTTAGGTGAATCGTCGATGTGACCGATATACGATACCTAAAGTTAAAATTTTTAATTTGCTCCCATCGCTTTTATTATGGTGTAAGAAACATAAAAAATTATTTTCTAATTTTGACTGCATTTAATAAAAGCTTGTTCTTTAAAAGTTTTTTTTAATAAAAATTTAAGCCACGGGCTGTATTGTTTTTTATTGACATTATTTTACCTTACAAAGTTTTCCAAAGGCGCAAAATTTAAAGCAAAAAGAAGTGTAAAAAAATTGTTACAAGAAAACGGCTCAAATTTAGTTTTGGGGAAAACTAAGCATACTCAAACAATCTACTAATGGTCCTAATCTGCCTAAAATATATGATATATATTTAAAGTAAAATATTTTTTGCAAAAAAAATTTGACGGAAATCTATTAGCGCAAAAGTAACTGTAGGTTAATATGCTGCCAATAATGAGCAATAAAATGTACTTAGACAATGGTTGCGGAAATAAGTTAAAAGTTAAAAATCTTAATTTTTGATATATTACTAAAAATTGGGTTGGGTTGAGTGATCATTTTTTTGTATCAGTTTTCCCCTGTGTGCTACTGTTTTTTTAAGTTTTTTTTTTTGACAAGAAAATTTTTTGTTTTTCGGTACAAGAAACATCTTCCTCCGAATTTTTCTCTTTAGTTAATTTTCTGTTTAGCAATAGCCGTAGCCCATATTGCCAATAACATTTTACCGTCAAAATCCAATAAAATTTCAACTTTCGAGTCACTTTTCCACGGGGCAACACATTGAATCTAGATTCCACGCACACATTCGAGAATTGCCTGCGAATCCTTCCCTCTTTTCTCCATGTATTTTCCATAAATGATGGATAATAAAATGGAAATATCACGGACGGCTGTTGCCAACCTTCCCCTCCTTTACGTCCCCCTCTTTCCCCGCCGCTCGGGCCCGGTGCTGTAAACCCCTTTCAAGACAATGAAAATTTCCAATTTGATATCGTAGTAAAACAAAAATAGCGAAACAGGTCGCGCGACTTGCCGCGGTTATTTTATTTTTATTGACATTCAGTGCCAGAGTATTAGCGAAAATGCCAGGGGAGTGACAATATTACCAAAAGTGTTTATTTTAATTATGGAACAACACTAAACAACCTTAAAAATTAAATTGAACATTAGGAACAAGTTCAAAAATTACATTAGGCTTTTTCAAAAATATCAATAATGCCAGGGGAGACACTTTTGTCTGCTTTTGCCAGAGGAGAGATGCCAGGGAAGGGACATTAACTCATAAAAAAATTCGTATTATTCTAAACTTGCTGAATGGATAGTACAACCTTTGAGGTTATTTGAAATCACCGCCATAGAAGGTCATCCTCTTCCACGACAAGACGCCGACGAGTTCAGACATCAGGTAAGGACCATTATTGACAAACCTATTAAGCATACCTCTAATATAAGCAAAACAGAGGAAATCGCGTTGAAGAATCTTCAAAAGGACAAATCAATTAAAATCTTACCGGCAGACAAGGGCAATGCAACAGTGATTTTGGACACGGAAACCTATGACCAGAAAGTTGAAGAGGTACTTGCTAAAGGAAACTATAAACTTCTCCCAAAAGATCCGACGCAATCAATCGAAAGTAAGGTTTATAGAATTTTGAAAAAGTATTCCAGATATATTCCGGACAATACAAGATCTCAACTTACACCACATTATAGCAAGCCTCCTCATCTATACGGACTTCCCAAAATTCACAAAGATGCAATGCCCTTACGCCCAATTACAAGTTCCAGAAATTCTCCAACAAGCAATCTGTCTAAATTCCTTTTGAAAATTATTCAACCTCTTGCAGGCAAGACCGCTTCATTTGTAGAAAATTCAAACCATTTTGTTAATATTCTTAAATCTTTTGTTTTAGGAACCGAGGATAGACTTGTCAGTTTTGATGTCGAAAGTCTATACACCAATGTCCCAATAAAGGAATCGCTAGATATTATTAGAAAGAGACTGGTTGATGACGAATCCCTTTATGAACGTACCAGCCTACCGCTGGAGGTAGTGATGGAGTTGTTGGAGTGCTGCCTACATAACTCTTATTTTCAAGTAAAAGATAGGTTTTATGCTCAGGAAGACGGTCTGCCAATGGGTTCATCGCTTTCGCCAGTGGTGGCCAATATTTACATGGAGTGGTTCGAATCACACGCGGTTGATACCGCAACATATAAACCTAAGCTCTGGCTGAGATATGTTGATGATACTTTTATTTTCTGGACCGGGAATGACCAACAACTTTCAGAATTTCTTCACCACCTAAATAACATAAGACCCACCATTAAATTCACAATGGAGTTGGAGCAAAATTGTCAAATTCCTTTTCTTGATGTACTTGTCACACGAGTAGAAAGCGACATCAGAACAACAGTCTATCGTAAACCCACTCACACAGGACAATATTTAAATCAAGGTTCAAATCATTCTGCAACAACCAAACGAGGCATAATCAAAACTTTGTATAACAGAGCCGTTCAAATTTGTAACAATTCTCATGACTTGGAAATCGAAATAAGAAACATTAAGAAGGATCTGCAGCAGAATGGTTACAGCCTGAAACTTATAACAGATACTATTTCTAAATTTCAACAAACAGGACAGAGATTACATGATCAAAACCAGGCAAATGCATTCCTTACAATCCCATACGTTAAAGGAGTATCAGAGAAAATTCGAAGAGTAGCGAAAAACTTTAATATTAAAACAGCTTTTAAATCTAGTAATACAATTCGAAGCCTTCTCAGTAAAACAAAACCGGAGAACAAACAAAATAAGGAATGCATTTACCAAGTTCCTTGTGAGTGTGGTGAATCATACATAGGCGAAACTAAAAGACCACTATCTGTTAGGCTTAAGGAACATCAGACGAATACCCAAAAAGGTGAAACCACGAAATCAGGAATTGCCGAACATGCATGGTCAAAACAACACCGAATGAAGTGGGCAGAAGCAAAGGTTTTGCACAAGGAGTCACACTGGAAGAAACGAAAATTCCTTGAAGCTGCCTTTATTGGGCAGAATCAGGGTATTTTCAGTAAACCAAGTGTTGAAATCCCAAATATTTGGAAGCCCCTCCTTGGGCGGAGCCAAGTTCTTAAACTTCAAGGTTGAGTGATTTCTCACAGTATATAAGTACGTAGCCTTAGGAATTGATTGTAGTTTGCACCTGAAGACGATCAGAGATTGTACTGATCGAAACGTCGTGTATAAATAAAATATAGACAATGGAAGTCCGAAACACAGAGTTAATTTCTTTGAGGTTATGTTTTGAACAAAAATTCTCGAAACTTATAAAGTTTTCTTACCAAAAAATTTATGATTTAAAGAAAAATGCATACCAGGGTATTGGCATGTAATTAAGCCACGCTTTTCACTTAACATAAATAAATATTTTTTTATAAAAAACAATTATAAATATTTACCTGTACTTTGCATTTACACCTCACTCAAATAAAGCCACCAGTATAATGAAACTGAACCTAAGGTGCCACCTGTAATCAGGGGGGAAGTTTAACAGTTGGCCAGGGGAATTGACAACTTTAAGCAGGATATTACATAACATCGTAAACATAAAGTTTGTCTTAGTTTTGAACTTTTTCCTTTCATTTGTGTAACTTGTGACAAAAATTTGAATATGACATAGAAATTTTGGTTCAACATTTTTATTAGTTGGCCAAATTTCTTCCATCAAAATAAAAATTGACTAGATTACAGCCAGGGGAATGAACTTTTGACTATATTTAATTTTTTATTTATTATTACACAATTTAAAACTGTAATAGTAACTTAAATTGGGTTTCTTTGTTATAGATGCATTAGTTAAATTTATTAGGTTCTTAAATAACAAATAGGTGTAAAGTTATAGCATTTTCCCATCGAATCTCATTAAAAAAATGATAGAATTCTTGTATGATTTTTTATCGGGATTTGGGACGGTTTATCAGGTCTATGGGTCTATGATTTTGGAGAAGTTTATATGGGTGCCCTTAAGGGATTGGTTTCTCGAACATTTGAGGAGCTTTTATCGTTATGGTTATTTTAGAAGATCCTATGGGGGTGGAGATTTTATCGGATTTTGGGTCGGTTTTGAAACAGGTTTCGATGAGATCCTAGAATATTTTATTACGTCTATGGTTATTTTAGAAGATCCTATGGGTGAGGAGATTTTATCGGGTTTTGGGTGGGTTTTGGAACAGATTTCAGATTTTATCACGTCTATGGGTCTATAATTTTGGAGGAGATTATATGAGTTCTTATGGGAATGGTTTCTAGAACATTTGAGGAGCTTTTATCGTTATGATAATTTTAGAAGATCCTATGAGCGAGGAGATTTTATCGGGTTTTGGGTTGTTTTTGGAACAGGTTTCGATGAGATCCTAGGATATGGGTCTATGATTTTGGAGCATTTTGGAGAGATGAGATTAGATGAGACGATATTGATAAAATCTCATCAAATATCCTAGAAACTGATCCTGCAAGAACCCAAAAAATCTTCTCCAAAATCATTCTTCATAGGATCTTCTAAAATCACGATACTGATAGAATCTTATCTAATATCATAGAAACCGATCCCACAAGATCGTATAGAAACTTCTTTAAAATCATTCGTCATAGGATCTTCTAGAAACACGATACTGATATAGTATTATCAAATATCTTAAAAATCGATTCCACAAGAACCCATAAAAACTTCTCCAAAATCATTATTTAAAGTAACTCCTAGACTCGCGAAACTGATAGAATATCATCAAATATCCTAGAAGCCGATCCCACAAGAACCCATAAAAACTTCTCCAAAATCATTCCCCATAGGATCTTCTAAATTCACAATACTGATAGAATTTGATCAAATATCCTGGAGTCCGACCCCACCTCGAAAATCATTTCTTATAGGAACTCCTAGAATCGCGACTCTAATAGAATCTTATCAAATATCCTAGAAACCGATCCCACAAGAACCCATAGAAACTTCTCCAAATTCATTCCTCATAGGATCTTCTATAATCACGATGCTGATAGAATCTCCTCAAACATCATCTATACCCTATTCCCATGAAATCTCCTTCAATAATGTACATTTGTGCGTTCATAAAATCTTCTCCAAGCCCACATCCTTATACGAACTTAATAAAACTACAAGCTGATAAAATATTATATATTTCCTATATAATCTTCTCTGCTTATAGAAGATTATAAAATATTATAGAATAAAATATGGGCCTTCTCATTGAATCTTATAAAACTTATAAAAACATGATGAAAACTTCTCCGGTCTGGATAAGATTTGAGGGGAAAATTTCAGCAGGGGACCCATAAATGTTAAAATATTGTTGGATTAACCTGGGAAAAACGCATTTTCCGCAGCCATTAGGAAAACAATAATATGCTACGTACCGCTATTACCACTCCTTTGCTCCCTGTTCTTGTACTCGTCTCCAAGAATAGCACTAACACTAAATTTTAACACCGGCTTGCTGTCTTTGAGCGGTCCGTGACCGCTCAGCCTGCACTGTAAAAAATTACAGTCCAATCTGCCACAGTTCGAACAAATTCTCGTCCTTATGCACGAATTAAAACGACTCAAAAATTCGTTAGCTTTTTCGTTGGGCGGTGACAACCTGTCAGAAAGTCTGTCGGACAGTCTGTCCGTGTCATTTTCCTCGCACATTTCCGTCTGATCCGGACTGAAGTTCCTTTTTATCACGTGATCGTCGTCCTCTTGTTGCTCCAGTTCCAAATTTTCCGGCGACATTTTCCCGTTGGACAGCAGGTTCTCCATGGAAAAGGGGTTTTGGTTGTTGTTTAGGGTCTTCAACATTTTTTCCCGGTGGTGCATGAACTGGAAAGTGTTTTGAAACATCATTTGTCCGTTTTTTCGCCGTTGCTATATGAGGTTTTTTTGTTCCTCTCTGAATTTTTGTTGCTATCGGAATTTTGTTGTTGCTATCGGGGTTTTTATTGTTACTATCGGAGTTTTTTTGGTTGCTGTGGGATTTTTTGTTGATATCTATGTTATCTTGTATTTTATCAGCATATTCAATTCAATACCGTTCAGGAATCAACATTTTTCTTTATTTCTTGTAATCTCGTTGGAGTTTTTTTGGATGTTTCACGACTCCTTGTGTCTTTGTTGCTTCTAGGAGTAAATTACACGACCTCCCTTTTCAAAGTTCGCAATTTTTTTTGCTATCCAAACTTAAATTATTTTTGTGGCAATAGATTGTAAATCGCAATAGTTTTTTGGACACTTTTTCAAAGTTTTTAATCTGCACTGTCGTCATATTCACATAAGTTCTTGTAGTAAACACGAAAAAAAAATGTTTATCATGAATAAATAATTTTTAATCGGTTTTTCACTCTTCACAAAAAAACTTCGCGAAACACTCAATTCGCTGTAAAATCTCTGTGTAAACAGATAAACTGGTGCGCACCTCGACCGATCATACGCTGTCAGATGACTGATATATTTCGCAACCGCTTCGGAAAACCTACCCTTAGAAAAGGGGGTTGGTCCGTGCTTCATCGAGGGGTGGAGTTACTCTCCTTTATCTTGCCTGGGCTGTTGCGAGCGAATAAAGGCTCTAAACTGCTCTTTTATAGGGCGGTTTTGACCTTTTCCGGGAGGCAGTTTTTTGTTTTTTATTGTAACTATATATACGCGGTGATTATACGATTATTGTCTGCCTGATGATGATGGGGGGTAGATCTCCGGATCGTTTTGAATTGAGCATGCACTAATAATAATTATATGGGGCCTTTATTCTATTATGATACGGGGCTTTTGGTTTATTAAAGGCTAAGATAGAAGATTTTTTTGAGGTTGTTTCGATCAAACCCCAATTTATTTTTTCGGAAAGTATTTGAATATTTCTGCGGAAAATTATCGACAGGGTCGTAAATATAGTAATTATTACAACTATAGTGGCAAAAATAGTGTTCTTTTTCGAGCAACTTGATAAACAAAAAAAAATTAGTCATCTGAACAATTTTACGTAATTATATCTAATTACCTACATGATTGATTTCGATGAATATCACTGCCCAACAGACAAAATGTTACAAGAAATTTTTTGTAAATTCATACTCGTCAAGGTGTTCTGATATCATAACCACCGTTGGTTTTCCCAAGTTGGCTCGGTTTTACATAAAAAAAATTGAAAAAACTATTTTTTATAAATTTTAGTTAAAAAAAATTTTTTTAAACTTTTTTGGGTACACAGCTTAAATTTGGGCCACAAATAGAGGACCAATAGCGGCATCTTAGAGATACAGCAAAATAAAAGGAAAAAAGCAGACATTTTTTAAAAAAATCATCCCCAACTAAATAAGGGCTAAAATAAAAAAAAAAGTTTGACCATTGTATTGTATTATAAATTTACTACAAAAAAATGCTTTAGACACTTTCTAACACTACTGGAGATAAATAGATAATTTACTTTAAAGTATAAAGGAAACAATTATAGTTTACTCAGAATTAAATTGAAAACTGTGTTTTCTTTTTTTTAGCAATTGAGTATCTACTAACCTATACTAGAAGCTAACCACAAAAGCTTTTTTTAACCGATTGTCTTTGGTGGTCTATGTTGGAACAGTCCCGTTGCAACCCCCAGCAGTAATCTGCCATCATGTGAATATCCCATTGACCTTGATAGAGCTCTTCCTTTGTTTTAATGTCTTGGTGAAATCGCTCTCATTGCTCTTCACTATAATCACTAAGATTATCTGGAAATCTGTCCGGAAATCTGCATTTTTTTTCTTAAAAATTTCAATTTTAAACCCTTTATTATCTTTTTAACTGATAAAACTATAAACATTTTTACGTACAAAACCTTTTTTGTATGATGTTTTTTACTGATAATTCTATAAAAAAAATATTTATCTAAAAGGGCTTTTTTTATGTACTGTATTTAGAAATACACCTGTATACAAAGAGACTTTTTTGTATGTTTAAAAGCTTGTACGTTTATATGCCTTCTTTATAAAGTTATTAAATTTTGCTAATTTAGTACCAAGCGTTTCAAAGTTACACCAGTTTCTTCACAAAAACATGGTTAGAATTTTGAAAAATATATTTTTTTTTAGTTAAAACCGAGTCAACTTTAATACATGAAAAGTAGTTACAAAATCAGTGATTCATACCCAAAAAAAATTCCTTATTGTTTTTTCTTTCAACATAAATTTTTTATTATTTTATACAGCTGTGATCTATACAGAGGCGGGTACAGCTCTATCAAAGAGTGGACAAAAAAGGAAGTGCTATTTTAATATTTGGATAAGAGATAACACTCTCTTAAAAAGAACTAAAATTTGCAAATATAATTTTCAGAAAATTCTAAAGAAGGGCGCCGCAGGCGAAACTCTTCGAAAAAGTAAGGTATGCGATCTTAAAAATTTTCCCAAGTTTTGATGATAACTCGGAGTTAAAAAAATCTCTTGCAAATGGGGCGGATCGCCCCCCTCCTCTTATTCACCACTAATCTTTCAAAACATTTAAAGGACCAGGTGTTTTGCTGACTCTACAGTCCTTTTATTTGACGTTAACTGTCAGCGAGAATTTTCTGTTGTTTTACCCAGTACCCTCTCCAGATAGGCCGATCAACTCATACCGATTTAGTGTCCTTTTATCCACCTTCGCCGCCATTTTCACTCAAAAGTGACAGATAATCCATTAGTTTTCTGTCAAAATGGCGGCGAAGGTGGATAAAAGGACACTAAAACGATAAGAGCTGATCGGCCTATGTGGAGAGGGTAATGTTTTACCCCTTCCACTCAAAACGTCAAAAATGGCATTGACATTGCCGAACCAGCTTTGAACGCGCAAAGCCGACTGTCGTATCTTTAGTATTTTTGCTAGGCACGGACAGTCTGTTTAAAAAGGAAAGGGACTGTCGGAACTTTAAGCCACGGCCATTTGATAGCTTTTTCTAAACAGATAGCTACTACTACAAAATAAACGCATTCTCCTCACAATCCACAAGCCTAATTCATTGTATGCAAGAAAAAAATGAAGAAACGTTTTGCACTCTTCATTTTCAAATGATTTTCTGAATTTTCTTCAATTTTTTAGGTTAGGATTCCAATTCCAGTGGCGCTTTCGAGTTCCTTCAAAACTGGTATGGGTTCAGGCAAGCTGGAGCTATTTCTGAACGGCTAATGCCAATTTTGGTTTGCCTCCAGCCGCCGCTGAACGGCGCGCCCGATAGAACGTCATTGAAACTTCAGATTTTTTATGATATTTATGATGACATTTTCATTGGTGGTAAGTAAAGTATAGCACACTAACTCGCATGTTATGGTCATTACACGCTCAGATAAATTAAGACACTCGCCTGCGGCTCGCGTCTCAAACTGCATATTCGCGTTTAATGACCATCATATCATAACATACTTGTTATGTAAACTACTATTTCATGAGTCTTCCATGGCCAAAATGTAAACAAATGCTCTTTTCGCCAATTTCTGTCAGAAAAAACCTAACCTAAAAATGTGATAACAACAACAATCTAGGGGGTTTGGATTTCTGTCAACTTTCAAATCTGGTTTTGTTCAGTGGATCATTGAGGTTAGGTTTTGTCTAAATTAGTATTAGTAGTAACTAGGGGGCGGCCCAAGACCTGACAAGTAAGCCCAATCGGTCCTTTTTTACCTTACCCCAGCCCAGCCCCCTAATCCACCACCGGATTACGGTGGTGGGCTCTCCGGGCCTTCCCGTTCTCTTCACGTACTTTGGCCTACTTGAAAGCTCGTAGGTCCTCTGCATCCAGGTTCGGTTGTCCGAGTACCTGATGCCTCATCCTTAGGTATGCATCGCACTCCGCAACGAGGTGCCGGGATGTCTCCTCAGGTGCTTACTGAGTCGGTTGTGGCCGGTCAGTATTCCTATCAGTAGTCCAATATCTTTTCGTGTTCTTCCCAGTTGCCATTTGAGCCTGGCCGCATC
This sequence comes from Oxystoma pomonae, assembly GCA_963921995.1. Lineage (NCBI taxonomy): Eukaryota > Metazoa > Arthropoda > Insecta > Coleoptera > Brentidae > Oxystoma > Oxystoma pomonae. The sequence goes on from OY998171.1 coordinate 67,526,747, forward strand.
CGGTCCGTCGATGAATTCTTTGGACTGTCTGCATCCTATTTCGCTCTCCCAGGAGTCTGTCAGTGCATCGTTAGCCCATTTAATGAGCCGAATTTGCAGCTGTCCCCTTGTTATACCTAAGAGTGGTTCTAGCCCCACGTGCGGGCTCCGATCCGAGCGAGTTCATCCGTGTGTCCCGGTACCCACATCACTGTAACTCTCTTGTCTCGATTCAAGCCTTCCAGGGTACCGATTCTGGATGTCATAGGAAGTGATCGTTCGCCTGAGAGGACAAAAATAGTTTCATGCAATAAACGCGCTTAAAAGCAGTGACGAGACGATCGAATAATCATCAAACTATTGGCACGCGCAGAGCTGCCCCGAACAACAATTTTTGAGCAAAGCCGTTCTCTCGACTATACCCAGTAGTTGGGAGTTGTAGGAAAGCTCGTGTGAAAAACGTCGCTCGTATTATTTCAGAGCACGCTATTGGACGAAACCATCACGCGACCTAACTCGCTAATGCGCATGCTACGGCAAACTTGACCGTCTTTTAGAGTAGAACTCGCACAGTGGTCGATTTTTGTAAAAACTCGGATATTAAAAAAAACTTCCATAAATAAATAATTCGTATTTAGCTGATACACAGGATGATCGTATGAATTTTCACATTTATCTTAAGACATTTTTAAGAGGTAAAAGACATATATTTATTAATTAGCTAAATTTGTGATGGTGGTGTAAGGGGGGATCTACGAAGGACATGTAGATTGAAAGACGATTGGAGCTTAAATGGATTTTATTTAGCCAAAAATGTTGGGATGTCAAATACAGTTTGAATATAGCACTGATGGTCACGTGACTATTTAAAAGTGTCCAGTCACGTGATAATTTTGGTTACAGTTAAAGTCACATGATATTTAATTTTAAGCTCACTTCACAAAATTAAACTAAAAATTTTAGTTTAGAACAATCAAATTTACTTTAAGTAATTGATACAATATATAAATGTAACAGTTTACTAGAATATTTTTATGTATATAGAGTATATTAAAAAGACTGCCAACTGAAACTTTCAAATATAACACCCAGTATATTATTGCATTTTTGCATTCTGTTTTCAAATTCTAAGCATTTTCATATAACGTACCCTATGTCGATCTTCAACTGTTTTCGAGATATTAACAGTTTGAATACTGTCATACTCTGGGTCTTCTATTTGAAATTTGATGTTGAATACTGATACGTAATGTCAAACTCGTAAAAAGCATAGTTTATTCTTTAGCCAACTATTCGCCTAGTATCTTGACAACCATATAGGGGCAAATTTAGATACATTTTGAATTTTTTAATTTTTCCATTTATGTCCGCGTTTTCCGGAAAATCGACCACCGTGCGTCGTTCGAATGACTTCTGTGCGATTGATCACTTCTCAGGGTATGATCGTTCTCTTATGCCCAGAATCGAGCCCCAGTGCTTCGACGCACTCTTCCACCAGAGTATTGGCACTTCTAGTAATTAAAAAAGCTCCTGATTTTTTTTGTCAGATTTTAAAGCGCATTTCCTCATTTTTTAGAAATGTACTGACTTTTCGATCATTCAAAACGTCTATAACATATAGATACCGTATTCAAAATTGTTTAGCCGGGCTCACAAATCGTTTTGAATAATTTTGACTCGCAGGTGACGATTTCCTTTTGCAAAGGATTTTGATGAATAATAATTTTGTCGAGGGGTGTGAATAATTTTGGCAAGCATTAAATTCGCGGTCAAGGGTTTACCCATTTACATGGATAAGTATTGGATATGGATAAGTATCGGATTTCCGGATACGTACATCACAAAGCTATTTTGGCATAAGCGATAAAATAAAAGGTTACGGCTAATACAGTCTGAAAGCTCGTGAAAAAAAAAGTTTCAAGAGTTTTGGTATGGCGTTTGAACGATATAATAGGGAATGATTGGACCCCACGGTTTATCAGAATGTGCAAAATGAGACTCGTTAAATAAAAGAGAGTTCAATTATAAAATAATTTACTATACAAACATCAATTCGTTAAACCAGTTGTTTATCCAAACCTTATTTCTTCAAACCCAATCAATAACAAATTCATTCAATATCACATCCGGAATTCGGAAAACGCGTAATTTATCAGAAAATTTTTGCTAACACACGCAGGTGGCGCAGCGGCGCGGTGTTTTGATGCATTTGTCGCTGTTACGCGCGGATACTTACTAGTTTGTATATAGATGTCACTTGCATTCACCCGTCTTGCATTCATGTGTTATTGGTGAATGTGCAATCAATTTAGCAAAAATTTTCTGATAAATTACGTGTTTTACGAATTCCGGGTTTGATATTGAATAAGTTTGATGAACAATGGTTCGATTAAAAACGGTTCTGTTAAATTTCGAATTTGTTATTGAATGGGTTTGATGAAATAAGGTTCGGATAAAAAATTGGTTTGACGAATTGCAGTTTCTATGGTGAATCGTTCTTACAATAAAATTTTATATTAAATACGGTCTGATAAATTCGCTTCATATATTACTAAGATCACGTCAGAACAAATTGTGACAACCTCGCACTTGTAGCGGGACACATATATAACCGTATGCTACGCTGCCTCATTCATTATTTGTCGTCGGAGTTGCCGCTTTAATAGAATTGGACAGGTAAACGTAAGGTGGATGGAGCATGTGTGAGGTTGAGCATGCTTGGTATTGCCTGATGCGGCGTTACCCTAGCGTTGCCAACTCGAAAAAAAAATTTCCCCAGAATTTGGGTTAAATGGTGCTAGATTTTGAATAGAATAGAATACGAATTTATAAATAAATTTTGTTTATGCATATGTTGAAGACAACATAATAAAGAAGGCTACATGCAACCTAAAAAATGATCAATAGGATATAAGCAATAAATACAATAAATAATATAAGCAATAAAAAAATAGCAACAAACTGTACCTACCAGCAGAAATATTTCTAATCTCTCCCCAATCTAAATTCAATTCATCGCTGCACCAAACACAAAATATGTCCGTGTACACTATAGCTTTAGGGGTCGCTTTCAACTGGTTATTTCAGTAGCCAAAGGAAGCGACCACGGTGTGGCGCTACAAGGCACAACCCCCTGTGATGTATTGTAAGTTGCATATATTCAACATTTATTACATTATTTATTATAGTTGCTTGATTCCTTGACTTTCTGGATAAATATTTTTGCATTATTTGTTATTTCCCCAGATTTCGGTTATTTTAAGAGTTTTCTCCTCAGTGGCGCACCCAGGAATTGACTTTGGAGGGGCTTCTTAAGGATAAATAATAAAAAAAACTTAATTTGAAGTAAAAGTGTGACCTTAATTGATACAAGGAAACAGGTGCTTACAAGTGCGGACCTGTGGTAGTACCAAAGGTAGATGGGGGGTGTTAACCAAATTTAAAATGGTTTATTTGCCCACATTTGATGTCGAAATCATGCTTCAATGCGCCGCAGAGAAAATTTTTTGAGAAACTAACACCTAAAATGCAATTTTTTACTTAAAATTAAATTAAAATCGTAAATATTGATGGGGTTTGGGGAATTTCAGTAGCTTATTTACCCTTAGTTTGTTTGTAAAAATGCAAAAATGCGCCGGAAGCAAAAATATTTGCGATGTTTAGATTAAATTAAAATGTCATTTTTGACACGAAATCGTAAAAATTAAAGATGTTATAGCGCCGCAGGAGAGAAATTTTGCAATTTAAGATTTTTGTTAAAAACGTGTATTTTATTCCCCATTTATTGTGCCAATTGTAACCAGGCTTCTTGAGGTGGGGGGAAGGAGGTTTTAACCCCAAATCCCCCCCCCCTCGGTGCGCCAGTGCTTGATGGGTCTATTTTAGTTGAATGTTTTTGATACAAACCTATTTTTGCTAACTTATGCCACTGGTTTTTTCAATAGAATGCCAATGTAATTCTTTCTCGGTAAATCATTTCAAGAAAATTTATCTTTTCTGCATTAAAAAGAGCTCGAGAGTCGAGTCGGGCGGGTAACATTTTTATTTCCTTTTTATTTATCACTATTAAAAACACTTGCCATAAGAGTTATGGGGTGCGGAAAGGGTGGAAAATCGAAATTATATTTTCTTTCCGATAAGAATTATGGCCTTTTTTTGTGAACGAATCGACTAATATTTTATGGTAGCTGATTTTAAATCGATGATAGGAAGGGGTGGTGTAAAATTTGTCGAGTAAAAATGTATAAGATTGTTTTGGAAACGTGGCGATACTTTGGGGTGAATTAATTAGTGATGATAAAAAATTGATGCTGGATAGCAATTATTTTAAGTTGAAAGGAAAAGAAAATGTCTCGAAAACTGCAGCTTTGAAAGATTTGAACATTATATAAAATTTTTGGGTAATATTTAAGAAAACCAAAATCTGACAACCGCATATCAATAGCTGCTTTACTTCTAAAGTTATGATTTTTTTTCATATATTTTAACGTTTTTTCAAATAACTCGGAAACAAAAGCTCCCACGAATTTGGACTTTATAACAAAATTTGTAGTCCATTCATGGAAACTTAAATCTAAAAACCGTATATCGTTACTAGCTTTTGTTCCAAAGTTACAATTTTTGAAAATATTTTATCCCCCTTTTCCCACCTTCAACCCCCCACCACCGTACCCAAAAGTTAATCAGTTCATGGTCAGCCGATAGAGGATTTTGGTACCAAATTTCGTTAAAATCGATTAGGGAGTTCTTGAGTTATCGGGTATACAGACAGACAACAGACAACAGACCGACAGACATCTTTTTTTTTTTTCGTTGATAAGGTGTTTTGGAACCTTAGTAACTCATTTTTGATAAAATTAAGAAAAGTCAAAATTTCACGATTTTAATAGTCCCCCATACGATATTGGTATGGTGGACTCAGAACAAGATTTTCGAAGGAGGTGCTCTCTATGGTTGACAGATACAGTCATATTTTGAAATTGGCCTCAACTGCATTGACAAATAACTAGTTTTTGTACTTCATGCGACGTTTATATATATAGGGTGGGTCAAAAAATCTTGCACACTTTTAAATTTGCTATAACTCTTGATCGAATAGCTCGATTTCAAATTTTTTAAAGTTTTTTGAAAGACAAGACATGAGACTTTTCCGATCACGACATTTCGCAAAAATCCAAGATGGCGGACCGTTTTGAATATTGGGTAATTTTCACCACTTTGCAAAAAAAAATACGTGCGGCACTGGAGAAAATCTAAGTCATTGCGACAAAAGCCTTATGTATGCTTTCTATACCACGGCATTACTTAATTAAATCGGTTGAGAGTTAAGAAAACTATAAACCTCTGAAATAAGTGGTTTTGGACTCGACATTGTCATTTGCAAAAAAATCGCATTTTCGCATTTGCTTTAACTTTTGATCGGATTACTTGATTTTAGACATTTTTACATTTTTGGGTAAATAAAGCTTTGACATTTTTCGAACATCCAAGATGGCGGACTGCTTTAACACGCTTTAACCATTGGGTAATTTCACTCCCCTAAAAAAGTAACAAAACAAAATCAAGGCCATTCTACCTCCCATCTCTGCTAGGTATATGGATGCATCACTTGCTTAAATCAGTTAAGAAGTAAACAAGTTAGTATTATCATTTCCAGTGTTTTCAATAAAAATGGTGACTTGTAATAAAATTTAAAAAATTGCTGTGGTTTTAAACTAACTAATTTTTTAGCTAAAATGGATGTATTGGTTATTTGGCCGAGCCTAAGCTGAGTTTACTTTGTTATTAATCATCAAACACTTATATTTTGTATAATTTTTTTTACACACTTGTACTTTTAAATAAAAATCCATTAGTTAACGTAAAATAATCTAGATCGGACTACTCAGATTTTCTAAGCTCATCCCCAAGACAGTACGCAAATTGGTAATGTTTCTTTGGTGCAAACTTCGATGAGCCTCTGTGATGCCTTGACACAGTTCGTTAACGTCACGGTAGCTGCGGCCATTTCTGTACACTTCTTTTTCTAAATCTCCCCAATAATGGCTGTCTACCAGATTCAAATCGGAGCTGTTAAGGCCACTCAATGGGCCTAATAAAATCTGCGACATTTTCCTATAGGAAGAAACAGGCAAATTTTAAGCAAAGGGGCATTTGGTTTATATCACCATACTTGATGATCAATTTTTAATTTCTTAACCGATTGAATTTAGTGATTTTGTTCAGTATAGGTATCAAACATATTTTTTTTCTCTCGGAAGAGGTGGGGGGGGGGGGTGTGTGAAAATTACCCATTGTTTAAAAATGTCCGTCATCATGGATTTTTGAGAATTGTTAAATTTACTTCTACTAAAGTTAAAAATTTTCATGGAGGCACCTACTAGGGTATTTATATATAAATTTTTTAATTTGATCTGATTATAGTCAATTGCTCGTTTTTATCCATTCTGTTGAACATTGTTTATCAAGCAGGATTAATATAAAGTATAAGTAGTTCATAATTGGAATAGTGTTTGTTCTAATTTTAGTCCTAAGAAATAACCACTGTTCATAGTTGTCGTACTACCTATTTGCAATAACATCTGTCAGTTTTTTGTAACTCACTGTGAATGTCCATCTTTGTCAGCCTCATGTGAATGCCCCTGATATAAATCAAATCAAATATTTTATTTTGCCAAATGAAAACTTACACTAAAGTAACAAGACATAATTATATTAATTATGACAAAAATGGACCACCTCTCGATTATGAAACCGCTAACACTACATTTGAATGCCTGGACTCTTCAAACGACAAAAACAGACAAAAATTTAAAAAATAAGCCAGAACAATTGAAAGACAATATCATTTCAGATTCCGACCAATAACAAAAGCATATTTTTGTTTTTGCAAGTAATAGTCATAATAAGGCCTGTTTGACATAGAGTAATTAAACAAGAATTGCATGCGAGTCTTCTCTTTTCATGTCACTTTACTGGTACTACTATAAAGTGAGATGAGAAAAGATGACTTGCATGCAATTCTTGTTTTATTGCAAGTCGTCTCTTCTCATCCAGCTTGCTTTAGCAGCACCAGTGAAGTGAGATGGAAATAAAGGACTTGCATGCAATCTTTGTTTCATTACAAATACAAAGCAAAATCACTCCATGGGCACTCCCATTTTAAACAGCTAGAACTTTTCAACTTTCTAAAATACACTAAAATTAGAACAAACACTGTGACTATGAAGGATACTTTTGGCTACACCACTTACTTACTTTTAAATCGACATAAATATCCACTAACTGCTTAATTAAAAATCGAAGAGAAAAATATGAAAAAAAAAACACTAAACGACAGACAACAATCCGTCCTCTGTCAAAATCAAAGAAAATGACATTGGTTGGTTGCGGAGGCGGCAACTTCCAGTCGCCCGATCTGTGCTGTGATTCAAAATGGATGGCCCCATGGGGTCCTCCGATTTTAGGATGCGCAGTCGTCTTTGCCCATTTTTAACCCATTATATTTCTATGTTTTTAACGTACAAAAAGGCTGAAATTTATTTGCTTTTGCTATGCTATCTTGCAAGTACTAGGAAACAATCCAATACCAAACTCGTTTTTTTTTAGTTTTATTTGCTTTTTCTTAAACGCTCCTCATTTCCTATTTTTTTTTCTTTTTTGACTTTCCACAATTAATTTTCAATTTGTTTGCAATAAATCACAGGAAGATAAACACTTTTCACCCGCTATTTTAAATCCTTGGGAAAAAAAGAAAAACATCTTTTTTTTACGGCAACTTCCGACTGTCGTTTACTGATTGGTCAGCAGGGCCGGCGTTAGGGTCGGGCAAGCCGGGCCCTTGCCCGGGTCGGCAAACTTAGGGGGCGAGAATTTGGCTGTAAAATTAGATATTTTATGAAAAAAACGAATAAAGTTTGATTCATTAATGAAAAATTGATCAGGTGTAATTTTAATAAAAGTTGCTTTTCAAATGTTTTACTAAAAGTGTCATTCGCAGCTATTTTTGAAGGGCGAGGGGACCGGTATTTAGTAGGTATTGGGTTAGATTACTGTTTACTGTTTATATAAAAAAATATATATTTAAAAGAAAAGGCACGAATTCTTGGGCGTATCTGATCTCAAATTTTTTTGTAATATTGAAAAAAATTAAGTCATTTCCGCCGGTTTTCACCAAGTATTTACGAAAAAATCATTTAAAAAAATCGTCAAAATTTCAAACTGTCAAAGATTAAAATGTCGCAACAATGAACGTCACCGAGTAAAAAGGCACATCGCTATCATGGAAACCGCTTTGTTATTTCATTTCCCAGCCGCCTTCATTTATAGTGTAAAGATGGTGTGTTGCTAGAAATTATCTTTTTTCTTGAATTTTTTAATAAAGGTATTAAAAAAAATAGTGGTAACAACTCGCGGCTAAACTGGGCTTTTTTTACTCGCGTTTTTAAATGCCTCGCTCCGCTCGTTATTTAAACCAACGCTTGTAAAAAAAGCACTATTTTAGCCACTAGTTGTTTAAACTACTATTTTTATACCTTCATCAAAAGCATGATTTAAGTAACTGTCTGCAGATAACTAAAGCATGACTTTTTTGGTTACCGATACAAAAAAAAACTTTTTTTTGATCACGGGTGCAAAAAAAGATTTGTGTCCGTTTTTTATCCAAAATTAAAAAGAAATAACGGAATATAGTAATATTGAAAAAATGTAATTATTCTTGCCTAAAAATTAAGTCATTTCCGCCGGTTTTCACCAAGTATTTACGAAAAAATCATTTAAAAAAATCGTCAAAATTTCAAACTGTCAAAGATTAAAATGTCGCAACAATGAACGTCACCGAATAAAAAGGCACATCGCTATCATGGAAACCGCTTTGTTATTTCATTTCCCAGCCGCCTTCATTTATAGTGTAAAGATGGTGTGTTGCTAGAAATTATCTTCGTTCGAGATTTTTAAAAATATTTTCCTGTTTTTCTTGAATTTTTTAATAAAGGTATTAAAAAAATAGTGGTAACAACTCGCGGCTAAACTGGGCTTTTTTTACTCGCGTTTTTAAACCAACGCTTGTAAAAAAAGCACTATTTTAGCCACTAGTTGTTAAAACTACTATTTTTATACCTTCATCAAAAGCATGATTTAAGTAACTGTCTGCAGATAACTAAAGCATGACTTTTTTGGTTACCGATGCAAAAATAAACTTTTTTTTGATAACGGGTGCAAAAGAAAATTTCTGTCCGTTTTTTATCCAAAATTAAAGAGAAATAGCGGAATATAGTAATATGGAAAAAATCTAATTATTCTTGCCTAAAAATTAAGTCATTTCCGCCGGTTTTCGCCAAGTATTTACGAAAAAATCATTTAAAAAAATCGTCAAAATTTCGAATTGTCAAAGATTAAAATGTCGCAACAATGAACGCCACGGAGTAAAAAGGCACATCGCTATCATGGAAACCATATTGTTATTTCATTTACCAGCCGCCTTGATTTATAGTGTAAAGGTGGTGTGTTGCGAGAAGTGCTCTCCGTTCGAGATTTTTAAAAGTATTTTCCTGTTTTTCTTGGATTTTTTGATAAAGGTATTAAAAAAAATAGTGTTAACAACTCGCAGCTAAACTGTGCTTTTTTTTACTTGCGTTTTTAAATAGCTCGCTGCGCTCGTTATTTAAACCAACGCTTGTAAAAAAAAATTTGCTTAACTTTTTTCTTGTTTTCAGCGTAACAAAAATTTTGTTTTAGCGCCAACATCATAAATCTGAAAATTCAATGTTTTGCAGTGTCAATTTTGTTCTTCACGTTTTTATTTCACTACGAAGCATAGGAAGAGGGTTGCAAAGGTGCGGCGAATAATTTTTATTTGTGGGCGTCCTTAAAATATAAACTACTTAAAATGAAAAGGTTTTATTACTTTTTTTTATATTATTGTAATGTTTATTGTTTTAATACGCAACTGAGGGCACCCCAAGGGCGCCAAGACCCAGAGGACGGGGTGAGGGGGCGCTGAACCCCCTGCCCCCCCCACGCTACGCCGCTGGCAGCAATGCTCTTATACGAGTAGAAAAACGGCGCTCTATATACATCGGAGCGTCGAGCCAGTTGCGGTGGTAAAACGACTCCATATAAAACTCGAATAAAAGACGAAAATAAAATCATAAGAGGGCAAATTTACAAAGGCGGGGCGAACGCGCCGAGCCCATTGGTTGAACTTACCGGACCATCACCCCCCCGCGACCCTCGGCACGCGCCGTGCAACGCGAATAAGACTTATAAGTATTGTGCACTAAATCAATGATTTTTTTTTTATAAAAAAAAATGCGCCTCGGAAAACGATCCATATAACGCTGTTTAAGGGGCGAATGAATTTTATTTTTCCAATTGGATAATGGACAGCGCGTGGACAGCGACGGAGAATGGAAAAAATAGCGCTCGCGGTTAGTTTGGATAATTAGAGAGTTTTAGCTAGTAATCTAATGTTATATACGAATACAACAAAATGCTGGATCTCTCGAATAAAGTGTCATGCTAAGGTCACAGATTAAAACATAGGATAATTTGTTCAGCTCATATCTTTAGAATCCTAAATAAGTTATTAATTTTTCCATTTCTCATAATGAATAATACGAATAAAGCAACTGAGAAAGGAGAAAATCGAGCTTGACACTCAATTCAAAGGGAACTTTATGAATTAATGGAACTTCAATAGATTTGTAACTGTTTAAAGCGTACAGTGTGTAAGACACAAGATAGTATTAATTTTTTTTTTAAATTAAAGTTCTTTACAGTCTTCAAAATTACCAAAAAACGTGTCCTGCTCTAAAGGATTTTAGCACATTTAAAAATATTTTAAGAGGCATTTATACAGAGCGCTTCAGGCTACTGCGAACATAGGCCGGAAGAAGTCCAATTGGCCAGTGTACGTAGACGAAGGGACACCGCAACCTATCAGTGGAGCAACTCAGACTTGCAATCACCGTTTGCGGCTTGCATTTAGTACGCCTCTAACCACGGTGCCATGTGCGTCGTAGTCAATGAAACCGCAAATTTTTATAACGTAATTTTCTTGTTTTTTGTTACTGATAAATTAGAGCGCTTTATTTTCAACTGCTCAGATTTATCACTAGCAATGTGTTACAATGAAAATAATAAGGAGAAACAAAATAAAAGCAAGTTCTCAAAATGAAATAATAGATTCTAAAAACCAAAAATATTCTACAAGTCAAAAAAAAAATTGGAGCAAATGTTCGAAAAGTCCTCCTTGCTCGGCTAGAAAATATCTGAGCCTATTATAAAAACCCCTTCTTACGTTTCCAAGCATTATTTTTGATATAACAGATAGAAGTCATTAGGAGCAAGATCGGGTGATCGAGCTGGCCATAAAATAGTTCCCCGTGTACTTATAACCCGATTAGAAAATACCCTATCAAGATATTCCCTAACATGGCCAACATTGTGAGCGGGACTTTTGATGAAACCATGTTTCACCAAATCTCATTCCTAACAACTGCCTAGCAGTTGGAATAATATGCTGTTGCAGTAGATCCAAGTATCTAGGATCATTCAAATTGCCGTCAATAAAAAATGGCCCAATTACGTGTTCCCCTACAATGCCCCCCCCCAAACATTTAGTTTTTGGGGATACTGTGTTCTTACGTCAAAATACAAATGCAAATTTTTCCTCGACCAATATCGAACGTGTGTTGGGTTATGACGATTCAATAATGGAAAAGTGCTTTCATCTGTGAAAAGAATAGATCTCAGAAAGTTTTCATCATGATTCGCCCTTTCCATCATTGTTTCGTAAAATTCCATACGACGATAGTTGTCGTCCGGAAAAATTTGATGCGTTTTTGACGCTTGGTAAGAATGATAACCATTCTTTTTGAGAACACGTAAGACAGTGGCTGAAGACGTAACGTAAAACGGGGCTACTTCAACATGTTTTTAGGATATTTTTCAAAATATCTGACCGAGCGAAATTAACTTTGTGTTTCGGACTTCCATTGTCCATATTTTACGTAGTACGTAGTTTGCATCTGAAGACGATCGGAGATTGTACTGATCGAAACGTCGTGTCTAAATAAAATATAGACAATGGAATTCCGAAACACAGAGTTAATTTCAAACACATCATTGTCCCAAACTTTCAAACATCTGACCGAGTGTTTGCGATACGAGTTTTAAAAAATATGCATCATACCGACCTACCTCATGGTTGAAAAAGATGTTTAAAAAAATCCGCCATTAAGCTAAAAAAAAATTGTTTTTGGGTTCAAGTAGCCCCGTGGTTGGGGCTACTTGAACACAAAATTTTTTTTGCATTAAAATACCGATAAAACTTACCGGGTGATGTTACCCCGAAATATGCAAAATTTGCTTTAAGGATGGGGTCGGGGGGTCATTTTGGGTTAGATTGGGTTAAGATTATTAATTTTTTCTTAGGAAACGTATAGTAAAACTCATAAAACTGTTACAAACGAACTTTATTCAAACACATAAACGTTTTGACAATTAAACCTACGTACTTTAACATGTCAAACATAAACTGCAACGTATTTTGGTCAACATAACTAAAGCTAAATAAACAAATATTTAAACTTCAAAAAACAAAGTGTTAAACACAGCCTAAAACTAAAAATATCGAGAGGTGTAAGAAGAAATCCTCATTTCGCTACCATACCAAGGCTGCTTGCAATGGTGGCCTCCTCAGCAAGACTCAGGACGGTTGGATGTCCCACAGGCTTCGTATGCTTTCCATGTACTCTTCGACCAAGAGTTATCCGTGGTACTTTGTATGTTTCGGCCGCTGTTTTTGTGACATTCCATACCTTACTGCCTGCCCTGCTTTTTCTATATCTTCTTCTCTAAAGTTGTGGTAGGGTTTGGACCCCGAGGTTCGTTGGTAGTTTCTCACCATTTTTTTAGCTTAGTTTAATACCTGTAACAAAAGAAATACCAGAAATACGTATAATTAGGATTATAAGGAATTGATACAAATTTTGAGTCGCAGGTATCTTTCTGAAAAAGGTAGAATTCCGAAAGGTCTTTTGAAAAGAATGTCTATTTATCAGCTTATTTATTAAGCCTTCGTATAATCCTAATTATACGAAAGGATTACAAAAAGTATTTAATAACACCGGTCTTAAATTAGTATATCAAATCCGGTAACACAATAAGAAGCTTACTAGGAAATCCCAAGGATAAAACTACAGTTCTAGAAAAAAGTGGAATTTACGAAATTAGTTGCATGGATTGTGACAAAAAATATGTTGGCCAAACGAGACGCTCTATTCAAACACGTTTTAAAGAACACTTAGCACACTTAAAATACGGAAGAACAGAAAAGTCAAGTGTGGCCGAGCATGCTTTTGAAAACAATCATAGATTCACATTAGATAACCTAAAACTTCTAAAAAGTGTACCAAACAAAAGACTTTTGAATGCATATGAAAGTATGGAAATCATTAAATCGAGAAATAGTTTAAATAAAGATAGAGGACCTATCCCGTTTAGTACACTTTATTCTTTGGTTGAGGGGAGATAGGATTAAAAATCGTGATCAATCACAAATTATTAGTCTTATCTCCGCCCACTAAAGGATTATATATAAGATAGAGCGTAGATTAATTTAGTTCATTGTTTATCGTTTCCTGATGATGCTAACGTTGTTAGCGAAACGCGCGTCGAGTGCAAAAAAGTGTAGTTTTGGTTTGTGGAAAACAATCATAATTTTGTTTTAGTGCAACAAAAGGTTCCAAATTCCCAACATGCTTACCTTATATGTAAAAAAATATATATAAAAAAATGAGTCACGCTATGTTCAAGTAGCCCCTTGGTGTTCAAGTAGCCCCAGTTTACGGTATCAACTACTTCGGCAATTTGGTGGCTAGTTAACTTTCGATTTTCCTCCATTGCAGCGCAAATCATCACATCTCGTACTTCCTGCTCGTCATTCAAAACAGTGGGCTTTTTATGGTTTCTTGGCGCTACACAACCAAACTTTTCAAAATTCTGCACAAACCTTTGAATCGTTGATAAACTAGGTTCTGGGTGATTTACAAAATTCTCCAAAAAAAGTTCTTGAATCTGCACTTTTTCGGCAACTTCGTAGACATCCATTTTGAGTTTTAAAAATGTATTATTTCACTTAAGAACTTACCAACCTGTTTCTCGAGCAAGGCAGAAATAAAACAAAATAAAGTTCCAAAAGATAACACTGCAGCGTGCTTCGAATCCACCTCGGTTGTACGGCACGTACCCCTATGTTCGCAGTAGCCTGAAGCTCATTGTATATATTTATAACAATAGTAGTTTTCACAACTAGTGGCTAAAATAGTGCTTTTTTTACAAGCGTTGGTTTAAATAACAAGGGCAGCGAGGTATTTAAAAACGCGAGTAAAAAAAAGCACAGTTTAGCTGCGAGTTGTTAACACTATTTTTTTTAAATTTGTTTTAACTAAATAAGTTGTCCAATTTATAGTACAGTGCCAGTGAAGGGTAAAAGTTGTTTGCTAAAAAAAAGCGCTTTTATCCTATTTTCAGGATTTGACAGCTTTCGAAAAATGTCACTTGTAAATTGATTGTTACTTGTATTAGTTATTAATAAACCGTTTTTAAACAAAAAAATTGGACATTTTTTTTAAATAAAACAATTGACAGGTGCCCACAGCTGTCACTTTTAATTCAATTTTTGGACTTAAGGTTCCGACAAAATCATAAAAGATCATATGACATATTACAAAATATCAAAAGTTAAAAAAATGGGTGCTGTCAAAATCTGTCACTTTTAAATAGATTTCCACTTGTTGTTGCTAATAAACTACTTGTATAATAATTAAAAGCCAAATTGGACACTGTTGTCAGTTAAAACAAATGACATGTCCCCACAGCTGTCACTTTTAATTCAATTTTTGAACTCAGGGTTCCGACAAAAGTATAAAAGGTTATATCACATGTCACAAAATATTAAAAACTAAAAAAAATACAGCTGTCAAAATGGTTAGCATTTTTGGATCCAGCTTGCTCAGCTTAGTGGGAATTGACACCTTGTTAATCAAAATCGGCCTGGGTTTGCCTGCTTTTGAATATTACATGTCAAACTTTGACAGCTATTTTCGGCTTCCCTGTCATTGATCCAAGGTTGTGCCCATGGTAAAAAATATTTCCTAGTGTGTCCAATATAACATACTTAAACCAATTTTCCATTTAAATCAAAATCGGTTCCGCCGTTTTTGTGTGATTGAGGAACAATCGCGCACTCTCACTTTCTCATTTACAATATTAAGATGTTTCAATCTTCCTGTATAAGGTTCCTCCGAAAATTATTCACAGTTAGTTTGGCTAGAAGACATCTTAATAAATACAAAGTTTTTGTGTACAAAAAATAACAACTTTACTCTCGCATCAGCGTCAGGTGTCCCCAACACAGCTTGCTGAACCTACAGTCCTTGATATGGTCAAAGCCGTTCCCAAACTACTGCCCTATTTTTGCGAGCTCTTCACTTCGACCCTTACCGGATCTAATGTAACATTCCCACAGACCAATAAAACGAATTCCCCAATTCAAGATTATTCATCTGGTGAATTTTTGCGATCACCCTGTATACGTATATATATTTCGACTTCGAAAATCATCAAATCCGTTTTACAGGGAAAAGCTCTGTTTTTGATTTAATTTTCAATCGCGTGAATATTTTTATTTTTTTTCTCCCCGGGTTAAAACTACAAAAGCTCCCCGTGATGCTGCCCCGCGCACGCAATTTTTCAAAGCTCAGCTTTTTTCAGCTTCCTAGCTATGGCCGTAGTTTAATTTTTAATCAACACTAGAATAAAGTGAGCTTGCCCGGATCGCCGCCTATTATTAATTAAAAACAATTTTAGGCCAGTCTAAGAATCTCAAAACAAAAATAGTTTACGGATGATAAAAGAAAATATCACTCCTGAGTTCACACGTATATCTCAAAAACTAAGTCGGGAGATTTGGTAGGTCGTTAGTTATTAGGATTTTTAAAAAAGTTCAACCCTTCTTCTTACATTCTTTCCTCCATTTTTATGACAAATTTGATAAAAATCAATTTAGCGGCTTCAGGCAAGGGCGTAGATAAGGGGGGGACCAAACCGGTATCCGTACCCGTTACTCTTATGCATGAAAAATACGAAAAATACCTATTTTGCATCTGTTCTGTCTGTTCTGTCCCCCCCCCCCAAGTAAAAATCGTATCTACGCCCTTGGCTTCAGGTACTGATATAAATGGCTAAAAAATTAGTAAACAATCTGGTGGTTCGGTTTTTATACTTAAATCTGCTCCAGAAAAACCTAAGGGTCAACTTAAAAGAATTTTTAGCAAGAAAAGTTTTAATGAATTTAAAAAATTAAAAAACTTAAAGCTTTAGATTTTGTTAGGTTTAAGAAGTTTTGCAACAAACTTGACATGTTTGAATTATCTGCGAACGTTTTTTTAAGGAGTATGTGTTTGTTTTATACTGCAAGAAATATCGAAATTTATATAAGAAATTAATAGATTTACCTCAACAAAAATGTTACAAGGCAACGCTTTTAAAAGCAAATAACCTACAAAAAGAAAGCTAGGGCATCATAACCGAATTTATAAATAATGGAAGGCCATTACAATACAAAGAGATCGGAGTTGATGGGCACACCTTAAATAAATTTTATTGCAGTGTTGCCAAAGCCCTAACTAATTATATTTTGTCAAATACAGACTCCCTAAATTATATATCACACGTGTCGGTCTCTAACTCTTTTCATTTTGAAAATGTAGAACCATGGGAGATAATTGAGGCTCTAGAGGTACTTATGAAACTACCACACAATGCTGTTATTTCTTTGTGCTCTTCAGTTAATACATCCTTTAAAACAGGTATTTTTCCAGACTGTCTTAAATCTTCAGTTGTTGTTCCACTACATAAGGGGCGAGTTAGACGAACCTTCAAACTATAGATCCATTTCTCTGCTACCGACTCTTTCAAAAGTAATTAAAAAAGTCGTAAAAAAAATATTTAACAAAATTTCAGCTAATAACACCTAAGCAATATGGATTACAATCGTCTAAAATTACACATGACGCAATATTCGACTTTATGGATCAAGTTTATACTGAGATTAATAAGGGCGAAGCCGTAGAGGCGGTGTTTTGTGATCTATCGAAGGCTTTCGACTGTGTGGATCACGAAATTCTACTGCGAAAGCTCGAGCGCTATAGTTTCGGAGGTTCTGTTCTATCCTGGTTTAAATCTTACTTAGGCTACCGTTGTCAATCAGTGTTAGTCTCTCTGGCGTACCACAAGGGTCTGTTTTAGATCCTTTTAGATTATTTTTGAGTTACATTAATGATCTTGTGTATTTGAACATCTTGACACTTCTGTTTTATGGCATCGCAAAAATCTTAATATCCTTAAACTTAACATCTCTGAAGATCTTGCAATAAAGAGTGTGGTGTGATGCCAACCGCTTAGTTTTTAATGTCAACAAATCAAATATACTTGGATTCAAATGCAGTGCAAAATGTGAATCTTGGCAATAATCCTCTGGAAAATAAAAAGGTTACGAAATTTTTGAAACTTCATATTGCCAATGAACTGCGTTTTTTGTTTTTTTTTTTCATGGCATCCCATTTTGGGGTCAGCCTTAAAATGATTTTTATTCTTCAAAAAAAAGTTAACCGGTTTATTGCAAATGTTCACCAGAGAGAGTCTTGCAGGCCACACAAATCTAAAAATTTTGACACTCATCAATTTATATACTGGAAACGGCTAGCATTTAAAAATTTTTATTCTATTAAATGTAGTAATAGGCAAAACCACAATGTTCCATTACCAGTGGCGGTCCCAGCCATTTGAAAAGGGGAGGGGCGGTTTAACTTAGTAACTTCAAGCGCGGATTGGTCTTAAATGTAGGGGGGAAGTACGCAGATTTTAAGTCGTTTATTTTATATATTTTTTATTTAAAAAAATGTTTAAATTCGCCGAAAATTTTTAAGAAAATTACAATAAAAATGCAATTTTTGAGTCGAATTAAACTAAAATCGTAAATATCAAAGGTATCATAGCGCCGCAGGCGAAAATTTTTAAGAAAATTACGTATAATTTTTTCAGTTAATAAAAACATAGGTAACAAACAAACCACAAACAAAACTTAATAACTAAATACTTTTTTTTTGAGGTCTAAAAAGCTTTTTAACTTGAAACATTACCTTTTATATTTCATATCTTAAAAAAAAAATTGTATCTGTTTTTTTTGGGTAAACCGGTCAATGACTCGCTCAATGTCAATTTCAATATGTCTGTTGATATGCAGCAACCACAAAATATGTACCTACGGGTATAGAAGTCGATCTGAGGACTTAGGGCCCTGTTATAAGTTTTTTGCTACAGTTGCGCCTCTAGTGACTCGGTCTCGAAGCTTGAATTAGGGTAGCGGCGCTGGCGCCGGAAAATTTGAATTCAGGTATTTTTTAAAGTATTTCAGTTTAGAAACAACATTACTTTGGGAAACCTAATTCATCAATAATTAGTTTTATATTCCAAAATATTGTTGATTCTAATGATTAAATTTAAGAAATAAACCAAATGCGTCGTATTTAGTATACATATTATATTATTCTTTTAAGAAGATATATACATATCGAATGTATTGTAATTATTATTAAACCATTTATTATGCTTCCCATGTCGGTGTCAATAGCAGCACTTTCTTTTAAGACTTGCGAGTTTTCTTCGTTTTTAAAAAATTCGGTGTAACTGGTCACCCATCAGCATTTTTGAACGGAATGGGCTAAAAAAGATGTAATTAACAAATAGGCTAAATATTGGAGCGTTAGTAGACCAGGCAAAATCGGTTATTTTTCTCCCGTATCCAAAAAGAACCAAACCGAAATACGTTATACTTACGGAGGCTTAACGGAGCCCACTCGTTTATTTTTTTCAACCAACCAGATGTATTTCTGAGCAAAAGCTGCAGGTGATAATTTGTTTTTTGGTTTAGTTAGGCTTTTAATTTTTTGTGGAAGTTAATTTGCAAAAACAGGAATTGTTTTTTTGTCAGTTTGTATGTGGGCAAAAGAATACGGTTACGGTAATTTGTTTGTGGTTTAAAAACTCTTTTTAGCGTCTCAGTTACGGTAATACGTTAAGGAAATAAGGTGACGATAAGTAGTCTATTAACTCTCTATTGAATAGGCTGTTTTTCCTCCGGGCGCCGATTTTTGAATTTCGAGAGAATGGTCGCCTGGGAACGTTCACATCCTTCGTTTCGACCAATAAGAATGCTTAGAAGCTGCCAAGCTTCTACGGTGCACGCGCAAAGGTAACTCGATTATCGTTTTTTAAGAGCACCCGTTCTCCTGCTCAGAGGCAGGTGTATGATGATATCGGGTGAGGTTCGGCCGTGGTCGTATAGGTTTCGGATAACTCGTGATAGCTTTAGCCCATTATTGGTCGATATCAAGGGGGTGACTGCTCCCGTGCGTCCTTTCCTACAAAATTTCAGAATAGGCACCCAGATGTAGAAACCGTGCCTGGTACTTACCCTTAAAGTCTGTTTCAGACTCTGGCGGTAAATGCAAGGATTGAATTACAAAACGAATTAGAAGACTTCGTCCCCAGTTTTTTTCAATAGTTTTCTGGTTTAAAATGTCGGGTGCATACTCTAAACCTATAAAGCGTTTCAGATGGCAAACCATTGTCTTTGGCGAGCTTGATCTCTAGGGTGTGGAAAGCGATGAAGCAGAAGATCTCTGGAACACAACACTTGGGTATAGTTTTCCAATCGTACTTATTACAAAAATCCAAGAAATTACAGTTCAAGAAAGACCAAAAACACATAAAACTACAAAACTTAAATAAAAAGACGAAAAGAACGAAAAGACTATGACATTGACGGATATTGATTAAGATAGATGTCATCGGCGCAATTTGACGCGTTAGCTTTGAGACCGAGTCTCCAGAGGCGCTGTAACTTGTTTTTTGCGATGCCCTTAGTAAGAATTTTCTCTAAGTCCGTAGGTATATGCTTTGTGGCAGCAACGCTAATGCGTAATTTTACAACTCATAGTTAAACGTCAAACCTCAGTTTAAACCACAGATGTCGACTTTTTTACGTTTTATAGGTGCAGTTTACCAATAAACTTCGGTTTAACCGTTATTGGCAGTCTGGGTGTTTGTTAAACTTCAGTTTAATAGTTACCGAAAGATTTTAACCTCAAAAAAGATATTTAAAATTTGTTTTTGGTAAAAAGACTGTAAGTATTTAGTGAAATCGCTATGATCAATGACTTAAAATTTATTTTTGATCAACTGGATAAAGAATGACGAAATTATTGACATTGTCGAAGTACGAAGACTATATTATTTGTCCTAGAACAAATCATTTGGAGGAGTCCGACGATATATAGATTTTAAAAAGAGGTTGGAATTATCTAAAGATATATGCGAAATTGTGCACAAGGAAATTCGACAAGAGTTGGAACATCCCACAGACCACAGCAAGTTTTATTCTCACATCGAACTCACACGTATAAATATACTGTATATCTTTTTGACAAATCTGAACATTTTTGTTGTGTCGTCTGGCTGTATGTCTGTCTGTAACCAACGCTGATATCTCAAAAACTACTTGACTCATTTTTATCACGTTTGGCTCCAGTTGGTGCCATTTTGGTTAAAATAATCAACCCTATATATGTAAACAAAACGACTTATAAAATTGAACAACTTTTTTACCGATGGATTAATCCAAAGATTAAACTGAAGTTTAAACTATGGTTTAATCTGGAGTTTTACCTTTGGTTGTAAAATTAGCCCTAAGCCCGTCAGACGAATTTCCGTAATTTTTTAAGTACTTATGTTCTTATTCTTCTGACTCATTAGAAGTTTCTTTCTGACGAAGCATTACTTAGTGGCAAACATCCAAGAATGTTCTTATCAACGGAAACATATCGCCACACTTGTTCATTGCCTCGAAAACGTTATCAGGTATGTTTTGATTTAAGCTTTTGTCTACTTCTGACCAATATTGTGTCCAAATACTAACTTCTCTCAATAAAATAATTTGTGTTTTGGATTAATCAATCAGTTTATAATATTTAGAAACCACTTCATTTAATTTTGCCGTGATTTTGGCTTTCAGTTCAAAAATAGTACTTTTAATCCCTCCTTTTAGGGACTAAAGTGATACTTTTAATCCGTAAGGGATTCAAAGAAAATTTAATTCCTAAGGGATTAAAAATAAATTTAATAGCTCAGCTTAGGGATTAGAAATAAATTTAATCCCCCAGGTATAAACAAACTAATCCCTGGAAAATTATAATTAAATTTATGGCCAGTCAAGCCAAACAGCACTTGCTCTTGGACAAGATTTCATTCTTAGCACCCTTTTTTGTAGTCGACGAACCATTTGCCCTAGAAATAACGTAATTTTGGGTACTACCTACGGTCGGGCTACAAACATTTCACCGCGGGATTAAATGTAGCACTTTAGTCCCTAGGTTTATAATGTACTATTTATGACCGAAATGATTTTATCTAAAACTTGTAAGTAGACTAGAATAGAACTCTATAATACTGTTCTGTATTTCCAATGGTTTTCACAGTAAGTACGTCATGCGTTTGTTTATTCTTGGTGTGACGAATTGAAAATCAAACTGTTCCAAAATACTGCGGAGGGATTCTAGAATGTCTTTAAAGAAACTTTCTGCAATTTCTCGTTTTTTCTCCCCAAAGATTTCAGGGTTACCACCAGCATCTTTGTTGTTTACTTTTTTCTGGAACAAAGGGGGGGGGCGATCGCCCCCCCCCCCCTGGGACCGCCACTGCCATTACCCATACCAAAAAGCACAATGGCACAAAACTCCTTAATTTATGAAGGAAGGAAAATATTCAACCACCTACCTATCAATGTTAGATGTGCCATCTCTGTCAGGCAATTTTGAAAAAAAAACTAAAAAAGGTTTTATTAGAAGAACCGTTCTACATGCTATTAGAGTTTTTTGAAGAACGATTTGAATGTTAATTATTGCTTTTATCACATCTGTTCTACTCTGTAATTTGCCTATTGTTAAGAAAGTTTAAACCTTTTAATTAATAATTGACATTTTCCTCTCTTTAAATTTTTTGGTTGTAGTAATTCCAAGCTTACTTATTACTTAGTTTAATTTTAATTGTGTTTTATAAGTAAGCACTAGTATGCAATTTAGACTTAGCCTGCTTTGTCAATGGAAAATTGCAGTTCTTGACAATGAAGTACTTATCTAATCTAATCTAATCTAAGGATCCACTGTGCAGCGTCAGGGCGTCCCTGTCCTTACGCCCGTCTTGCTGACTCTACACCTTCTTTTACCAATTTTTTTCACGAGCTCTTGCATGATCCCTTGGAGATAATATATACTTTTTTTTAACTGACCTATGGAAAAGATTTCTTGATTAATTAAAAACTCCATAATGGAATTAAATCGGGAAGTTAACGAACACAGAGAGCGCCTCTAGTGGACGGGTTTTATTTTTGTTGTTTGCGAAGCCAGCCTTCATTTTCGCGGAAAATATGAAAAGAAAATAATGGAAAAGAAATAGGGGTATTGTTATGGCGCGGACATGAATATTTAGATGTTTTTTCTTATTGAGAAATTATTAATAAAATTCCGATCAATAAGTAAATTTCCCTAATTGGAAAATATTTTTACAAAAATTAACCATTGACCTCTAACCAAAGATAGACGGATTCAATTTTATCTGAGGGAAACCACAATCTGACTGGGAGAGAAATACCGGGAAAAGTCAGGGAATACGATGTTTCATGCAGACACCATGCAAATTGTTAGAATACATTTTCCAGTTGTTTCTTGTTATAAAAAAATGAGTTTTTAGAATGGATGGGGGAAAAATTCGGAGATTTCAACGAACGTTTTTTTGTACGAACCCTGCAAATGAGTAAATCTTTTTTAAAACATTAATATGTATGAATTAAGATTAATTCAACTTTATACATGCGAATTAAACCACCCTATAACGATTTTTCACAAAATAAACCCCAAAAATATTAATTAAAAACGTTGAAAATTAACTGATCAGTGGGCTTTCCAGTAAATATAAATTTTGGCGTTTATTTCATAATAATCAAATAATTATTAATTAAAATGAAACCAATTTATACATTTATTTAAATATAATATTACATAAATTTATATTTATCTGACCATGAGTTTTGACGGTTTTTAGATTTTGCATAATAACATGCACATCTAACCAAGGGTAGATCGTTTATAAATTAGTCTAGCTCAAATCTAGAGAATTTTTCTTCCTGAGAGTGTTAAAAGTTTAGCCTTAAAAAATAGTACTGTATTAAGAAGTATTTTGGATATGTTTATGTAACTAGATGTACTGTAACTCCTCTTTTTTTTTGTGGGTCACTCTTACACTTAAATAGCACAAAAAATTGTTATTTACCTCACAACTGCGGAAAGTAATGCTTTTTCGCACGCGACAGCACCTGCACCAACGACGCGGAGCGGAGTTCCGGTAAGCCGTTAAGGGCGGAAAAGACACTTTTCGCACCTGTCCTACTTATGTAAAAACCGTCTAGACAACAATATATTTTCATTTTTAGGTATTAAAATAGCGTAAAACTGGTTTTTGTTTTGCATTTTCTTGAAAAATATATCTAAAAAGTCGAATTGGACCAAAAAAATCGTTAAAAAAAAGCGTGTTTAAAAGCATGCATGCAAAGTAGCTGTGTGGCAACATTTTAATGATGTTTGGTGTCCCTATAAAAAACCCGAAACCAAATTTGGCAGAAACATAATTTGTCAGATTTAAAAAGAATTGTCTCGAAAAAGAATTGTCTCGAAAATGAAATGTCGGGAAAATCACATCGCTGATAAATATAGACATATAATTAAATTTTTATAGAAACACAAAATATCAGAAAATATTTTTAACGAAAATAATTTAATAGAAACATAATAATGTCGAACCACAAAATTCAAGAACCCCAATCTGTCCGAAAATTATTTGAACCGATAGCGACGAATTCAATTGCTATGTTGCCAGGCTTACGGCAGGGAAGAGTCGAAGGAAGTTAAGATATTGTATTAATTTACCCCCTTTACATCCCTCAACCACTCCCTACCACCAAATTTTTTAATAATATTGTATTGTCATCGGACCTACATTACTGTTCCAAATTTCATTAAAATCGGTTAACGGGAAGTGTGTCAAAAATGAATCGCAAGATTTGATAGACAGTTAGACAGCCCGAAACTGTAAAGTTAAATAAAACATCCCTGTGGCATTTCCCAAATAGAGAAACTTGTCAACGCTGCAATCCAGGGCCTACGGCGCACAGTGGTTGAAACTGGTCCATTTTCGGAAAATAATATGTATCTCGGAAGATAATATACCGAATATCCTGAAACTTTGCACATAATTTCTGTAAAGTATAAGACCTTTATTTGATGATAATAGTTTTTACCCCCACCCCTAATCTGCCTTATTAGGGGCATTTATTTACAAAAGTTATTTATTTCAGCACAAATTTTTATCTGTTTAAAAATTTTTGTGAATTTCGAGGAATTTTATCAGCTTCATCAATAAAAAAGAGTCTCATAATTTAAGATTGAAAATTAAACTCAGTAACTAATGACGCCATTTGTTACATTTTGGACATATTGTCTGTTTTTTTTTTTATTGAGAATGAAAATTCTAGACTGTGGATAAGGAATCAGTTGTAGTAAAACATACCTACCCAGGTTCGTTTAAGAAAATTACACTAAAACAACCAAAATAAATAAAAAGCCCTACGTTGTTAACCCCGCTAAACATAATTTTACTTGCCCAGAATGCGCCTGACAATAACAAATTTAGGGAGACTTGAGGTAAGGTGTGATATGTAAAATAAACACAAAATTTGAAAAATACTCCTAATTTATTAATTCAAAGAAAAATCAATAGTAGTGCCGTACTCAGCCTGAAAAGAGTACGGCAGAGAAACCCTCGATCTCAATTCCAAAAATCGAGTCATGCTGTGCCAAACATTGAATTACAAATTCTAAATTAAATTACTAAAAAAATTAAAATTACTGTCTCAGTACTAAAATTTAAAACTGAAGAGTTGTGGTTAGTTAGCTGGACATCGCCAGAAGGTACTGAGGTCCCATACGGGAGGCTACTCAGCTAATAGTTGATATTTTGGGCTAATATCTCTAGACTATACTTTGTTTTTACTTGCTAGGATATTCGCTCAATCAGGGAAGGAAAATGTTAGTAGATTCAACAAGGCCCTTTCTCACATCCTGAATCATGCCAAAAATATATGATATATCTATTTCATACATCTTTGGTCTTACGTCATACAAACTAAAATCCCAGCACAAAAGACAGCAAATGTTTTGATTTAAATCTGCATGGTTCACAGCATAAAACGATTCTATCTAAATATACACATGTTATAAACCAACACATCAAATATAATAGAAATAAAAGAACCCTTTGTTTGAAATATAATAATTTTTAAATACGCATTTTACTGACCTGTAAACAATTCGTTCTACCGTCAACCAAACAGCTCCAACTACTATCTCCTGATTCCGAATTTCGTAAAAAAACACACACACACACAAATGCATGATTCTTTTTTGTTGTTTTTTTTATTAACACCTAAATATAGGGTGCTACAAATCCTAATAAAAGATTTAATATTTTTTTAAATAGACGGTTTTCTACACAGTTGTTTTCAAAATAAAAAAATAATCATAATAATTATAGATATCAACGATATTTCTAATTAGCTATATAGAGGTTTAATAAAAATTTAAAGAAGATGTACATGTTCACACAGCCCTTAAAAAATTTAATTAACAAATTAAACACATTAAACAACAAAAATAAATAAAAAACTTGTACTTATTCATAAGGAAACAGAATTTGAACAAACTCTAAAACCTAATAATTAGAAATTCCTTATATAGGTTTATAACAGAAATAAGTTTTTATTCACCTAATAATAATAATTTCACATCTTCTGGTTAATCCTGAACTTTGAGACTTGGCTCAGTCCTAAATCCATATATACAGGGTTCCTAAGATTTTCCTTAGGGATAGGATAGGATAGGAGGGGGTAAAAAATTGGTAAAATCACCGTTACGTAATTTGTGCACGGCCCCACATCAGACTGTTCCTCCTTTTTGATTTCGAATCAAAGTGCAAAACCCGGGTTGGACGTTCGAAGGCGTCAACCCGTCCTATTTGCTTGATAAAGTTTCTACGGAAATATCTCAGTCGATTTCTCCGGCCGTGTATGAACGCTTTAGGTTAGGCATTTGCATGTATCTCAGTCCCCAACCTGTAAACAGTGCGTAAGGACAATGGTTACAAAATGAAAAGCCGAAAAATATGTTTTTTTACGATATCTTTCATCAGTTTGGTATTAAAGTCGAGCAAAAACAATTTTTATTCCAGTCCTAAAGGTATGAAAATGGAAAAGATTAGAAAACAACAACCTGGTGTGGATTTACTACGTGTAAGATGTAGTGACAACATCGCCCCATGCCCATCCTTTTCTGCCTAATGTGCTTTTCCGTTTGTCTGCGTCTTATACACGGCTGCTTGGCCCCCTAAGGATTTGCTTAGGAACCCTGTATATATATATATATATCTGAAGAAGCACACAACATCCAAATCTGAATTTCCGATAATCTTTATTTCTGGCCTCCTGGGCTTCCTCAGTTAAGAATCTAATATGCAACATGACAGCCGAAATTATGTCTTTGCCATGAACTAAAACCTTGTGGACTGTATTGGGCATATAATACCACCCATATAAGGAAACAAAAATTTCGGCTGTATGGAAACAGTACGTCCCAAACTTTTCCGCATCCATCGACTTATTCGAATTGAAGGTAGTGAGAATTATCGAAAATCTGATGGGATTTTTTGTACAAAAGAGAACCTGAAATAGACACAGTGGCGGTTGATATGGGGGGAGGGGCTTTTATTGACCGTTTAGATCTTTTTACTAACTACAACTGTGACATTATTATTTAAGAGTTTTAAGAATTTTTAAAATTTTGCATACATCCTCCCACTTTAGTCGGAATTAAAGCCAAAGGATATGAATATTTGGTTAGTTTTTACTCCAATAAAAAATATTTTAAACAAAAAAGCGGATCTTTTTTTTATTTGATGATAATTTCTGCCCTAACTTCCGAAAACTTTTCAATTCTTTTGTTTTAATCAAAAAGTACAATTCCTCCATTTTTCACAAACCTGAACTGTTTTCCGGAAAAATAATACATTTTCAGTTTGCCTTTCCATCTCTCCAATAGTGATGATAATTTAGGAAAAATTGTTTATGTTCCAACTTCAGGGAACAGTTCTTTGCTAAAACGGCATATAATTTTATTTCTTTATTGCAACTAAATTTAGGTATTTTTTCATAGGCCTCAACCACCGTGCGGCGCCCTAGAGATTTTAATTTCACTCATGCCTCATAGCGATTTGGATGGATTGTTGTTCTGCTCATTTAAAGATCGGGCATAGGATTTTCTATCAATTTGTGATTCCGGTGTTTTTCATTTCTAGAAAATTATTTTCGATACTTTTGTAATTCTGATAGTTTAAGGTTCGAGAAAATTATAATCGGTTAAATTATGTTCGTGTCTTTTAAGGATCGAGTAAATTAAAATTCTATAAAATTATATTCGTATTCGTTTATAGTTCGGTTCTGACGTTTTATTTTCTGTTCAATTGTGTTTTTTATAAATTCGGCTTTTTGGTGGGTTCCCGGCTGTCACAGCACACAGTGTTACTTAGCTGTCATGTACGCCCAGCGAGCTTTTATGCTCTAAGAAGAAATCTAAAGGCGCATTTACACAGACAAACTTTCCTTTGATGTTGAAATGCCGACAAACATTTACACGAGCCTCTTGAGCAAAATGTTTGGAGAGAATGTTAAGCAAAATTTGTTTGAAGAAATGTTGGTATAGATATTTCTTACAAATTTAAATTTTATAGTTTTATGGGAATTCATTACTGAATTAATTGAAAATAGAAAGACTAAGTTTTAAAACAAGATATTTTTAATTAAGTGCTTTTCGACGGAAAAACGATTTGATGTCGAAATTCACATTTTACCTCATAAGCAACTTCGATTGACCTGATTTTTATAGGGGATATGCCAGTATACTTGTAACTTTTTTGGGGTTGTAAAAGAACGGGAATAAAAAAATAATAATTGGCACTTATTTATTGCTGTTGCCTGTAAAATGTAATGATAAAAATTTATGTTTAAAAGAATATCTCTTTATTTTACTTCCTAGTTTAAAACACAATACAATAATAATTAAGTCAAATTAAAAAACCTATATACATTTTATTAAATCTCAAATATATGAACAAAAGCACGTGCGGTCTAAATAATACCCGTTTATTACTCACTTTTACAACTCTACGATCCTGACCCTTGTCTAAAAAAATATAATTTAGCAGTAATAGACTAGACTTCTGAATCGGAATGTTGCTCCTTTGCATATTTGTTCAGTGTCAGTAATCGACCTTGATTATTACATTAAATTGACAGTAAATATCTATCTTCAGCATTTTCATGAACCTTTTGCTTTTTTAAGCAACCGTTGGGGCCATAGTCGTGAGGCGCGGATTACCGCTTAAAAGTGCAATTTTTGAGTTTTTTGCCGATATCTGAAAAACTCAAAATTTTTTGGAAAAGAAAAATTTTCCTGGGTTGTTTTTTGAATTTAGGAAAAAGCCCTTGGAAATAAAAAAAACTCGGAAGAAAATCCCAAAAAAACCCCCGGGCAAAAAAATCCGGGAAAAACCCTAAGAAAAAAATATTATAAGTAACCCTAATCCATGTGACAAAACTGATAGCCAAGAATAATGTTTCGCTTGCCGTTGGCTTTTTTTCACAAAAATTTAAAATAAAAGTTGGTGTTCTATTTTTTTAAAGAATTGAGATCACTGATCACTGATGTGAAATTTTATTTATTCTCATCTTTAAAAATATGTTTCCAAAACAGATAGCAATAATTTGCTCAAAAATTTACCCGAACAAAATGTTCAAACAAAAGCTCACAAAAATGTTCACGCAAAAAATTTTAGATCTTTTGCAGGAGCTTTGGTTTGAACATGTTCGTCTGTGTAATTGCGCCTTAAGATTTCCTATGGTTAAAGCTTCAAAAAACCACACAAAGGACCTACCTTTATTATACTTTAATCTATCCTCTTATACGTATATAATTGTGTTTATTAAAACTTCATATCCAAATGCAGGCATCAAAAAATCAAACCCTTAATTTTCATAAAAACAACGATCCCCCTTTTAACTTGCCTCCAAGTGAAAATTACACCCTAATGTGACACTGCAATATGTCGCACTTGCATAGAAATAAGTTGGCCTAAGGCTCATCGTACACCCACTTGGGCCACGACTGGTTCCTCTAAAAAGCCAAGTTTATTTCTTTAGTGGTTTCACTAGTCACCACTGATGAGCCCACTCTGGTTACCCAGGGTGAAACATCGTTTAATCATTTCCCTTTTCGATTTGGTTGTTTGTGTGTTCCTTGTGGGATGCTCATCCAAGTTTGAATTTTCGTTATTTCCACTGATATGAAGGTTTTTTTAACTTCTTTTTTGTTAATAATACTTTTGCTGTTTTTTCCACAACGTTTTGAAAACGTCATTAAAATGTTGTCATAGCTATTTTAAGCAATGTTTTTTGCCGTGACAATGTTAACGGCAGCTAAAAGCAAGAGATGTATAGGAATTATACAAAATTGTCTAAAAGATTATAAGATATATAAAATAAATATTAATGCTAATTAAAGTAACACTCGTGGCATATCGGACAAAGCGTTTTTGTTTCTCACTTCATTACGACCAGGCATCCAATGTCTAATGGAGAATCCAGATACCTACAGACCTGTTTCATCCTTATTAGGAATCATCAGGGAGTCATAGGATTGTACCTGGTAGTTGAAGTTATACAAGCAACCATGCACACCTCTCGAATTTAAAACAAAAAGTTTGTAATCCGCGGAGACGTAGTATCTGTGTGCGCCACCCGTCGAATAAACTGAGAAACAAAAACATCAATTCGTATTTTGGATATGTTTATGAAACTAGATGTACTGTAGGTACAACAGATTTTTTTTTTCCTGTAAAACTACTCTTTTTTTTGTAGGTCACTCTTACACTTAAATAGCACAAAAAATAGTTATTTACCTAACAAGTGCGGAAAGTAATGCTTTTCCGCACGCGACAGCACCTGTACGAACGACGCGGAGCGGAGTTCCGGTAAGCCGTTAAGGGCGGAAAAGACACTTTTCGCACCTGTCCTACTTGTGTAAAAACCGTCTAGACAACAATATATTTTCATTTATAGGTATTAAAATAGCATAAAACTGTTTTTTGTTTTGCATTTTCTTGAAAAATATATTTAAAAATCGAATTGGACCAAAAAAATCGTTAAAAAAAAGCGTGTTTAAAAGCATGCATGCAAAGTAGCTGTGTGGCAACATTTTAATGATGTTTGGTGTCCCTATAAAAAATTCGAAACCAAATTGGGCAGAAACATAATTTGTCAGATTAAAAAGAAAAGAAAATAATTGGTCCGAGAAGAATTGTCTCGAAAATGAAATGTCGGGAAAATCACATCGCTGATAAATATAGACAGAATAAAATTTTTATAGAAACACAAAATATCAGAAAATATTTTTAACGAAAATAATTTAATAGAAACATAATAATGTCGAACCACAAAATTCAAGAACCCCAATCTGTCCGAAAATTATTTGAACCGATAGCGACGAATTCAATTGCTATGTTGCCAGGCTTACGGCAGGGAAGAGTCGAAGGAAGTTAAGATATTGTATTAATTTACCCCCTTTACATCCCTCAATCAGTCCCTACCACCAAATTTTTTAATAACATTGTATTGTCATCGGACCTACATTACTGTTCCAAATTTCATTAAAATCGGTTCACGGGAAGTCTGTCAAAAATGAATCGCAAGATTTGATAGACAGTTAGACAGCCAGAAACTGTGAAGTTAAATAAAACATCCCTGTGGCATTTCCCAAATAGAGAAACTTGTCAACGCCGGGCCTACGGCGCACAGTGGTTGAAACTGGTCCATTTTCGGAAAATAATATGTATCTCGGAAGATAATATACCGAATTTCCTGAAACTTTGCAAATAATTTCTGTAAAGTATAAGACCTTTATTTGATTATAATAGTTTTTACCCCCACCCCGAAAAACATCAATTCTCAGTTTATTCGAAAGGTGGCGCACACAGGTACTACGTCTCCGCGGATTACAAACTTTTTGTTTTAAATTCGAGAGGTGTGCATAATGCCTGTGTAGCTTCAACTGCCAGGTACCATCGTATGACTCCCTGATGATTCCTAATAAGGATGAAACAGGTCTGTAGGTGTCTTGATTCTCCATTAGACATTGGAAGCCTAGTCGTAATGAAGTGAGAAACAAAAACGCTTTGTCCGATATGCCACGAGTGTTACTTTAATTTTATATTTTGGACACGAGATTCACTTTGTTGTTTATTATTGTTAATGTTTAACTAAATTACTAATCGTAAATAAGCATTTTGAAGACTTAGCGGTGGTCAAATTTTTGTGCGAAGGCTTGTTTACTGAAGAAACCTGGTTTTTGTCGTGGCCGATCCTGTCAAACTAATCTAGCAGTATTTTCTAGTTACATCTCTAAATCACTAGATGCAAACACTCAAGTATTTTTTTTCAAGGGTATCAAGGGGAAATCTTGCATAACACTCCCGAACTACTTTCCTGCCAGAGTCATTTCTACTCTACCAGGAGAGCCCGGGTAGTGTCGGATTCCTACCGACTAAAACCCCTCGATTGTGACTCCAACCTGCCAGGTGGCAAGCCACAGTCACTGCACTGCAGCCATTACTGGCTTATTGTGCACCCTCTTAGTTCCTAGGCTGACTGCGCAAGTTTATACAGGTCCTTAATGGAGTAGTCCCCAGTCAATATTGGGTCTAGTTTAACTACCCCAAATATTAGATGCCTTTTGCTATCCAGTGCCTCGCATTGGCATATTACATGTTCTAATGTTTCTGGTTCCTGATTGCATAGTCTGCAGCTCAGGTCTCCGTGATACAGGCCCATGTTGTTTAGGTGAACTTTAACCGCCATATGGCCGGTCATAATTTCTATTATAGTTCTCACTTGCATCCTACTATACTTTAGCAGGTCTTTGGTGAGCTTAGCATTTAGGCCTTTGATAAAGGCTCTGCTGTGTCTTAGCCCCTATCTTACCAGCCAGTGGCTTTCATGTTTTTCCCTTATCCAGAGTTTGACCTGGGATCTTATTGTACACTTTGGTACCCCCAGGGCTGGCTCTGGTCCGATGTATTTTTTTGACAACACTTAAGTATATGTGATCTACTTTGATTTTAAGAAAGCATTTGGCAAGATCGCTGGAATTAAAAAATACAGCTTAAGTTAAGCTAGCTATTTTACAGCAAACACGTAGCTGCCACAACGTGTGTACAGCTATGGGTTTGCTGTAAAATCTAAAGACTAGCTGTGGTACTTGGACAGAGATGGGATTCTAGCAGCAGAAGTCTTTGTGTTTTTTTCTGATAAAAGGAAGACAGAACATTGCACCGAAAAAAAAAATCGGAGTTTTTAACACAATTGTTACTGGATGTGTGGTGGTCACAAAATTGTGTAACAAGATTACATTTTCAAAAAGAAAAAGAAGTTGAAAAACCTCTGAATCAGTTACTTCAACCGAAAAGAATCTAAAAACAAAAGATCAAAAGATCTTGGTTGGAAAAAA
The DNA here is from genome assembly GCA_963921995.1 of Oxystoma pomonae. NCBI lineage: Eukaryota > Metazoa > Arthropoda > Insecta > Coleoptera > Brentidae > Oxystoma > Oxystoma pomonae. The sequence continues at coordinate 67,559,569 of OY998171.1, forward strand.
CGAAAATTCAAACTTGGATGAGTATCCCACAAGAAACACACAAAGGACCAAAGCGAAAAGAGAAATGATCAAATGATATTTCACCCTGTGCAATCAGCGTGGGCTCATCAGTAGTTCTACTGGTCACCCTCCCCAAACATCATTCAACACCATCATACACTTTGATTTCCAACCTTGAATCACTCACAAATAGGCATTGTTCGGCACTGGCACTTATCTAAGTCACCTGATACGGGTTCGTCCTGGCGTGTCAATCTTTCCAATAGTGTTACGCTCATAAAGCAATCAAAACAAAAAGAAAAAGAAGTTAAAAAATCTCCGAATCGGTTACGTTAACCGAAAAGAACCCTACTATTAGTGGAAAAAAACTTAACGTGGATGGTCACCCGAACGTACACTATATCAAAGCGGGACGCCCGGTGTTTGGTTCAACACGCAAAAATAACATTTTAGCACGTCCCCGACAAAGTGACCGGGGGACAGACGGTCCTCCGAAATTGGGGGGAAATCCCGGGAAATAAACTGTTTTCCTTTTTGGTCAGCTAGCAGGGGTGTTAAAGACCCCCTGTCATGGGATATCAAAGAGTGAAAAATCGGAAACGTCAAGTACAGTTGTTAATATTTAATATTAGAGTATTATCGAAACCGTAGAGTATAACGAAAAGTATTAATATTTTTCTACAACCGAGCGAAAAGTACCATGTTTGCGCTTCAAAAAGAAAGCGCAAAGTTGCGCCTTTCCGAGGAGCGAGCGTTTTTATAAGCTTTTATTTAACTTGCAATGTACCTATCTATGTATACAGACCGCTTCAAGCTACTGCGAACATAGGGCGAAAGAAGTCTAATTTGCCAGTGTACGTACATGCAGAGACACCGCACGCCTATCAGTGAAGCAACCAACACTTAGGCTTCCGATCGCCATTCGCTGCCGTTCGCCGCCGTTCGCCTTGTATTTAGTACGCCTCTAACCACGGTGCTGTGTGGAGCGTAGTCAATGAAACCGGAATTTGGTCAATAAATACGCAAATTTTTATAACGTAATTTTCTTATTTTTTGTCACTGATAAATAAGAGCGTTTTATTGTCAACTGCTCAGATTTATCAGTGACGACGTGTTACAATGAAAATAATAAGGAGAAACAAAATAAAAGCAAGTTCTCAAAATAAAATAATACATTCTAAAAACCAAAAAGGTTCTCCCAGTCAAAAAAAAATTAAAGCAAATGTTCGAAAAGTCCTCCTTGCTCGGCTAGACAATATCCGAGCCTACTATAAAAACCCCTTCCAACGTTTCCAAGCATGTTAGGGGTGATAATTTGAAAAGCTTCTTCAAAAACAGATAGAAGTCATTAGGAGCAAGATCGGGAGATCGAGCTGGCCATAAAATAGTTCCCCGTGTACTTATAACCCGATTAGGAAATACATTATCAAGATATTCCCTAACAAGGCCAACATTGTGAGCGGAACAACCATCTTGTTGAAACCATGTTTCACCAAATCTTACACCTAACAACTGCTGCTGGTAGATCCAAGTATCTAGGACCATTCAAATTGCAATTGCCGTTAATAAAAAATGGCCCAATTACGTGTTCCCCTACAATACCCCCCCCCACAAACATTTACTGTTTGGGGATACTGTGTTCTTACGTCAAAATACAAATGCAAATTTTCCCTCGACCAATATCGAACGTCTGTTGGGTTATGACGATTTGACCATTTGACCATCTGCACTTTTTCGGCAACTTCGTAGACATCCATTTTTAGTTTTAAAAATGTATTATTTCAATTAAGACCTTACCCATCTGTTTCTCGAGCAAGGCAGAAATAAAACAAAATAATAAAAACAAAATGAATTTCCAAAAGATAACACTGCAGCGTGCTTCGAATCCACCTCGGTCGTACAGCACGGAGAGTAAATTGGACTTGATTCCCCCTATGTTCGCAGTAGCTTGAAGCGGTCTGTATGTAACTAGATATGTTTGTTCGGGTGGAATCTTGGAACTTAATTTTGACCAACTTCTCGACATCCGATCGGCTTCAAATTTGGCATGCTTAAATAGTTGCGGTGACAACACAAGAATATAGTGTGATGAAATTGACAGCTCTCCCCACTCGAAGGGGATGGAGGGGTTACAGTAGAAGTACGCCCGATTTTGTTGAAATTTCGTGTGTTGGGGCACTTGAGGATGGAGATATTGAATTTTTAATCAGATTTTGAAAATTCAATATGGCGGATTCAAGATGGACGGTTTTTGGTGATCTTTTGCTAACCTATTTTAACTAACTTATACACATCCGATTGCCTTCAAATTTGGCATGCATTTATAGTTCCGGTGACAATACAATAATATGCCATTATTAGGCACCCGCCCCCCCTACGAGGGGAGTGGAGGGGAGAAAACACCTAAGTTCGTCGGATTTCAACCAAAATTGGTATACGGGGGATTTTGGGGATAAGGAATACGAATTGTTGATCAGATTTTGAAAATTCAATATGGCGAATTCAAGATGAACGATTTTCGGTCATGTTTTGCTAACCAATTTTAACTGACTTATTCACATCCGATTGTGTTCAAATTTGGTATGCGTTTATAGTTCCGGTGAAAATACAATAATATGGTATTCTCAGGTACCCACCTCCCTCTAACGAGGGAAGTGGAGGGGGAAAAGATTTAGTTTTTTCGATTTCAATCAAAATTGGCATACAGGGGTTTTTAAGGAAGGGGATTGTGAATTTTTTATCAGATTTCAATATGGCGGATTCAAAATGGACGATTAAGGATACAAATCTAAAAATTAAGGGTATTTGCTCAAATTTGGTATGCGTTTATAGTTCCGGCGACAATACAATAATATGGTATTATTAGGTACACACTTCCCTCTAACGAGAGAAGCGGAAGGGGGGAAAGATTTAGTTTGTTTGATTTAAATCAAAATTGGCATACAGGAGTTTTTCGGGAAGGGGATATGAATTTTTGATCAGATTTGAAAATTTCAATATGGCGGATTCAAAACGGACGATTTAGGCTACAAATCTAAAAAAAAAATTTTTTATTAAAAAAAACTCTTAAAGAACAAGCTTTTATTAAATGCACTCAAAAGTAGAAAATAACCTTTTATCTTTTTTATGCCATAATAAAAGCGATGGGCGCAAATTAAAAATTTTAACTTTACGGTGTCGAAGAGAGAACTAAATTCTTCTTCGATTCGAATAATTTTAGATATAATGCTTTCATCTAAAGAAGCTGAGAACGGGAGAGATTGCCGTGCTTTCCAAGCCTTGGACAAGGTTATAGAGTAATACAACTGTTTCTTGGGTGAATCGTCGATGTGACCGATATACGATACCTAAAGTTAAAATTTGTAATTTGCGCTCATCGCTTTTATTATGGTATAGGAAAGATAAAAAATTATTGCTTGTTGTTTAAAAGTTTTTTTTTTAATAAAAATTTATTACTTTGTCGCTCGTCGAGCAGTTATACCCCGAGTATATATAAAGGCGCATTTACACAGACAAACTTTCCTTTGATGTGGAAATGCCGACAAACATTTACACGAGCCTCTTGAGCAAAATGCTCAAAGAAATGTTCGAACAAAATCTCGTACAAAAAAACACACGTAAATTTTGGAGAGAATGTTAAGCAAAATTTGTTTGGAGAAATGTTGGTAATAAAAATTTCTTACAAATTTAAATTTTATAGTTTTATGGGAATTCATTAAACTTAACTGAAAATAGAAAGACTAAGTTTTAAAACAAGGTATTTTTAATTAAGTGCTTTCCGACGGAAAAACGATTTGATGTCGAAATTCACATTTTACCTCATAAGCAACTTCGATTGACCTGATTTTTATAGGGGATATGCCAGTATACTTGTAACTTTTTTGGGGTTGTGACAAAACGAGAATAAAAAAATAATTTACTGCTGTTGCCTGTAAAATATAATGATAAAAATTTACTTTTAAAAGAATATCTCTTTATTTTACTTCCTAGTTTAAAACACAATACAATAATAATTAAGTCAAATTAAAAAACCTATATACATTTTATTAAATCTCAAATATATGAACAAAAGCACGTTCGGTTTAAATAATACCCGTTTATTACCCACTTTTACAACCCTACGAACCCGATCCTTGTCTAAAAAATATAATTTAGCAGTAATAGACTAGACTTCTGAATCGAAATTTTGCTCCTTTGCATATTGTTTGTTCAGTGTCAGTAATCGACCTTGATTATTACATTAAATTGACAGTAAATATCTATCTTCAGCATTTTCATAAACGTTTTGCTTTTTTAAGCAACCGTTAGGGCCTTAAGCTAACTTGGTAAATCTGGTGTGAGGAATTAAAAAAAACACAATCAAAGCTAAGGTTCAAGTAAAGTTACAAAAATATGTTTAAAAAAAAATCCCCTCTCTACCACTCCTCATAAATGTGAGGCGCGGATTACCGCTTAAAAGTGCAATTTTTGAGTTTTTTGCCTATATTTGAAAAACTCAAAAATTTTTTTGGACAAGAAAAATTTTCCTGGGTTGTTTTTTGAATTTAGGAAAAAACCCTTGGAAATAAAAAAAACTCGCAAGAAAATCCCAAAAAAACCCCCGGGCAAAAAAATCCGGGAAAAATCCTAAGAAAAAAATATTATAAGTAACCCTAATCCATGTGACAAAACTGATAGCCAAGAATAATGTTTCGCTTGCCGTCGGCTTTTTTTCACAAAAATTTAAAATAAAAGTTGGTGTTCCATTTTTTTAAAGAATTGAGATCACTGATCACTGATGTAAAATTTTATTTATTCTCACCTTTAAAAATATGTTTCCAAAACAGATAGTAATAATTTGCTCAAAAATTTACCAGAACAAAATGTTCAAAGAAAAGCTCACAAAAATGTTCACGCAAAAAATTTTAGATCTTTTGCACGAGCTTTTGTTTGAGCATGTTCGTCTGTGTAATTGCGCCTTAACAAACCACAGAGTAGCGACAGCACCCTTCTTCGGCACCTTTGATGTTTGCAATAGCATTATACTGCTCAATTTACGATTGATGGTCAGATAAACTGCTCGAAGAAATATTAATATTCCGTTTTATTGTGCTATAGACAAAATTGCCGAAAAATTCAGACTGTGTTCCAAAGTGAATTTTCAAGGAAATGTTTAAGATTAAAAGTCAATATTAGGTATAAAGTTTTTAATGAATAGACTAAATTATATTTTTCAAGTATTTATTAAAAACGATTAACGACTTAATGACTATCACCAAGTTCTCACTAGTTTTCCCATCCATTTTGACCATTAATTTTCTTCCTAAAAAAATAATTTAAGAAGCCTTAGAATCGGCAATTTTTTTCGTTTTAGTTACAGCACGAAGTGGATTTTGAAATTGACCATATAGGTTTTTGGAAGAAAAGTTGACTTTTATATTTTAAGAAACATACCATTTAAAAAAAGTGATATCTAACCGCCTCTTTTATGATAAATTTAGACAAATGTCGTACTGAAACAAAAAAGAAAAAATGTCCCCAGGACGAAAAGTAATGGTTAAAATGGGTGTGAGAAAATTTAGTAAGAAATAATATACTTAGTATAAAACTTTTAATTTTCTAACAGCTTTTAAACTAGTAAGAAAGAAATCAGTAATAGTAAAGTAACAACAAATTTTATAAAGTCACACATAAAATAAATCAACATAACAAACCCCTAACTGTCGACCTACTCCGCTAGTTTTCTGTCCGACTGCTATAAAATAAAAAAAAAAAACATGAACTCTCGGACCAAATAGAGGATCTTTTATTGAGCTTATTTTGCGCATGCGTCCTCAGAAAGTGTACCCGAGCTGTCGCTACTCTGTGCTTTGTTATACTCGGGTTATACGTTTACATAAAAATTTCTACTATACTTCTTTATACAGTAGTACTTCTTTTAGAAATGAATTTTCGGCCTTTTCAAAATATTTTGAGCATACCAACTGATTTTAGACCTTGTCATCATCGTCCCACCACCAGGTGTCCCCATATTAGCTTGCTGACGCTAAAAATACCAGCCTTTCCAAAACTCTTACACTTATTTTTCGCGAGTTTTTGGACGTGGAGCGTGAACTTTTCTTTAAAACAATGCATCACACTTATAATGTTTTTTATATGTTTATATGTTTATTATTTATATCAAGCTACACATCCCATAAAAAAAAAGTTATCTTGAGGGTAGGCAATTTTTTAGAAGGGCACGAAATTAGTAGGAAATTATTAGCAAATTATGGCATAATTATTTTTTTTCAAATCTCTTTCCTAGGCAGAGGGGGATGTGCCTTGATATCAAACTATATACCCCATAAAAACAAAAAAAAAAAAAAGTTATCTGGAGAGTGAGCAATTTTTTAGAAGAAGGCGAAATTAGTACATAATTAGTACCAAATTGTGGCATAGTCACTTTTGATCGAATCTCTTTCCTAGGCAGAGGGGGATGTGCCTTGATCTCAAGCTACACAACCCGTAACAAACAAACAAAAATCTCTTTAAGAATACATTATTAGTACAAAATTATAACATATCAACTTTCATTAAATCTATCTCCTAATCATGGGGGGGGGATGCAACTTAGTGCCAAGCCACACCTCCCCCCTCCCTTTTAAGTGCGAATAACTCCGTTTTTCATTAAATACAACATTTTATTAAAAGTGGATTAAATTAGTACATAATGAGTGTATAATTTTTACAATATCCAAATTGAGTTTCGTTGATGGGGGGGGGGGGGTTGTAGCTTGTAGGTTCCAAAGCAAAGGGCATTTAAAGAGTACAACATTTTTTTGATGTGCATCAGTTTGTTTGTTTAAATGATTCAACTGTTTTTGCCATTGAAATTCCCTCCTAAGTCAACATTATAAGGCCCGGCACCGACATAATACAGAGGTAGGATTTGACTTTTAATGGCTATTCAAATTCGATATATGTAAATTCGTATTCAAAATAGGTGAAGGATAGGCCTGTGTGTTTGTTTTGCCAAAGTATACGTAAATCAAATGGCGAAGGAATATTTCATGAAAATAGGTATAATCTCTGTGCAGTACCCTCTCCAGATAGGCCGATCAACTCATACCGATTTAGTGTCCTTTTATCCACCTTCGCCGCCATTTTCACTCAAAAATGACAGATAATCCATTAGTTTTCTGTCAAAATGGCGGCGAAGGTGGATAAAAGGACACTAAAACGATAAGAGCTGATCGGCCTATGTGGAGAGGGTAATGCTCTGTGAAAAGAAATTAGATTCAGACGTCAGTGTTTCCATATTTTCAATGCAAATCCTAGCGGCTCTATGAATTGTCTTCACTTCTGAGATTGTTCTATATATGAATGAATTAGAACATTGAACTACTAGAAGGAGCTTTTTTCAGACCTAGGCAGGGTGTTTGAGTCATCCCAGTGTTCTCATGTTGACCTAATACCCTGTTTTTAATATTATTTAAAATACCTGCAATAATTTTTAGTTCCGTTTAATTAAATGGTCTAGATATAGTAATAAAAATCTATGTTTCTATAAGAGAAACCTAAAAATGTATTTAAGTAGGATGTACAACTATAAAACTAAGAAAAAGGTGCTATGGAAATCCTTATTTACACTGAAATTAATGACAAGCCGACAACACAGATTTCCTGCCTTTGTTTACCAAGAATGGCCCAATATGACGAATTCAAACCCAATATTTAGTTAATATTTTAATTTAACGTACCTGTGAAACGAAATACTGCGGTCCCCCGGCTTCTGTTTCAACTTGCATATAATAATACACTTCGGAATCATTTTTCGCCACAAACTTTTCACAAAAATATCAAAAAAACACTATTGACAAGTGCTGAAACTTTCATTTTCAATGTTGCCACGTTGAACAAAAGAAGATGTTTAAGGAAAACACATGTTAAATTTTCGAAAAACTTCGAAAGTTTTAAATAGATTATGAGTATTATATATTGTGTATATTAGCTTTTTCAACATACAGACCGCTTCAAGCTACTGCGAACATAGGGGGAATCAAGTCCAATTTACTCTCCGTGCCGTACGACCGAGGTGGATTCGAAGCACGCTGCAGTGTTATCTTTTGGAAATTCATTTTGTTTTTATTATTTTGTTTTATTTCTGCCTTGCTCGAGAAACAGACGGGTAAGTTCTTAATTGAAATAATACATTTCTAAAACCAACAATGGATGTCTACGAAGTTGCCGAAAAAGTGCAGATGGTCAAATGGTCAAATCGTCATAACCCAACACACGTTCGATATTGGTCGAGGGAAAATTTGCATTTTTATTTTGACGTAAGAACACAGTATCCCCAAAAACTAAATGTTTGGGGGAGGTATTATAGGAGAACACGTAATTGGGCCATTTTTTATTAACGGCAATTGCAATTTGAATGGTCCTAGATACTTGGATCTACTGCAGCAGCACATTATTCCAACTGCTAGGCAGTTGTTAGGTGTAAGATTTGGTGAAACATGATTTCAACAAGATGGTTGTTCCGCTCACAATGTTGGCCTTGTTAGGGAATATCTTGATAATGTATTTCCTAATCGGGTTATAAGTACACGGGGAACTATTTTATGGCCAGCTCGATCTCCCGATCTTGCTCCTAATGACTTCTATCTGTTTTTGAAGAAGCTTTTCAAATTATCACCCCTAACATGCTTGGAAACGTTAAAAGGGGTTTTTATAGTAGGCTCGGATATTGTCTAGCCGAGCAAGGAGGACTTTTCGAACATTTGCTTTAATTTTTTTTTGACTGGGAGAATCTTTTTGGTTTTTAGAATGTATTATTTTATTTTGAGAACTTGCTTTTATTTTGTTTCTCCTTATTATTTTCATTGTAACACGTCGTCACTGATAAATCTGAGCAGTTGACAATAAAACGCTCTTATTTATCAGTGACAAAAAATAAGAAAATTACGTTATAAAAATTTGCGTATTTATTGAACAAATTCCGGTTTCATTGACTACGCTCCACACAGCACCGTGGTTAGAGGCGTACTAAATACCAAAGGAAAGTCATGCAAGTGGTGATCGCAAGCCTGAGTATTGGTTGCTTCACTGATAGGCGTGCGGTGTCTCTGCATGTACGTACACTGGCAAATTAGACTTCTTCCGCCCTATGTTCGCAGTAGCTTGAAGCGGTCTGTATATCTTAAACCTCATTAATTAATTAATAAATAAGCGTCAAAACTTCCAAATTTAATAAGTTTTTTGTTGCATAATTCTGTTATTAAAATTGGCAACACAGATTTCTTTCCCCCCTCTCCTCACTGTAGATGTTGCACTCAAACAACCGGTGTGACCAGACAGACCAGACTCCTTCTAGTAGTTCAATGTTCTAAGTATCCTTTAGCCTCTTGAAGGGGCTTGTAACTTGGTTAGATGAATATTCGGAGTCGATTTGGGTGCCGATTATCAGTTTTGGTAAATTGGTTTCAGCCAATAACCGCGCTTAAAACATTAAAAGCAGAAACGAAACAATCGAAGATTCGCCAAGCTTTTAAAAGAGTTCGTTTTCTTACCCAGAACCAATAGGGCATTTGACCATCTGCACTTTTTTGGCAACTTCGTATACATCCATTTTTAGTTTTAAAAATGTATTATTTCACTTAAGAACTTACCAATCTGTTTCTTGATCATGGCAGAAATAAAACAAAATAATAAAAACAAAATAAATTTCAAAAAGATAACACTGCAGCGTGCTTCGACCCCACCTCGGTCGTACCGCACGACGAGAGTAAATTGTTCTAGTTCTCCACTATGTTCGCAGTAGCTGAAGTAAATTTTTTAAACAAATAATTGCACTCTAAAACCCATTTAACTAACACTTTAACAGATTCCCGACTAGTCGTGATCGCATCGTTGACTCAACCAAAAAACCATCGTTGCACAACGTTCAGTCGTCAACAAATCGCTATTTGGGAACGACCTTTCCTAAAAGACGGTGTTTCCGGCAGCTATGGGCGTGCCCTGGAAGAGCTTGACATTTTTTTCTGGTCTTGGTAGCAAAAAACCCGAAAATAGGCTTTAACGTTTCAGTAGGCAGGCATATATACTTTAGTTTTTTAGGAAGTTTACCTACTTGATATTGTTACTGTGTATACTCCCGTGCCTTCTGAACTGTCAATCATTTAGAACAATTGAATTTTGAATTTAGTGTGTATAGCAAAATTCAGGATCAACCAACCCCTTTCTTAAGATAATATTTGCTTTCGGTTAAATAGGTGGATTCAAAACAGCGCACAATGTTTGTGTTTCTAATTTTGGTGGTCATGTATTAAAAAATAATCTGTATTAAGGTATGCGTCAGTTTTTTAAACCACTTTTATCGTAAGTGAACAATGAAGGGATAAAATAAGTTAAAAAAGTTTAATTAAAATATATGAGCCAACAGAATCGAGCCATAATTATAAACCTAGGACAAAAAGTGTTTCATGTCATGTCAAAAATATATACAGGGTGTTTCACAACTAAAAATTAACGACGTGATTCCTAATACTGACGATTCATTTCCTGATAACGTAGAACCATCGATGTACTGTTAATACGTCGATGGGTAGAACGTAAAATAAACATTCGGAAACGCCGGCGCCGCATCCGCTATTACTCGAGCCTCGAGCCCGAGAGAGCAGAGCAAGTTTCTAGAATTTCCAGAAGCCCGTACTCGACCTGCCCATCGCTCGACGAGAATTTTCACGAGCGCTCTTTGACAGTATTTAAGTCGCCGTAGTCCGCTTTGCTAGGTTAGTTTACAGTAAGAGGAATTGTTAGCAGTTGAACTGTTATGATAAATAGAAGTAGTAATAGAGACTTTTAGTAGTGATACAAAGTGTTGTGATTTACGAACTCAGGACACATAAACGTTCCAATATCGGATCGGTTGCTTCATTTTTTCGTAAAAAGTTAGTCACAAGATGGAAAGATTTTTATTAAATAAGGAAATTGATAGATCGAGACAGAGTGATCAAGCATCGACGGAGGAGTAAAAAGAAGGAAACATCACAAATACGATGATAGCTATTTAAACTTTGAAGTAAATCATGAGGAAAGACCGCAGTGTGTGCTCTGTTTGAAAATTCTAGCGTTCAAAAATATGCTCCCATGTAAGCTAAAATGACGTCTCGAAACCATTCATCCTAAGATTGTTGGAAATTCACTCGAATTTTTCACAAGAAAGTTGCAGAATGTACAAAAACAAAAGAACGTGTTTACTCAACAAAATTCAGGACCTAGCAACGCACTGCTGTCCTCTTTCAAAGTGGCATACAGGGTGGCGAGGTGCAAGAAATCTCACACCATCGCAGAAGAACTTATTTTACCGGCTGGTGATGGAGAATCGGCGGGAAAATTAATTTCAAAGGCACCTTTATCTAACAACACTATTAGTCGAAGAATCCATCATATAGCTGAGGATCTTAATGATCAATTGATAGAGAAAATGAAAGGCAAGGAATTTGGTCTGCAACTTGATGAGGCTACTGACAGTAATAAAGATGCACACCTTATTTGTTACGTACGCTTTCTGGATTATAATATTAGTGTTGCAGACCTTCTTTTCTGCAAAAATATCGATAAAAGCGGTAAAGCTCAAGACTTGTTACAAATTCTTAACAAGTTTATAACAGAGAATAATTTAGATTGTTAGAAGTGTATTGGAGTTTGTACTGATGGCGCTCGTCATCGTCTGGCCGTTATGGTGGATTGCAAGCACTTATTCGCAGAAAGCACCGTATGCTATGTGGACCCATTGAATCATTTATAGGGAAGCACTTCCATCGAAGTTGTTGGGCTGTGAATTGAATTTGGTTATGGAACGTATCATAGCCGTAGTTAACTACATAAAAACTAGGCCGCTAAAAACCACTATTCAAAATTTTTTGTATGGACATGGGAGCTGAACACACTGCGCTGCTATATTACTCCAATGCACGATGGCTTTCACTTGGATACGTCTTATCCCGTACATTCGAGCTACATCAAGAAATCCACATTTTCCTGGAAGAGGAAGGTCATGCAAGCTCCAAATACTTTAGGGATCCCGACTTTTTGCTAAAACTGGCATATTTGTGCGATAGATTTGATAAACTGAATGCCTTTAATCTGTCTCTCCAAGGCAATATCATGCATATCTTGAAACCATCAGCATTGCTGCATTTAGGAAAAAACTGAAGTTGTGGATAAGAAAAATAAATGAAGATGGCGGTCAAGATTGTTTTCCAGAATTGCATAAATTCTCAGCCTCTCAGCTCGTTATCTCTCAAGACTTACTGTCCCTTCTCACTGAACACCTTTCGAAACTCTCGGAATGGTTTGCAAAATACTTTACCGAAGAAAATGTCGAAAAATTTGCATGGATTGGATGGATGTAACTAGTGCCAATATATTTACAATGGTGTTAAATAAAGTGTTGTACAACGCTTGCGCTTTGCTACTATACAGTAGGCAAGTTGCAAAGCACATATTTTATTCATTATACATATGCAACACTTTGTTGGACACAACTGTATATGCATATTGCGAGTAGGGGCGCCCTGACAAAATACTAAACCTGTAAGTGCGCCGCAAACTGAAAAAGTTTGGGAACCACTGGTTTAGTGTAAAAAAATTAATTCGGTTAGTTTTAAATTATTAACAAACTTGTATATCGACTAATTTTAGGGCCTTTTGAAAAAAAGTAAAGGGCCAGCAGGTGGCCATTGTTGTAGATAGCATTAGTTTACATCTGGCCAAATGGTTCCGGGCCATAATCACGGGGCTATCAACGGGCCAGGCCGGCAAAGCATCTGTCGCCCGGTCCGGGATTCTCAACGGCCCGGAGTGAACCTAGCCGATCCGGCAACCGGACCGGCAATCTAACTGTGGCCCTATACCGTGAAGTCCGGGGGACAAGTATTGGGCCAACACTAAGCCATCAATTTTTGTTTGCTGGGGCATCTAGTGTACTTCTAATAGCAGATAATTAGTAAAATTGCTCTCTTTCATCACTTTTATAGCAGAAAATAGTGTTTTAAAAAAATCTGGTATTTTTTCCTACAATCTGGTAATTTTCTGGGCTTGCGGCTGGTAAAATTTTCACAAGTTCCTGGTCACACTGATGGCGCGAGTACACTTTTCTTTTTTTTTTCAAAGGTATTATTGTTAGGCATTTTGCGGCACTGGGCCATTATAGTATATCATAGTTATATGGCATCAATAAATGTCATTATAATTAATTTTCCGGTCTTGCGGCTGGTAAAATTTTCACATTTTCCTGGTCACACTGATGGCGCGAGTACACTTTTCTTGGTTTTTCAAAGGTATTATTGTTAGGCATTTTGCGGCACTGGGCCACTATAGTATATCATAGTTATATGGCATCAATAAATGCCCTTATTTATTACTTTTGATTCGCGTGCGACGAAATTTTACGCTTTCGAAAAGTTATCCTCCGCATCAAACGGGTTTAAATTAATAAATAAAAAAATTATAAACCACCCTTATTGTGACAACACGTCGCAGCACATGGCTATTGCTAATCACATATATCTTTCCGTGTCTTTATTTTTGTTATTGCGATTTCCTACGGTTTGGAAATCCTTTTATTAAACGTTATCATCCCTTTTAACTATACAATGCGTCCCAATATAAGGGGTGGCGAGTAGTCGCGCCCCATTTGCCACTATCTTTTCATATTAGAAACTTATTAGAGTTGAAATGAAAAGGATTGTTCGTTTCGGTTCGCGACGATTTTCCACGGCCATTTGGATTAGTTCCTTCTGTTTTTTCTAAAGGGGTTGAAAACCGACAGATTTCTGTTATCGTCGCTCAGAGCCCAACTAGCAATTCGCTCATGCGCGTGCAAAGCAGTTAAGTCAAAAAAAGTGTATTTTGAGTTTTCTCCTTTATAAGATTCCTAACAACCTATATTTTACTGGTGCAAAAAGATATAATGCGATTTGGGCTTTTTCAGGGTCTATGTTAGGTGTAAAATGAAACAAGTAATATCTGAATGGTGTATTTTAGGTTTTCTTTAGTTAAATTTTTTACCACTTAAAAAAAATAAGTATTTGCTGTTTACTTCTTCTCCATTTACAATACTATCGTTCAATCGATTTTATAATAAACCTTTTCAAAAGATTTCTTAGCTAATTATATTAAGAAATATATTTTAAACACATTGAAATTATAAACCTTGTAGTTTACCGATTATTATTTAACTTTTTAAACAATATCGCCACGTTCTCTAAACGACTACCAGGTATATCTAATAGGATGTGACCAATCGAAGTATAATTAAGGATCAAACGACTAAGGAATTTCAATTCAAATTATACGAGATTGGTCACATCCTATTAGACACCCTCCTATTTATATATTCATGTATTTTTCATGCAATCTATTAAGTATCACTAATCAACCCGCCCTAGAACTACACTGAAGTACCTAGCAGAGATTAGGCAGGCTACAGGGGCGGTATGTTTTTCTTATCTCTAAAACTTGCGTATGGCGTGCTACGAAGTATCACTACCAGTTATATCTAATAGGATGTGACCAATCTCGTATAATTTGGATTGAATTTCCTTACAGGTAAGTCGTTTAATCCTTAATTGTTAACACAAAATTAAACTAATACCGTAAATATCAAAAGTGTTGTAGCGACGCAATTTATGCCCTACTTTTGATTTTCTAAATATTTTCGTATATACGCCCCTGAAACCCGCGCTTGAGTAACTACGTATAATTTTTTCAGTTATAAAAAACATAGGTAACAAACAAATCATAAACAAAACCTAATAGCTAAATACTTTTTTTTTGAGATCTAAAAAGCTCTTTAAGTTGAAACATTACCTTTTATAAAAAAGAAGTTAAAAAACCTCCAAATCAGTTACTTCAACCGAAAAGAAACTAAAAAACAAAAGTGGAAACAAGGAACATACAAAAGATCAAAGCGAAAAGAGAAACGATTAAACGATGTTTCGCCCTGGGTAACCAGCGTGGGCTCATCAGTAGTTTCACTGGTCACCCTCCAATATACATCATTAAACACCATCATACACTTTGATTTCCAACCTTCAACCACTCACAAATAGGCATCGTTTCGCACTGGTACTTATCCAAGTTACCTAATACGAATTCGTCCTGGCGTGTTAATATTTCCAGTAGGATTATGCGCCTAAGACAATTAAAACAAAAAAGAAGTTAAAAAACCTCCAAATCAGTTCCTTCATCCGAAAAGAAACTAAAAAACAAAAGATCAAAAGATCTTGGTTGGAAATAACGAAAATTCAAACTTGGATGAGCATCCCACAAGGAACACACAAAAGATCAAAGCGAAAACAGAAATGATTAAACGATGTTTCGCCCTGGGTAACCAGCGTGGGCTCATCAGTAGTTTCACTGATCACCCTCCACTATACATTATTAAACACCATCATACACTTTGATTTCCAATCTTGAACCACTCACAAATAGGCATCGTTTCGCACTGGTACTTATCCAAGTTACCTGATACGAATTCGTCCTGGCGTGTTAATATTTCCAGTAGGATTATGCTCCTAAGGCAATTAAAACAAAAAAGAAGTTAAAAAACCTCCAAATCAGTTACTTCAACGGAAAAGAAACTAAAAAACAAAAGATCAAAAGATCTTGGGTGGAAATAACGAAAATTCAAACTTGGATGAGCATCCCACAAGGAACACACAAAAGATCAAAGCGAAAACAGAAATGATTAAACGATGTTTCGCCCTGGGTAACCAGCGTGGGCTCATCAGTAGTTTCACTGATCACCCTCCACTATACATTATTAAACACCATCATACACTTTGATTTCCAACCTTGAACCACTCACACAAGCGCTTTGATCTTTTATATGTTCCTTGTGGGATGCTCATCCAAGTTTGAATTTTTGTTATTTCCACCCAAGATCTTTTGATCTTTTGTTTTTTAGTTCAAGGCGAACCGGTCAATGACTCGCTCAATGTCCATTTCAATGTGTCTGCTGATAATCAGCAATGCTAAGCCCGTCAGACGTATTTCCGTCATAGTGTTTTTAAGTAGGTACTTATATTTTCAATCTTCTGAGGCAAAAGAGACTTCTTTTTGACGAAGCATTACTTACTGACAAACATTCAAGAATGTTTTTATCAACGAAAAAATATCACCACACTTGTTCATTGCCTCGAAAACGTTATCATATATGATTTGATTTAAGCTTTTGCCTACTTCTGACCAATATTGTTTCCAAATACTGACTTCTCCCAATAAAAGTTCAAGAATTTGTGTTTTGTATTAATCAAACAGTTTATAGTATTTGGAAAAGACATTAGTTAATTTTGCCCTGATTTTGGCTTCACGTTGTATAAAAATTGGTATGAATATGTTCTGGTCAAAAATACATAGCGTTTCTCTATAATACTGTTCTGCATTTCTAATATCGTGCAATACCTTTTCCACATAGGCCAATCAACTCCTACCGTTCTAGTGTCTTTTTCTTGACCTTCGCCGCCATATTGACAGAAAACTAATAGATTTTCTGTCACTTTTCAGTGAAAACGGCGGCGAAGGTGGATTAAAGGACACTAAATCGGTAGGAGTTGATCGGCCTGTATGGAGAGGGTACTGTATCGTGATTTTCGTCTGTTTCAAACTGTCCCAAAATACTGTTCAAGTTTTCAACAGATATTAAGAGATTTGATTAACTTGACGAGATTTCACCAGCCGGATTTTTGCGTCGTGAAAAAAATGAGCCATTTCCGCCAGTTTTCATTAAGTATTTACGAAAAAATCGTTTAAAAACATCATCAAAATATCAAACTGTCAGAGATTAAAATGTCGTAACAATGAACATCATCGAGTGAAAATGCACATTGCTATGGAAACCATTGTTATTTCATTTACCAGCCGCCTTGATTTATAGTGTAAAGATGGTGTGTTGCGAGAAGTGCTCTTCGTTCGAGATTTTTAAAAGTATTTTCCAGTTTTGCTTGGATTTTTTGATAAGGATATTAAAAAAGATAGTGTTAACTCGCGGCTAAACTGTACTTTTTTTACTCGCGTTTTTTAATACCTCGGCGCTCGTTATTTAAACCAACGCTTGTAAAAAAAGCACACACATTGAAATTGACATTGAGTCAGTCATTGACCGGTTTGCCTAAAAAAACTGGAGACGCACTTTTTTTTAAGATAGGCATCTTATATTTGAGATATAATTTAAAGAGCTTTTTAGATCTCAAAAAAAAGTATTTAGCTATTAGGTTTTGTTTGTGGTTTGTTTGTTATCTGTGTTTTTTATAACTGAAAAAATTATACGTAGTTAATCAAGCGCGGATTTCAGAGGAAAATAAAAAGTAGGACATAAATTGCGGCGCTACAACACCTTTGATATTTACGGTATTAGTTTAATTTTGTGTTAACTATGGCATTTGTAGTGTCACTTTCTTAAAAATTTTTAGCAACATATCGCTTCGCTTTGAAACCATCGATATATTTACAATTTTATTTTAATTTTAAATAAAAAAATGCATTTTTCAGTGTAATTTTCTTTAAAATTTTCGCCTGCGGCGCTATGATTCGTTAATATTTACGATTTTAGTTTAATTTGACTCAAAAATTGTATTTTTAAGGTAATTTTCTGAAATTTTTGGGGCATTTAAACATTTTTTAAAATAAACCACTTAAAATCTAAGTACCACCCCCTCACCCCTCTTGATTTGAGTCCAAATCCGCGCTTGTAGTTACTAAGTTTTGTTTGCATATGATATGCTCTTCATAAAAGCCATGCTTTTATTCTAGTTTTTTTTTCGTATCAAAACCGACCAAATGACTGGGACCGCCACTGACTGCGTACTGTGAGTAAAATTAAAAACCGAAAAAACACACTATATTTTCGGAATCAAAAATCAAAACAAAGAAAAATGGCGTCAAGAATAAAATCAATCCAACGCACTTGCGCAAAACGGCCGTATATCATTATTTTCATGGCCTACTTAACAACAATAATTTCTACCAGTTAGATTTGGCGGACTTGGTATCCGTAATGTTGAAAATTTAACTTTTTCTGCATTTTTGGGCTCAGTCAATGATACTAAATCATTAATTTCTTCAATTCTTCCAAAATACATTCTTAAAGAAAATTATTACGACCATGAATTTGCCTTGAAAAGCTGGTTTAATCTATGTAATTTACATTCTTTTCCGTCTCCTGGCCCTAAAACTCAAAAACAATTTGATAACTTTCTCTGCGAAAATATAATTTTAAATAAAATTCAAAATTCAGTAGATCCAAAATCAAAAGCTCGCCTTCTAGCTCTGCAAGAAAAAGAAAGCAATGCCTGGCTTGGCGCCCTTCCTTCTCCTCCACTGGGACAATAACACCTTTCGTATTTATGTCGCTCTTCGTTTGGGCAGTAGCAGATACACCAAATATGTTGGAACCAACTGGTGTATGTCGGAGTGCTGGAAAACGAGCAGATGGTTTAACATATTTTCCATGGAGGGAGGGAAAACAACTTGTTTGGGATGTAACCTGTCGGGACACAATGGCAGATAGTTACGTATCCAGAACGAGCGGCAAGGCAGGCGAAGCTGGCTATCTTGGTGAACAACAAAAGAGATGCAAGTATAAAGAGTTAGTGCATAGGTTCATTTTTGTGCCCTTTAGTGTGGAGACCTTGAAACCTTGTGGTGATGAAGCAAAGCGCATGGTCAGTGAGATCTCTGCGAGAATAAAAAACTCTGGCAGAGAGTCACTGACCAGGAGTTTCATTGTCCAGCTGATTAGCTTGGCTATTCAGCGGAGGAATGCGGCCTCGATCCTCGGGACCCTCCCAGACCAAAATGGCTTGGAAGAGGATTTTTATTTAACGAATTATTTATTGTTATTTATTTTTAACTTTTTAAATATACGACTTAATTTTTAAAAAAATAATAATAATACCTAATAATAATGCAAGATCACCCTTCTGAAAAAAAAGGCGATTATACAAAACCATTATACTGTGTCCATCGGCCGCCCTTGATTTATAGTACAAAAATGGTGAGATGTTAGTGGATGGTCTGTTCGTTTTTTTTCTGTAAAAAAATCACTATTTTAGGCGCTTGTTGTAAAAACTACTATTTCAAGGTTATAATATATTCTCTTTATACAGCAAAACGCTGTCTCAAAATAAATCTGCTACTAATTCAATTAAAGCGCTATCAAATTAATTTTTAATAAATAATATGTATAAGGGCTTAGGTTCACTCTTTTAGAAAATCCCGGAAATTTGCTTAACATTTTACAGGGTAAATTTTATTTTATTAAATTATAATCGACTTTTATTATACGGGGTGTCCTACTTTTGTAGTCCCTGAACGTTGGGTGATCAGCTTTCGTGATAAATCTTTGAAGAAAAACCCGAGTATAAGTTGATTTGTTATACTCGGGAAAAACGCCAGGATTTTTTGGGTCAACTATTGCTGAATAATTGAGTCTAATAAGATTTGCGAAGAATATCGACCTCTAAAAATGAACAAAAAGAGGGTCCACGATGGCCAGATTCAGGCCGGAAAAAAACTTTTTTAAGAAATAAAATTTTAACGCAAATGGGGTAGACATAGCATCAATCTTTAAACAATTATAGTTGCGTTTTTTTCCACAATGTTGCATTGGCGTTCGACAACGGGGTTGTTTTTTTTTTTGTTTGTTGGAATTAAGATGTGTTCACACGCGACTTGAAAAAACGTATTACACTGAGAAAACGGGGCCAACCCACGACCTTGGATTGAAAATTTGGAGCTACCAGAACTCACACCGTGCGTTACTATAGCACACGGTACAACTCAGATGCTGAGTTCTGGTAACCCAAAGGCAGGGTTCTCCCAGCCCAGATCATGAGTCACCACAACCTAGATGTTGAGTTCTGGCAGCCCAAATATTTTGGGCTACCACAATACAGGAAACGTGTTTCCCTGCAATCCCTAGGACTTGGTTCTCACATCCCAGAGGTCTGGGCTGTCCTCTATTGGCAACACGGCTGGGTCTAGGAGAACACATATTTAAGTTCTTGTAGACCACCATTTTTGTTAGTGTACTTTTGTTTATTTCAGTCGTTTTCGTGTTTTAAATAGGGCAAATATTGTCAAATTTATCAGAATTATTATTATTATTATTTTTATTTTTTTTGTGTTTGACCTTATCTGCGGTCCCGCGGCTCCGACTTACACGGGTGCAGATAGGCCAGGTGTTTCATTCACCGTTCTACTCCCCACCAACCGCGAGGTTAGTAGAAACGGTGTTCCGCATCGTGTGCTCTGAGCAGACGCAATGATCCGAGGATGACCGCTTTCTGCATTGCGCCAGCAAGGTGTTCTGCCTTGTCACGGCAGGCTGGCAAGGTTTTGAGAGCTGAGAGCAGTGTTTGCCGTGCACCTCCGAGAGCTCCAATTACCAAAACCACTAGCTTGACTGTATAGCCCCGGTACACTCGGCGAAGGTCAAAGAGAAGATCCTAATATTTCGTCCGTTTTTCTTCCTCCTTGACAATGATGTTTGTCTCGGCGGGTGCCGAGAACCCAATGACATACACAATTTTATCATTCTTGTCAAGAAGTACTATATCCGGCTTGTTAGCGTTTACAAGCCGGAGAGTGGGGAATGCGAAATTCCAGTAAATTCTGGTTCTATCATTCTCCACTACGGACGGAATATCAGAGGGGACACATGGCAACACTGGAGTATCATCAACACCGTACGAGTGCCTTAGGTGGTAATACAGCACCCGTAACGCCGAATTGTGTCGATGGATATACGCCGAGACCGCATACCGCCCGCAAGCAGACAGCAAATGATATAAGGTCTCCGGCGCCCTATGACAGGCCCTACAACTTGTGTCAGGAACCTGTATACCCATCACGCGACTTCGATGTTCCAAAGTGTTGATGACTCCATCTTGGCAAGCAACGATGAACCCCTCAGTTTCCGACTTTAATGCACCAGACCTTAAGAATGCAAAGCTTGCAATGGCTTATCCATATGTTGACGCATTAAGTAGTCTACCTTTGCACTCTTTAAGGTGGTTTTTAGTCTTTGGCTGGTCAACTCTGTAATGGAGTTTTCCAGCCGCCGACTCTTGTCAAAAACTATTTGGAGCTCATCCGATGCCCTTTGTGCTGCTTTAAAAAGAAATGCCCCCACCCCAACCGTTTCATGGTTACGCACCATGCATAGCAGGGGATCCTCATTTTTGATTACCTCGCACGCGGTACTTAGGACCAACCGTCTATGTAAACACTCCAAACTTAAGAGTCCACTCCACGTCCTCCCCGATAACGTGGGAAGAAATATTATTATTATTATTATTATTATTATTATTATTATTATTATTATTATTATTATTATTATTATTATTATTATTATTATTATTATTATTATTATTATTATTATTATTATTATTATTATTATTATTATTATTATTATTATTATTATTATTATTATTATTATTATTATTATTATTATTATTATTATTATTATTATTATTATTATTATTATTATTATTATTATTATTATTATTATTATTATTATTATTATTATTATTATTATTATTATTATTATTATTATTATTATTATTATTATATTTAATTATTATTTAATTATTTAACTTGTAATAATAATAATGTAATAACGAACTATTTTTGTTCGGGTGGAATCTTCTAACTTAATTTTCACCAACTTCCCGACATCCGATCGGCTTCAAATTTGGCATGCTTATATGGTTGCGGTGACAATACAAAAATATAGTGTGATGAAATTGACAGCTCCCCCCTACACTACAAGTACGCCCGATTTCGTTGAAATTTGGTGTGTTGGAGACCTTGGAGATGGAGATAACGAATTTTTAATCAGATTTTGAAAATTCAATATGGCGGATTCAAGATGGACGATTTGGTCATCTTTTGCTAACCAATTTTAACTAACTTATACACATCCCATTGCCTTCAAATTTGGCATGCATTTATAGTTCCGGTGACAATACAATAATATGTCATTATTAACACCTAAGTTTGTCCCATTTCAACCAATTTTGTGGATAAGAAATAGGAATTTTTGATCAGATTTTTAAAATCCAACATGGCGGATTCAAGATGGACGATTTTCAGTCCCGTTTTGCTAACCAATTTTAACTGATTTATGCACATCCGATTGTTAGGTACCCACGTCCCTCTAACGAGGAAAATGGAGGGGGATAAAGATTGAGTTGAGTGTTCGATTTCAATCAAAATTGGCATACAGGGGTTTTTAAGGAGGGGTATTGTGAATTTTTGATCAAATTTAAAAATTTCAATATGGCTGATTCAAAATGGACGATTAAGGTTACAAATCTAAAAATTAAGGGTGTGTGTTCAAATTTGGTATGCGTTTATAGTTCCGGCGACAATACGATAATATGGTATTAAGTGGAGGGAAGAAAAGATTTAGTTTGTTTGAATTAAATCAAAATTGGCACCCAGGGGTTTTTCAGATTTGAAAATTTCGATATGGCGGATTCAAAATGGACGATTTAGGGTACAAATGTCAAAATTCAAAAATTAATTTTTATTAAAAAAAACTTTTAAAGAACAAGCTTTTATTAAATGCACTTAAAAGAAGAAAAATCTTTCTTATACCATAATAAAAGCGATGGGCGCAAACTAAAAATTTTAAATGAAGGGAAAATTTAATGCACTAATAAATTTACAGAAAAGATTTGTGGCGTAGAGGGCAAAGGGTGAGGGAATAAATCGGAAAAAAGTTTCTCCTCGACCAGAATTTGAACCCGGGACCTCTAGAATACCAGTCTAATACTCTATCAACTGAGCTACCGAGGAACTGTGGTTTTAACTGGCTATTCCGAAATCCTTTCGTCCGATTCATTTGTTAGTAGTGGGGAGATCTTTGAAGGCTACTGCGGCTTTAAAAACCTAGACATGTTATAAAGACAAGGAAAACCCCAGTTCCTCGGTAGCTCAGTTGGGAGAGCATTAGACTAGATTTTTCCTTCATTTTTTAAATATGTTTGGCTGAAATTATTAGTTGGAAATTCGCCATTTGACACCTTCAATAAAACGCTATATATCGTGTATCGATGGTTGATAGATAAATAGAAATTTCGTACAGCTAATAACCCGCAGTAGGCTTCAAAGATATCCCCACTACTAACAAATGAATCAGACGAAAGGATTTCCGAATAGCCAGTTAAAACCCCAGTTCCTCGGTAGCTCAGTTGGTAGAGCATTAGACTGGTATTCTAGAGGTCTCGGGTTCAAATCCTGGTCGAGGAAAAACTTTTTTCCGATTTATTCCTTCACCCTTTGCCCTCTACGCCACAAATCTTTTCTGTAGAAATTTTAAGTTTACGGTGACAAAAGAGAGAACTACAAAATAAGAAATAATATTCCAATGATAAACATAATGCTTCATCTAAACAAGCTGAGAACGGGTGATATTGCCGTGCTTGCCAAGCATTTTAAAATGTCTTTAGGTTACTGTTTCTTAGGTGAATCGTCGATGTGACCGATAAACAATACCTAAAGTTAAAATTTTTAATTTGCGCCCGTCGCGTTTATTATGGTACAGGGTTTCTAAGCAAATCCTTAGGGGGCCAAGCAGCCGTGTATAAGACGCAGACAAACGGAAAAGCACATTAGGCCGAAAAGGATGGGCATGGGGCGATGTTGTCACTACATCTTACACGTAGTAAATCCATTCCAGGTTGTTGTTTTCTAATGTTTTCCATTTTCATACGTTTAGGACTGGAATAAAAATTGTTTTTGCTCGAGTTTAATACCAAACTGATGAAAGATATCGTCAAAAAAATATTTTTCGGCTTTTCATTTTGTAACCATTGTCCTTACGCACTGTTTACAGGCTGGGGACTGAGATACATGCAAATGCCTAACCTAAAGCGTTCATACACGGCCGGAGAAATCGACTGAGATATTTCCGTAGAAACTTTATCAAGCAAATAGGACGGGTTGACGCCTTCGAACGTCCAACCCGGGTTTTGCACTTTGAGTCGAAATCAAAAAGGAGGAACAGTCAGATGTGGGGCCGTGCACAAATTACGTAACGGTGATTTTACCAATTTTTGACCCCCTCCCTATGTAATGTTTTGTAACGGTTTGGCACGCGACTCCCCTAATATTACGTAACGATTTCAAGACCACTACCCGCCCCCCCAAAAAAAAAAACTTTTCACTTATTTTCATTCCAAATTTTCTTAGTTTCACACAAATGCAAACGCTGTCGAAAACCCCCCTCCCCCCTACGTAACGATTTATAACCCCCCTCCCCCCTATGACCATTACGTAATTTGTGCACGGCCCCTGTAGTCCCAGTGGAGGAGGGCGAGAAAATTGGTATTTTTTTCTTAAAAATTATACTCTTTAGACCTATTTCTTTGCGTTCCCGAAATTACGTAATTTTTGAAAAAAAATTGTAAGCGGCGCCATTTTTATTTCGTGCTTTGTTTTTCTAACATTTTTGCGTTCGGCTAATTTAATTGAAAAATTTTTGCCTACGGCGCCCTTTATCTTCTCACTCGAAACCAAGATCCCCCGTTTTAGGAAAACTGATCCCGTCTCTGTTTCTAAATTTTTTCGAATAAAAGTAGAGTATGATCATGGGGGAAATAATTTTTTTCTACGGTATAACGAAAATTTCGAGAAAGTTGAAGAAAAAAATAAAAAAAGTGGCAGAGCCCAAGTTTTTCGTAAAAAAAACGTTTTTTGTAAAGAAACAGAGCAAAATAAATCTTTTCACCCCTTTTTGGGTGTTACAAATATTGGCAGCCCCTTATTTTTCGCTTTTACCCTCCCGCTAGTTTTGAAGAATTGGTTCGCTACATGTTTCGAGATCATGTCATAAAACACCTCGAAAATATCAAATGTAGTGTAGGGCCAGCTTTATTTAAAATCAATAATATCGCAAGCAAAAAGCTCTGCAGGAAAAACAGCGCAGTTTATTGATTTTTTTGGCTGCTAGGGCTAGCTGCATGGTTTGGCCGTTTCCGGATAGATGTCACTAGTAGAACAGAATGGAAAGAAATTTAATTAAAAGCGAAGATATTTCTTTCTAATGTTAACAACCTCACGAGTTTATCGCTCAGTATAGTAAATAATGGACCCTGCCGCCTCCTTTAAGCAAGAAAAAGCTGTGGTTTGGACCTGAAAACATCTAATTTTTAATTAGATTAGATGTTCAAATCTCATGGTGTGGCCGCCATCTAGCGGAATTTGCAGACATCTTGTCAACGGTTATTATTGCAACTATGATTTATGTTCACAATGAAAGAGTGGCGTCAATTTTTTCTCATGAAAGCAGTCCGGAGATAATAACAAACTGGCACCATTGCTCAATATACCTGTTTCTTTTGTGCGCGCAGAACTTTCTATGCCATTTCTGTTTGATTTATTGAAATCCTATCCCTAAGTAAAATCTTAGGAACCCTGTATAAGAAGGATAAAAAGTTATGTTCTACTTTTAAGTGCATTTCATAAATTTTTTGTTTTCTGATCTTATTTTGTCCATGTTTAAATCTAGAGGAATCCAATTTTCTATTGACAAAAGACAAAACAAACAAAAATAATAATCATAACATAAATTTTCGCTGTCAGATGGTTGTTAGCTGCTTTCACTACTGTCGCAATCGTCGCGCCTGCCCGGTAGACTCGTCGCCTCTGGATTATTTCCAGGCTAACTTGATTGGTACGCCTTTTTCTCGGGTTCGAGAGTTTTAAGGGTTTCCGGCCTGCAGCCAGTACAGTAGGCCGCAAGAGCGATATTAAATCAGGACCATCTGGTCCAAGCTCTGCTCCCGGTCTTCTTTATGACATATTACTTTATTACTTCTAATGGGAGGGAGAGGGGAGCCATTGAATTATTAATATAAAATTATAAAGGCACACTCGGCGCGGCGAAAGAATAATAGGAAAAAAACCGAAGAAAATCGAACTTTTCTGTTTTTCGGAGGGGCGGAGACGATAATTGGAATTATTGGGCCATTTATTGGGATTTAATTTTGGCGACTTCTGGCCGGGGCGGCTCTAATTGGGTCTGTAATAAATAGAACGAATATAGCAGGGGGATAAATTTGTATACGAATGGGCAATGAACACGCGGATTCTTTAGCAAGAAAAGGATCAGAAAGACCATTTATAGGACCTGAGCCTTTATTTGGAATTCCAAAAATCTCGATACGTGGCTATATCAAGCGATGCGTGCACGAAAAACATCAAAACCACTGGCATTCAATATCGGGGCAAAACCACAGCAAAAGAATCGTGGCATCCCCTTCAGCACCACTCACCTGTGAAATCCTTAAACTAAATAGGAAAGAAATCAGACAAGTGACGGGGCTATTAACTGGTCACTGCGCACTGAGGATTACAAATCAGCCGCTCATATCATATTTAAGTGCCCAGCACTAACCTGCAGAACACAAATCCTCCTGGAGGACGACCCCTCCAGAGAAGCTAACTGCCAGAGAAACCTAATAAAGGGGCTGCTGCTCGTGGCGAGGTCGTCAAACCTCTTAGATTAGGAAGGCACACAGCAAGAGATACAATAAGCTAAGAAGCTGTAGTGTCAGGGATTTTAAGACCTAAACTTGCTGTTGAGATAAATCAAATTAAATCAAATCAAGGTAAATAAACTACTCAAATGACTAAAGAAAAAATGCCATTCGCAATGTCATTTAGCTGACCAGACTTTTAGTCCTCCCATAAAAAGAAAATACCTAGAAAAGTCTCTTACCAGGTTTTACCTTGTATGTTTTTTTTAAGCCATTAGTATTAAAAATGTTAGAAATTTTGAGACAATAATGTGTTTGAAATAAATCTGTGTTTCGGACTTCCATTGTCCATAGTTTATGATCGTCTTCAGGTGCAAACTACAATCTATTCCTAAGGCTACGTACTTAACTATGAGAAATCACTCACTCTAAGTGGGCTCCGCCCAAGAAGGGGCTTCCAAATATTTGGAATTTCAACACTTGGTTTACTGAAAATGCCCTGATTCTGCCAAATAAAGGCAGCTTCAAGGAATTTTCATTTCTTCCAGTGTGACTCCTTGTGCAAAACCTTTGCTTCTGTCCACTTCATTCGGTGTTGTTTTGACCATGCATGTTCGGGGATCCGATTTCGTTGTTTCACCTCTTTGGGTATTCGTCTGATGTTCCTTAAGCCTAAAACACATAGTGATCTTTTGGTTTCGCGTATTTATAATTCACCACCCTCACAAGAACCTTGGTAAATGCATTCCTTATTTTGTTTGTTCTCCAGTTTTTCTTTACTAAGAAGGCTTCGAATTGTATTATTAGATTTAAAAGCTGTTTTAATATTAAAGTTGTTCGCTACTCTTCGAATTTTTTCTGATACTCCTTTAATGTATGGAATTGTAAGGATGCATTTGTCTGGTTTTGGTCTTGTAATCTCTGTCCTGTTTACTGAAATTTGAGTGATTTCTCATAGTATAGTATTAGGAATAGATTGTAGTTTACACATGAAGAAGATCAGAGATTGTACTGATCGAAACGTCGGCGTCGTGTATAAATAAAATATAGACAATGGAAGTCCAAAACACAGAGTTAATTTTAGTATTAAAAATGTTCGAAAATTCAAACATTCAAAATTTTGGAAATTTTCTTCGGAAAACCCTAGCAATTTCCACAGGTTTTAATGGGGTAAAAAATAGCAACGTATGTTACTTTTTTCGAACAAATTCCATAATTTTTCTAATTTGGAAAATCCTAACAAACTCCTTTAAAATTCGAATACAAACCCATAAAAGTGCTAATCTAGGTTTTTCCAAATTAAAACTGCAAAGTAAGCGTTGCGCGGACAACGTACAAAAGTAAAACTTATTTTAATACAACCCTGGTAAAAAACCGCATAGAATCTCATGCAAATTGGTGAGTTTTTATGCTGTTTTATAGGGATTTACGTACTTGAGATTTGTCTTGGTTTTTACAAGTTTGTTTCACATGCCGCATAGAAAATATATAAAACCTAACCTAACAAAATATTAATATATATGTAACAAAATATTAATATATAATATTTCAAATTTTTCTAAGAGATTTGACGCGGTTTATTTGGCAGGGAACTAACTGTGCATTAGCAGAGGAGGTGAAAATAGTACTAGCTTTAAGGCAGAGATTTATTTACAAAAAATAAATTCTAAATTGCAAAACGGCTTACTTTAAAAAATTTCACTGTCCTATTTGAATCGATTCTTCTACTGCATACCGCTCCAAGGTGGTCTACCAAAGGGATGTAACCAATTGGCAATACAAAGCTTTTTTAAAGGGCTGTCAACCCTTAAAAAAAGGGGCTAGTTAAGAGTGCGATTAAGTCCTTTTTTCGCTCTTATTTTGATAAATTGTTTGTTTTGTGATTCTTTTAAAGTTCATACAACACAATGGAGGTTTGAAATTTAGTTTTGGTTCAGTTGTAATGACTTTTTTTTCTGTCGATTAGAAATTGGGGTCGCTTTTTCAAGGTGTTACAATAATTGAAACAAGCTGGTAATAGGCGCTTGTTACATATACACACCATAATTTAATTTAATAAGTTTTTTTTATTTGCCAGATAGAAATATAAAATGTTACAACCACTTTTAATTTCTAAGCATTTGCCTCAACTTAATACTCTTAAATCTCTTTCTAACAGCGGGAGCGACAAGAAAAAACTCTAGCCATCCTTTTCTCGCACGTTGTTAAAGAAGTTAAAGGACACATAAAAAACGTCGGTGCAAATGGGGTGTAGAGAAAGAATAAGAAATTGAGGTGCACTACACAATAGCACATAAAACATTATCACTGGGATTTACTAAAAAGGTTTAGCCTATTTTAGACAGTTCCTAAGTTTAAGTGAAATTTTAAGCATTTTATACCAACTTTTAAATAATAATTTTGATTACTTGGTTTTTTAGCGACGTAGAACGCGAAAAGTCAAAATAAGTAACCTAACCCCAAATTTTTGACCCGGTGCTAAAAAATCTCTGGTGTCCCACTGTGGATAAATATAAATAAAGTCTCCGCGTTGCCATGGAAAACAAATTCAATGATGTAAAATTTTGCAGAAAAATCAGGTCGACATAGTTAAATTGATTTCCCGTACACTGTTGCTAAAAACAATTCCCCAGATTGTAACTACGACCTTAAGCGAAATAAAAATAATTTTTAAGATTAGTTACAAATGTCTAGACTACTTTCACTCATTTTTAATCAATATTCTTTCTGTTTTCTCCTTGTGGACTCGCGTCTTCTTTAACCGGCTGTACCACTTCAAAAAAAAAATAGACGTATTCGATAATCACTCCCGGCGCGAGCACTCCGGTTGGAATTCAGAACACCCGCGGGTAGATTCGTGACGTCACTCTACTCCAGACCGATCTGGGGCTCGATTCTGGGTGTAAGAGAACGATCATACCCTGAGAAGTGACCACTTCTATTAAAATCTAAAATTCCGTATTCTGGGACCGGCCGATCGCACAAAAGATATTCGAACGACGCACGGTGGTCGATTTCAAAATGTATCTAAATTTGTCCCTATATGGTTGTCAAGATATTAGGCGAATAATTGGCCAAAGAATAAACTATGCTTTCTACGAGTTTGACATTACGCATCAGTATTCAACGTCAAATTTCAAATAGAAGACCCAGAGTATGACAGTATTCAACTGTTAATATCTCGAAAACAGTTCAAGATCGACATAGGGTACGTTATATAAAAATGCTTAGAATTTCAAATGCAAAAAATGCAATAATATACTGGGTGTTTCATTTGAAAGTTTCGGTTAGCATTCTTTTTAATATACCCATAACATAAAAATATTCTAGTATACTGTAACATTTTTGTTGTTTCAATTACTTTAAAGTAAATTTGATTGTTCTAAACTAACATCTTTAGTTTAATTTTGTGAAGTGACCTTAAAATTAAAATATCGTGTGACTTTAACTGTAACCAAAATCACGTGACTGGAGACTTTTAAATAGTCACGTGACCATCAGTGCTATATTCAAACTGTATTTGACTTCCCAACATTTTTTGCTAAATAAAACCCATTCAAGCTCCAATCGTCTTTCAATCTACATGTCCTTCGTAGATCCCCCCTCACACCACCATCACAAATTTAGCTAATTAATAAATATATATATATATCTTTTACCTCTTAAAAATGTCTTAAGATAAATGTAAACATTCACACGATCATCCTGTGTATCAGCTAAATAAGAATAAATTAATCTTTTTATTAAAACTTAGTATCCGCGTTTTTACAAAAATCGACCACTGTGCGACTCCTACTCTAAAAGTCACGTGATGGTTTCGTCCAATAGCGTGCTCTGAAATAATACGAGTGACGTTTTTCACACGAGCTTTCCTACAACTCCCAACTACTGGGTCTAGTCGAGAGAACGGCTTCGCTCAAAAATTTTGTTGTTCTAGGCAGCTCTGCGCGTGCCCATAATAGTTTGGTGATTATTCGATCATCTCGTCACTGCTTTTAAGCGCGTTTATTGGTTGAATTTAAGGCGTTTTCTCGCGTTGAAATTGTTTAAAATGTTTTTAAAAAGTTTGAAACATTTGTTTTCTCGCGTTGCAACGGTGACGTCACATCGAAATGGGTTAAAAATATTTTGAAACGGAATCCACTCTAGTTTCAAAACTGACGCGTGCGTAGAAGATACGTCAAAATTCTACATTCTTGTTTTAACCGATTTTTTTTTTGTTTTTGCGTGAAAATGTATGAAAAATCGTATTCTAGATATCTTGTTAGCCATTCTTCATGGTATCCCTGTGGTCTTATATGATTTTCTTCACTTCACTATCCATGTAGCTTCCATTGCTTGCCATCCATGCTACTAAAACGGGCCTTACACTTGAAGGTTTTGTTAGATAAACCAGTAGTTGATCCATTTTAATTTTAAACACCAAAAAAATAAACAGAAAAACGAAAAAAAAGTGAGGTTACACTAAACTACGTCAGCGTTTTGAACTACTCATTTTTTCTCGGTTCTAAATGATGACGTCACATCTAAATAGTTTCAAATAATATTTCAAAATAATTTCAACGCGAGAAAACGCCTTTACTTTTCTTCTCTCAGGCGAACGACCACTTCCTATGACTTCCAGAATCGGTACCCTGAGAGTACGTAGACCGAAAGCGCTAAAAGACAAAAATGGCAGAGCAAATAGTTTCGCTCAACATGTGGATAGAGGTCAATGATGAAAACATTCTTCAATTCGCAACTCCCCAGATAGCACAAATTGTCCATCGGAACGCCATTTTTTGTCCAAAACCGCCCGCATTGTCCATGGACCATTTATGGACATCCATTAGACAAAGGTTTTGTCTGACACAGTGGATGACAAAAAAACTGAGTCCAAAGGACTTCCAATTTTGATCCATAAAGAACTGCCTTTTTTCAGTTAGTTTTTGGATATCCAATGGATAACAATGTTTCTTGGTCCATCTGACCAAAAATAAACTATATCCGGGGAACGTCCATTTTGTGTCCTGCAAAAGTGATGTACTTTATACATTGACTAAACATTGAATATTTATCAAAAAATCCATGTCAATCGGGCTTGGCCTGGTTGGCACATTAATAAATATGTCTTTTGTCCGAACTGTTTTGGATATCCATTGGATCATGGTGTTTCTTATTCATTACCAACAATAACATTTTTCTCATATCTAGCCGAATCATTTGTATATTATAGTTAAGTGTTTTTCATTATTTTAGACTAATTGGTATTTGGCTAATAGGAACAGGAACTCCATCCTCGGGGGATGAATTTATTATGATGTTGGAGTGGTTTTGACAAAACTGTCCACTGGATATCCATTGGAACCAAATATATCCAGTGCACTTAGCAAATTAGACCGGATATACATTGTAATTTTTTTTTTTTCAACAGTGAGCCATAAATATACTTTTTGAATAGAACAGAATTTCGTTCCACTTCATAACCATTGGATTTAGTATAGTGGTACAATAGTCAAAATATTGAAACTTTTGGACTTTTTTAGCATGTCCAAGAGCCGTCCAACGTTTTGCCAATTGTATTATCCAATGGATATGCCTTGGACAAAATTTCTTACAGATTTGATTGTCCAGTGGACTGCTGCATTGTCCAGAAAACTCTCTCCACTGGACATCCTCGGGACAGAGTTGTGCTGTCTGGGTAAAAATACCCAAACGTAAAATCAGTCATGTTTAAACCATACCGCGACTTTTTATGTTGCTTTTTCAATCAAATTTTTGTAAAAAGGCCTTTTTCAGTGTGCCTGACAGCCGTCATTCATTAAATTGATTGCGATACAAGCAGAATATGAACAAAATTCCGAGCCAAGCCTGGGGGCTAAAATAACGACTGTTTTGTTGGTTGACAATGCCGGAGTAGACGACTGCAATAGTTATTTAAACAACAAGGTTTGAAAACGACTCTTTGCACACGATCGAGACATTTTGGTGTAACGAGCCGAAGGCGAGGTCCACAAGTTGAGGGAGTGTGCAAAGAGGTTTTCAAACGAGTTTTTTACGATACTTTTTATACGACTTCAAATAAACAGAGACCAGAAAAATCATATTTCAATTTAACTCGTGTTTATTACTAAAATGTATAATATTCTGTTTGAAGTATCTAATCAACAAAACAAAGGAGCCGTGACGGTTGCTATGGAACTCAGGCAACTTATATTGTTGGGTGACAACAACAACCCGTGTTCACAAATGACGTAAGCTTGCGCAAAAATGACGTAAGCTTGCGCAAAAATGACGTAAGCGTGTGCAAAACGTTTTGCACACGGCGTGCGCAAAATGCCGTTTTCAGATCGTGTTCTCCGTGCGCAAAACCCCCTTTTTCAAGACAGTCGTATAAAAAAATGTTTTCTAGACCAAAATAGCAAAATCTTACTTATTTTATTATACTATTTATAACAATATGTCTTGTAAAAGATTCATTTATCTCCGGTCTTCTAGATCCATGCTAATAACCTACTGTTGTTTGAAGGTGTTGTTGAACTTGAGATTACACTAGAATTTCGAACTTCCATTCCACATAATATTGGAGGAATATTCATGTTATAGGAATATTCCCTTAAAGTGATTTTTGGAATATTCTATTGCGAATATGACAGGAATGTTGCAGACCTATTTTTCGTTGAATATTCTTTAACAGTTTGTGATAGTTATATTTCTTTGGTAATAGGATAATAATATGCCCATGATAACCTGAAAATCAAGTTATTTTCAAAAAAGAAGTTAAAAAACAAAAGATCAAAAGATCTTGGGTGGAAATAACGAAAATTCAAACTTGGATCAGCATCCCACAAGGAACTCACTAAGGACCAAAGCGAAAAGAAAAATGATTAAACGATGTTTCGCCCTGGGTAACCAGCGTGGGCTCATCAGTGGTTTCATTGGTCACCCTCCACCATACATCATTAAACACCATCATACACTTTGATTTCCAACTTTGAATTAACTTTGAAATCTAAAGAAACAGCATTCATACAAAGGAACCAGAATGTATTTTCTCAACAGCATTAAAGATATTTGGAAACCCATACTTTTCGAAGGTAACAGATTTCAACTGCGAAAAGGCCAACCGAGAGTAAACTTCATGGTTCACTGAACATATGCTAGTATATAAGATTAGTAGTCTTTGTTCGTATTCACTTGATGACGATTGCAGCTACATAAGCATTCGAAACGTTCCTCGCACAAGCTATGTATTTAAGCTGATTTGAGGGCACCCATTACGGTGTATAAGAATGGGGGGGGGGGAGAATTATTAATAATTATTATAAGTACGCCGCTGGTTCGCGATAATTTCCCACAGTAATTTCTGCCTATTGACGCGATGTCCGCCCTCTACGATCTGTTAACTGTCAAATTTCAAATTAATGAACCGGTTAAACGCTTTAATTGTGTGTTGATTTGATTTTCCAACCATATAATACTATGTGTATAGAACGCGTATGTATGTACACATCCCATACATAAATTATTATTATTTTAAACTGTAACCATAATAATAATAATATGACAAATATCTAGCCTCAATTGTGGTTAGTAATTATTAATTTTATTGTACCTAATATTCATTGAATGAAAAAATTGGTTTTGAAAACAAAAAAAAGTTAATAAAAAAAAATTAAGTTAATTTTGCGCACTCTGGACAATTCATGTGGTTTTACATAATTTTGAGTTTTTCACAAATTTCAAATAATATTGGAGAAAACTCATGTTTAGGGAAACGTACACTATCGGCATCATAAAAGTGGTACGTGATAAACATTTTTTTAAATTGTATGGTTTACTACCGGATTATATTTTGTGACAGACTGGTACTAAAATGTGAAAATATTGACATCAAAGATTACTTTCAAAAATAATTTTTATATTACAATAATACGCTAACGCATAAAACAACTGTAAAAAAAGCTAAAAAACACAACTGTAACGAAAATTATAAAACAATAGAAACAAATTATTAGGTATATAAATTTTAATATCTAGTCATTGCGCCATTCACCTCAATTATACCGTTTAACCTTCTTGGTAGAGAATCAGCCAAAATTTCAAAAAGGTTTTCATTTTCACCAATCACTTCTTCATAAGCATTGACTATTAACTGGACCAAGTGATGTTGATTGCCCGGCACAATATTAAAGCTTTCCAGCTTTTTTGAAATTAAACCCCAGATATTTTCCATAGAATTGGCGTCTGAGGTTTTCGCAGGCCAAGGAAGAACTTCAATATTTTGCTCCCTAAACCAAGTTGTCTTGTTGAAAAATAAAGTGGTCTTGATAAAGTTCTGTGACGGCTGGAAGCATGGTGTTCTCTAAAATATCCACGTAAAGCTGTGCTGCGAGCTTTCCATTGATTCGAAATAAAGCACCATGACCTCTAGCAGAAATTCAACCCCACATATTTACCGAAAATCGTCCAGCGCGATCTCATAGCGCGTTTTTTGTGGACGATACACCCGAATTTGTTTTCTATCACTATAGGACTGGAAAACTTTTTCATCGGAAAATATTACCTTTCGCCAAAACTCTGGTTCCTTTAGAGAATAATTAAGGGCAAAAAGTAACCTGCCCTGTTTTTTTTTTCATTCGTAAGTTTAATTTTTTTAGCAGCTACACGATATCTTAAATTAGAGCCTTTCCTTACGCGATTTTGTGCCACTCTTACACATCCTGGAAAAGGGTTTTCTTCCATAAAAGCGATAAGGTCATAATCTTGTTCATTAGTTGAAACTTTCAATAAACCAGTCCCTTGTATTCTGTCTATTGTCTGATCTTCTTCACATCGATTTTTAATTTTTATAATCGTGGTTTTACTGCGTCCATAATGTCTAGCCACGTCCCTAATTGACTATCCTAGTTGTAGTTTTGCCAGGAGTTGGGCTTTATCAAATAAAGAAATATGTGGAGGCATTTTTTATTTATTTGTCAGACTGAAATACAGAATGACATACTTTGACAGTTTAAGAAAAATACAACAACGGGTGACTTTGTTTGTAAAAAATAGACCAAGGTTTTACAACAAAAACCTTCCTAAAAAACCCGCATAAGTTCTCGTGAAAGTTGGTGAGTTTTTATGCAGTTTTATAAGATTCTATGAGCCAGGCTGTATTCCTCGTAAAAACTTACAGAAAAAACTTTAGTCTTGTTTTTTTACTCTGAACAATTTACATAATTTTAGAATGACCCCAAATTGCAGGCAATTGCAAGTTATATGGCTCCATGTCAAGCGGGCGGATTTCAATTTGCAAGATTGCAAGAGCGACGCGGCACGTTCACGTCCTTAGCCTTCTCTTGTATACTGGAATTTTAATATATCTTTTATTAACAGCTTTATTTTTAAGGAAAAGCTTAAATTGCATTTTAATTTTGTAAATTAATAAATCTTGTTTTATAAACTAAAATCCTGGTATTTTCCTCCATAATATGTTCGGATTTTTAAAGAAAATGGTAAAATATTGCACTTTTATTTCCTCAAATATCTGTATGTTAAGGACAGCAGTT
The DNA here is from genome assembly GCA_963921995.1 of Oxystoma pomonae. NCBI lineage: Eukaryota > Metazoa > Arthropoda > Insecta > Coleoptera > Brentidae > Oxystoma > Oxystoma pomonae. Next base: position 67,595,618 of record OY998171.1, read on the forward strand.
AAAAAATTGTCTTTTTGTTTTAAAAATCTGAATATTATTTGTAAGCTATTTGTAAGCTAATTAATCATAAAAAAATATTTGAAATGAAAACATGCTCTATTAAAAATTTAATAAAAATGTATTACGTCTAAAATAATTTATTTAAAAGACAAAATAGTAAAAAATACTATTCATTTTTTTTCCGTGCAGCATTCCTGTCAGCAGTCCAATGTCCTTTCGGGTCTTGCCTAAGAGCCATTTAGTTCTGGCTACATTCGGACCATCCACGAATAGCTTGGACTGTCTGACTCTTGCCTCGAGGACGTCTTTATTTCATTGTACGCCCATTTGTTGAGCTCACTCTGTAGCTGTTTCCTTGTTATTCCCATAAGAGGTCCCGGTCCAATGTATTGGGTTTCGGCCCCTAGCCTGGCAAGTTCATCCGCTTTCTCGTTCCCTGTGTAGAGATAACAACCCTATCTCATAGTTATTTTTGATACTGTGAATGAAATAATACAGCTAGAAGTTCAAATTATATTATGTTTATAAGCCCTTGAGGAGTTAAGGGGCCTTTTATAGTGCGCCGTCGTCGCTTCAATTAAATTCTTGTTTCTGGCACAGATTTACGACCGCTAAATTTGAAATTGTTTTGCATACACACACACAGAGAAAGATGTCAATTAATCAAAAATTATCCACTTGGTTAGATGCCTTTTTTTGTCGTGCAAACAAGGCCCTTTTGTACGCGATCCGATTCCATTTTCCGGCCGGATGGGCCGCGAGAATATGTGAGAGTTATAACCCCCCCCTAATAAGGACCCTTTATATGTCAAAACTTATGGTTTGGTGCAATAGTTGTTGAGTGAAAAGAGCGCTTTGATCTTCGCTAATGTGTTTTTATTTAGGCGTATACCTATGCATAATGTACAGGGTGTTTCCACAAAAAATATTAATTTATTTTTTAAAGCAAAGGCGGATTCTCCGGCGGATCAAGTCTCTATTCTAGATTTGTTTACAAAATGTGCCGCAGACTAAAATTTTGTGAAAATGTTCTTCAAAACACATTTTTTAGGGAAATATTTTATATGTTTGTTTGAAAGTTTCAGACAATGATGTATTTGAAATTAACTCTGTGTTTCGGACTTCCATTGTCTATATTTTATTTTATTTATACACGACGTTTCGATCAGTACAATGTCTGATCGTCTTCAGGTGCAAACTACAATCTATTTCTAAGGCTACGTACTTATACTATATGGGAAATCACTGAACCGTGAAGTTTTAGAAGTTGGCTCCGCCCAAGGAGGGGCTTCCAAATATTTGGAATTTCAACACTTGGTTTACTGAAAATACCCTTCCAGTGTGACTCCTTGTGCAAAACCTCTGCTTCTGTGCACTTTATTCGGTGTTGTTTTGACCATGCGTGTTCGGCAATTCCTGATTTCGTTGTTTCACCTCTTTGGGTATTCGTCTGATGTTCCTTAAGTCTAACAGATAGTGGTCTTTTTGTTTCACCCTCAGACTAATAACTATAGTCTGAGGTTGGTAAATGCATTCCTTATTTTGTTTGTTCTCCGGTTTTGTTTTACTAACAAAGCTTCGAATTGAATAATTAGATTTAAAAGCTGTTTTTATATTAAAGTTGTTCGCTACTATTGGAATTGTAAGGAATGCATTTGCCTGGTTTTGCTCTTGTTATCTCTGTCCTGTTTGCTGAAATTTACAAATAGTATCTGTTATAAGTTTAAGGCCATAACCATTCTGCTGCAGATCCTTCTTAATGTTTCTTATTTCGATTTTCAAGTCATGAGATTGTTACAAATTTGAACGGCTCTGTTATACAAAGTTCTTATTATGCCTCGTTTGGTTGTAGCAGAATGATTTGAATCTTGATTTAAATATTGTCCGGTGTGGGTTGGTTTACGATAGACTGTTGTTCTGATGTCGCTTTCTACTCGTTTGACAAGTACATCAAAAAAAGGAATTTGACAGTTTTGCTCCAACTCCCGTGAGAATGTAATGGTGAATCTTATGTTATTTAGGTGGTGAAGAAATTCTGAAAGTTGTTGGTCATTCCCGGCCCAGACAATAAAATTATCATCAACATATCTTAGCCAAACCTAAGCTTTGAGGATTATAATAATTAGATGTGCATTACTCTGTCTATCCCAGATATCCTAGAATTCTACGATAACACCACATCTCGAATCCCTCTGTGTCCATGTCTCTACGCCCTAATAGAAAATACTAAACACATAACAACGAAAACACGAATTCGGAGAGTGATATGAAGATCGCGACTAAACAACACTGATTTAATTTTGATAAAAGATGAGCCACGTTTAGTCTCTCAGAATTAACAGCCCTCTGGCTAATGCATCATAAGGCAAATAACAATGTCTTTCAAGATTTACACCGAAATTTTTGATGGGGCTTTTTCCTGCGTACCATGGGAAAATGTCCAGTTGTTTTTTGCACTCATTCAGTCTAGGTAAACTGATAGCCCCCCCATATAGACAATCAGACATACATTTGGAAATGTATCAGATAAATACGCAGAAATCATGTTTGGCAACATATGTTTCGCAAAGACCCTAAAGTATTTGCAAATATTTGCAGGCGCATTAGAGTCCTATACAGAAGAGTAGTGTAGAATTTCAATCCAATAATAAAGTGACATGTTATTTTGAGATAGTTATCAATAAGTTTTGTACTTTACTTAGTTAGACATGTTATTTTGAATTTCGAGAATTTCGGGACGAAATGGTTTAAATGATTTAAAAAATTTTGTGGGCGTAGGAAAAGTAGCGTATGAGTGGTTCCCAAACTTTTTCAGTTTGCGGCGCACTTACAGGTTTAGTATTTTGTCAGGGCTCCCCTACTCGCAATATGCATATATAGTGTCCAACAAAGTGTTGCATATGTATAATGTATAAAATATGTGCTTTGCAAGTTGCCTACTGTATATTAGCAAAGCGCAAGCGTTGTACAATACTTTATTTAACACCATTGTAAATATATTGCTACTAGTTACAAAACACATGAATGAAAACAACTCCAATCTAACGCTCATATAGGTTTATTATTAAACTAACACACAAGGAAACATTATTATTGAAGGAAAAAAAAAAATCAGTGTGATGGGTGAGCTTGGTGATCTGCATACATTTTTCAAAGCGGGGAATAAGGCTTGACACTGCCACTCTCATTTCTTGCTCCACGTTGATCTTTGAACGATATCCAGCTTCGCATAAATAGGACGTTGCAAATGGGATCACAACCCTCAAAGCTTTTAAACTTAGAGCCGGATATTTATTTTTGACGGATACCCAAAACTCCACCAAATCAGAAGAAGCGAATTTTGATTTTAGGCTGTTGTCGCAAGAGAGTTTAATAAGACTCTCTTCTTTTAGAGAAGTGAATTCTGGTAGAGATTGTGCATGGAAAGGATCTTGAATCCATGCAAATTTTTAGACATTTTCTTCTGTAAAGTATTTTGCAAACCATTCCGAGAGTTTCGAAAGGTGTTCGGTGAAAAGGGACAGCAAGTCTTGAGAGATAACGAGCTCATTAGAGGCTGAGAATTTATGCAATTCTGAAAAACAATCTTGACCGCCATCTTCATTAATTTTTCTTATCTACAACTGCAGTTTTTTCCTAAATGCTGCAATTTTCTCTGATAGTTTCAAGATATGCATGTCTTGGAGAGACAGATTTAAGGCATTCAGTTTCTCAAATATATCGCACAAATATGCCAGTTTTAGCAAAAAGTCGAGATCCTTAAAGTATCTGGAGCTTGCATGACCAGAAAATGTGGATTTCTTGATGTAGCTCGAATGTATGGGATAAGACGTTTCCACGTGAAAGCCATTGTGCACTGGAGTAATATAGCAGCGCAGTGTGTTCAGCTCCCATGTCCATGCAAAGAATTTTGAATAGTCTGGTTTTTAGCGGCCTAGTTTTCACAGCCCAACGACTTCGATGCAAGTGCTTCCCTATGAATGATGCAATGGGTCCACATGGCATACGGTGCTTTACTGCGAATAAGTGCTTGCAATCCACCATAACGGTCAGACATTAATCGAGCGCCATCAGTACAAACTCCAATACACTTCTCCTGATCTAAATTATTCTCTGTTATAAACTTGTCAAGAATTTGAAACAAGTCTTGAGCCTTTCCGCTTTCATCGATACTTTTGCAGAAAAGAAGGTCTTCAACAATAATATTATCATCCATGAAGCGTACGTAACAAATACGGTGTGCATCTTTATTACTGTCAGTAGCCTCAACAAGTTGCAGAGCAAATTCCTTGCCTTTTATTTTCTCTATCAATTGATCATTAAGATCCTTAGCTATATGATGGATTCTTCGACTAATAGTGTTGTTAGATAAAGGTACCTTTAAAATTAGTTTTCCCGCCGATTCTCCTATCATAATGTTAACCATATCGACAGCAGCCAGTAAAATAAGTTCTTCTGCGATGGTGTGAGGTTTCTTGCACTTCGCCACCCTGTATGCCACTTTGAAAGAGGACAGCAGTTCGTTGCTAGCGTGACTTTCCAACCATCGTAGGATGAATGGTTTCGAGATGTCGTTTTAGCTTACTTGGGAGCATATTTTCGACCGCTAGAATTTTCAAACAGAGCACACACTGCGGTCTTTCCTCATGATTTACTAATACTGAAGTAAAACCAAAGTTTAAATAGCTATATATCATCGTATTTGCGATGTTTCCTTCTTTTTACTCCTCCGTCACTTCTCGATGCTTGATCACTCTGTCTCGATCTATCAATTTCCTTATCTAATAAAAATCTTTCCATCTTGTGACTAACTTTTTACGAAAAAACGAAGCAACCGATTCGATATTGGAACGTTTATGTGTCCTGAGTTCGTAAATCACAACACTTTGTATCACTACTAAAACTCTCTATTACTACTTCTATTTATCTTACGGTAAACTAACCTAGAAAAGCGGACTACGGCGACTTAAATACTGACAAAAAGCGCTTGCGAAAATTCTCGTCGAGCGACGCGTAGGTCGAATACGGGCTTCTGAAAATTCTAGAAACTTGCTCTGATCTCTCGGGCTCGAGGCTCGATTAATAGCGCATGCGGTGCCGGCGTTGCCAAACGTAACTCAAATTCTACCTTATCAGGAGCGTCTGGCGGCGCCCCTGGTTTCTTCTCGCGGCTCCCCGGGGCGCTGCAGCGCACACTTTGGGAACCAAATTCGTTGAAAAGTCGACCTTTTTGCACACTCGTGTGATTTTTGCATTCGGCTGTCACATCGCGCAAAATCTTTTACCCTTGTTATTATATCTGTCATTTTTCACACTTGTTACGTAATATTTACTTATGTTCGGAAAATATAGGATGTTGAAATTATTCGCATATCTTAGACTTTAATCCCTTTTGTAATTTTTTTCCATCGCTGTAGCGTTTCCATTTTCTCACATTATTTCATTCAAATTGAATCTGAAAAGCGAATTTTCATTGGACTTCCTTTTTTTCCGGCGGTGGGGTGCTCGCCAACTTTTTCCTCCCTCCTGCCCCTCGATCGGAAAATGCTGATGAAAAAACGTAACGGAGAGACATAATTAAATTTTTAAACTGTTTTCCACTGCCAACTTTAATAAATAAAATAATATTCCATTAAAACGAGAGGATAAAGCGGATTCAGGGTGGGTTTTGAAAAACGCCGAAACATTATTAAAATGTAGTTTTTTTATACATTTATCAAAAACACGATTTAGAAACTGGCCGCAAATAACCAAACCATGTTTTTTTTTGGTTACCGATGAAAAATAATAGTAGTTTTTTCAACTAGTGGCTAAAATAGTGCTTTTTTACAAGCGTGGTAAAAACGCGATTAAAAACGGCACAGAAGTATTTACTGAACAATAGTTTTTTATAGTAGTTTTAACAACTAGTGGCTAAAATAGTGCTTTTTTTACAAGCGTTGGTTTAAATAACGAGTGCAGAGAGGTATTTAAAAACGCGAGTAAAAAAAATCACAGTTTAGCCGCGAGTTGTGAACACAACTTTTTTTAATACCTTTATCAAAAAATTCAAGAAAAACAACAAAATACTTTTAAAAATCTGGATCGAAAAGCACTTCTCGCAAGACACCATCTTTACACTATAAATCAAGGCGGCTGGTTAATGAAATAACAATAACCATCGTTTCCATAGCGATGTGCCTTTGACCATCAAAAACATGATTTTAGTAACTGTCTGCAAATAACTAAAGCATGGCTTTTTTGGTAACCGATGCAAAAAAAACTTTTTTTTTGATCACGGGTGCAAAAAAAGATTTCTATCCGTTTTCTACCCAAAATTAAAGAGAAATAGAGGAAATAGTAATATTAAAAAAATCTAATTATTCTTGAACTTGAACAATGAACGTTACCGAGTAAAAAGGCACATCGCCATGGAAACCATCATTGTTATTTCATTTACCAGCCGCCTTCATTTATAGTGTAAAGATGGCGTGTTGCTTCGTTCGAGACTTTTAAGTAAGTATTTTCGTGTATTTTTTGATAAAGGTATTAAAAAAATAGTGTTAACAGCGCTTTTTTTACTCGCGTTTTTAAATACCTCTCTGCGCTCGTTATTTAAAACAACGCTTGTAAAAAAGCACTATTTTAGCCACTAGTTGTGAAAACTACTATTTTCATCGGTAACCAAAAAAGCCTTCGTTTTGTTATTTGTGAGTAAAATCGTGTTTTTGATGAAGGATAAAAATAGTATATTACATAACAAGAGAAGTAAGTGACAAATTTCACACGAGCGTGAATGTTTTGAACGATGCGCCGGCCGTGTAAAAAAGTTACTTTCTATCGAGTTTTATACGCGTATTTTTCCTACGAACACTGATGACTTGTTCTAATTTTTGTAAATATTGCTCTTTAATTTTTTCCGCACGTGTCGAAAAGTACTTTGCAACACATTTGCGGAAAAATTTCTCCACACGGGTGAAATTTAACATTTTCGAACGATACTAATCATGTGAAATCCATCATTTTCATATGTGGTTATAGAAAATAGTACTTTTCACAACTAGTGGATAAAATAGTGCTTTTTTTACAAGCGTTGGTTTAAATAACGAGCGCAGCGGATAGAAATCTTTTTTTGCACCCGTAATTAAAAAAAAGCCATGCTTTAGTTATCTACAGACTGTTACTAAAATCATGTTTTTGATGAAGGTATAAAAAAAACTTTTCTTGTTTGTATGTATGGATTTTAGGAACCTAAAACTACAAAAAAAAAACGAAAAAAAAACTTTTAAAATTGCGATTTTATTATTTGCCATTATACGAAGGAAAATTGTTGGTTTTGACGTTTTCAGCCCAAAAGGCGGAAAAACTGAACGGAAAATTCAGCGAATCGCAAACTAAAATGCCACTGAAATATCAGAAAAATACAGACGAGGAAAACCTCAGGCCACTATGTAACTTTTATTTTTGCAGTTTGAATCAAACACGGGCACCATATATTGCTGAACACTCGGTTCTTATTGCAGTTTGCACCGTAAACAAATAGACTACATATACCCTTTATAGAGACACCCTGCTTTACTAATGCGTCCCATCATGTAGATTTAGGAGTCCCGCTTTGGCCAGTTATGGGTTCAATTTTCTTTATTAGTTACTAATAACAATAATATAAATATGTGCTGTGATAAATTTAAATTAGATGATTCTGGCTTTGTAACTAGTGGCAATAATACAGTTTCTCTGGAGCATATAACTATGAGATAATATAATGACCCATCTCTTGCATTTTCCGAAAAAAAAGAACCGTAGCGATAATAACTTTCCCAAACACGGGCACGGTTCTTATTGCAGTTTGCACCGTAAACAAACAGACTACATACGCTTGTAGAAATACCCCCGCAGTTATAGGTCTAATTTTCTTTATTATACGATTAACAATAATACAAATATGTGCTGTGATAAAATTAAATTAGATGATTCTGGCTTTATAACTAGTGGCACTAATACAGTCAGTTACCTATTATGGTGTGGAGCAAAAGTGCAATAATATTATGTCAAATCTATCAAATTGGTTCTCAAATAACACGTTGTTTCTCAATATCAAGAAAACAAATTATATAAAATTTTCTCACCCTCAAAACTGGAATAATTTAAACAGTGTTAATAACATAAATTCGAATGAATAACGAACAATTTTTTTGTGAAATTAAAAAAATGAAAAGGAAACTTTCAAAACATTTTTTTACAGATTTTAAAAAAGAAATATTTTGTGGAATTTCATTTTTAACAAGCTTTCCAAAAAGGTACCACAAGTGGTACCAGTGAGGGCCCCAAAATGGGGCGCCAATAATGTCTTTGTGCGGTATTTTCTGACAAATCAGTTGACAGATTACAAAGCAAACTTTATTTTTTAACAAGCTCTCCAAAAAGGTGCCAAAAGTGGTACCTTCCCATTCAAAAAAAATAGGTCCCTGGGCCTCCAGTTGGGGGGCCCCCAATACTTTTTTTATGATGGACGGACAGTCTGTAACTTCATCCCTAAAGCCGCTGGAAGCACACTGAGTAAAAGATGGGTATCAGAACTCAAATATGATTTGTTTAATTATCACAGCTCACTTCTTGGGTCTGTGAAAAAAGAAATCCTAACACAGTGGAACTATTTGCTCCAATTCGTTTAAATGGGCTGGGGTAACCCATATAAATAGGCTAGGGTAGCTTTTGTTTGGATCTAGATCCAGGCTTTCGGGTTTTCGGCGCATTCACCAAAAATTTTATGACCCGTTGCACGGGATTATTTAAAGATGTCTTAAACTAAGTGATCTTCAGAAAGGTTCGTACTAAAGAAAGTTTATTCATATGCTATGTTTTCATGGGTATTGAGTTCGTTTTCAAAACTCATTCTATCTTTTTCTTTTATATAGCGTGTTCTTGGTCTTGATAAAGAACACGCTATATAAAAGAAAAAGATACAATGAGTTTTGAAAACGAACTCAATACCCATGAAAACATAGCAATAGTCGTTCCTCAAGGCTCCCTCCTTCCTTCAACCATAAGAATTTACATTACATACAGCGACTATAAATAAGACGCTAAAGGGGCTCATTCTAAACACCACTAGCTGCATCACTATACATACCCAGCAAACACAAATTGTCGGAATTGAATCGGGCTGTCAACAACGTCGGCAGTGTGTCGGCATCGGCGACTACACTCTGGCCCGATGTTGGACAGATTGCGATTTTCCGTTTTCGGTCAATAATCGGCAACTGACGGAGGTCCACATTACTACAGTCGACTTTATGCCGACACCACTCCAGGACCGACGATGGTCCGATTGGAACTTTGTTTAATCGGTCAAAAATCGGCAACTGACGATGGCCCGATTTACTATAGTCGACTTTATGCCGACGCCCACTTTATTTGCTCTAGGGCCGACGACGGTCCGATTGGAACTTTGTTTAATCGGACGACAATCGGCAACTGATGATGGGCCGATTTACTGTAGTCGACATTATGCCAACACAAACCTTATCTGCTTTAGGGCCGATGATGGTCCGATAGGAACTTTCTTTAATCGGTCGAGAATCGGCAATAATCGGCAACTGATGGAGGTCCACATTACTACAGTCGACTTTATGCCGACACCACTCTAGGGCCGACGATGGTCAGATTGGAACTTTGTTTAATCGGTCAAAAATCGGCAACTGACGATGGCCCGATTTACTATAGTCGACTTTATGCCGATGCCCACTTTATTTGCTCTCGGGCCGACGAAGGTCCGATTGGAACTTTGTTTAATCGGACGAGAATCGGCAACTGACGATGGGCCGATTACATCACCTTAAAATTTTTACTGCATAATAGTTTCTTCCTAGTATGTAGAGATGGCGCTAATGTCACTATGTTCCCTGTACAGTGGAAGATAATATTATATATATAAAGAGCAAAGATATGTCAAAACTGGAATGCGAACTTGACAAGATGGTGGTACTTCTCTACAAGAATCACCGCTTCTGCCACTTAAACCAGCCCGACTGGTTAAGCACCCGCATTATCGAAACTTTGTAGTTTGCCATTGTCGGGCCGCTTTAAGCTACCACCGACGGACCTTCGTCAATCGCCGATGTTGGACCGCTTTAAGAAACCAATATCGGACTTGAATAGTTTACCGATGTCAGGCCGAGACCAGCTACGTTAGACCGACCAAATTAAGCAGTTATGGGCGGATGGTCGGTACCATGTGGTTAAACCATATCGGACCTTAATCGTACGGCGACGGTATGCCGATGTCAGCAAAAAGTAAAATTTACCATTGGTCCGACGGCGGGCTAGAATCTAACGCTGCGTCGGCAAACATACATTGGGCCTACATCGCAAAGCGGACAAAAAATACTGCTGGTCCGATGTCGTAAATCGACGTCGTGCCAATGACGGCAAATTCGGCAATCGACATCGGACCGACGAAGGCCCGTGTTTGCTGGGTATAAATTAATTGCGTTGCAAAAAAAAACGGTATTCAACCACACTTTTCCGATTCAAATTTTCGCTCGACGGTAGTAACGGTACGGTACATTCAATTTCAACTCATAACATTGGAGGAATATTCATGTTATAGGAATATTCCCTCAAAGTGATTTTTGCGAATATGGCAGGAATGTTGCAGACCTATTTTTTGTTGAATATTCTTTAAGAGTTTGTAATAGTTATATTTCTTTGGTAATAAGATAATAATATGCCCATGATAACCTGATAATCAAGTTCTTTTTATGAATATTCCCAAAAAGAATATTTTTGTCAGGATTTTGGCATGTTTGCTGAATATATTACTATCTTGTGAAAAGAACGCGATTTACATGATTTATAAAATTATAATTTTGTTTAATGTCATCTATTGTAGGTAGATGGCACTGGAACTAATCTCAAGTAGTACATCATTATAATGGTGATACACCTATATCCGGAGGCTACTCCGTAATTTCATTTTAGTGGAAGACTAATGCATATTTGGTGGATATTCATGTGGATAAATATCCACTCATATCTCAGGATATCCATTTCGTAGCCATCTGGACGTGTTTTCAATCACAAAATCATATCCATGCAATTATAGTCGGTGTCCAGGTACATTACTATAATTCTTTAAAAAAATGTCTGGATTCATTCACAAATATGCATAGCCATTGCTTTAAATTTTTCAGCCCAATAAAATCGGCCTGAGACAGACCTATAATATTTTGTTAAGAATTTATACACAATTCTGAGCTGTCTTAAACCCAGATGCACGGAGTTATTGCAAGTAATGAAGATTACGAGCAATTAAGGGAAGATCTAGGAGGCACTAGTAAAACGAGTTTTCCGAGCCCCAATTTTGTATCCCAGAGCTTTGCATAGAAGCTTGGTTTCCTCAGTATAGTGTTTCGTTTAAAGAATCCACCCTGTACATACAGGTAGCCATTTTCCCGTTTCAATTTCTGGCCGTGGCACATTCGAACGCCGCTAAAACTTTCCTCCTTCTTTATACATATTATATGTATGCGCCTCTAACTTTTCCAGGGGCTCTTTCCACTGCGTTAACTTTATTTTTGGCTCCAGATAAATCGGTAAATTTATATATTTCTTATTTTTATTTTACTTAAAAAGAGGGAGTTTCGATGCAATGTCAGTTCAAGAGACACTTTAAGGCCGCAAAAACGGCATAGATTTGACAACACTGCTTTGCTATTTTTTTGAAAGATCAACAATAGAGTGAGATCGTGCAGTGTTCAGAACACGTTGCGAACACCATATGTGAGGAAAAGTATAGCTTATTAGGAACGTAACCATTTATTAATGCTTCTTTAAAAGGTTTTGATGCTCGGCTTCTTGCTTCATGGATTGCAATGTCCCGAAATTAAAAAGAATTAAAAGAAAAATCATTATTCAACATCAAAAAAATTACAAATTTCCGTATTATTTTTATCACTTGAGATGTATCAATTTATTGGCCGAATTTTCCATTAGACAAGTGACCGGTGGTTATGCGGAACCTGAATTCCAATACTCCAATCGAACTTACTTCAGTTTCCTTGGGCCTACTAAATTACGTGACCTTGGCATTTCAGAATTCCGGCAGAATATTGCTTACAAAGAAAAAAACCATAACTTTTTTGTTATCAGATAATAGGATTTATAAAAATCTACAGCCGTATCCCAAGGATTTTTAAAAATTTGGTGTATTTTTTCAAAAAATAAAAAAATCCAAAAATGGCGGTTACAGATTTCTGTATTATCGACGAGGCTAAAGAAAAAGCCAGGTAAGATTTTTGACTATTGTTAGCCGTGTTTATTTTATTTCGAAAATGAGAGAGTCCAGCAAAAAACTGTCTGGATACGGTTGTGAGGAATTCAAAAATAAACATTCCTGCCAAATTTCAACAGATTCCGTTTTCTCGTTTCCGATATTCTACGGTAAAGATTGGCCCAAAAACAGCAAAGCAGTGTTGTCAAATCTATGCCGTTTTTGTGGCCTTAAGTTATGGGATATTTAAAACGTAAAAAACTCATTAACGTTATCCTGGAATGTACTTTTAACTCTGACTCGTTCTTTTATACAAAAAAAGCAGTTGAAATTCGAATATCAGAATCCCGCGTCTGTTGTCTTGCGTAAGCTTTTTCAATAATGGGGCCCTAGGGTTAAGTGCCCTCCCCCCTCCCCGAGAATTTATACATATACAATAAAAAAAAATCCATGTCACATCGAATCTAAACTAAACGTATAACAATTATTGCATTATTAGAGTGTTAATAGACCACTAATTTATCGTCACCTAATTTGCTTACCGTATTACCTTGGTAATTAGGTTTGCTTAATTGTATTCAATATATCATTTTATGTTTGCAAATCTCTCGTCTAAAACCCGTTATAAAACTTGCGGCGTTTTATGTTTCATGAATAAAGTATAATCCAAAATAGAGTCAGAGAAAGATTGGCTTCGGCTCTAAATGCCCTTGCCTTTATGCGAAAGAGAAGCTCGGTTTTTTGAGGCTCATTAACGGCTCGTCGCTACTCAAAAAATAATAAAATTCTAAACGTATTTATCTTTATCAAAAACATAGTTTTAGTCACTAATGATAATATCCTGTAAATAAAATGACCGCTATGACATTTGTGAGCCTAAATCAGTTGGTATTGACAAAATTCCCCTAACTCTGAGGCTAATAATAAAAAGGGTTATCGCACATCACTTATGGAAGGCAAAAAGCTAGTCATTTCGGTTGTATGGCAGCACTGAACAAATCAAAACACTAGTTTTTAGCAAAAACACGCAAAAAAAACGAAAACACTTTATTTTGAATAAAAAAACAACGGAGTAACATCCCAGTAACTTTTGGGTTAGTTCAAAGAAGTGTGTGGCTAATAAAAAAAGCAGGCAAATATATATCATGTTTACATAATTAATAATATAACATTACTTTTTTATTAACAAAAATTTAAAAAAACAAAATTTTAATATATTACGAAAAATCACGGTAAAAAATACCAACGAGTGATTTTGGAGAAGACACATCAAATAAAAAAAATAATGTCAAGTCGATTCGATTGATGTGACTACGTTCTTTTAGGCTCATAACTGTCACCTGCATAAGGCGGTCATTTTTGTGAAATTTCTCAGGGGGTATTATTATTCCACTTTTGTTTTTACTTTCGTGCTTCTGGGTACCGATTCTGGAAGTCATAGGAAGTGATCGTTCGCCTGAGCGAAGAAAAGTAGTTTCAACCAATAAACACGCTTAAAAGCAGTGACGAGACGATCGAATAATCATCAAACTATTATGGGCACGCGCAGAGCTGCCTCGAGCAACAATTTTTGAGCGAAGCCGTTCTCTCGACTAGGGAGTTGTAGGAAAGCTCGTGTGAAAAACCATCACGTGACCGAACTCGCTAATGCGCATGCTACGGCAAACTTGACCGTCTTTTAGAGTAGGACTCGCACAGTGGTCGATTTTTGTAAAAACGCGGATATTAAAAAAAACTTCCACATTGTAATTTGATCGTACAAAATATTTATTTTTAATAATAAGATACATTTATTCTTATTTAGCTAATACACAGGATGATCGTGTGAATTTTCACATTTATCTTAGGACATTTTTAAGAGGTAAAAGATATATATTTATTAATTAGCTAAATTTGTGATGGTGGTCTGAGGGGACGATTGGAGCTTGAATGGGTTTTATTTAGCCAAAAATGTTGGGATGTGACGTGACTATTTAAAAGTGTTCAGTCACGTGATAATTTTGGTTACAGTTAAAGTCGTATGATATTTAAATTTTAAGCTTACTTCGCAAAATTAAACTAAAAATGTTAGTTTAGAACAATCAAATTTACTTTAAAGTAATTGACACAATATATAAATGTTACAGTATACTAGAGTATTTTTATGTATATAGGGTATATTAAAAAGAATGCCAACCGAAACTTTCAAATGAAACACCCAGTATATTACTGCATTTTTGAATTCTGTTTTGAAATTCTGAGCATTTTTATATAACGTACCCTATGTCGATCTTCAACTGTTTTCGACATATTAACAGTTGAATACTGTCATACTTCTATCTTCTATTTGATATTTGATGTCGAATACTGATACGTAATGTCAAACTCGTAAAACTAGTATCTTGACAACCATATAGGGGCAAATTTAGACACATTTTGAATTTTTTAATTTTTCCATTTATGTCCGCGTTTTCCGGAAAATCGACCACCGTGCGTCGTTCGAATGACTTCTGTGCGATTGATAGGGTAGGACACAGCCACACGGATGTAAAAATACAAATTTCAAATGAAAACAAAAAACCCGTAAAAATGACAAATACCGACCAATGACACATTTTTAATACGCATGTGCCAAAGTTGTCTGCTGATTGTTTCAATACTATTCTTATTTTAGTTTTATTTCCTGTACAAATTATTTTATTTTATTTTTAATTTAGTTTTGATTTTTCCTGTATAAACACAGCTTAACTTATGGACCGTTTACCAAATTATGATGAAATTTGGTGTGTAGATTTTATTTCAGTTCTATCAGCTAAAAAAATCAATTCAGAGGCGGAGCAAATGGGGGCAGCTTTTAGAAAAATTCGCAGAGGCTGTCGGGGGTTTTAAAAATATACGTTTACGGGTTTTCACCATTGACAGTCTCTAATTTTTGCAACAAAAACCGAATATTTGGAAAACGTTTGGTAGACGAAAAAAAAACGGCTTGTACCGGATTTTAAAAAAATCTTTTTGGACAGGCCTCCCTCCCCTCTTCTTAGGCGCTCAAGCCACCCCCTCCCCCTCAGATCCCTTGAATATCGAATCCTAAAGCGCTCTCCCCCCATAAATAATTTTGTCGAACGCCACTGCTTGATCTCATAGTCCATCCCTGGTTAAGATGTCAATGCAAAATCCAATTTTTTTTAGACATTTAACAAAAACCTTTTTTTAAAATTATATTATTAATACTTTTTGCCTTTTCTATAAAGACTCCGCTGCCACTGGCTAAGTACGATATTAATCTTCGAGCTTCTGCGGTTGATGTATATTATATTGGATATTATAAGCGCGGATAGAGACGAGGAAAAAGCCTGAGAGCAAGAGCTCCAGCGAGTGCATAGAAAAGCCTGTTAAAAAATAGATATTATAAACTTATACAGGGTGTTTTAAAATTCAGTATCAAGATTTTAAGGGATTTCAGGTCAAAGTAATGGAACTGCAAACGCTTTGTTACCGATCCACAGAGCGTTAAATTTTTTGAATTTTTTCGTTATAGCTCTTGCAGATTTTGAGATATTTATATCAAATTTGAAACATAGGTTATGTTTTAGAGCTTACATCATCCAGCAAGTCAAGATATTTTAAAAATCTACAGGAAGATATTTTTCGGCTCTCAAACCTTTTTGTAGTACGCTACTGGTCGACTCTTGTTTTCTTTAAAAACTTTTTGTTTTTTTTATTACATTATTTCTTTTTATACTTCTCTACTTAGTCGTGTGTCCTTTTTTTCTAAAAAAAACTATAGGCACCCTGGTAAAGAAAATCAAGGATCGATAATTGTTGCCTAAAGAGTGGCAACAAAGATCGCAGTACTGTTACAGTGTTCGGTCGGTTCAAGTGTTCGGTCACTTACGTGTTTAATGATAAAAAAATATCCACACTCGTGTGAAACGAATAACTTTTTACATTAATTATGTAGTATACTATCTATACCTTAGATTAAAAAGAGAGAAGATATCTGGTCCTGGAAAGATATCGAAAACTCCTTGGCAAATAATAACCACTGATTATTTACAAATAAAATCACAACAAAACAAAGGTGAGAAATATCGAATCAAGTGAGATATTTTCGAACGTTTTCTACGATCTACGGTTACCGTTGCCTTTTTTGAGGGAAAGCTAGAATATTGAATTCCTACCTCTTATCAGATTATTAAGGTTGATTTATACTGCCGCCGTTGCCATCTACGCTCGCCCTTCGAATTGATATTTAAATATTATTGTGTACTGAAGAAGTCAGTATAAGTAAGTTTCTGCTAATGACCAGAAAAAATAACAAAATTAACAAACATAATAACATAATTTTAGCTAGTGGGTAATTCTGGCATAATTTTATATTGTTGAAAATTGAAAATGCTATAAATCATATACAAACTTTGTAATAAATTTATTTTGTATAAAATTATACTACAAACATTTATTGTTAGGAAGCTTCCAAAGCTCAAATTGGCAGAATTATTTTTTGCATGTTTTTTAAATTATTTTGCAGATTTCATATTATAGTAAAATTTTAATAATATAATCCATGTGTAAATTTCTATTTAAGTAAGTACGCCACTGGTGTGTTTACTATAAACAACAGAAAGGTAAACATTGTTCCATATAATAATATAACCAAAGTCTCCGTAAGTACCAGGTATCTTGTCTTTTTTTAATCTAAGATCTATACTAATAAAAGAACGTTAGTCAACACCATAGACAATATACCAACCATAAACGCACAGGTCAAACCACTACCTACAGTTATGAAAATTTAAGAACGTATTGGGTTTGTCACGTAGGCGTTCGCTAAGAAAGGATTTTTGAAAATTTTAACCCTAAGAGGGTCAAAATAGGGGTTGAAATTTTAAAGAGGTTTAATTTAAATTGGGGTAATTCGATTTCGAAGGATGTAAAGGGATCTTTTGTATCTCAGAAGAAAAAAGCCACAGAGGTTTAGAAATTGATATTGTAGACTCTACTAATAAAGTAGATGGACACGTATTTCAGCGTTTTTCTACCTACAGGAAGGAATATCCCTCATATTTAATAAAAATTTCGATCTGTTAAAATATGGGTTGATGAGCATCAAAGTAAAGAAAATAAAGCCCGGAATCGAAAACAGGGTTTTTCTATTAGTAGTAGTAGTAGAGAAGGGGCGGCGCGAAGCCTGGCAAGTAGGCCCCCCTGGGCACTTTCTGTCTTACCCCGTGCCTGCCCCTAATCCGCCGCCTACAGCACTGGTCTGGCAGTCTACTCTTCTGGTTTTACTGTTCTTTTTGCAAAGTCCAGTATTTTATCCCATTTGAGCGTGTGCAGGTCCTCCTCATCCAGGGTCGGGGAACCGAATACCTGGTATCTCCTCCTCTGGTATGCCTCGCAGTTCGCTATAACATGTCGAGGCAGATGGCTGTCGTTTACATGAATCCTGTATCACATTTTATCATCATCATTTCATCTCCAAATCCTAGCACCGTACTGATGAGCACCACAAGTGCGAAATCCGGATCTACGGTTACCGTTGCCTTTTTTGAGGGAAAGCTAGATTATTGAATTCCTACCTCTTATCAGAATATTAAGGTTGATTTATACTGCCGCCGTTGCCATCTACGCTCGCCCTTCGAATTGATATTTAAATATTATTGTGTACTGAAGAAGTCAGTATAAGTAAGTTTCTGCTAATGACCAGAAAAAATAACAAAATTAACAAACACAATAACATAATTTTAGCTAGTGGGTAATTCTGGCATAATTTTATATTGTTGAAAATTGAAAATGCTATAAATCATATACAAACTTTGTAATAAATTTATTTTGTATAAAATTATACTACAAACATTTATTGTTAGGAAGCTTCCAAAGCTCAAGATTTCATATTATAGTAAAATTTTAATAATATAATCCATGTGTAAATTTCTATTTAAGTAAGTACGCCACTGGTGTGTTTACTATAAACAACAGAAAGGTAAACATTGTTCCATATAATAATATAACCAAAGTCTCCGTAAGTACCAGGTATCTTGTCTCTTTTTAATCTAAGATCTATACTAATAAAAGAACGTTAGTCAACACCATAGACAATATACCAACCATAAACGCACAGGTCAAACCACTACCTACAGTTATGAAAATTTAAGAACGTATTGGGTTTGTCACGTAGGCGTTCGCTAAGAAAGGATTTTTGAAAATTTTAACCCTAAAAGGGTCAAAATAGGGGTTGAAATTTTAAAGAGGTTTAATTTAAATTGGGGTAATTCGATTTCGAAGGATGTAAAGGGATCTTTTGTATCTCAGAAGAAAAAAGCCACAGAGGTTTAGAAATTGATATTGTAGACTCTACTAATAAAATAGATGGACACGTATTTCAGCGTTTTTCTACCTACAGGAAGGAATATCCCTCATATTTAATAAAAATTTCGATCTGTTAAAATATGGGTTGATGAGCATCAAAGTAAAGAAAATAAAGCCCGGAATCGAAAACAGGGTTTTTCTATTAGTAGTAGTAGTAGAGAAGGGGCGGCGCGAAGCCTGGCAAATATCTCAGTCGATTTCTCCGGCCGTGTATGAACGCTTTAAATTAGGCATTTGCATGTATCTCAGTCCCCAGCCTATAAACAGTGCGTAAGGACAATGGTTACAAAATTAAAAGCCAAAAAATATTTTTTTACGATATCTTTCATCAGTTTGGTATTAAAGTCAAGCAAAAACAATTTTTATTCCAGTCCTAAAGGTATGAAAATGGAAAACATTAGAAAACAACAACCTGGAATGGATTTACTACGTGTAAGATGTAGTGACAACATCGCCCCATGCCCATCCTTTTCTGCCTAATGTGCTTTTCCGTTTGTCTGCGTCTTATACACGGCTGCTTGGCCCCCTAAGGATTTGCTTAGGAACCCTGTATAAACATGCTCCTCCTTACCGTACCTTATTTCCTCCATGTTTGCAGCCATTATTATGGCATACACCTCTGCCTGAAAGACCGTGGCTTGCTCTTCGAGCGGACAGCTCTTTCGAATCTCCTGGTCTTCTACGTAAACTCCCGATCCTGTGGTTTGCTTCTCCGACAGTTTGGACCCGTCGGTGTAGCAAATCACAGCGTTCTCCTCGAACTGTTCGCGGAGGTTTTCACTCTGCCATAGTTCCCTGTCTGGGATGACTACTTTTTCTATTAACTTTTGCAATTTTTTATTACCCGTCCTCCCCCCCAACACAATGTTTAATGAAAATATTGACCAACTAAAATATGGGTTGTGTGGTATCAAACTAAAGGAAATAAACACCAGAATGAAGAAAAGTGCGTCTTCTATTATTTTTGCGATTTTTTGTTACCCCTCTCCTCCCCCCACCACCATGTTCAATAAAAACAATGAACTGTTCAAAAATAAGTTACCTATAAAACCGGAATCAAAGAAAGTTTTTATTTAAAAAAAAAAAAATCCTGGAAGAATTTTGCTGCATTATTTGGATTTTTGGGTTTATGATCATTTAAAGCAAAAAAAAATGAAAAAAAAATTCAGGCAAAGCGGATACTCGAGTAGATAGAAGGGTTTAAGGGGCTTAAGGTTTGAGGGCATGAAAGTGGGATAAGGTGAAGGAGGAGGGGGAATCTACAATTTTAAACACGCGAACGAAGTCAAGGGCGGCCAGCTAGTAAGGGTTATAAGCCACGGCATGGCGTAAACGCAACTTACGTTACGCAGACAGGATACGTCGCCTAGGTACGACGAGCTAAAAAAGGCTTAAAGCAATGCTTATCTTGTGAATTGGTTAAGTAGTCGAGCAGACGGCGCTCTCATTTCCTTTGTTTTTCATAAGATAACCTAAAAATTGTCCTGTTTTTTTATTGTTTTTATATGTCAAAAATAGAAGAAGAATGTCTTTATTTTTGAAGATGATGATGAAGAAAATGATGACATCGAGATTCTCCGTGGAGAGGCTGCTCTCGGGAATAGCAGGCCGTTATGGAAGGTTCAACTTTGACTAGGTGGCGGAACCAGAGTGTTTGACACTATTTAGGTTTGAAAAACACCACCAGATATGCTTATAGTAATCAACTTTCTTTTGATCTGATCATTTACGTATGACATGCGGTATAACGATACACCGCGCGTAAAGCCTATTGTACGTTTTGAGTTTACTGCACATGCGCACTTGATCAAAACTTACGCTACGTCGAGTTACGTGATGTGTCTTATAACCCCTAGTTTCTTATAAACGGTATGATATTATCAATGTTTTCGTACATTATCTGCACGTTTCACATTTCCAACCGCGCTCATAGCTGCACAAAACCCAGCTAACAGCTTCCGCATTCTCTTAAGCGAAAGCTGATGAGCTTTTCTCAGATATATATGTATAAAGCTTTTAGCTTTCTCGCAGCTGAAAACCAATTGTGTCTATACCATAAAGTTGGAAGATAATTAGTTTATGAGCTTATAGCTTTGAAATAATTTAACGCTTTGTAAAATCGTTTATAATTATTTTGAGCTTTGAAAGTTAACGTTTCCTTATTAAAAGAGCACCTTTGGAATTAATTAATTTTCTTCTTATATATGAGGGCCTCGCACATGCCATAGTCAAGGAGGGAAAGTGGGGTTGTGGTTGGGAGAGGGGGCGGTTGAGCATATGTAGGTTGGATAGTGTAATACGAAAAAAAGGCAAGTGTATGGTAAAACTACTATTACTAAGCATGTTATGATGGTCATTAAACGCGAAAATGAAGTTTGAGATGCGAGCCGCAGGCGAGTGTCTTAAGCTGGGTTTATACAAAAAAATAAGATAAGATATAACATAACATAAAATAAGGAAAATGGCTGTTTATACAGGAAATAACATAACACAAGATAGCTGAGCCCCAATTTACTGCAACATTAATGAACAGCCTACCCTACCTATGGAAATGTCAATATCTGATGTTTTGCCAACCTTTTTTGCGTAAAATTTGTTTTTTAACAAAAATAACATCTAAACACTATTAAATAAAAGTAGGGTTATTGTGGAAACTCGTAAAAAATGGCATCGTGGTCATGCGCGAAATGTGTTTTCATATTCCTCTGTATAAACACCAACATCTCTTATTTCATTTTATGTTATTGCTTATTTTATGTCTTATCTTATCTTATTTTTCTGTATAAACCCAGCCTTAATTTATCTGAGCGTGTAATGACCATAACATGCGAGTTAATGTACTATACTTTGCCTACGACCAATGAAAATGTTATCATAAATATCAGAAATTATTAAAAATATTAAACGCGAACACTCTTAAGTCAACAACATTAATAACGTCAAAACAAATAAGGTTACTAAGGGACTTTTCATATCTATTTTTAAAAACAAGTTTTTTTTTCTTAAAAATGCGTAATATGCCAATTGAACGGGACTTATTTTTGGTTAGGTACTAAAATTATATAGGATTTATTTACGTTTGATAAATTTTTATTGTCTTAAAAATATAAGAAAATAATTTAGATTTTTGTGTCAATTAGTGCTCTTATAAAATAAAGTTTTATCGCTTATTACGCCATCTTGTGGTTTACGTCTAAGCTTTATTATTATCCTAGGACCGTAAATGAGCCATTAAAATCGTGTTGAGATGCTTTAGTATTATTTGTTGGTCGTAGGTAAAGCAAGTTACTTACCTACTAGGTGTATATTCATAAAAATATATTATGCGTATTTACCTAACCTCTTCCTTTTAATAACAGACACTTTCTTTAAAAGTAACACCTCAATTTACCTACAGTTTCAAAGAAGTTCAGCTGATCTAATTTTTAAGTTTTTAACCTCAAAACATGAAAAATAAGAATAAGCTACATATGTATAAGCTCATCACACTTTGTGAAATTGTCCCCATTTCTACTATGTATATGTGTATGCCATGCTAGAGACCAGAAGGCTCAGCCGATTTTGACAAAAGTGGTACCGCTGGAGTACTACATAGCATATATTTTTCAAGAAGAAAACAATAAAATGACAGAATATATTATAGCATATAGTACCTGAGACTCGGAGTACTCCAGTGGTACCACTTTTGTCAAAATCGGCTGAGCCTTCTGGTCTCTAGCACGGCTTACACATATACATAGTAGAAATGGGGCCAATAACCCGAGCATTTTCCAGGTTGACGGGCGTTTTTCACAAAGTGTTATGAGCTTATAAATATGAGCTTATCTTTTTTTTTCTCTGAAGACTTTTCTATAATATATCAAAAAATAAAAAATATTTCACCGTTTGTTCTTTTTTAATCATTGCCACCGGCGTAACTAGCTCTCTGACCTGGGGGGGGGGCCTAGGGAAGGGCCTAGCTGATAATGCTTCATAGTGAGGAATAAAAAATAATGATGTTTTTCTCAAAACTGTTTAATATTATGCATTTGCTACGTTTTCATGGGAATTGAGTTCGTTCTGAAAACGATTTCGATCCGATACCGTCCATGAAAACGCCTGTTTTTCCAGTATTCAAATCGATTTCAATCTAGATCCGACCCTGAAAATTTTTAGGGTTGGATCAAGATCCTATTGAGATCGAAATACCGATTTTACATGAAAACGGGGATTGAGTTTACACATGTGTATTGCGTCGGATTACCAAACAGCCGCTAAATTATATTTTATTGCTCTCACTCTTTTTGAGAGAGAGAGAGAGAGAGTGAAATAGAAGTGAAACTGTGGAAACGGCATTCTAAAATTTGGGAGAGTGAGAAAAAAGAAGATTAATAACATAACCTTACTTAAATAACTAGATTTGTTTTTTTAAAGACTTTAAAAATATTAATTATGGAAAATAAAAGAAATATTTGGCTCGAAAGTGTATGTGCTATGCACATATGCCAGTCCAGCATTTCTTTCTTCACTTTCACTTGCAAACAGGGTAGTAACTAAAATTAAAAAAAAATGTGTGGCAAGGGCCAACATCATCTTTTGAATAAAATATATTTTTTTTTAAAAAGTACCAAAACTCAAAAATGAATATTTGACAACTATGACATATGTCAGCTGCCAAATATCAAAATTTGAAAACCGTTTTCAAATCGATTCAAAATCGATTTGAAAACCTGTCATGAAAACTCATGAAAAAAAAGTTTTCAAAACATATTGAAAACGAATTCAATATCCATGAAAACATAGCAATTATTACGTTAACTCGTTGTGTGAACAACTTTGAACCGTAACTCTATGTAACTCAACTCAGCAGTTTAATATAAATTAACTTAAATTAACTGCAACTTCCTTGCGTTTTGTGAAAATATTTCCAAAACGTGGTCGGCTGTAGTCTCTTCTTTAATTAAATAATTATCGACGTTAATAATTGTCGCATTGTAGTTCAGGTTCACTTTTTTATTCCACGCATTTCAGAAAAGCTTCCTTCACAACTAGCAGAACTAATAGGTTCGGAAAAAAGTCTTGTATAATATACTCTTTAAATTTATTTCTACATTTTTACAAGTAATCATATTTTTTACTACCAGAGTAATTTTCAATAAAATATTGACTTTCTTTGATATTTAACTTAATTAAAGTATCTACCGATTTGGCCAATAGCAAGTTTGAAAACTTCCCCCTAAAATTCTGCTAATTTATCCATTATTTGGTAGTGAATGTTTATTTTCCAGTGTTCTAAGCAACTAACATCTGATGGAAATTCTATCACGCTGTCATGTCCAAGAGTGCTTTCTACTATATAATCCTTAGTTTGTGCAGCAATTTGCCGTTTCCGTTTTGATACTTTGATAGGTTCTAAAGAAATATCAACTTTATCGGCAAATTTTTGGATTTCAGAATAAATATTTTCAAAGCTGTTTCTATTTTCTTCTATAGATTATAGTGTGCCATCTATTATTAAATTTACATTGCCGAGAGTAGCATCTTTACCCTGAAATTACTGACTCAAAACGTTGATACGTAATAAAATAGTGTATAGAATGTGCAGGCAAATGCCAAACTCAGCTTTTTAAATACATGCTAATAGTCCAACAGTTTCAATGACATGTCTATCCTAGTTATCAGTTACTTCACTTTTTAGTGCCATTTTAATCGCTCCAAAGTTTAATAAAACTGCTTTACAATTTTCAAATCGACATGCTCAGCGAGTAGTAGAAAGGTTAGATCAATACCCTCTCCACATAGGCCGATCAGCTCTTATCGTTTTAGTGTCCTTTTCTCCACTTATCTGTCACTTTTGAGTGAAAATGGCGGCGAAGGTGGAGAAAAGGACACTAAATCGGTATGAGTTGATCGGCCTATCTGGAGAGGGTATTGGTTAGGTACTTCCCAAAATTTAATACCTAAGTTATCTGCAACATTTTTAATGATTTCCGGGTTGCGAAAAATGCACATACAAAGAAGAAAGAAAGAAGCTGTTGGTGCATCTTTTGTACAACGGTCAACAACTTTCAGTTTATGTGTCAAACAATAAATGTATATTGCCGAAGGATGTTCTTCGCTTATTTAACCTTGTAAGCCATTATGTTTCCTAGACATTACTCTAGCCCCGTCATATGACTGACAACTACTAGGCTATATTTTTCTGGGGGGGGGTCTAGAAAGGTCTAGGGGGGCCCGGCCCCCCCTGGCCCACTCTAGTTACGCCCGTGATCATTGCATTTTGAAAAAGTTTTTTACGTTTTTCAAGTTTTGTGTCGCCACTGAGAATGACGTAAATGAAATATGTCAATTTTTTCAACTGCATTCAATAGCCTGGTTCTCTACCTAAAAACTGGTGTATTGGAAGTTCAAGTTAGGCAAAAAACTAATTTTGTGAAAAATCCCTAAAATCTGAAACCTCCAACTTTCAACACCTATATCTCTGAAACCGTGGCTCGGATCAAAAAAAGGTTCATTTAAACAAAAGCCAGTGGCAACACTAAGTGAGCGGGGTCCTTTCTCGCTTGTGACTTCAGAAATGGGAAATGGAAACTTTTTTGACCCACCCTATACCGGGTGTCCCAAGGTGAGTAACCTATTAGAATATTTTGGAAACTATACAATGGAAACTTTTCAAACTTTCCATTCTAACATAAGTCCATGTAAACTATCTTTATGAAATACTTTCATATTTGCAGTGTTGCCATTTACAGGAAAACTTGGCAACAACTTTCTTATTTTAAATTGAACACCCTCTATATTTTTGCATTTTTGGATTCTACAAAATATTTTAGGTACATTTTATGTACAATGTCCTATATCTATGTTCAACTGTTTTTAAAATATTGACAGGTGAAAATTGACATTTTTTAACTTTGACAGCTCGTAACATCGAAACGGTTAAGGATAGAGCAAAACGGTTCGATCTTGATTTTGCACAAGCTACCGTTTTAACTCTGGGTTAAAAATAGTATAAAACGATAGCTTGTGAAAAACCTAGACAGGAATATAAAAACCGTTTTTTCTCTATCCTTAACGGTTTCGATGTTACGGGCTGTCAAAGTTAAAAAATGTCAATTTTCACCTGTCAATATTTTAAAACCAGTTAAACATAGGTATTGGACATCATACATAATATGTACCTAAAATATTTTGTAGAATCCAAAAATGCAAAAATATACAGGGTGTTCAATTTAAAATAAGAAAGTTTTCCTGCAAATGGCAACACTGCAAATATGAGAGTATTTCATAAAGAGAGTTTACATGAACTTATGTTAGAATAGAAAGTTCCAAAATATTCTAATAGGTTACGCACCTTGGGACACCCGGTATATCTCCCTGCTTGTTTCTCTTTTTTTCGGAGACGTAATAAAGGAAACTCAAGGCGGGGAAAAAAGGGAAAGATTAATTTGGCAAATGAGGAATAATTAAACGCAGCCCTATACAATTTTGTTCTTGTCAAATGCAAGACGTTTTTCGCGTTTTCTTTTATTTTCCAACTCTTATTATAGGACGCTCGGAAAATAATAAGGTCTTTTAAGTTAAAAAAAATGTCCGGTACGAATTATGGTCATGATTTAACGTAAAATTCTGCAGTTCTTTAAAGATTACACCCCTTTGCTACAAAATCATAAGAAAAGTAGCTAGTATCTTGGCTCAGTTAAGTTTGCCCCCCCCCCCCCAAATCGATTTTCTCAAAAATTTTTATTTCAAAATTTTGCACACATTTTGCACAATTTTGCACACCACAAATCAAATTTTGCACACCTTCCTACGAGTAACTACAGCCCATTTTCTGTGGGGGGGGGCAAACTTGACGTTGCCCCCCCCAGTCAATATTTTTCAAAAATTATGATGTCATTTGAAAGGTCTTATTTTGCACAATTTTGCACACCCATTTTAAAATTTTGCACACCGCCCTGTAACCCACACGAGGGTTCTGAAAATATCAAGTTTGCCCCCCCCCCAGTCAATATTTTTCAAAAAGTTTGGTGTCGTTAGAAAGGTCTTATTTTGCACAATTTTGCACACTCATTTTAAAATTTTGCACACCTCCCTGTAACCCACACGAGGGTTCTGAAAATATCAAGTTTGCCCCCCCCCCAGTCAATATTTTTTAAAAAGTTTGGTGTCGTTAGAAAGGTCTTATTTTGCACAATTTTGCACACCCATTTTGAAATTTTGCACACCTCCCTGTAACCCACACGAGGGTTCTGAAAATATCAAGTTTGCCCCCCCCCAGTCAATATTTTTCAAAAAGTTTGGTGTCGTTAGAAAGGTCTTATTTTGCACAATTTTGCACACTCATTTTAAAATTTTGCACACCTCCCTGTAACCCACACGAGGGTTCTGAAAATATCAAGTTTGCCCACCCCCAGTCAATATTTTTCAAAAAGTTTGGTGTCGTTAGAAAGGTCTTATTTTGCACAGTTTTGCACACCCATTTTGAAATTTTGCACACCTCCCTGTAACCCACACGAGGGTTCTGAAAATATCAAGTTTGCCCCCCCCCCCAGTCAACATTTTTTTTTAAATTTGGTGTCGTTCGAAAGGTCTTATTTTGCACTATTTTGCACACCCATTTTATAATTTTGCACACCTCCCTGTAACCCACACGAGGGTTCTGAAAATATCAAGTTTGCCCCCCCAGTCAATATTTTTCAAAAAAATTGGTGTTGTTAGAGAGGTCTTATTTTGCACACCCATTTTAAAATTTTGCACACCTCCTTGTAACCCATAAGAGGGTTCTGAAAATATCATTAGATAATAGGCTTTAGAAAATTTTATTGTAGACGCTCTGGGATAGGCCTGTTTTAATTGAAATTATCTCGTAAAGTATTTCGAGATCCACTCTGACATTTTTACACAATATTCCCAACATGACTCTAAATATTTCCAAAGATAAAAAAAAACAAAAAAAATATCTCCAAGTTAAAAACATTCAATTTGTTTATAAGAATTGTGTGAAAAAAAGTGTCAATTATTTTTCGCTAATAGTCCGAGGTAGTAGTTTTAACAACTAGTGGCTAAAATAGTGCTTTTTTACAAGCGGTGGTTTAAATAACGAGCACAGGGAGGTATTTAAAAACGCGAGTAAAAAAAAGCACAGTTTAGGCGCAAGTTGTTAACACTATTTTTTTAAAATACCTTTATCAAAAAATCCAAGGAAAACAGGAAAATACTTTTAAAAATCTCGAACGAAGAGCACTTCTCGTAACACACCATCTTTACACTATAAATCAAGGCGGCTGGTAAATGAAATAAAAAAGGTTTCCATAGCGATGTGCCTTTTTACTCGGTGACGTTCATTGTTGTTTTAATCTTTGACAGTTTGATATTTTGACCATGCTTTTAAATGATTTTTTTCGTAAATACTTGGTGAAAACTGGCGGAAATGGCGTAATTTTTAGGCAAGAATTATTAGATTTTTTCAATATTAATATTTTTCGCCATTTCTCCTTAATTTTTGGTAGAAAACGGACAGAAATCTTTTATTACACCCGTGATCAACGGTAACCAAAAAAGCCATGCTTTAGTTATCTGCAGACAGTTACTAAAATCGTGTTTTTGATGAAAATTGAAATCAAAAATTGAACAAAAAAAAATCACTTTAGGGTCGGAGCAAATACGGATGGTTTTTACAAAAATTCGCATTTTTGCAAGAATTATGCCTTGTGAGATATCAAATAATATTGGAAAATCTATCAAGTCGTAGGTTTTAGAAAATTTTAATTTCACTTTGTGTTTTGTTGTCTTGTTTTTAAATACGACGCCCTAAATTTGTCGCGTATCGTTATAATAACCGGAAAGAAAACGGGGCGGAAAAGGAAAAATTAAATTAATTTGACTCTTTTGAAAAAGAAAAACCGGAAAAATTGAGTTTTAAAACTTCCGTCCCCGGTTTCTTCAGTTTGCGAGTTTTTTTAAGTGGATTTTAGTTTATCAAAGTCAGCGGCAGACATTTTAAATAATTCAACGTTTTTAGTCAGAACAACAATTGTTTAAATACAGGATGTAAAAGATATGAGTGCAAATATTTTTTTTATACCTTCATCAAAAACATGATTTTAGTAACTGTCTGCAGATAGCTAATGAATGGCCTTTTTGGTTACGATGCAAAAAAACATTATTTATCCCGAGTTCAAAAAATATTTCTGTCCGTTTTTTACCCAAAATCAAAGATTAATAACGGAAAATAGTAATAGTAATATTCATGCTATGTTTTCATGGGAATTGAGTTCGTTTTCAACACTCATTGTATCCTTTTCTTTTCTATAGCGTGTTCTTGCTCTTGATAAAGAACACGCTATATAAAAGAAAAAGATAGCATGAGTTTCGAAAACGAACTCAATACCCATGAAAACAAAGCAATAATTATTCTCCTAAAAATTAAGCCATTGCCGCCAGTTTTCACCAAGTATTTACGAAAAAATCATTTAAAAACATTGTCAAAATATCAAACTGTCAAAGATTAAAATGTCGCAACAATGAACGTCACCAAGTAAAATAGCACATCGCTATGGAAACGATGGTTATTTCATTTACCAGCCGCCTTGATTTAGAGAAGTACTCGTCGTTCGAGATTTTCAACAGCACACAACTAGTGGCTAAAATAGTGCTTTTTTCTTACAAGCGTTGGTTTAAATAACGAGCGCAGCAAGTTATTTAGAAACGCGAGTGAAAAAAAAAACACAGTTTAGCCGCGAGTTGTTAAAAAAACAGGAAAATACTTTTAAAAATCTCGAACGAAGAGCACTTCTCGCGACACACCATCTTTACACTATAAATCAAGGCGCCTGGGAAATGAAATAACAATGATTTCCATAGCGATGTGCCTTGTTACTCGGTGACGTTCATTGTTTTTGAAATTTTGACGATGTTTTTAAATGATTTTTTCGTAAATACTTGGTGAAAACTGCCCGAAATGGCTTCATTTTTAGGCAAGAATAATTAGATTTTTTTCAATATTATCATTTTCCGCTATTTCTCTTTAATTTAAAAAACGAACAGAAATCTTTTTTGGCACCCGTGATCAAAAAAATAGTTTTTTTGCATCGGCAACCTAAAAAGCCATGCTTTAGGTATCTGCAGACAGTTCCTAAAATCATGTTTTTGATGAAGGTATATAAAAAAAGTATTTTCGTGTTTTCTGGGATTTTTTTATAAAGGTATTAAAAAAATAGTGTTAACAACTCGCGGCTAAACTGTGCTTTTTTTTACTCGCGTTTTTAAATACCTCGCTACGCTCGTTATTTAAACCAACGCTTGTAAAAAAGCACTATTTTAGCCACTAGTTGTAAAAACTACTATTTTCGATTCCGGACTTTATTTCCTTCAGTTTGATACCCAACAACCCATATTTTAAGAGATCAAACATTTTATTAAATATGCGGTATAATCCAGGGCCGTTTTTTCCAATTTCTCTTAAGGGGGGGGGGCATAACTAACTTCAAAAAAAAATATGAACGAAAAGAAAACACTTTATTGATGCCAAAATAACTCAAATGAACATAAAAGACAAAGCAAATGTTTTGATGAAACCATCGACGTACTAACTAATGAAACATACATTTAAAAAAACAAATAAGCAAATTTGTCAACTAGTTTGTCCAGGTCAAACTCATTAACCATATTTGATTAATTTTTGCGTGCAGATACTCAGGAAGGAGCAATTGTCCCTCCCCCCCGGCCCTGAGATCATCCCCCTTATTAATATCAGAATCAGAATCAGAAATTATTTATTTCCTAAATGATTGTACAGGTTACAATATGGAAAAATGGTGGCAAGATTTTAATACCCTGAGGGTAGGTATATATCATTTATAAATAAAATTGGTAATGAGAAAATAAATGAATAGATAATCATATAAATTAACAAATAAAAATAATGCATAAAAAACCTATAAACTTGGTGTAGTTAAAAATTAATTAAAAAAAGAAAAAGAAAACAAGTGCACAAAATACAAATTTAAGACAAACTACACACACTAATAGTTATTTTAAGGCTTAAAGGCTTCTACATGATAGGGGCACATTTCTTAAAGAATTTTTTTAGGTGTGAGTTTAAATCTTTTAACATTACTGATATGTCTCACTGTTTTTGGTAGTTTATTATAAAGGTTTAGTGAGTTAGTAAAAAAACGCTGAAACACGTGTCCATCTATTTTATTAGTAGTCTTTAACACCAATTTCTAAACCTCTGTGACTTTTTTCTTCTGAGATACAGAAGATTTCTTTACCCCTATTTCTCCACCCCCAGTTGAAATTTCGAAAAACTTTAAAACACGTCTTTACTTATTTGATTAGTAGAATCTACATACCAAGATCTCTGCGACTTCTCGTTTCCGAGATATAGAAAATCTCTTTAAAATTTCAACCCCTATTTTTACCCCCTTAGGGGTAATATTTTCAAAAATCCTTTCTTAGCGAGCGCCTACATCACAAAACCAATATGTCCTAACTGTAGGTCCAGTGGTTTGACCTGTGCGTTTATAGTTGATCTTGACTACCGCCCAAGTAGCATTTATCCGTCTTCCAACCTAATCTGTCATAAAGCTACGTCGTATTAGGAACAAAATAAAGTTCTCTACTGGTAAGTCAAACGACAAACGTCTTTTGTAATAAAATCGGACGTTTACGCAGTCAGGTACGCATATGCGAACCTTAAACGACGTCAAAATAGGCAACGTAATTTGTACAAATATTTGCCCAGACGGATTCACGTCAGTTTACGTTTCAAAGCCGACTGTTTTAACGCCTATACCTAAATCGACCACGAAACATCGTCGGCTTTGTTACCTTAATCGACGTCGCATTTCAGTGCCCTTATTTGGATACCTACCAAAAAAGGGACGAAGAAAAAGAAGGATACTTAACCTACAATTTTGCATATGGAACATCAAATTGCACAATTTGTTGGCTTGCTGCCAACCAAAACTCTGATGGACCTTCAGCTCGCAATTATATTTCTTCCAGTCCACTTTATCTGGAGCATTAGTGGGATCACACTGATATTGTTTAATGTCGCTTTTTTTGATGGGGAACCAACAATTGTTATCCTCCTCCCACACACAAAACAAGGAAAAACGAAAAATATTTTTCTAGATTGTGTTCAGCTGAACTGTCATTATTTTTTTAAGTTTTGATTACATATTACGTAGTTTAACGTTGGTTGACTAGATTTGGATAAAATTAGAGCTGCAAATCGGTGTCCTTGTCCAAATTGGTGATAAATTGGTAAAAGTACTATACCATCCCAAATTCGGCCATTTTGGTGTTGCAAGTTTGGGTAGCGCTTATTGACAACAATTTTTTTCTTGTTTTTATCGAAGAAAAAACAATAAAAGAGACTTAATAATGCCTTAAAGATACGTTTACTATTATTCTTGATTGTTTTTAGTATTAATTATAACCGAAATAGTGCTTTAAAAAAATATATTTTGTGCTAATTTGGAAGGGGGAATATCTCGCTCTAGATTACTCGGTCAAGTGCCTTTTTAATAAGATAACTTTTGAAATTAACTCTGTGTTTCGGACTTCCATTGTCTATATTTTATTTATACACGACGTTTCGATCAGTACAATCTCTGATCGTCTTCAGGTGCAAACTACAATCAATTCCTAAGGCTACGTGCTTATATACTGTGAGAAATCACTCAACCTTGAAGTTTAAGAAGTTGGCTCCGCCCAAGGAGGGGCTTCCAAATATTTGGAATTTCAACACTTGGTTTACTGAAAATACCCTGATTCTGCCCAATAAAGGCAGCTTCAAGGAATTTTCGTTTCTTCCAGTGTGACTCCTTGTGCAAAACCTTTGCTTCTGCCCACTTCATTCGGTGTTGTTTTGACCATGCATGTTCGGCGATTCCTGATTTCGTGGTTTCACCTTTTTGGGTATTCGTCTGATGTTCCTTAAGCCTAACAGATAGTGGTCTTTTAGTTTCGCCTATGTATGATTCACCACACTCACAAGGAACTTGGTAAATGCATTCCTTATTTTGTTTGTTCTCTGGTTTTGTTTTACTAAGAATGCTTCTAATTGTATTACTAGATTTAAAAGCTGTTTTAATATTAAAGTTTTTCGCTCCTCTTCGAATTTTCTCTGATACTCCTTTAACGTATGGGATTGTAAGGAATGCATTTGCCTGATTATGGTCTTGTAATCTCTGTCCTGTTTGTTGAAATTTAGAAATAGTATCTGTTATAAGTTTAAGGCTGTAACCATTCTGCTGCAGATCCTTCTTAATGTTTCTTATTTCGATTTCCAAGTCATAAGAATTGTTACAAATTTGAACGGCTCTGTTATACAAAGTTTTGATTATGCCTCGTTTGGTTGTAGCAGAATGATTTGAACCTTCATTTAAATATTGTCCTGTGTGAGTGGGTTTACGATAGACTGTTGTTCTGATGTCGCTTTCTACTCGTGTGATAAGTACATCAAGAAAAGGAATTTGACAATTTTGCTCCAACTCCATTGTGAATTTAATGGTGGGTCTTATGTTATTTAGGTGGTGAAGAAATTCTGGAAGTTGTTGGTCATTCCCGGTCCAGACAATAAAAGTATCATCAAAATATCTTAGCCAGAGCTTAGGTTTATATGTTGCGGTATCAACCGCGTGTGATTGGAACCACTCCATGTAAATATTGGCCACCACCGGCAAAAGCGATAAACCCATTGGCAGACCGTCATCCTGAGCATAAAACCTATATTTCACTTGAAAATAAGAGTTATGTAGGCAGCACTCCAACAACTCCATCACTCCCTCCAGGGGTAGGCTGGTACGTTCATAAAGGGATTCGTCATCAAGCAGTCTCTTTCTAATAATATCTCGCAATTCCTTTATCGGGACATTGGTGTATAGACTTTCAACATCAAAACTGACAAGTCTATCCTCGGTTCCTAAAACAAAAGATTTAAGAATATTAACAAAATGGTTGGAATTTTCTACAAATGAAGCGGTCTTGCCTGCAAGAGGTTGAATAATTTTCAAGTGAAAGATAGGTTTTATGCTCAGGATGACGGTCTGCCAATGGGTTCATCGCTTTCGCCGGTGGTGGCCAATATTTACATGGAGTGGTTCGAATCACACGCGGTTGATACCGCAACATATAAACCTAAGCTCTGGCTAAGATATGTTGATGATACTTTTATTGTCTGGACCGGGAATGACCAACAACTTTCAGAATTTCTTCACCACCTAAATAACATAAGACCCACCATTAAATTCACAATGGAGTTGGGGCAAAATTGTCAAATTCCTTTTCTTGATGTACTTGTCACACGAGTAGAAAGCGACATCAGAACAACAGTCTATCGTAAACCCACTCACACAATATTTAAATCAAAGTTCAAATCATTCTGCTACAACCAAACGAGGCATAATCAAAACTTTGTATAACAGAGCCGTTCAAATTTGTAACAATTCTCATGACTTGGAAATCGAAATAAGAAACATTAAGAAGGATCTGCAGCAGAATGGTTACAGCCTTAAACTTATAACAGATACTATTTCTAAATTTCAACAAACAGGACAGAGATTACAAGACTATAATCAGGCAAATGCATTCCTTACAATCCCATACGTTAAAGGAGTATCAGAGAAAATTCGAAGAGTAGCGAAAAACTTTAATATTAGAACAGCTTTTAAATCTAGTAATACAATTAGAAGCATTCTTAGTAAAACAAAACCAGAGAACAAACAAAATAAGGAATGCATTTACCAAGTTCCTTGTGAGTGTGGTGAATCATACATAGGCGAAACTAAAAGACCACTATCTGTTAGGCTTAAGGAACATCAGACGAATACCCAAAAAGGTGAAACCACGAAATCAGGAATCGCCGAACACGCATGGTCAAAACAACACCGAATGAAGTGGGCAGAAGCAAAGGTTTTGCACAAGGAGTCACACTGGAAGAAACGAAAATTCCTTGAAGCTGCCTTTATTGGGCAGAATCAGGGTATTTTCAGTAAACCAAGTGTTGAAATTCCAAATATTTGGAAGCCCCTCCTTGGGCGGAGCCAACTTCTTAAACTTTAAGGTTGAGTGATTTCTCACAGTATATAAGCACGTAGCCTTAGGAATTGATTGTAGTTTGCACCTGAAGACGATCAGAGATTGTACTGATCGAAACGTCGTGTATAAATAAAATATAGACAATGGAAGTCCGAAACACAGAGTTAATTTCAAACACATCATTATTTCAAACTTTCAAACAAGATAACTTTTATTATTGATGAAATAAAAAGGTGTACCCCACACCACATTAAGTCATCAATTAAATAATATAAAATTACGTAAGCTGTCGGACGTATTATCACGTCGTCATAGGTAAACTACTATACAATTGAAGTACAATTAGCGACGTCGAGCCGACCCGAATTTCGTATGGTCGTATGGACTGAGATTTGTAGTCCGCTTGCCAACGTCGAGGTTTTTAAGCCAACGAGTAGAGGACGTGGTTTGACGTCCAAATGCTACTTGGGAGATGAGCTACTACTTAAGTAGGCCAAACTTTCTCTTTTTTGTTTTTCTCTTGCTCGATTATTCATTAAAATCGAGCTCATATAGGCATACCTGATCAATAAATATTTTATTCATGAACTATTGTAGCAGTATTGGGCACTTTCGTAAGGGTTGTGAAAATTTATGTGACAAATTATCTGAAAATAAAACACTTTTGCACAATATTTATCGGTTTGGAATGATTTTGTAAATCGACGAACAATAAATAGTACAAGAAAGGGTTGTTGTCGGAACTATTTTCAATTTTTAACACCCCTTGCATCTGTACTCGGTGGAGATTTATACGCCGACAAAAAGTTATAAAATTTGATATATTTTCTGTCACAAGTGTATGGCCCGTATTTTATATGGACTAACACATGCGAAAAGTGAAAAATATATGGGTTTTTTATTGATTTATGATGGCATTTAAGAGTAGCTGTTGTATTTAAATTAATGAAAAACAAAAAACTTCAGGAGATTTCTCAGGTACGAAACACTGCTAAAATAGGCAGTCCTAGCCATTTGAAAAAAGGGGGGGGGGCGGTTTCGATACGAAAAAAAAACTGGAATAAAAACATATCTTTGATGAGGAACATATGCAAACAAAATTTAGTAACTACAAGCGTGGATTAGGTCTCAAATCAAGGGGGGTTTCTCAGATTTCGTTTATTTCATACATTTTTAAATTACATTAAAATGCAATTTTTGAGTCGAATTAAACTAAAAATTTTTAAGAAAATTGCACTAAAATATGCATTTTTTTATTTAAAATTGTAAATATATCAAGGTTTTCAAAGCGCGGCAAAATTAAACTAATAACGTAAATATCAAAGGTGTTATAGCGCCGCAATTTTTGCCCTACTTTTGATTTTCTAAATGTTTTCATAAAAAATTTTAAGCCATGCTGGGGGGGGGGTTAACTACCTGCCTATTCCTCTGAAATCCGCGCTTGAGTAACTACGAATAATTTTTTCAGTTATAAAAACGTAGATAACAAACACACCACAAACAAAACCTAATATAGTCCAATTTTTTGCTAAGCGGACTGACGTCATTTTTGCCTCTGAAAACGTATTTCTTTGTTGTCAACAGTTCGCATGTCAAATAATTTGTTGTTGTCAATTTGAAGTAATAGTTGAAACAATTAACGACATGACTTTTTTGGCATATTTATTGTCGCTGTCTAAAACAATGTATCAAATAGAGATAAAAAAAATGACGTCAATCCGCTCATCAAAAAATTGGACTATAGCTAAATACTTTTTAGGTCTAAAAAGTTTTTTAAGTTGAAACAAACATAAGATCCGAAAAAAAAAATAGTTTACGTTTTTTTTGGGCAAACCGGTTAATAACTCGCTCAATGTCAATTTTAATATGTCTGTTGATATGCTGTTTCTCAATCTTCTAAGGCATAAGAAGCTTCTTTCTGATGAAGCATTACTTACTGACAAACATCCACGAATGTTCTTATCAACGGAAAAATATCGCCACACTTGTTCATTGCCTGGAAAACGTTATCAGGTATGTTTTGATTTAATCTTTTGCCTACTTCTGACCAGAGAGAGAGAGAGAGAGAGAGAGAACTTTTTAGCCAGACTTAAAACACAGACTTCGTTGGTGCAATTGGCAATAATAAATAGTCAGCAGGGGTCCTAAAGGTCCGAATTTCAAGGATCGCCGCCCATAGCTATAATTTTGCAAAAAAAAATCCCCTGAAATTTTGTCGATTTTTGTCAAAAATTTAAATTGCGTGTGATATATATTTTTATAGTAATTGGATAATTTTTAAATTAGAGTCCCTTAAATTTGATGCCCCACTCCAAAACCAAGTCGTATAATGAAGAATTTGAATTTTAAAGATAGAGTATATTGACCATTATATAGCCTTAAGGTCCGAATTTCAAGGATCGCCGCCCAAGTGCGCCCCTGCGGACCCGATGTTCGGTCTCTCTTTTTAAGGGTGGGAATCAGCGGGGCTCCAACACCCTTGTAAAACCTGTCAGCGGCAGGACATGGCCCGCGGAGCCGGCCTTCGCTGCCTCCTCCTCGCAGGGCCCTGCGAAATATTTTTCCGACTACAGGGACCGTCGTAAAGAATTATACCAATAGCAGAGAGCATATAAATCTAAATAGAAAAGATACGTAATGGTATAGTACGACCATAGATCTAAGAGCGTCATGTTAAGGCGCAATTACACAGACGAACATGCTCAAACAAAAGCTCGTGCAAAAGATTTAAAATTTTTTGCGTGAACATTTTTGTGAGCTTTTCTTTGAACATTTTGTTCGGGTAAATTTTTGAGCAAATTATTGCTATCTGTTTTGGAAACATATTTTTAAAGATGAGAATAAATAAAATTTCACATTAGTGATCAGTGATCTCAATTCTTAAAAAAAATGGAACACCAACTTTTATTTAAAATTTTTGTGGAAAAAAGCCGGCAAGCGAAATATTATTCTTGGCTATCAGTTTTGTCACATGGATTAGGGTTACTTATAATATTGTTTTCTTAGGGTTTTTCCCGGATTTTTTTGCCCGGGGGTTTTTTGGGATTTTCTTGTGAGTTTTTTTTATTTCCAAGGGTTTTTTCCTAAATTCAAAAAACAACCCAGGAAAATTTTTCTTTTCCAAAAAATTTTTCAAAAAACTTAAAAATTGCACTTTTAAGCGGTTATCCGCGCCTCACTACTATGAGGAGTGGTGGGGAGGAGATTTTTTTTTAAACATATTTTTGTAACTTTACTTTACCATTAGCTTTGATTGTTTTTTTTAATTCCTCACACCAGATTTACCTAGTTAGTTTAAGGCCCCAACGGTTGCTTAAAAAAGCAAAAGGTTCATGAAAATGCTGAAGATAGATATTTACTGTCAATTTAATGTAATAATCAAGGTCGATTACTGACACTGATCAAACAATATGCAAAAGAGCAACATTCCGATTCAGAAGATTAGTCTATTACTGCTAAATTTTATTTTTTTAGACAAGGGTCGGGATCGAAGGGTTGTAAAAGTGGGTAATAAACGGGTATTATTTAGACCGAACGTGCTTTTGTTCATATATTTGAGATTTAATAAAATGTAAATAGGTTTTTGTAATTTGACTTAATTATTATTGTATTGTGTTTTAAACTAGGAAGTAAAATAAAGAGATATTCTTTTAAACGTAAATTTTTATCATTACATTTTACAGGCAACAGCAATAAGTAAGTGCCAATTATTATTTTTTTATTCTCGTTTTTTTACAACCCCAAAAAAGTTACAAGTATACTGGCATATTCCCTATAAAAATCAGGTCAATCGAAGTTGCTTATGAGGTAAAATGTGAATTTCGACATCAAATCGTTTTTTCCGTCGGAAAGCACTTAATTAAAAATAACTTGTTTTAAAATTTAGTCTTTCTATTTTCAGTTAAGTTCAGTGAATTCCCATAAAACTATAAAATTTAAATTTGTAAGAAATTTCTATACCAACATTTCTTCAAACAAATTTTGCTTAACATTCTCTCCAAAATTTCCGTGAGTCTTTTTGTACGAGATTTTGCTCGAACTTTTTTTTGAACATTTTGCTCAAGAGGCTCGTGTAAATGTTTGTCGGCATTTCAACATCAAAGGAAAGTTTGTCTGTGTAAATGCGCCTTAAAACAGATAGCAATAATTTGCTCAAAAATTTACCCGAACAAAATGTTCAAAGAAAAGCTCCTTACCTTACCCTAATAATCACATATTGATCGGGGTGTGAAAGTAAATAAAAAAAAGCTGTAAACATGCTACCATTTCTGAGGATTACAGATGCGGATTTAAAAATGTGTAATTATTTCTTAATAAGTACACGTTTTTGGCCGAATTAAATGACTAATTACGAAACGTTATAACATTAGGGTTTGATTACGTTACAAATTAATTTTCTTAAAATAATTAGGACAGGCTTAAGAAACCAAGCTGATTTGTAGTTTTGAAAATCAGTTAGCAGTTGATGTTTGGTTACAAAAGAAGTTATTTGTTGTTAATTTTGTGTGGCGTTACAAGAGAAATAAGTGATAAAAAACAATTTAAACGCGATATTTTCTCACTTGATACAAAAAAGTGATATTTGACATTTATACCACCCTTCTTGAACGTGGGTTATCAAAATTTGGTGCAGTGAAGGAAGCAGCAGCTTTAAAACGAAGATCGGTAAAAACAGTGTGGCGTGTAGTAAATAAACCGATAGTTGGGAGAAGAAAAAGGAAGGATTCTAAAGGCGCAATTACACAGACGAACATGCTCAAACAAAAGCTCGTGCAAAAGATCTAAAATTTTTTGCGTGAACATTTTTGTGAGCTTTTCTTTGAACATTTTGTTCGGGTAAATTTTTGAGCAAATTATTGCTATCTGTTTTAAGGCGCATTTACACAGACAAACTTTCATTTGATGTGGAAATGCCGACAAACATTTACACGAGCCTCTTGAGCAAAATGTTCAAAGAAATGTTCGAGCAAAATCTCGTACAAAAAAACACACGTAAATTTTGGAGAGAATGTTGAGCAAAATTTGTTTGAAGAATTGGGGGTATAAAAATTTCTTTACAAATTCAAAATATATATTGTTATCGGAATTCATTGAACTTAACTGAAAATAGAAAAACAAAGTTTTGAAATAAGGTATTTTTAATCAAGTGCTTTCCGACGGAAAAACGATTTGATGCCGAAATTCACATTTTACCTCATAAGCAACTTCGATTGATCTGATTTTTATAGGGGATATGCCAGTATACTTGTAACTTTTTTGGGGTTGTAACGAGATTAAAAAAAATAATAATTGGCACTTATTTATTGTTGTTGCCTGTAAAATATAATGATTAAAATTTACGTTTAAAAGAATATACCTTTATTTTACTTCCTAGTTTAGTCTTTTACAATAATAATTAAGTCAAATTAAAAACCTATATTATTAAATCTCAAATATATGAACAAAAGCACGTTCGGTTTAAATAATACCCGTTTATTACCCACTTTTACAACCCTACGAACCCGACCCTTGTTTAAAAAATATAATTTAGCAGTAATTTAGTAGACTGTGTCGCCGATCTATCATCCCGCGTTTTGGATTTCGCAGGTAGTAGGCCGGCCACCCTTTTGAATCGCAATGTTGCCCTTTGCATATTGTTGGTTCAGTGTCAGTAATCGACCTTGATTATTACATTAAATTGACAATAAATATCTATATCTTCAGCATTTTCATGAACCTTTTGCTTTTTTGAGCAACCCTTGGGACCTTAAACTAACTAGGTAAATCTGGTGTGAGGACTTAAAAAACAACAATAAAAGCTAAAGGTAAAGTAAAGTTACAAAAATATGTTTAAAAATAATCCCCCTCCCCACCATTCCTCATAGTCGTGAGGCGTGGATTACCGCTTAAAAGTGCAATTTTTGAGTTTTTTGCCGATATTCGAAAAACTCAAAATTTTTTTGGAAAAGAAAAATTTTCCTGGGTTTTTTTTTGACTTTAGGAAAAAAACCCTTGGAAATAAAAAAAAAACTCGCAAGAAAATCCCAAGAAAAACCGCGGGCAAAAAAATCCGGGAAAAACCCTAAGAAAAAAATATTATAAGTAACCCTAATTTATGTGACAAAACTGAGTGGAGCCAATAATAATGTTTCGCTTGCCGTCGGCTTTTTTCACAAAAATTTTAAATAAAAGTTGGTATTCCATTTTTTTAAAGAATTGAGATCACTGATCACTGATGTGAAATTTTATTTATTCTCATCTTTAAAAATATGTTTCCAAAATAGATAGCAATAATTTGCTCAAAAATTTACCCGAACAAAATGTTCAAAGAAAAGCTCACAAAAATGTTCACGCAAAAATTTTTAGATCTTTTGCACGAGCTTTTATTTGAGCATGTTCGTCTGTGTAATTGCGCCTTTAGAAACATATTTTTAAAGATGAGAATAAATAAAATTTCACATCAGTGATCAGTGATCTCAATTCTTTAAAAAACATGGAACACCAACTTTTATTTTAAATTTTTGTGGAAAAAGCCGACGGCAAGCGAAACATTATTATTGGCTATCAGTTTTGTCACATGGATTAGGGTTACTTATAATATTTTTTCTTAGGGTTTTTCCCGGATTTTTTTGCTCGGAGGTTTTTTTGGAACTTTCTTGGGAGTTTTTTTATTTCCAAGGGTTTTTTTTCCTAAATTCGAAAAACAACCCAGGAAAATTTTTCTTTTCCAAAAAATTTTTGAATTTTTCAAATATCGCCAAAAATCTCAAAAATCACTTTTAAGCGGTAATCCGCGCCTCACGACTATGAGGAGTGATGGGGAGGGGATTTTTTTTAAAACATATTTTTGTAACTTTACTTTAACCTTAGCTGTGATTGTTTTTTTTTTAATTCCTCACACCAGATTTACCTACTTAGTTTAAGGCCCCAAGGGTTGCTTAAAAACGCAAAAGGTTTATGAAAATGCTGAAGATAGATATTTACTGTTAATTTAATGTAATAATCAAGGTCGATTACTGACACTGAACAAACAATATGCAAAGGGGCAACATTCCGATTCAAAAGTCTAGTCTATTACTGCTAAATTATATTTTTTAGACAAGGGTCGGGATCGTAGGGTTATAAAAGTGGGTAATAAACGGGTATTATTTAAATCGAACGTGCTTTTGTTCATATATTTGAGATTTAATAAAATATAAATAGGTTTTTTCATTTGACTTTATTATTATTGTAAAAGACTAAACTAGGAAGTAATATAAAGAGATATGAGTGGTAAGGCGTTTATAACTAACGTATCAAAAAGACAATAAATACCATGAGTACAAAAAATACTCTCACCACAACTACGACGTGTAAATATAAAGAATTCTTTATCTGGTATTGTAAGTTCAATTTTTTGTGAAGTAAATCCAACCCAACTCGACCCAAACTACTCTACGTTTCTCTGATATACGGATGGACATTTTTAGTTTTAGTTTGCGCCCGTCGCTTTTATTATTATGATATGAGAATGCTAAAATTTATTTTCTACTTTTTAGTGCACTTTATATTTTATAAAAGCTTCTTTTTATTTAAAATAATTTTTTAATTTTTAGACTATCATAAATCCATCCTTTCGATAATTCTCTTCCCTAAAAACCCCTGTATGCCAATTTTGATTGAAATCGAACAAAATAAATATTTTTCTTCCTCCACTTCCCTCATTAGCGGGAGGGGGTGCCTAATAATACCATATTATTGTATTGTTGCCGCAACTATAAATACACACCGAAAACTGAAATTGAATACCAAATTTGAGTTGCAAGATTTGAGCCGAACATACAAACATACATAAATAAAAGCTTGTAAAAATCGCCAAAAATTTCAATATTTAAAAAGTCGGAAACGCAAATTCTACGCGTCAATAAAATAAAACGAATTTCTTTGTTTTGCGTCGGAGAGCCCTTTCTTTACGGAAAGATTTGTTCTAAAACTTTCATAAAAAAACTGCGTTGACCCTTGTTTGTTGTCATGTAATTTTGTGTGTCAATGTTCATTTGACCAAAACCCCCCCTCACTAGTCTACGGTTTTTACCTTCTCCTAACCCAGCATCAGCAACAAATAAGTGCCAATTATGGTATACTGGCATATCACCTATAAAAATCAAGTCAATCGAAGTTGCTTATGAGGTAAAACGTGAATTTCGACATCATATCGTTTTTCCGTCGGAGAGCACTTAATTAAAATACCTTGTTTTAAAACTTAGTCTTTCTATTTTCAGTTAAGTTCAATGAATTCCCATAAAACTATAAAATTTAAATTTGTAAAGAAATTTTTATACCTCCAATTCTTCAAATAAATTTTGCTCAACATTCTCTCCAAAATTTACGTGTGTTTTTTTGTACGAGATTTTGCTCGAACATTTCTTTGAACATTTTGCTCAAGAGGCTCGTGTAAATGTTTGTCGGCATTTCAACATCAAAGGAAAGTTTGTCTGTGTAAATGCGCCTTAATACTTCTAAGAAATTGGACATGGGTGATGTGGATATCATTCGTAGAAAAATATATCAAATGTATAGGGAACAAATGATTCCTACTTTACAAGCATTAATTCAAAGATTAAAAAAAGATGATACAGGAATACAGTGTCGCCGTGAAACTCTGAGAAAATGTATTATAAAAAAC
Organism: Oxystoma pomonae; assembly: GCA_963921995.1. Classification (NCBI taxonomy): domain Eukaryota; kingdom Metazoa; phylum Arthropoda; class Insecta; order Coleoptera; family Brentidae; genus Oxystoma; species Oxystoma pomonae. The sequence goes on from OY998171.1 coordinate 67,638,898, forward strand.
GTTTTTAAAATAAAAAAATATTAATAAACGGCAAGTGATTATGGAATCGGCCCGTTTAAAAAAATAGAGGATGAAATATTTAATTGCAATACACGAGCATAGAGAAAGTAATAGGGATATTGTTTGAAGTTGAAGTTCGAAATAAAGGTTGGGTAGATTCGTCTGGTCACTGCACAACTAAAGCTCCATCAAATAAAGGAAAGCGTATCACAATAATTCATGCTGGAACAAAAATGGGTTTATACCAAATGCGTTGGCCTTATCAGCCAAAAATATAAAGGAATGCCATACTGACTAGCGTGACGATACCACAGCGGAATTATTTGAAGACTTATGGCATGACCTAAAAGCAACGGTTAAAAGAAATAATGTTTCGCCAACTTTAAATTCTTGAAAGCCTAGTCATTAGGTCGGCGGAACAAAATATTTGAAGAAAAAGCTGAGAAAATTGCGTAGCTCATGTCCACAAAATAGAAAAATCATATGTAAATATAGGTCTGCTAACCAGAGAAAAAATTATCATAGACTTTAATGACGACAGTGACAGTGAAACTGACTTGTTCAATTTTTTACTGTCCCGTATTTTTTTGTACTATATATGTACTTACCTGTTAAACTCAATTTTACAAATTTAACTTATGTTTATGTTTTTTATTCTATGAGCAAATATATTTTGTAGGTGTAGGATGTGTCTATTAGATAAAAATAATTTTTTCGTTTAAAAAAAAAATGTTGGACCGAACCATCAATAAAACATATTATCTTCTTCACCTTGAAGGTGGTCCGTGGTAGAAATTCACTGATCTATTACAACACTAAGTGCGTCCCTGCTCCCATTCGAACACCCGCTGAGTCGCAATAAATGCTTATCGGCCATGAATAATAATAAATAAATAAGATTTCTAATATCAGCAAGTCAACGCGATTCACAATGACTTTTTTATTGTTAGCTGAATGCGCCAGGATGAACCCGGGTAATATTTATTTATAATTAAAACGGCAATAATCCCGCGCGTTGAATGAATATCGATTTATCACTGGCGTACATACTTATATGTAATGCAATTTTAAATGAACTTGTTGCTAAGTGAGCTGGCAGAAAGTTTTTATTGCAGGTATCAGGAAAAATCTTTGTCCAATGGATGTCCATAAATGGTCCATGGACCATTCGGGCGGTTTTGGACCAAAAATAGCTGTCCGATGGACAATTTGTGCTGTCTGGGGTGTGTGTCCTAATAATAAAGGGTTTTACAACACTTAAGCGTATAAAAAATTTCGTGAGAAATTCAACAAGTCAGGAGAGACTTTCGCAAATATCGCTTTTGTCCATTGAAAATAAACTTCTCCAAAGCTTGTCAGATGATCCACGTTTTTATGATGACGTCATTGACGAATTTGCAAAAAGTGTAAGTTTTTAAAAATTGCTTCCCTTACTTGAAATTCCACCGCACGGCGTTGACGCTGCTGGCTGAAAATCGCCTCAGATAACCTTTCCCAAGTAGCACATTTTTAACGATCGGATATTTCCAGGACATATTTGTTTATAAACATTCCAAAAGTCAAATCATACAAAATATTAAACCAGCAATGAAAATAACTTTTTTTTCGCAATTCATAATGCATAATTACCAAAAAATAAGTCCTACAGACGTCCTAAAGATGTCTTAAAATTTTGATCCTAACTGATCCTTAATTGGACATCCATACGACGTGCGCTTCGGACCCAGGACATTTGGACCTAAATCGGACGTCCTGTGCTACTTGGGTTGCATGTGGGCCAACTTTCAAAACCAAACGATAGGTACCGCAAGTTCGAAAGATCTGCAAAAATTTTTATTTCTTTGAAAAAACAAATTTTTCGTTGCAGAATTTTATCACAACAACCCCTTTTTTTCAAGAAATACCCCAAAGATCTTTTTGAGTGACCCTGTAGAAAAGACTTAGAAAAACGGACGCAGGACTATTAGTAATGCGATTATCGCCTCTCCCTGAAGCCTGGAGTTTTTGTGATGATATATACATCTTTAATCCAATAAACAAAGACTATTTAATGGGTATACAGGGTGATCCAATAAAGAACACTGGCCACCGCACGGGTGGTCTAATAACTGCCCCCGGATTTGGCTGGAAAACTATAAGCCCTACAAATTAGTCTTTCCAAAGCCTAGTTACACAGCTCACTCAAGCTACACCTCCCCCCCCTCAAAAAAACTCAATTTGGATAGTGTAAAAATTATGTACTAAATATGTACCAAATTTTACCCCTTTTAAAAAATTTTGAACTTAATGAATAACAGAGTTATTCGCACTTAAAAGGGTGAGGGGGTGTGTGGCTTGGCGCTAAGCTGCACCCCCCATGCTTGGGATATAGATTTAATGAAAGTTGATATATAATTTTTTACTAATTATGTACTCTTAAAGAAGGGTACTTTTAGTTTACAGAAACCATCGGTTCCTAAGATTTTTGTTTGTTTGTTATGGGGTGTGTAGCTTGATATCAAGGTACACCTCCCTTTGCTTAGGAAAGAGATTCGACCAAAAGTGACTGTGCCAGAATTTGGTACTAATTATATGCTAATTTCGTCTCCTTCTAAAAAATTTTTTTGGGGTGTGTAGATTTATGTCAACGCACACCCCCCCTGCCTTTGAAAAAAAAATAATTTGCTACTAATTCTGTCCCCTTCTCAAAAATTACCTACTTTCAAAATAACTTGATTTTTTTGTTTAAATGGGGTGTGTAGCTTGATATTAAGGTATAGTAACTTTTCGTCGAATCTCTTTCCTAAGCAAAGAGGGGTGAGCTAAACACCCCATAACAAACAAACAAAAATCTTAGTAACCGATGGTTTTTGTAAACTAAAAGTACCCTTCTTTAAGAGTACATAATTAGTACAAAATTATGACATATCAACTTTCACTAAATCTATCTCCTAAGCATGAGAGGCTGGAGCTTAGTACCAAGCCAAACCCTCCTCTCCTTTTAAGTACGAATAACTCCGTTATTCATTAAGTACAAAATGTTTTAAAAGGGGACTAAATTGGCACATAATTTTTACAATATCCCATATTTCTGAAAGAGAAAAATAGGTCAAGTTGTTTCAGAGATAATACGCCTTCAACAAATATAAACGAATGTAACTTTTTAACCATTCGTCCAAATATGGCCAAATTTGGTGAGTATATGCAGTGGCGCACCCAGGAATTCAATACGGGGGGATTTTTAAGGATAAATAATAAAAAAAACTTAGTTTGAAGTGAAAATGTGACCATAACCAGGCTTCTCGAGGAAGAGGGGGGGAAAGAGGTTAACCCTGAATCCACCCCCCCCCCCCCTCGGAGCAAACGGGGGTAGTTTTTTTTTTAATTTTACTTGTTTCTATTTACAATGGTAGGTAGTAATAGGTATATGATTTGTCCTGCCTTGTAAATATAGAAATATGCGGGGTCCTTGATTGATTTTTACCCATAAGGCAGCTATTATTGAGCTCAGAGCTCCCGCTTAGAGCCAAGTCGGAGGCGTATTATAGAGCATTGTTTTTGACTGGGACAAGATTAATTTTAAAACCCTTTAGGGTGTTGTTTTGATATTAGGGGTATTTATTTAAAGAGTTTATTGGTTGATATTTATGTGGTGTGTGTTTAGATTTATTTAAAGTACAGCTTATATGCTATTTTTTTTTCAACCGACCGGAAAGTACGATTATATTTTTAGCCTGGAAAGTTTTTCTTTACAGGTAGTTCTTAAAAATTACATGTTTTTATTTTACCTGGAAATGATTGTTGTTTCGGTCCCGTTTTAAATTTTGCTGTATCTGTAAAGTTCGCGTTTCCGGTCTAGTAACGTAAATAGTTATTATTGTACAGGGAGGTCCAAATTCGAGGGTATTCTGGCGTTATGGATATTTCTAAGGGGGATAGCGAAAAACTAATGAAGACGTTATGAGCTCGATTTTTGAAAAATTAATAATGGTGAAAAGTTGATATTTTTCTTTTGGAATGACCTTTTTTCACACGATTTTTAAAATCAGCGTCAAATTTCCTTTAAAACCTTATTTTAATTTTATTTTTTATATTTTTATATGTTTGTTACTTTTTTATTTTCTTAATTCTTTTTGTGTGTATATATTTTTTTGTTATACATGTTATCGTTCCGCTCCGGGTAAAATATACTATACACATAAAGAATGACCATCAATCATCACAAAAATAAAACTGATTTGTCATCATTTGTATTGTGATAATTGTCCCATTCGGTGAAACTCAATGCAAACCCTTGGATTTAATGGAAATGGGCCCTTTCACACTTTTTCTAATAACTGTTATAAACACCTTTTGCGAGAATAAATGAATGAATGAATGAATGCGCATGGATTGAATAATCTTCAACATAAAGGCTGATATCTAGGGAACAATAAAACAGAAAAAAAAAACAGTTTCAGATCGATCATCGAAGGGTTTGGGTGGTAATGATGATATGCTTGTTAAAATTGGATCAATTATGGTTTATTCTGGGGCAGAAAAAGGTGCTCTAAGTTATCGACGATACATACTTTTGATTGAAATGAATAAGTCATATTTTAAAAAATAGTTATTTTATAAGCAAACATAGTTGAAATAACGAGTTATTGAGTGGGTGAGGGTCTCATGGTGTGCAACTTTTTTAGTTATATATTTTATTAACCTGAGAAAAAAAAAGAAATGTTATAGTCACACTTCCTACCCAGACAGCATCATTCGTCCCAGGGATTTTCATTCATTTTTTGTCTTTACGTCCCTGTACCTACTAGGTACGTACCATGTACGTATTTTTACGTTATTTTGAGGTCTTTTTTTGTACCTACTTACTACGTGATTAAGTTTTGATAACTTTGAAGCAGTTCATTTGTGTAACACTTCTCTCACTTCTAATGCAAACTTTTGTATAAGTCAAAAAAAGAAGTTAAAAAAACCTCCAAATCTGTTACATCAAACGAAAAGAATCTAAAAACAAAAGATCAAAAGATCTTGGGTGGAAATAACGAAAATTCAAACATGGATCAGCATCCCACAAGGACCACACAAAGGACCAAAGCGAAAAGAGAAATGATTAAACGATGTTTGGCTCTGGGTAACCAGCGTGAGCTCGTCATTGGTTTCACTGGTCACCCTCCCCATATATCATTAAACACCATCATATACTTTGATTTCCAACTTTGAATCACTCACAAATAGGCATCGTTCCGCACTGGTACTTATCCAAGTTACCTGATACGGGTTCGTCCTGGTGTGTTAATATTTCCAATGGGATTATGCTCTTAAGGCAATTAAAAATCACTGAAACCACTGACGAGCTCACGATGGTTACTTAGAGCGAAACATCGTTTAATCATTTCTCTTTTGGCTTTGGTCCTTTGTGTGTTCCTTGTGGGATGCTTATCCAGGTTTGAATTTTCGTTATTTCCACCCAAGATCTTTTGTTTTTAGATTCTTTTCGGTTGATGTAACTGATTTGGAGGTTTTTAACTTCTTTTTTTGATTTTTAATTGCCTTAGGAGCATAATCCTATTGGAAATATTAACATGCCAGGACGAACTCGCATCAGGTAACTTGGATAAGTATCAGTGCGGAATGATGCCTATTTGTGAGAGATTCAAAGTTGAAAATCAAAGTGTATGATGGTGTTTAATGATGTATGGAGAGGGTGACCAGAGCGAAACATCGTTTAATCATTTCTCTTTTCGCTTTGGTTCTTTGTGTGTTCCTTGTGGGATGCTCATCCAGGTTTTAATTTTCGTTATTTCCACCCAAGATCTTTTGATCTTTTGTTTTTGTATAAGTGTTTTTCGTTCTCTTAAAAGAATTGGTGTTTTATCAATACTCATCATCAGTCATCAGAAACCCTTTCCCAGGGGATCAACCAGGAGAGAAGAGTGCTGAGGAGTTTTCGGACTTTCAAATCGTCCCCCCCCCCTAGGCATAAAAAAGATTATTTATTTACGTCCTAGGTCCTCCAAGATACGTACCAAAAACGTCAACTGTACGTATCCCGTATATACGTACATCGTAAATTTTACGTCCAATTCAGGTCTTTTAAAGTACATACACAAATGTCCGTACATGGTACTTATTTTCCATATCCCAAGGAAGTCCCTAGTACGTACAATGGAGTTAGCGTACGTACTATGTACGTACTCTTCGTCCGAGGCTTAGCTACGTGATACGTACCTGGTACGTAACTTTGCTGTCTGGGTAATAAGGGCATATTAATTAAGCCTAAAAACAATTTACCAAATAAAAATTAGTGTAAAAATTTTATATTATTAAAGATTTCCCTTTTGAATTATTTTCTGGTGCCTCTGCATCATCATAGGGGGAAGGGGGGAGTCGAAGCGTAGCAAAACGTTACGTAGGGGGAGGAGGATGTGCGACAGCGATACGTAACAATTTTTACCAATACATATTTCCGACCTGAAAAAACGTGAGCCCTATGCGGCATCCATCAAATACATTATGGACCACCCAAAAAACCTTGTAGTAACACTACCCGAAAGAATAGCGGCCAAACGACAAAATAAATTTTTAGAACATTCAAAAAAATCCGACGAAAAGTTAGATTCGCTGAATTTATAGATAAATAGGCAAATATTAAAATAATTTCAATATCAGATAGTTTGGTTCAGGAATTCGAATGGTACGAATAACTTCTGTTAATGGGTATTTCTGAATTTTGCTATACGGTTTTTAAGTTTCTTTTTATAACTATTGGACGTTGGTCATTTTGTGACTACTTTGTTGCTATTTTATGTGTCATTATTATTACACTTTAATATATTAAATAAAAAATAGAACCTTTTCTTTTTTTTTTTGAGAGAGAAATGTTACTTAATTTTAGAGGAGGTTTGCCCAACCGTTACAAAACGTTACATGGGGGAAGGGGAGGCTACAAATTGGCATAATCACCGTTACGTAATTTGTCAAAAAAAAGTTTATTTATTTCCACAAAAAATAAGTTATTTGGATCAAAAAATATCTAAATACAAAATTTTGTCATGGTATCTGTCTGTCTGTCGGTAACACGATTACTTAAAAACCGCTTAATCAAATTTGGCACAAAAATTCTTTGTCACGAGACGCAGAGCTGATTAATTTTTGATTAGGGTGGGGAGTTGGCAAGAGGGTAAGAGGGGGGATTAAACTTTTAAAAAAAAATTTAAAAAAATATTTTTTATTTTTTTTTATTTTATGGATGGCCATACGTGCCTGCTGGCGCCATTTTCCTAAATGTTATTTTTCTTCCTGGAAATTTCCCTTGTGCACATTAAACTGGAAAATTTCAACAAATATTATTATTTTTGGCATTTAGGTCTAGAAAATAAACTTCACACGTGTTCAAAATATATTTTAATGGAAATTATGGAAAAATTTGGTCTTCAGCTAATGAAAAAATCTCTCACCCTGCGTGCTCAAATTTTTTTCAGGTGAATGCTTTTATTAAAAAAATGGCTTTACACAAAATTTTCAAAAATTTCCAGAAATATTTTATGCTCTAGTTATATTTCTACACGAAATAAAAAAAGTTTAATTTTTACGACATTAATATTATTTTTCACATGTTATAAATGGATTGCTAACAAAATTTATATGCACCCTTTCGCAATTCCCACCGCCAAATGACCCCTAAATATCCCGAATACACACTTTTCGGGTAAAAAAAATAATAAAAACCAAAAAAAATCGCAACATAATTGAATACATTTCTACACTCATACACAATACCCCGCAAGCCAGTATAATGTATCATTTTCATTCACTTTTTGGAGGATATATTTAGTATTTTAGGGACGAAATTAGGGCCATTTATCATTCTAAGGGCGGTCATAGGTACGCCTACTTGGCCTGAATTTTTCGATTTTACCAGTAAAAAAAGAACTAAAAATTGCGTTTTGTTACCCTCTAAAAACAGCAAGAGTTGAGAGTTTTTATTTGTTTAACTGTTACACCCGGTTGCCACCATAATTGTCGTTTCCCATGAGTCAATAGTAGTTTTCATAAATAGTGGCTAAAATAGTGCTTTTATTTACAAGCGTTCGTTTCAATAACGAGGCGAGTAAAAAAAGCAGTTTAGCCGCGAGTTGTTAACACAATTTTTTTTAATACCTTTACTATAAATCCAAAATTAAAGAGAAATAGCGGAAAATAGTAATGTTGAAAAAATCTAATTATTTTTGCCTAAAAATTAAGCCATTTCCGCCAGTTTTCACCAACTATTTGCGAAAAAATCAATTAAAAACATCGTCAAAATATGAAACTGTCAAAGATTAAAATGTCGCAACAATGAACGTCACCGAGTAAAAAGGCACATCGCCATGGAAACGATTATTGTTTCATTTACCAGCCGCCTTGATTTATCGTGTAAAGATTGTGTGTCGCGAGAAGTGCTCTTGGTTCGAGATTTTTAAAACTAGTTTCCTGTTTTTCTTGGATTTTTTGATAAAGGTATTAAAACAAATAGTGTTCACAACTCGCGGATAAACTGCTTTTTTTTACTCGCGTTTTTAAATACCTGGCTGCACTCGTTATTTAAACCAACGCTTGTCAAAAAAAGCACTATTTTAACCACTTGTTGTGAAAACCATGCTTTAGTTATCTGCACACATCATGTTTTTGATGAAGGTATAAAAAAAATATTTTTTGTGTAACCTATATCTGAGCGCACTCTTTATATTATTAGTGAGTTCGAGTTGGCACTCTGGGCGCCCCGGGGTCGCTTCTGTCTCATTACGGAAGTAAAAATAGGTGGGATGATAATAGCCTAGACAGAAAATCACCGCTACATCTACCTGACATTTGTGAGCCTAAATCAGTTGATATTGACAAAATTTCCCAGTAAGCACAAAAATTATCATAGCACATTCTAAGAATATTCCTCGGGTATATTGGAACATTCTTAGAATATTCCGTAAAAGTTCGACGCACATTCATAGAATGTGAAAGGAATAGCTTACAGCAAGGTGTTTTCACGTGATTAGAACATTCTTAGAATGTGAAATAAATATTATCTGAACATGAAAATAATATTCTTTGGAAAAATTACTGGAATATTTCACATTTTTTTTCTAAAGAGTATAATGGAACATTCATAGAATGTGAAATAAATATTCTTCGAACATGAAAATAATATTCTTTGGAAAAATTACTGGAATATTCCTCAATTTTTTTTCTAAAGAGTATAATGGAACATTCTTAGAATAATCCGTAAAAGTTCGACGCACATTCATAGAATGTGAAACGAATAGCTTACAGCAAGGTGTTTTCACATGATTAGAACTTTAAATTAAGGTTTTATTTTTGGCATATTTATCAAAAGATTATTGAAGACAATTTTTATAAAATAAAATATATAAAAATAATTACTGAATGAACTTATAAAATAATTTTATTATAATCTGTTTCACTATCAGGACATTTAGAAAGCATTCGTAGAATATTATTACCAAGAACATTCTAAGATAGAAGATAGAAGATATAATTTTAAAGATATTATTGAAGAAAAATTTTTTAAAATAAAACAACTAAAAGAAAAATAATTGCTAAATTAACATAAAATGTTAATTCTTATAATCTTTAAACATATGTATTTTATGAATATTTTGGAGGAAAGTTTCATGAATATATGCTTTATATATATCTATATATACATATATATATTTGAAATTTGTCCAATTAAGAATATATATTATTAAAATAAATATGGCTGGCTCGTGGAAAATGTATATATAGAATCTGTTTAACATTTAGAGTAGATTCATGGAATATTACCCAAGGACATATTCTAAGAATATATTGTCGGGACATTCAATCAATATGATATTTACGTTCTTTTAAAGAAGTCCTAATTTTTGAATATTCTGAAGAATATTCCATGAATGTAAATATACCGCTTGTGTTTACTGGGTCTGCAAAGGCAAAAAACTACCTCACTGAACAAATCAAAACACTATATTTTTAGCAAAAACACGTAAAAAAGCCGGAAGCACTTTATTTGACTAAAAAAATAACGCGGTAATATCCTAGTAACTTTTGGTTTGGTTCAAACAAGTGTGTGGCGAATAAAAAAAAAGCAGGCAAATATATATCATGACTTTACTTTTTCATTCAAATCATGGTAAAAATACCATTTACTGATTGTGGAAGAGACACATCAGAAAAAAACATAATGTCAAGTAGATTCAATTGATGTGACTACGATCTTTTAGGCTCATAACTGTCACCTACATATGGAGGTCATTTTTGTGAAATTTCTCAGGGGGTATTCTCATTCCACCTATTTTTACTTCCATGGGTTCCTCTGTATGAAAGCTGTTCCTTTGCCTCTTGTTGATTTTCCCAGCAATGTTGAGCTATTTTTGATCCATTTGTGTCCCTTTGCCGAGTTTTGCATTTGTGTTCTGTAAGGCGAGCTTCCATGGCTCGGCTGGTACCTGAGATACTTTTTTGGTGTTGTGGCGTTATGGTTTAGTTTTTGTTAATTGAGTTCTTATTGTTGTGGTCGTTTTGAAAACAGTCCGAAGATGGTATTGGTCTTATCTTATCTATGTACAGAGTGATCTTATGTATGTACAGAGTGATCCATTATAAGCCCCCCCCCATCTAGAGGCTTAAAGAACTATTTTTTTAAGTTTTCTCTGATAGTTTACTTAAAATTTACCTCAAGTCATATACAGGATGTAACAAATACATGTATTCTTTAAATGAGACACATGCTAGACACCACTATCTCATATTTTACGTTTAAAATTTAAAAAGATAAATTTTAGAACATTCTTATGGTAAAGACATGATGACCCTTAAAATAATTTAGTTAAATACCGGTTAAATGATTTAACTTATAGTAGGCCACGTTTTTTGGTAAATTTAAAGACTGTAAAGAACTTTGATTGGAAGAAATCAATACCACCTTATGACTCACACACTTTATGCTGTGCAAAATTACAATTTTTGATGTTTTTTTTTTGTATAAATATGCACGAAACCACTCAAGATGACGGACAGATGACATAACAGTAATTTTTATTAAACAGTTGCCTTAAATTATTTTCATCGTTCTCTAGAATACTTTTTTATAGGCTTCTGTCTCTCTTCAACAACCTTAAATATTTTTGCACTTCACTAAATTATCTCTCCATCTACCGCTAAAATTCTGCCCTCTCTCTCTAATTAGTTTTTATTTTAGCAGAGAAAAAATGTTTGTTGGCAGTACTTTTTGTGAACGCTAAAAAACTTGAAAAATGTGAGTGGATTATTCTAGAAATCGAAAGTTTGGAAAGAAAGCTTTAAAATGAGAGCAAAAGCATGGCATAAAAATGTGAAAAACATAGTAAAAATTGCTTAATCAAAAACGTTACCCCCTAAATTATGCTAAAATATTTGAAGCCTTAAATTACCATCATGGCTTTACCATAACTGTGACTAAAAAATAGTTCCTTTGGCCAGTTTTGGTTTTAACCTTCTATCACGCTTAGTTTAGCCTTTAGAAGAGGGGGAGACTTATAATGGATCACCCTGTACAAAAAACACTTCAGGGGCTGAGCAAATAAGGGTAGTTTTTAGAAAAATTCGCATGGTTTCCAGGTATTTTAAAAATGTTTAATGTTACTTGTCTATTTAAGCGCATATAGAAAATTTAAGCAATAAACTTTGATCCAAGTCCGAGCAGCAAATCCTTGTATTTTCTCGACTATATTGCCGATAAAATCGTCCCTTATCAAACTAAACTATTAGTAGTCCTCAAGGCCCCTGTTCGAGCTCATTATAACGGCGTGTCGGTAGCAGAGACCGCGTGGTCTAAACTGTCGGACGCACGCACCCCATTAACGACAATTACCCCAAGGCGTCGCGCGAGCGAGAGGGTAGTTTACTTTTTGAGGATTTGAGGTCCGCTCAATCTACAGTCATGGGGACGATTTCTTAGCGTATACAACTTATCATTGTTTACCTTAAAATATATCTTGATACCTAATATATACAGTGTGTTTCAAATTCGATGCTCACCATGGGAATCTCTTAAACAGTAGGAGATACGAACAGTTTTAAATTAGGGCAAAGTTGCGCAATTTGATGTTTTGCTCAAAACTAAAAAAAAATACAAATTCCGGATAGTTCCGGAAAAGGCGGAAAAAACCGAAATGTTTATTTTTAGTTTTTATTTTTCTGCGCCCTTATTCTTAAAGCTGTCATAAAACGCTTACAACTTTCTATAGGCACTTTTAGATCTACTTAGTGGGAGGTCCGTTTTCAAGACTTGACATTTCAGTGTGACAGGAGCCCTGTCAAGTTCATTTTTTCTTATGGACACATCCTTTTTTTTCCTGCCGTTTGGTTCATAAAGAATGACAGATAACATTTTGCAACTTTATTTTGACAAGTCACCTCACGTTTTGGGTTTATTGACTATCATCAGCCCAAATTTAATTTTTTCTTTTAACTTATTCAAGATATTTTGGAAACCCGATTAACTTTAAAATAACTTTACCTAATATTTTAAAAATATGTTTTTTTTCTTTGTTTTTTAATCTTTAAAATGAGGTTGTAAAATATCTGTCATCCTTTATAAACCAAACGGCAGGAGAAAAAAAGCATGTGTCCGTAAGAAAAAATGAATTTGATGCTCCTGTCACACTGAATGTCAAATCTCGAAAACGGACCTCTCATTAGGTAGATCTTAAAAAAGTGCTCGTACAAAGTTTTAAGCGTTTTTGGACAGCTTTAAGAATAAGGGCGCAGAAAAATAAAAACTAAAAATAAAGATTTCGGTTTTTTTCGCCTATCTACGGAAATACCCGGAATTTGTAAACTTTTTTTTTTGGTTTTGAGCATAGAGTCAAATTGCGCAACTAATTTAAACCTTTTCGTATCTCTTACCGTTTAGGAGATCCCCATGGTGAGCATCGAATATGGAACACCCTGTATACAGGGTGTCCCATTTTTCGATGGGATTCAATGGGAAACTTCATTGTTATTGAAGATAGAGACATGCAATTTTCGCATTTCTGTCTTACTTTTTTGAGTTTTTTTGAGCTTTAAAAAAATATACTACAGGGAAAAGTTGAAAAATGGTCGGAATTATCAATTGCTGATATCTCCCTTAATTTAAGAGATAATTGAGTTCTGCAAAAACATATATGTGGCAACCTTTTCAGAAAAAAAACAATGATCTTTTCGAAATTTTAATCAGACGTTTCGTTTCGTAGATACCATCATCAGGACCAAAAAGTTAAATACAGACCAAAATGTCTTACTTCATATTTTAGTTTTTTTTTAAGTTTGTTTGATAATAAACTATCATTTTTATTTTTATTTTGATCCCGAAAAAAATCATCTTCAGTGTATTTTTTTTCTGGTACGACCCTGTCCCATTTTTTTCAGATCATTTGTATTTAACTACTACCTATATGTAGACCTGGACAACCTAGACATATTATATGATAATACCGGGTGAACCGAAAAAAACCGAACAAATTATTTTTTGCTAAAACTTTACCAATTTTAATTTTTTTAAAAAAAACTGTATTGATAAGATCAATAAGACTTTTGAAAATCAAATGCGCACCTTTTTTTAAACTTGTTTTTTATTTAGGTATAAATGTTACTTTTCGACATACAAAACAGAGTATTTAGAAAAAAAATGGTAACATATAACAGTGGCGGTCCCAGCCATTTGAAAGGGGGGGGCGGTTTCGATACGAAAACGAGAATAAAAGCAAAGCTTTTATGAGGAAGATATATCAATATATGCAAACAAAACTTAGTAACTACCCGGATTTGGCTTCAAATCTTGGGGTGGTACTCAGAGTTAAGTTGTTTATTTCATACATTTTTATTTCAAAAAATGTTTAAATGCGCCGAGAATTTTTGAGAAAATTTGAGTCAAATTAAACTAAAATTGTAAATATCAACGGTACCATAGGCTAAAATTTTTAAAAAAATTGCACTGAAAAATGCATTTTTTTAATTTAAAATTAAACTAAAAGTCTAAATATATCATTGGTTTGAAAGCGCCGCAGACGAAAATTTTTAAGAAAATGACAATACAAATGCCACTTTTAACACAAAATTTAAAGAATACCGTAAATATCAAAGGTGTTATTTTTGATTTTTCAAAATTTAAATCCAGGGTGGGGAGGGTAATTACCTTCCTACCCCACTGAAATCCGCGCTTGAGTAATTTTTTCAGTTATAAAAAACATAGATAACAAACAAAACCTACTAGCTAAATACTTTTTTTTTGAGGTCTAAAAAGCTTTTTAAATTGAAACATTACCTTTTATATTGCAATATAAAACAAAATTATGATTGTTTTCCACAAACCAAAACTACACTTTTTTGCACTCGACGCGCGTTTCGCTAACAATGTTAGCATCATCAGGAGACGATAAACAATGAACTAAATTAATCTACGCTCTATCTTATATACAATCCTTTAGTGGGCGGAGATAAGACTAATAATTTGTGATTGATCACGATTTTTAATCCTATCTCCCCTCAACCAAAGAATAAAGTGTACTAAACGGGATGGGTCCATATATTGCAATATATCAAATATAAAATGCCTATCTCCAAAAAAAGTTCGTTTCCGATTTTTTTTAGCCACAAATGTTTTCAATCTTCTGAGGCAGGAGAAGATTCTTTCCGCCGAAGCATTACTTAATGGAAAACATCCAGGGAACAATCCAAAACGTTATCATATAAATATGTTTTGATTTAAGCTTTTGCCTACTTCTGACCAATATTGTTTCCAAATTCTGATTTCCCCCATTAAAAGTTTAAGAATTTGTGTTTTGTACTAATCAAACAGTTTATAGTATTTGGAAACGACATTAGTTAATTTTGCCTTGATTTTGGCTTCACCTTGTATAAAACGTGCTATGAATATGTGCAGGTCAAAAATACTTAGAGTCTCGTTACTGAACCTTGATTTTTTGTCCGAAATTATTTTCTCTAAATCTTGTTTATAAATAGAAACTCGATAATACTGTTCTTCACTTCTGTATTTTCAATATCGCGGTTTTTGAGCTAAGTACCTCATGCGTTTGTTGTGTCTGTCAAAAAATATTGTGGAGGGATTCTAGAATGTCTTTAAAGGAACGTTCTGCAATTTCTCGACTTCAGGGTTACCAGCAGAATCTTTGTTGTCTACTTTTTTCTGGAGCAAAGGGGGGAGGGGGCGATCGCCCCCCTGCCCCCTCCCTCGGACCGCCACTGCATATAACAAAAAGGGGTTTAAAAAAGGTATGCATTTGATTTTCTCCGCCTTGGATTTGAATATGGCGGCAAAACGAATGTTTATTTGTACATTTATATAAAAATGTTTTCTCTCCTCGAAAGCTCCTTCCCTAAAATTAAGGAATACGGGCCCAGAAGAAAAAAGAAAAACATTTTTTCTCTGTTAAAATGAAACAAAATGGATTTGTTTGTTTTGGGATTTTTCAAAAATTTTTCTCAGTTTTGAAGAAAATTCGGGTGCATCCTTTTAAATAAAACACCCTGTATAATGGAATTTTTGATATTATATAAGTTGTCCAAATTATAAGTCTTTCGGAAACATTCGTTCTTAAGTTCAAAAATAAGAACCCTCTGAAAACAAGACGCAACTGTGCAAGCACTCGAAAACCTAAATGTAAGACTCAAATGGCTTTGCTAGTGACGTTTATGCACAAATTCGTCGATGGGATAAACGTATTGTAGGCCACGTGTGACTACACATTAAAGATTGCAAATCTTTGCCGAAAAGGGGACAATAAATATAGGTTGTTTAAAGTTGGTGGACAATGTTGAACTTGGGAGTAAATTGGAGTTCCATTGTCTTTATTTTTTACTTTTTCACAACGTTTCGAATGCTTATTCCGAAAAGATAAAATGCTGTCTGCAGAATTCTTACTTCCAGGAAAAGGACAGATATTAGATACTTAAAGTTAATTTAAGACACTTAAAGTAAATATTTCAACGCATCGTTGCGTACGGAAGGATGTACGTATCGTTACGGACCCACGAACATACGCAATGATTTCAATCAGCAGTTCTGTCATCACAATCTTCAAGAAAGCGGGCATTGTTTGAAACATCGCATAAAAAAGTCAAAAATGTAGTGTATTTTGACTTTGTTTCGAACGCGTTACGTATACCGATACCAATGCGTTGAAATATTTACTTTAAATAGACACTTAAATTAAATATTACAAAGCATCCGCATCGGTATACGTAACGCGTTCGAAACAAAGTCAAAATACACTACATTTTTGACTTCTTCATGCCATGTTTCGAACGATGCCTGCTTCTTTGACGGGTGTGATGACAGAATCTCGTTGCGTACGAAAGGATGTACGTACGCAACGATTTCAATCAGCAGTCCTGTCATCGCACCCTTTAAAAAAGCGGGCATCGTTCGAAACATCGCATAAACAAGCCAAAAATGTTGCGTATTTTGACTTTGTTTCGAACGCGTTACGTATACCGATACGGATGCGTTGAAATATTTACTTTAAATAGACACTTAAATTAAATATTTCAAAGCATCCGCATCGGTATACGTAACGCGTTCGAAACAAAGTCAAAATACACTACATTTTTGACTTGTTCATGCCATGTTTCGAACGATGCCTGCTTCTTTGACGGGTGTGATGACAGGATGTCGTTGCGTACGAAAGGATGTACGTACGCAACGATTTCAATCAGCAGTCCTGTCATCGCACCCTTCAAAAAAGCGGGCATCGTTCGAAACATCGCATAAACAAGTCAAAAATGTTGCGTATTTTGACTTTGTTTCGAACGCGTTACGTATACCGATACGGATGCGTTGAAATATTTACTTTAAGTGTCTAGTGTCTTTTCAGTTTTATCAGCATTCATATCCTTATCTCTATCGAGTCGACCAATTAAGCAGGTGTACTTTTAAAATCATGGCGAATGCGTGACAGCTCCAGCTGATCAAATGCACGAAAACCTCGTTAGATACGATTAGAGGCCCTGTATACGATTTTTGACCGTTATTGTTTTACCAGAGGTGAGCAACTGGATTTAACAATTGCTAGAGAAATGTTTGAAATTGTGTGTTGGCAATGATACGAGTAGTTGGTAACCCCTGATAATGAATAACTTTGTCACTGTAAGATTGTTTATTAAGAAACGTCAGGTTTAAAAATGGAATTTTGCTGTATCAAAAACTGTAAAAATACGTGCCTTGACGAATTTGTATTGTTCCTTTGTCCAACAGAGAAACAAACTCAGGAAAAGTGAAAAGAAAACATGCATTTACCAAGCTGGAAAATTAACAAAAATAGCCGAATTTGCGAGCTAAGTGAGCTACAAGCAGTAGGTACAAACATACGTATTTAGCATGTAAATTACTCGAGCCTGTTTCTGCTCTTTCTTGCTGCAACTTTACACGATAGATTTGAATTTTGTATCCTACTACAAGCAGTTCGCCGGGACCCTGGAAACATGCTTGCAGCGGCAGCATGGGAGCATGTGGTAAAAGGATTCTGCCTTAAATGATCAAGGAGTCGTCCGTCCTCCTCCATTGAACTAATTTTGTTTCGTCCTGATCCTTCCTTTTTCTTTGTGGTATTGTTTTCGGTCCAGCGCTTTTCGCCGATAAATTATCTTCACAATCCGTCCCCAAACATTTTCCATGAGATTTAAATACGGGCTGTTTGATGGCCAAGATAGATTTTCAATATTGTTCTCTCGAAACCAAGTGTTCACTACATTCGGCGTGTGCACTGGGCAGTTATCTTGTTGGTAGATGAACTCATTATTTTCATGCAAGACCGAAACACATGGATACATAATATCACGAAGAATTTCGATGTATCGTTCATTGGTAAATCTACCTTCTATTCTCCAGCAAACACCCATACCTCTCGCACTAAACCATCCCCACATGTTGACGGAAAAATGTCCTGCTCTCTTGATGTTTTGTGTGTATTCTGGATCATACCTTGAATTTGGTGCACTAGAAACCAAAATTCTCCGACTATCTGACGATGACTGGAAAATTTTTTCGTCCGTAAAGACTACTTTCTCCCAAAAATCATTCCCTTCTAAAAGATGATTGGCTGCAAAAATTACTCGAGCCTGTTTATGCTCTTCCGTTAAAAGAGGAAAGCCGCAACTTTACACGATAGATTTGAATTTTGTATCCTACTACAAGCAGTTCGCCGGGACCCTGGAAACATGCTTGCAGCGGCAGCATGGGAGCATGTGGTAAAAGGATTCTGCCTTAAATGATCAAGGAGTCGTCCGTCCTCCTCCATTGAACTAATTTTGTTTCGTCCTGATCCTTCCTTTCTCTTTGTGGTATTGTTTTCGGTCCAGCGCTTTTCGCCGATAAATTATCTTCACAATCCGTCCCCAAACATTTTCCATGAGATTTAAATACGGGCTGTTTGATGGCCAAGATAGATTTTCAATATTGTTCTCTCGAGACCAAGTGTTCACTACATTCGGCGTGTGCACTGGGCAGTTATCTTGTTGGTAGATGAACTCATTATTTTCATGCAAGACCGAAACACATGGATACATAATATCACGAAGAATTTCGATGTATCGTTCATTGGTAAATCTACCTTCTATTCTCCAGCAAACACCCATACCTCTCGCACTAAACCATCCCCACATGTTGACGGAAAAATGTCCTGCTCTCTTGATGTTGTGTGTGTATTCTGGATCATACCTTGAATTTGGTGCACTAGAAACCAAAATTCTCCGACTATCTGACGATGACTGGAAAATTTTTTCGTCCGTAAAGACTACTTTCTCCCAAAAATCATTCCCTTCTAAAAGATGATTGGCTGCAAAAATTACTCGAGCCTGTTTATGCTCTTCCGTTAAAAGAGGAAAACCGCAACTTTACACGATAGATTTGAATTTTGTATCCTACTACAAGCAGTTCGCCGGGACCCTGGAAACATGCTTGCAGCGGCAGCATGGGAGCATGTGGGAAAAGGATTCTGCCTTAAATGATCAAGGAGTCGTCCGTCCTCCTCCATTGAACTAATTTTGTTTCTTCCTGATCCTTCCTTTTTCTTTGTAGTATTGTTTTCGGTCCAGCGCTTGGTCCAGCGTAGTACTGTATTTTTATTAACTCCAAAATGGTTCGCCGCTCTTCTTATAGACCAGTTATCTTCCGTAAGTCGAGTTATAATTTGAATTTTGGTAAATTCTGAAACTTGAGGCATTTTTTATTTAGTTTGAAGTATACTGCAAGAAAGCGTCAGATAATTGTCAGATATTTCAAAATGTTGACGAATGGTGACCAAACCAATAAATATCTGAACGTATAGGTTATAAAAATGGCAGCCACAGTATAGCAGATCAACACCGTTCTCAACTAAAAAGCCAGTTAACTCATTTTCGTTTTAGTATCCTTTGGCCTATGATCGGCGCCATATTGACACCAAACTGACAGAAAATCCATGTTTTAATGGTCAATTTGGTTATAAAAATGGCAGCCACAATAGGCTAAAGGGCACTGAAGCGGTAGGAGTTAACAGGCTTTTTAGTTAAGTACGGTGTTGAGCAGATCTGTACGTCGTTAATAAATAACACATTATGTTTCCGTATTTTATTGTAAGCAAAAGAGTAACAAAAATATAGATCAATACGAGTCTTTATTATGTTGGGAATTTGGAACCTTTGTTTTAGGAGTCTTTATATTTCTTCTTCTTCTTCTTCTTAGTTTACAATGGACTTCGGGCTGTTAAGCTCCAGCATCCATGGGTTGTCTCCACTTGAAGGTATGAACTTATCATCCACGTCTAGGATAAACCTATCCCTCCAAGAAGTATAGCAATTATACTGTATTTAATTTTCACCACACACGTGGTTCCTATCCAGGCCAACTTAATTTACGGCGACATCCGGTCGCCCCCGGCCTTTAACCGGCGTGAATAAAAGAAACCGACACTGGCGATTGTTTAACACTTTGTCCATGCCAATTTCATTTACGGGAATATCCGATTCCCTCCGGCCTGGTTACCGGCGTGAATAAAAGAAACTGACATTGGCGATTGTTAAAACTCGTTTTACAACATGGACCGGTACCAAATTAATTTATTTTATATCAATAATTTTCCTTTTAGTCTTTAATTTTTGTTAATATATTTTTAATTTTATTTTTTTTTTTAATTTATTTTTTATATTTTATTTTTGTTTTAAACTTTACTATTTCACTGTATTCGCTATATTTAGGATGTAAAGTGTTTCATTTTATCACAAAAAAACTGTAACTGACGATCTTTTTTTTTACCACATGGGTATATCATTTTGATTTTAAATCCTTTATCATCCAGTAAATAGACCGTTTATGCACTAGAAACTTAGCGTAAAACACTAATTAATTTGTAAATTATTAATTTTGACAAGAATTTATTAATTTAAATTATTTGTAAGGGCTTTCAATCTCCCAAACTTATCGCTTGCGCTATTTGGCGGGAAGAACGGCAAAGCACACGTCTGCCATGTTCAACCATCACGAGAGAACTGAGTCCATAGGTTAAGGAGCTACAATAGATACGACAGTTACGTGTTAAACGGTTCGGAACTATTTGGAGTTTGGCGAGTCTGCGCAGATATGCACGCGACCAATAACCATACTTTTATATTGATTTTTCTTTTTTAATTTGTAATACGACCACTAGATGACTCACGGTTAAATTCGCGATAACCGTACTATCGATTTTTTGTTTGTATGTAATATGACCACTAGATGGTGCTCGCTTAAATTTTCGCTTTTTTTTAAGGACCCTGCACAAATTACATTGAAAATGGCTGTCGGCTAAATGTCATAATTTTTTTATATTTTGTAGTACTCGATCAACAAAGCACAAAAATAAAAAAAAAACGAGATAGGGAGCAGGATTACTTTCTGAGATATATAGCTTTAAAGTTGACATGTTTTTAGACTATATTTTTGGACAAGTTTTTTTTTTCACAACTTTGTTGATTACCGCCGGTTGGTTGGTGGTATCAAAGGACATTTTTACTTGGATGGAAAGGGTGTTTCATTCAGGACAAATACAGAAACGAATTATTTTATTTTGGCGGTAATCAACAAAGTTGTGAAAAAAAAATTAGAACATGTCCAAAGATATAGCCTTAAACCACGTCAACTTTAAAGCTCCATATCTCAGAAAGTAATCCTGCTCCGTATCTCGGTTTTTTATTTTTGTGCTTTGTTTATTGAGTACTACAACATATAAAAAATTATGACATTTAGCCAATAATGTGTAGGGTTCTTTCTTTGCAAGCAATTTGTGTTTAGTTTTTAAAAATATGCTTTTTTACTAGACACAAAACAAAATTGTTACTTATTTTAAGTTAAAATAAAAAAGCATATTTTTAAGAAATAAATACAAATTACCCATAATGCACTTGTAGTACAAAACCTCTGGTTGTTTTATTATAATAAAATATATAATTTTCTTTAAACTGTTTATACCTATCTTGTTTTTAGTACATAAAAAACAATAAATTCCACTCTTTTGTATTCCAAACTAAATTTGTGAAACAGAAAAAAATACTTTTAATCTCAAAAAATTTTTACTGTATATGTGGGGCAATTTATGGTAAACCCACACATTAGAAAAAGTCTTGATATAAATAATATTAATACCCCTGGTTTGGAATACACAAGTGTCGGATTTTCTAACTTATTATTGATATACACAAAAATTAGCCATACTAAACTTGATGAAATAAGGAAAGGGTGTTTTAACACTATATATAAATAGTTAAATGGAGTCCAAATGCAAGTGTGGGACATCACTCTTTAAGACCTCTGCGTTCATTATGCAAAATGTCCTCTGGAGCAAAATATTTATCACACACGTAAAATCTGTTATATATTTCATCAGCACTTAGTTTATTCGCGTTTAACGGCTTCACTATACTTCTGAAAAATTACAGGATTGCCTTTGGGGAAACGATGTCTCCCCGTTTTTTTATTGGGATCATGGCACGGTCTCCGCAGCTTTGAATACAACACACTCTAACTCTTTGTTTCTCAGCCATTGTAATCGACGGATAAAATCACAATTTTTTGAACAGGAATAATCACAAAATCACTTTCTATAAACCTTGGCAAACCTCAGTTTTCAAAATGGAACTCATAAGTTATGAGTCATAATCGACATTCTGTCACTTTTGTCATAATGTGCCCTCTGACGGACAACCCTAGAAGAGGTAAGAGGAGGAGCTGCAGATTTCTAGAAAGAATATTGCCAACCTAAATATTATTATGTTGGCAGTTCCTTTGCACGCGGAAACATAACCGCACTTTTCGCGAAAAATAATTATTGGCGGGAAGAGTGAAGTGACGGATCTATAGTTCCTTAATCTATGGAACTGAGTCTTTATATTTCACCTATTATTTATATTTTCAATATCTACCGCGTGTATATTCAGTGTTTGTTTCTGTTTTTTTTTGTCAAATCATATTTTACCAACCAAAAAAAAATCAATCTTTCAAAAACTGTCTGGGGAAATTATAATAAGAGACAACAAAAGATCAGTCAATTTCATAAAATCGCTTTTACATGCAAATTGAAAAAAACTAGAAAGAAAGGGCCATATAAGTTGCCCACCTCTGGTAAAACAATAACTGTCAAATGTATAGAGGGCCTCTAGGTACGATAAGGGAGTTGTAACGTTACAACCATCCCTGCGTACGAAACGATGACATTCCATTTTTCAAATGCACTTTAATTACTTTTTTTAATTATAGTTTGAAAGTTATAAAATTATGCCGTTTAAACCCTGTTTTTTTTTTAAATTAAATAATAATGGTCCCAATGAGCATTTTCAGAAACTTCTGGTGACAGATATTTATATAATTATTATAAAGAGGGTTCCATTGATACCCTAGGGTATTTAGAAGTTTCCTACAAGAATTGAGTTTGTATATTTGTTTTATTAAAGGCTCTAAATTGATGGTACCCTAAAGTAACATAAAACTGGCGTTAACAATATTTCCACGGACATCTTTATAAAAATTAAAGTCATCGGTTCAAATGTTATATAAATTGGTGTTAACAATGTTTCCACCAACATATTTATAAAAATATAAGTCATCAGTGACAAAAGTTATATAAATTGGTGTTTGAAATCTTTCTGTCAACCCACCTATAAAACCGAAAGTAACTATCAATTAAACTTATAAAACTTAATTAACCAACAACAAATTTATATAAGATAAGATTGAAAATATTTCGAGAGACACTTATAAAAACTTGGGAACTCACACACAATAGTTATATAAATTGGTGTCTGTAATATTCTTATGAACTCATTCATAAACCTTTTTTGCCCATAAGGTTTTTTCTATAATGTTGTTATTAATTTCTTTATACAGTGATTATAATACAACTGTTTTTAGAACAAAAAAAAAACAATTTTAATTTATTTTGGCAATTATAATAACAAAACAAACAAGATTTTTTAAGGTTAATTTTGTGACATCAAAAGGCGCGTTTTTGCGAAATCAAAAGGAGCGTTTTTGCGACATCAAAAGGCGCGTTTTTGCGAGATACCATACCATTATTATCTTGTTTTAACTACATCAATCTGAGAGAGACAAGAGATCCAAATCTTCTTGAGATAGTTGCCGATGACAGATATCGGGATCGAATGCATTTTACACCCGATTTCCACCAGCGTTTCCGATGCGCAGTCACCCTGACTCAAAAAACTCATCACGTGGTTCGAGATGAACTTGTATAAGCAAATCTCGCTTAGACCACATGATACGTGTTTTGATTCGGGGGACCCACGAATGAGAAACGCATAGATGGGAACCGTGTTTTAGAAAAAGAGAACAATATAGTAACCGTGTAAAGGTCGCAAAAACGCACCGTGAAACGTCGAGCGCATACGCTGATACTGCTGGTCGGCGGCAAATGTGAACACCCCGGAAAATACTCGCCTGTACACCCTTCGACCCCGCAATCTAACTATATTCTTGAGATAGTTACCTCTGATAGTTATGCGGGCTTGAAGTGTGTGGAGGCGGGTATTTTTCTTGGTATGTGTAGTATGCTGGATCTCTCGAGGAATGCATTTAGGAAAAGAGAACAATGGTAACTATGTTAAGCTCGCAGAAACAGACCATCAGTGTTCAACACTGCGCCATCTGTAGCCCTTTGTTCCAAGTAGCATCATTTTTTAAAAGGGTTATAAAATAGTGTTGACGAGGTAAACAGTGGTATAGTTGTATTGTTTTTTTTATAGAATTGTCGGAAATTTTCGCCATTTTGGATTACAAAAATAGGTTTTTGGCCTAATTAAAAACGTTATTTATGGGGTTTCAACATGTGTTTCAATCGAAATATTGCTTGTTAGGGTTAAGAACAACATATGAAATTCAATATTTGTCCAAGAAAGAAAAAAACGCGTATGAAAAAAAAAACTGATAGTTAAATGAATATTTTTTTTCACGTTTTCTCAAGTATTTTTGGAGCCCATGAAATTTACGTGAGTGTATTCGAAAACTATACAGTACACACGGGACCGCAGCTGATTTTCAGAGAAGGATGACGTGAAAAACAGCTTTTATTTGACTAGTATATAAATATTCATATTCCTGCTTCAGCTTCTCTCACTTTCATTTTTATTTATTTTAGAAGATTGCTAAACACCATTTTATAAATTTTTTTATTGTAAAAAGAAAAAGAATAATACATAACCAGCAAAGGGAAGAAAGATGGAAAATCTATATTTCTAAATCCATAAAATCCTTTCATTTGTTATGTAGTGTTGTTAGAACAGTTGTAAAACCTTTTTATAATAATCTCTATACTTGAGGGCTCATAAGGAAGTTTTATAAAATCTATATGTTGTTTTTCTATCCATTACTATGTAACATAAATTTTTATAAGCTGGTGTTGAACAGTTGTTTTTCAAGTCTTTTTTACTCATTTAAGAGATATATTAGAGTTATAAAATTATCACCAAGACTAAATAATATAACTTTTGGTTATTTTATGAAGGTTTTATATTATTTGCGGTAACTTTTATATAGACAAAAATGCTCATTGGGGTCTTTTTATAGTGAGTTTTTCTAAATACGACTGATTCAGGGCTAGTTTCTCAATAGCAGGTTACCAGTGAGTTAAATTAACTCGGGTTATAAATCTCAGTTTTATGCTGTTTTAGGTCAATATTTTTTTAGGTTAACCCTGGGGTAAGATAAGTTACCCTCGCCTTGAACCCAGGTTACCCTGGAGTTAACGTTAACCCGCATTTTAATGTTTTTTACAAGGTTATGTTACTCATGTTAACGCTAAGTCGCTATTGAGAAACCGGCCCTAAATTTAAGGAAATAGGCGCCAAAAATTGTAAAAAGTAATCTTCAAAATATCGTTTTATTTTTCCCACCTACAAACTTTATACAATTTTGACAACCACAGGTACTAGTTAGTCTAAGCTAACATCGTCCAATGGCCCTTCTTGACTTTTTTCATTTGTTTTCTCAACTTCTCCAATATTTTTTAACCGCCTATTTTCAGCATCCCGTACTTTTTCCAACAGTTTTTTCAACTTTAATTTCATTTTTTCCAAATTTTCGATACGCTCCAACTCTGTGTCGTCAGGTAGAACCTAAAAATGGCACTTTTTTAGGTCTAAAAGTAAAAAATATAGATTGGATCCTTATAGTACAAGCGTGCGCGTTATAAAACATGATGGATAGGTAACCCACACCATTGTTTGCTGAAATGTACATTTTTCAAACCTCGAACATGAAATACCGAGGCGTGGGTTGAAATATATTTAAATACTTTAAACTAAATTAAAATACTTTGACTAAATTGAAATAGTTTTAAATACATTGAAATACATTAAAATGCTTTGAAATACATTGAAATGCATTAAAATACTTTGAAATACATAGAAATACATTAAAATATATAAATACTTTGAAATATATTGAAATATATTTAAATATTTTGAAATCCGATCAAAACCTGTTATCATTTTCTTGTCAGTTGAGGTCGAGGGGTTGGACACTCGTGAAATAGATGTACAAATTTTGTTTAAAAAACTTTAAAATAGATTAAAATACTAAGAAACACTTCGAAGTACTTTGAAATACATTAAAATACTTTGAAATACTTTGAACTACATTGAAATACATTAAAATACATTGAAATACATTAAAATACTTTGAAATATTAATAACAGAAAAAACTGAAATACATGTATTTTCGAAATAGGTGTAAAAATTTTGGAGAGTGTCCTACCCTAGCGAAATACGAAAAAATCTAACATCCCAAAATTGTGGCTAAAGGCTATGCAAGGTGGAAAATTTTGGAGGTACTGTGATGAATCAGGTAACTCTCAACATTTTCCCAAATATAATGTAGTAGTATCCCCTGACGTTATTCTTGCCTAAGGGTTCGGCACAACCATATAACTATGAGATACTATAATGGCGCTGCCCTTGCATTTTCCGAAAAAAAAAGTCGTATCGATAATAACTTTCCTAATAAAGTTAGCCTGGAAGAGATGCAGATCCAAAAACTCTTCAGGGCCCCTATTCTTCAAATGATAGAAATTCTGCTACTTCTTGCTACTATGCATCTCATTGGTCCAAATTTTCGGTTTAAATCGGTTTCTCTCAGTTTTTCCCGATATTGAAAGAAAGTAATTCTCTTAGTCAAGTCCAATAGAATTACTTTCTATCAATATCGGGCAAAAGTGAGAGAAAACGATTTAAGCCGAAGATTTGGACCAATGAGAAGCATATAGTGCAAGAGAATTTGACTACCAGGGTACCGATTCTGGAAGTCATAGGAAGTGATCGTTCGCCTGACAGAGGAAAAGTAGTTTCAACCAATAAACGCGCTTAAAAACAGTGACGAGACGATCGAATAATCATTAAACTATTATGGGCACGCGCAGAGCTGCCTCGAACAACAATTTTTGAGTGAAGCCGTTCTCTCGACTAGACCCAGTAGTTGGGAGTTGTAGGTGAGCTCGTGTGAAAAACGTCACTCGTATTATTTCAGAGGACGCTATTGGACGAAACCATCACGTGACCGAACTCGCTAATGCGCATGCTACGGCAAACTTGACCGTCTTTTAGAGAAGGACTCGCACCGTGGTTGATTTTTGTAAAAACGCGGATATTAAAAAAAAACTTCCACATTGTAATTTAATCGTAAAAAATATTTAGTTTCAATAAAAAGATAAATTTATTCTTATTTAGCCGATACACAGGATGATCGTGTGAATTTTCACATTTATCTTAAGATATTTTTAAGAGGTAAAAGATATACAGACCGCTTCAAGCTACTGCGAACATAGGCCGGAAGAAGTCCAATTTGCCAGTGTACGTACATGCAGGGACACCGCACACCTATCAGTGAAGCAACCAATACTCAGGCTTGCGATCACCACTTGCGTGACTTGCGTTTGGTATTTAGTACGCCTCTAACCACGGTGCTGTGTGGAGCGTAGTCAATGAAACCGGAATTTGGTCAATAAATACGCAAATTTTTATAACGTAATTTTCTTATTTTTTGTCACTGATAAATAAGAGCGTTTTATTGTCAACTGCTCAGATTTATCCCTGACAACGTGTTACAATGAAAATAATAAGGAGAAACAAAATAAAATAATACATTCTAAAAACCAAAAAGATTCTCCCAGTCAAAAAAAATTAGAGCAAATATTCGAAAAGTTCTCCTTGCTCGGCTAGACAATATCCGAGCCTATTATAAAAACCCCTTCTAACGTTTCCAAGCATGTTAGGGGTGATAGTTTGAAAAGCTTCTTCAATTTTAATCCGAAGTTCTTCCAAATTATTAGCCCTTTCATGCCCGTAAAATTTATTTTTGATATAACTCCACAGATAGAAGTCATTAGGAGCAAGATCGGGTGATCGAGCTGGCCATAAAATAGTTCCCCGTGTACTTATAACCCGATTAGGAAATACGTTATCAAGATATTCCCTAATAAGGCCAACATTGTGAGCGGGACAACCATCTTGTTGAAACCATGTTTCACCAAATCTCACACCTAACAACTGCCTAGCAGTTGGAATAATATGCTGCTGCAGTAGATCCAAGTATCTAGGACCATTCAAATTGCCGTTAATAAAAAATGGCCCAATTACGTGTTCCCCTACAATACCCCCCCAAACATTTAGTTTTTGGGGATACTGTGTTCTTACGTCAAAATATAAATGCAAATTTTCCCTCGACCAATATCGAACGTGTGTTGGGTTAGGACGATTCAATAATGGAAAAGTGCTTTCATCTGTGAATAGAATAGATCTCAGAAAGTTTTCCTCACGATTAGCCCTTTCCATCAGTGTTAACCATTCTTTTTGAGAACACGTAACACAGTGGCTGAAGACGTATCAACTTCGGCAATTTGGTGGCTAGTTAACTTTCGATTTTCCTCCACTGCAGCGCAAATCATCACATCTCGTACTTCCTGCTCGTCATTCAAAACATTGGGGTTTTTATGGTTTCTTGGCGCTACACAACCAAACTTTTTAAAATTCTGCACAAACCTATAAATCGTTGATAAACTAGGTTCTGGGCAATTTACAAAATTCTCCAAAAAAAGTTCTTGAATAAGTCTCAATGGTCTGCCTTGATAGTACCATTTGACCATCTGCACTTTTTCGGCAACTTCGTAGACATCCATTTTAAGTTTTAAAAATGTATTATTTCAATTAAGAACTGACCAATCTGTTTCTCGAGCAAGGCAGAAAAAAAACAAAATAATAAAAACAAAATAAATTTCCGAAAGATAACACTGCAGCGTGCTTCGAATCCACCTCGGTCGTACGGCACGGAGAGTAAATTGGACTTGATTCTCCCTATGTTCGCAGTAGCCTGAAGCTCATTGTATATTTATTAATTAGCTACATTTGTAATGATGGTGTGAGGGGGGATCTACGACGGACATTTAGATTGAAAGACGATTGGAGCTTGAATGGGCTTTATTTAGCCAAAAATGTTGGGATGTCAAATATAGTTTGAATATAGAACTGATGGTTAAAAGTGTCCAGTCACGTGATAATTTTGGTTACTTCACAAAATTAAACTAAAAATGTTAGTTCAGAACAATCAAATTTACTTTAAAGTAATTGACACAATATATAAATGTTACAGTATACTAGAATATTTTTATGAATATAGGCAAAGACCTTCAACTAAATACCTTTATGTATATAGGCTATATTAAAAAGAATGCCAACCGAAACTTTCAAATGAAACACCAAGTATATTATTGCATTTTTGCATTCTGTTGAAATTTTAAGCATTTTTATATAACGTACCCTATGTCGATCTTCAACTGTTTTCGAGATATTACTCATACTCTGATACGTAATGTCAAACTCGTAAAAAGCATAGTTTATTCTTTGGCCAACTATTCGCCTAGTATCTTGACAACCATTTAGGGCTAATTTAGATACATTGTGAATTTTTTAATTTTTCCATTTATGTCCGCGTTTTCTGGAAAATCGACCACCGTGCGTCGCTCACACTTCTCAGGGTATGATCGTTCTATTACGCCCAGAATAGAGCCCCTGGGAGCAGAATATCTATCAGTGCGTCTATTCTTGAATCGAGAAAAAATTTGCTCCCGGGGAGTTAAATTCTCGCATCTCATTGGTCCAAATCTTCGGTTTAAATCGGTTTCTCTCACTTTTTCCCGATATTGATCGAAAGTAATTCTCTTAGTCAAGACCAATAGAATTAATTTCTATGAATATCGGGCAAAAGTGAGAGAAACCGATTTAAGAGAGAAAATTTGACTACCTGGGAGGAGAATAGACGCAACTTCGAGAATAAGGGAACTGGACGCGAGGAGACTGCGTCAGGCATGCGCAGTAGATTTTTCGGTTTTGGCCTTGCCCAGGGCCAACCCTGATTTTTACATTATTTTCAAAGTTTTTCAACTTTATTCTTCGTTATTGTTTTTTAAGGTTACGTTTACTCATATAACTATGAGATAATAGACACTTAAAGTAAATATTTCAACGCATCGGTATCGGTATATATAACGCGTTCGAGACAAAGTCAAAATACGCTACATTTTTTACTTGCTCATGCCATGTTTCGAACGATGCCTGCTTCTGTGACGGGTGTGATGACAGAATCTCGTTTCGTACGGAAGGATGTACGTATCGTTACGGACCCACGAACGTACGCAATTATTTCAATCAGCACTGTCATCGCACCCTTCAAAAAAGCGGGCATCGTTCGAAACATCGCATAAACAAGTGAAAAATGTAGTGTATTTTGGCTTTATTTCGAACGCGTTAGGTATACGGATACTGATGCGTTGAAATATTTACTTTAAGTGTCTACTATAACGGCCCTACCCTTGCTTTTCCCGAGAAAAATGCGTATCGATAACAACTCTCCCAATCAAGTTGGCCTGGAAAAAACCCCAGAGACAAGGAGTGTAATGGGCAGGCGCGTCGATTGCGTCAGCAGTGAATGTGTCATTAAATTATCGTAAGGTCACTACATATATGTATGAGCTTAAATATAGGCCCTTGCAATGCTGTCCGCGTGCACAACTTTGTAAGCAGGATGTACTATATATATGCCTATACCTTTCTCTTTTACTCTTTTATGACTCTTATTGTCTCTTTCTGGCGTCAAAGCTTAGCGGTTCTGCACATGCGCGGCCACCGTCATCGGTTAACCAACCAAAATCCAGAAAGACAGCTGTGCAGTTGTCAAAATTTTTCTATTTGTTTACGTTTTTAGAAAATCAGTCTTCTATTTTTTAAATAAATAAACATATGAATAGAAATAATTTTTAGGTATTTTCACTTTTTTTTCTTCAAATTTTAAGAAAAAATAGCTACCAACCTGTGGAACTTCACTTTTGTTGTTTGGCGGCATGCACACTAAACACAGCACGACTTTTTATGCGGTGACATCTTAAGCTCCAAGATGTAAACAGTTTTTATTATAACTCCTGAAAATTTTCGCGTAACCACAGATTTAAAATATCACAATAAAAAAATTTGCATAAACGAAAACGCAGAAAACGACTATGTGTGATCAAAACAAATCAACAAAAATGGCGTCTCGACCGAAGGGCGAAGACGAAGGTCGCGAAACCGGCCGCCCATTACCCTCTCCACATAGGCCGATCAGCTCTTATCGTTTTAGTGTCCTTTTATCCACCTTCGCCGCCATTTTGACAGAAAACTAATGGATTATCTGTCACTTTTGAGTGAAAATGGCGGCGAAGGTGGATAAAAGGACACTAAATCGGTATGAGTTGATCGGCCTATCTGGAGAGGGTACTGGGCCGCCTCGTAAAATTTTCGCGCATGTACATAGGCGCGGAGCTAAGACGGCTCCATGGCCTACTAGATTTTAGATCTTGCTTACAAGTTTGGCCTGGGAAAGGCCTATATGGGTCACTCACGAAAGTAAAAACAAAAGTGGTATGATAATATCCTGTAAATAAAATGACCGCTACATGTACTTGACATATGTGAGCCTAAATCAGTTGGTATTGACAAAATTCCCCTAACTCTGAAGCTAATAATAAAAAGGGTTATCGCAAATCACTTATGAAAGGCAAAAAACATTATATATTTAGCAAAAACACGCAAAAAAAAAAGAAAAAACACTTTATTTTGATAAAAAAACCACGGAGTAACATAATAGTAACTTTTGGTTTGGTTCAAACAAGTGCGTGGCTAATAAAAAAAGGCAGGCAAATATATATCATGTTTACAAAGGGACTTGAAACCCGTCTAAAAATGATATAACTTTAATTTTTCTATTAAAAAAATTTAAAAAAACAAAATTTTAATATATTCCGAAAAATCATGGTAAAAAATACCAATTACTGATTGTCGAAAAGACACATAAAAAAAAATTATATCAACTCGATTCGATTGATGTGACTACGTTCTTTTAGGCTCATAACTGTCACCTACATAAGGCGGTCATTTTTGTGAAAAGCCAACCGCGATCTTGAATTTTCTCCTTTGTTTTTCAAAGTTATTTTCGTTACACATTTTGGAGCATTTGGCCCATTATAGTATCTCATAGTTATATGCGTTTACTGAAGGCTGCTTTATTTTTCTTACCGATTTGGCATCGATTTCACCAATGGCTAGACCAGGTTTGGGATTCTTAGACAAATAGGGCTGTTTATTCTCCTCAGAAGAGACCTCTTTGCTCCACGTTTGTAACCATGTCGCAGCATTGGTGTCTTTTTTTGTCGCGTTCTAAAAGAAAGTTTAAATTTAAGTAAAATCGTAAATATCAACGTATTATAGCGCCGCAGGCAAAAATTTTAATGAAAATTGCACTGAAAAATGCATTTTTTGATTTAAAATTGTAAATATATCAATGGTTTCAAAGCGCAGCAGGTAAAATTTTTGAAGAAAGTGACAAGTTACTACAAATGCCATTGTTAACACAAAATTAAACTAATACCGTAAATATAAAAGGTGTTATACCGCCGCAATTTATGCCCTACTTTTGATTCTCAAAATATTTTCGTTAAAAATTTAAACCCAGGGTGGGGGGGGGATTTATTACCCCCCTACTCATCTGAAATCCGCGCTTGAGTAACTACGTATAATTTTTTCAGTTATAAAAAACATAGATAACAAACAAACCAGAACAACACAACAAACCACAAACAAAACCTAATAGTTGTCTACTTTTTTTTCTAAAAAGCTTTTTATGTTGGAACATTATCTTTTATATTGCATATCTCAAAT
Source organism: Oxystoma pomonae (assembly GCA_963921995.1). NCBI lineage: Eukaryota > Metazoa > Arthropoda > Insecta > Coleoptera > Brentidae > Oxystoma > Oxystoma pomonae. The sequence continues at coordinate 67,671,653 of OY998171.1, forward strand.
ATAAGATGCCTATCTCATAAAAAAGTTCGTTTCAGTTTTTTTGGGCAAAGCGGTCAATGACTCAATATGGCTGTTGATATGCAGCAACGCTAAGTTCGTCAGACGAATTTCGGTCATAGTGTTTTTAAGTACTTATATTTTCAATCTTCTGAGGCAGAAAAAGCTTCTTTCTAAAGAAGCATTACTTACGCTTACATTTATTTACACATTTATCAACGGAAAAATATTTGTTCATTGCCTCGAAAACGTTATCATATATGTTTTGATTTAAGCTTTTGCCTGCTTCTGACGAATATTGTTTCCAAATACTGACTTCTCCCAATAAAAGTTCAAGAATTTGTGTTTTGTATTAATCAAACAGTTTATAGTATTTGGAAACGGCATTAGTTAATTTTGCCCTTTCCGGCAGTTTTTACCAAGTATTTACGAAAAAATCGTTTAAAAACATCGTCAAACTGTCAAAGATTAAAATGTCGCAACAATGAACGTCACCGAGTAAAATAGCACATCGTTATGGAAGCCATTGTTATTTCGATTTTTTTATAAAGGTATTTTAAAAAGTAATGTTCACAACTCGCGGCTAAACTGTGCTTTTTTTTACTCGCGTTTTTAAATACTTAAACCAACGCTTGTAAAAAAAGCACTGTTTTAGCCACTAGTTGTGAAAACTACAATTTTTTTTATCACGGGCGCGAAAAAAGATTTCTGACCGTTTTTTACCCAAAATTAAAGAGAAATAGCGGAAAATAGTATAGTATTTTTGCCTAAAAATTAAGCCATTTTACCAAGTATTTACGAAAAAATGGTTTAAAAACATCGTCAAAATATCAAACTGTCAAGGATTAAAATGTCGCAACAATGAACGTCAAATTTATAGTGCAAAGATGGTGTGTTAAGAGAAGTGCGTTTTAAAAGTATTTTTCTGTTTTTCTTGGATTTTTTAATAAAGGTATTAAAAAAAATACTGTTAACAACTCGTGGCTAAACTGCTTTTTTTACACGCGTTTTTAAATACCTCGCTGTGCTCGTTATTTAAACCAAGGCTTGTAAAAAAAGCACTATTTTAGCCACTAGTTATGAAAACTACTATTTTGTATTAAGAAAGATTTTGAGAAGTGTAAAAAACGCTATTTTTTACACGCTTTAATTATTGTTGATCAAAATTACCAATCAATAATTTTATATCGCTGCAGGTATTTTTTTGCATTTTGAGCGATCTCTTTGTGAAATATTTTTTAAAAAGTAGATTAGGTTGGATTGGACTGGGTTGTTGTAGTTGTGCCGCAGGCGAAAATTTTGAGAAAATGATACTATAAGTCATGTTTTACACACTTGGAATGCTGTTGAAAATAATTGCTTTAAATTAAACTAAAATTGTACCAACCAACGGTAAAGCGCTGCAGGCAAAAATTTTCAATATTTAAACCAGCAATCCCTGCCAAAAAAAAACACTTCAAAACTCTTAAAAACCGATCAAGTCTTGATGAGATTTTAATAGATTTTATTGTTTTGAGGAGACTTGACCTGGCGAAAATGTATGCCACATGAAAACTAACAAATTCTTATGATGTTTCATGATGTTACACCAGACACAATTTTAAAATAATTTCTGACTATTGAAAACTCACAAGATTTCTTTAGGTTTGGCAAACAAGATTTTGATGAGATTTTACAAGATTTCACAAGTCTAAAAGAAGGGACGTTTTCAAAAGATTTTGCAAGATTTCATGAGAAATAGGATAAAGGGTTGTAAAGATGACAAGATTATATTAAAGTATAGAATATAGACGTGCAAGTACAGCCAGATTCGACAAACAAGATGCGAATTTAAAAGATTTTATGAGTACCTATAAACATAAATTATTAAAAAGAATATATAATCAAAATTTTTCTATCAAGATATTTTTATATATATAAAAGTACAAATGAAGGGATTTTTTTAAAATATTTTACAAGATTTCATTTTGGATATTATCTTTTAAAATAAAATCTGTATGAAATAAAAAGTGTCCGACTCATTTTGTCCAAGATATTTAATGATTTGGTCCACGATTTGGCCTAAAAAATGTCAACTGTTTGGTCCATAAGGTTGTCTAACTTTTCTATATATTAAACAATGATAAGATATAAATGTATGTTCTACAGGCTTATCAATCACTTTTAATTTGGATCCGTTTAAAATCTGAAAATTGATGAATCTCAATGTTGTTTCTCTCAAAATCTGCTAAAAACATGTGAATTTTTCCATGAAACTTGTGACATTTGATGGAGGCTGGGTCTTTTTATAACTGCTCAAAACTGCTGAGAACATGAGAAATCTCATGAAATCCTATTAACGTTATTTTATATCTCCATTAAAATCTACTCAAAACTGCCGAAAACATGTAAACTTGTCAAAACCATTGAAATGTTATCAACTTGTTTCTCTTAAAGTCTGCTGAAAACTGCTAAAAACATGTGGATTTTCTCATATAATCTTGTGAAATGATGGGTGGTGCTTTTAAAAACTGCTGAAAACATGTGTATTCTCATAAAACCTTGTGAAATCTTATTAACTTTGATTTAACTTTTGGTTAAAATCTGCTCAAAACTTAACAAAACCAGTGGAAGCAGGGCCTTTAAAATACTGGTGAAATCTTATCAACTCTTATCATAAATTGTTTTAAAAACTTTTCAAAACTCGTAAAAATTCATGATGTTTGACGAGTTTTTAATCTTTTTCCAGCATTGAAAGTTCATGAGATTTCACTCGAAAGTGGTGTTTCATAAACCGCATGAAATACCGACCAGAATTCGTGAATTTTCACTAGTTCTTTTTTACGAGTTTTGACGCGGTGTTTTTGGCAGGGATTCTTCAAAAACTTTGATTTTTTTAGTGTTTAATGGATTAGGAAATATTTTGAAACCGAAGCAACAAAATAAAATGAAGGTTTGTGGTGAAATATTTATCCAATTCATTTTTCCAGGTTATAATGTCACAAAATGATAGTGTTTTTTTTGACTTTTTCATTTTCCAGGTGTTTTCCGGTAGCGGACGAACTCTGTAAAAGGACTGTGGAGTCAGCAAGGTGGGTATAGGCACACCTAGCGCTTGGGCGATAGTAAAGTGGTTTCCGATATACAGGTATTTTTTGCCAACCCTGTACACTAAGTTAGGATTGTTGGGAATTTGGAACCTTTGGTTGCACTAAAACTAAATTATGATTGTTTTCAACAAACCAAAACTACACTTTTTTGCACTCGACGCGCGTTTCGCTAACAACGTTAGCATCATCAGGAGACGATAAACAATGAACTAAATTAAAAAAAATTTTAAATTTAAAAATCGTGATCAATCACAATTTATTAGTCTTATCTCCGCCCACTAAAGGATTATATATAAGATAGAGCGTAGATTAATTTAGTTCATTGTTTATCGTCTCCTGATGATGCTAACGTTGTTAGCGAAACGCGCGTCGAGTGCAAAAAAGTGTAGTTTTGGTTTGTGGAAAACAATCATAATTTTTGTTTTAAGTTAGGATTTATTGGAGATTGAAGCGTAAAGTAGAATAATGGTAGAGCCATGATGAACCTTAAAATGATTTTGTTAAATACCTGTTAAATTATTTTTAGATGTGCTAAAATACATACGGACATATAGGACATGTTTTTTGGTAAATTTAAAGACTATAAAAAACTTTGATTGAAAAAAATTAATACACACTTTACGCTTTGAACAATTACAATTTTTAAAAAAACAGAACAGAAATTTTTATTAAACCATTGCCTTAAATTATTTCCATCTTTCTCTAAAATGCTTTTTTATAGCCTGCTGTCTCTCTTGGTCGTAATGTTTTTAAACGTTTTTTAGACAGTGAAAACTTGAAAAATGGGAGCTTTTTATTCTAGAAATCGAAAGTTTGATACGAAAACTTTAAAATGTAAGCAAAATCATGGCATAAAAATGTGAAAAACATAGTAAAAATTGCTTAAATAAAAACATTACCCCTTAAATTACGCCAAAATATTTTAAGCCTTAAATTATCATCACTTTTGCACCAATTTGGTGGATGATTTTTTGGTTGAGTCAACGTCGCGATCGCGACTACAGTTGAAGTAATAGTTCAATGGGTTTTGGAGTACAATTATTTGTTCAAAATATTATTCATTACGTAAAATGATAAATACACTATTACATTATTAAAATAAAATGATATTCTATGTCATATATGCCAAAATATATAAACAGACGGTAGTTTACTGTCAAATGTACAGTTCGTAGCTCTAAAAAACAAGAGCGCCCTCGATTAAGATGATTTTATGAAATTAAGAAAAAAAACATGATTTAAAAATCGCTTCGAAAATCCTCTAAAGATGTTGCTTAGGATTCCTAAGAACAAAATACGGATTTTTATATGCAAAAAGATCTTAGTTTATTGTAGAAAAAAGCAAAAAAAATATTTTTAATGTTTGTTTACAAATTAGCATACAATGTTTTTAACAATCAATCATGGCGGCACTTATTAGTTTCTATGACAACCAAAGGAGTCCTGTGTCTCGACTGCTTTAACTACTTAACTTTGTTTTGAACGGATCCCCTAACTAAAAGACGCGAACACGCCTTAATTTTTACCCAATCGAAATTGCTCCACAGTTTGGCTTTCTGCTGTTCACTTAATTTCCGTCCTTGTTGTTTACACAGGACCTTCCTCTTTTTTTCCGACACACTGGGGAATCATCTTCAATGACAGCTGTCACATGTCAAAATATCGAAGAATATTTATACCATTTGTTCCTTTTCATAGTGCAAAATGTTCAAAGAAAACTAATAGAAACTTTTTTACTGAATTAATTGACGTTTGTATGACAAACAGCAGTGCTCCAAAATTGGCTTGTTGCAAACAGAAGAGAAAAATTGGTTAGATGAAAACAGGCGCGCCCGCGTCTCCAACAAACCGGCCAGAAAACGTGGAGTAAATTGATCAATTTTTGGTTTAGCACACACCGGTTTGTAGTCGGCGCCTTCACAACTAAGGAATTACTGTTAGTACAATAGACGGTCATAAATAGTTGTGATGGCGACTGAAGTTGTGATAAACGTTTAGGCGTCGTATAATAGTCGACGTTGTCGACCGTCGCCATGATAACTATTCTTTATCTGTAAAACAACGTTTAAAATTAGTGCAATTCTAATTTTTACAACTTGCACAACTAAAAATTGCTAGTTGGGCGAGTGCAGCGTATTTGTGGCCTTTACGATAGAAAAAGTCAGAGATATTTCAGTGTTGCACCCATTGTCTCAATGGAATGCGCTATAATTGTCTTGCCTCTTTCTGTAATCGTTCCTTCTCTCTCTTTTCCTGCTGCCTCTGCGCGTACAGAACATTGGACAGACTGTTTAAAGTTTCCCGTTTGTTGTTCGTATCGTCGTTCTGATTGGCCAAAGGTCTGGTGTAAGTTTGAGGACCCAATTCCGTTAAAACTTGAAAATCGGCCCTGTCCCCCAGTCTAAAGCCCCAGCCGTATCTTGAGTCCGTTCCTGAATAAAATATTTTAATTAGAATACAATCGCTGGCAAAAAAATGTCGTCCCCTATTTGTATGTAAGTTTAATCATTTTTATAAGTGCAGTAGTTTTTAAGATATAGATAGGCAAAAGCATCGACTTACCTTTTTTAAGAGTAGGAATATTTGAATAAATTATAGACAAAATTGACGGAAAATCGTCTGGTATGATTAAGGCTTCCAAATCTAAAAAACAAAATAATTTTAAAATTTTTAAAAATAAAAAAAAAGTAAAAATAGTAAAAGGTTTGAGTTTCTATAGCGTAGGGGTCTCTCCTTTGTTTCCAAGATATTTTCAAGTTCCACGAGTGGACATTTTAAAAATTCTAGAGTTTAAGAACACACAGGCTGTCAAAGAAAACTCTGCAATAAGTAAAAAAAATACATTTTAATCAATTTAACTTTTCGAAAAGAAACATACCAGGAAAAGTTAATGTTTTTTATACCTGGAGTCCTCTTTTTAATATCAGAGCAGCAAGTTTTTTTTTTTTTTTTGACACCGACTTTTTTGAAGATAGTTTTTATGCTCAATCATTACCCTTATTATAATGTGCGGCTGTACATGGTATTCCAAATTCTAAGAAACTTGTGTTTTGTTCTTTTATATTGTTATATTTTTTTTCTTAATAATTTGTTGTTTTTTTATTACATTTTATTTCCGTTTTTCGTAAAAATTATGCTATAAAAATAAATAAGAAATAAATAAAAATAGGTATTAAAAGAAAACCCAAAAATAAAATATCATGCGCGATACATCATTTTAAAGGAAATTTTATGCTGATTTTAAAAATTGAGTAAAAAATAGGTTATTCAACATACGAACGTTACAGATAAAATCCAGTTTGACAAATACATTTAGCTTTAAATTATCTATAGGAAAGCGCTTTACACCAAAAATAAATTTTCATTAATAAAAAAGTTATAGCTGAAATTCTAAAATGCATATTTTTTTAAATGCCCCTGTACACTATCGGCATCATACAAGTGGTACACAATACTTTTTGTTGTGATACCTTGGTCTATTTTTACAAACAAAGTCACCCATTATTGTATTTTTCTTAAACTGTCAAAGTATGTCATTCTGTATTTCAGTCTGATGAATAAATAAAAAATGCCTCCACAAATTTCTTTATTTGATAAAGCCCAACTCCTGACCAAACTACAACTAGGATGGTCAATTAGGGACGTGGCTAGACATTAAAACGCAGTAAAACCACGATTATAAAAATTAAAAAACGATGGGAAGAAGATCAGACAATAGAGAGAAAACAAGGGACTGGTTTATTGAAAGTTTCAACTGATGAACAAGATTATGACCTTAACGCTTTTATGGAAGAAAACCCTTTTGCATCTGTTGCCCAGGCAAAGAGATTAACCCAATTTCCAGGATGTGTAAGAGTGGCACGAAATCGCGTAAGGAAAGGCTCTAATTTACGAATGAAAAAAAAACAGTAAAAAAGTAACCTTTTTGCCCTTAATTACTGTCTAAAGGACCAGAGTTTTGGCGAAAGGTAATATTTTCCGATGAAAAAGTTTTCCAGTCCTGTAGTGACAGAAAACAAATTCGGGTGTATCGTCCACCAAGAACACGTTATGAGATCGCGCTGGAAGACTTTCGGTAAATACGTGGGGTTGGATTTCTGCTAGAGGTCATGGTGCTCTATTTCGAATCAATGGAAGGCTCACACACAGTGGACATTTTAGAGAACAGCATGCTTCCAGCCGTCACAGAACTTTATCAAGACCAGTTTATTTTTCAACAAAACAACTGACCTGCTCATACGGCCAGAATTTGCCAAAATTGGTTTCGGGAGTAAAATATTGAAGTTCTTCCTTGGCCTGCGAAAACCCCAGACGCCAATCCTATGGAAAAAATCTGGGGTTTAATTTCAAAAAAGCTGGAAAGCTTTAATATTGTGCCGGGAACTCAACATCACTTGGTCCAGTTAATAGTCAATTCTTATGAAGAAGTGATTGATTCTCTACCAAGAAGGTTAAACGGTATGTATAATTGATGTGAATGGCGCAATGACTAGATATTAAAATTTATATACCTAATAATTTGTTTCTATTGTTTTATAATTTTCGTTACAGTTGTGTTTTTTAATTTTTGTTACAATTGTTTATCACGTACCACTTTTTGTTGTAATACCTTGATCTATTTTTACAAACAAAGTCACCCATTATTGTATTTTTCTTAAACTTTCAAAGTATGTCATTCTGTATTTCAGTCTGACAAATAAATAAAAAATGCCTCCACAAATTTCTTTATTTGATAAAGCCCAACTCCTGGCAAAACTACAACTAGGATGGTCAATTAGGGACGTGGCTAGACATTACGGACGCAGTAAAACCACGATTATAAAAATTAAAAAACGATGGGAAGATCAGACAATAGAGAGAAAACCAGGGACTGGTTTATTGAAAATTTTATGGAAGAAAACCCTTTTGCATCTGTTGCCCAGGCAAAGAGATCAACCCAATTTCCAGGATGTGTAAGAGTGGCACGAAATCGCGTAAGGAAAGCATCTAATTTAAGATGTCGTGTAGCTGCTAAAAAAATTAAACTTACGAATGAAAAAAAAACAGGCCATGTTACTTTTTGCCCTTAATTACTCTCTAAAGGAACCAGAGTTTTGGCGAAAGGTAATATTGTCCGATGAAAATGTTTTCCAGTCCTGTAGTGACAGAAAACAAATTCGGGTGTATCGTCCACCAAGAACGCGCTAAGAGGAAAGATATATTACTGGTAACAACGATCGCACTGGGTTGGATTTCTGCTAGAGGTCATGGTGCTCCATTTCGAATCAGTGGAAGGCTCACAGACATTTTAGAGAACACCATGCTTCCAGCCGTCACAGAACTTTATCAAGACCAGTTTATTTTTCACCTAGACAACTGCCCTGCTCATACGGCCAAAATTTGCCAAACTTGGTTTCAAGAGCAAAATATTGAAGTTCTGCCTTGACCTGCGAAAACCCCAGACGCCAATCCTATGGAAAATATTTGGGGTTTAATTTCAAAAAAGCTGTAAAGCTTTAATATTGTGCCGGGAAATCAACATCATTTGGTCCAGTTAATACTCAATGATTATGAAGAAGTGATTGGTGTAAAGGAAAACCTTTTTGAAATTTTGGCTGATTCTCTACCAAGAAGGTTAAATGGTATAATTGAGGTGAATAGCGCAATGACTAGATATTAAAATTTATATACCTAATAATTTGTTTCTATTGTTTTATAATTTTCGTTACAGTTGTGTTTTTTTAATTTTCGTTTCAGTTGTTTTATGCGTTAGCGTATTATTTGTAATATAAAAATTATTTTTGAAAGCAATCTTTGATGTCAATATTTTGACATTTTACTACAAGTCTGTCACAAAATATAATCCGGTAGTTAACCATACAATTTAAAAAATACCTATGTTTATCACATACCACTTTTATGATGCCGATAGTGTATATTAACAATATTAGTTTTCCTCTCCCCTAAAGACACCCAAAACTTCAGAATCCCCTTGAATTTGGACCACCCTGTACAAAAAAATATCTTTTGATTTCAAAACAAGACATAAAATAATCTCGTACTTTGACACCTTGTACTTTAAAAACAACACTTTTTACCCCCACGTTATGCCTTTTTTTTCTTTTTTTTTTTGGCCTCCTCTATCAACCATTAAAATAAACTGGAGAACAAAAAAAATGCATCACCATAGGGATAATTATTTGAATGAAAATTATTTGTGTATATATATTATCTCAAAATAAATATTTGATAAATTTTTTTTCTTCTGATCTTTCCTTTTTTCACAGATTTTTTCTATTCATTTTCAAAAACAACCAAAACATAAAAGACCTTTTCTGAAAATTTTAAATAATTTTTCTCGTAGTTTTTGGTCTTTCTGGATTGCTCTAAAAAATATAAATGCCAAGAGTTCGCGGTCGCCAACAATTTCGTCATTTAAACGACTTCGAGAAAGGACGCATCGTGAGCATGAAAGAGGCTGGTTTTGGTTTACGGGAAATTGCAAGAAGGGTTAATGCCAATCGATCAACAGTGTTAAGAGTTTGGAGAAGTTCAATGATGACACTTATAGATGTCGTGCAGGTTTTGGACGCCCTAGTTTAATACAAGGTCAGCATCTCAGACTTCTTGCTCCCAGAACTCGACGGGACAGTATACGCCAAGTAAGAGATGTTCTAGTAGCAGCTACAGGACGAGTGTTTTCAAGGATGACAGTTAATCAAAGATTGCTTGGTATGGGGCTGAGGGCTCACCGTACGCTTTTGGTGCTACCTTTGACCCCACAACATAATCGCCGCTTGGAGTGGTGCAGAGCTCGGCAAAACTGGAATGACGAATGGAATACCATAAGCTTCAGCGACGAATCCAGGTTTTGTTTATGTAGACTTTGCTGTTGAACGTGATTCAGCAAGAGAGCAAAGTATCATGGTATGGGGTGCTATATGTTTAGGAAGCAGTCAGTCTCTAGTTCTCATCTACGGCAATCTGACTGCTCCACGATATATCGATTAATATACCTACAAACTATCCCAAATACGATCTTTCAACAAGAGAATGCCAGACCGCATATTGCTCGTGAAACAATGGACTTCTTACATGAACTTGGCATAGAGACTTTGGAATGGCCAACAAGATCGCCTGACTTGTCGCCTATCGAACATGTATGGGATATGATAGGGCGCAATCTTAGTCGATTACCACGTCCCCCTAGAAACTTAGACGAACTCTGGCATGCCGTAAGGAGGATTTGGATGAGTGTTTTTCAATATGATATAGACCATCTTATTTTGTCAATGCCCAATAGAACAAACGAGTGCCTAAATAACCATGGAGAAGCCTCTCATTATTAATTTTTTGCTGATTAATGTAATCAATTACTAAGAGCATCCTAATGTATTAATATATAAATAAATTACTTTAAAAATATTTCTCCTTTCTGGTGTTGCATTTTTTTTTGTTCACACACTCTGTCTATTTTAATTTTACAACAAACTAAATAATGTTAAATGATTATTATGTAAATACATAATAGCTCAATTTACTTACCTATGAAGTGTAACAACGTAACTAAGAAAAATCTTAAGGTTAGATTCATTTTGTTCAAATCCTATAATAAAAACTCACTAAATCGTAAATAGCTCAAAATTAAAAGCCCACAGGAACTTTTTTAAAACAGTTTCAACACATTTTCGAATCCAAGAATTGTCGTTTTTTATCAAATTAAAAACTAAACCAAAGATATTTATCGTTAAGTGAGGGAACTAGCCACCGCTCGGCTTTTCAATGTCATCCGACACTTTTACTTTTAACTATTATTGCGTGGACAAAGAAAAGAAACATCAGTCGATGTCTACCTATGTGAGCATAGACCCGCACTGACCCTACTTAAAATACATAATCATTTTCCGCGACGAAAAAATTATATTCAAAAATAGACAGGTCTTTTACCTGATAAAATTTAAAACACTATAAAACACTTTCAATTTTGGGGTCATCACTTATTATATTTAACTTTCACTACCTACAGCTGACGGTCAAAGCAATTTATTTATTTGTGCAATAATCAGTAATTTTCTGCAAAATTTGATGGATATTTAAAGTTAATGGTTCTAGTAAATAACACCAGTTATGTCACCAGTTTTATGGGAAATAAGTAGGTACTCTTGTTTAAAAAAAAAACGCATGTATCTATTTTTCTCTATGTCTCAAACTTTGACTTTTTATTAGTGGCTCAAACACACCATCAGCTTGTTATGTCTGCGACAGCATTAAATTCAGTATTAATAAAATCAGAAGTACACCCGACTAGGCAACTCAAAGGAGGGGTTTGAGTTGAGTTTCTTGTTTCTAATCTCGGATATATATATTTAATGATACCAAAAATCGCTTTTTAAAAAGCCCATAAATATATTTAATAACAATCTTTATTAATTGCAAAAGAGACCACTCATTTTGGGGTTTATAAAATGACGATAATAAAATGAAAAAAAACGATGGATTCAAAATAACACAAGGGAATGGAAAAAACTAAATATTAAATATTACTTATAAGAACAACAAAAATTAGTATTTGGTGGGCGCACCATTCTTTTCAATACCACTTTGCAAACACCTGAGCATTGAAAAACTTAAATTTTGAAGATATTCACGACCTTCTGAGAGCACCTCCAATGCGCGATGAATTGCATCGCTTAACTCTTCAGCATTTTGGGGTCTCCAGTTTCTCTGAAGAATAATTCAATAAGTCGGCCCCATATATTTTCTATTGGGTTGAGATCAGGGCTGTTGGATGGTCAAAGAAGAGTTTCAATATTATTGTTTTCAAACCACTGGCGAACAACATTAGCCGTGTGCACGGGACAGTTGTCCTGCTGGTAAACGAAGTCGTTGTTTTCGTAAAACATCTGCACAGATGGCAACATAACATCCTCAAGAATCTCAACATATCTTTGACATATAAACATACCCAAACCTCTAGCACTAATCCAGCCCCACATATTCACTGAAAAATGTCCAGCTTTTTTAATTTGGTTGGTGTATTTTGGATCAAACCTAGAATTTGGTGGGTGATACCCTAAAATTCTTCTGCTGCTCGAAGATGACTAAAATGTCTTTTCATCTGTGAAGAACACCCTCTCCCAGGGGGCTTATTCTTGAATTTCGTAAAAAGGTCGCACGGGAACGTTCAAATCCTTCGTTTCGACCAATAATAAGGCTCAGAAGCTGTCGAGCTTGCATGGTGCCCGCGCAAAGCTGTCGTTTTTCAAGAGCGCTCGTTCAGCTGGTCCGGGGACAGGTGTACGAAAATGTGGGAAAGTTCCTTCAATACACGGCAATCGGGTAAGGTTCGGTCGTGGTCGGATAGGTTTCGGATCGGTTCAAAGCCTATTATTGGTCGGTCAGGGAGATGACCGTTCCCGTGCGATCTTTCCTACGATATTCAAGAATCAGCCCTAGAAGTCATCATCATGAATAACATTAGAAAAGGCTTTTTGCAGCAACTCGACAGGAAATTTGTTATAGACGGTAAGGAACCTGGGAACACCGTTACATTAGATACTTCAACGGATGTGGCAGAAGGATTTTGTCTGAAGTGGTCGATAAACCTTTCATCTTGTATCTCAGAACTCAAAGGCTGTCCCCTCCTCATCCATGTTTTCTATTCATCGAATTATTTTGTATTCAGCGCTTTTTCCATCGTACATCTAAAAATGAGTGGCAGCTCTCCTATAACTCGAGAGACAATTTGTGTTTTCGTAAATGTTGTAATTTGCGGCATTTTTGACTTTGAAAGTTATTGTCAAAATCAATTTGATGTATACTGTCTATTTTAAACTGGTGAATGGAATACATACACTACTAGAAAAGTAAATTTTGCGAGATAGGAAAAATGCATGTATGTGTTGTTTTTGAAAACAAGAGTACACACAAAAAAACGCATACATGCAGTCACAAAATTGACCTTTCTAAAAGTGTATAATATATACGGACTACCAGCTAAAATGCCTAAAAACTTCAAAACTAGGACAATTTGTCATATTGTTTAAAAAAGGTCTCTAAAACTGAAAATATTTTTTTACTTAAATTAAAGGCAACCCTTTTTTATATTAAATTTTGCATAATACTAAAAAATCAGCAAAAATAATGTTTTAGTAAAGTCTTTATTGAACAATATCAAATTAACACTCGAGAAATGGACGAAGGCTGTTCTATAAAGACGGCGGTAACCCATTTTGGAGTTGATAAAATAACAATAATACGATGGAAACAGCGCTGTATTGAAAACAATTCGATGAAGGAAACTTGGATTAGGACAAAAACGATGGTAAACATCGACGTTAGTACATCGATGATGGTAAACTTAATACTAATTATTTTAACTTAAAAAAGAACTAAAATAAATAATTTAGTATTTAATAGGATCACCATTTTTCTCTATTACAAGCTGCAAACGTCTGGGCATTGAAAAGGTTAAATTTTGAAAATACTGATGGTCTTCTGAAAGCGTGATAAATAGCATCGCTTAACTCTTAAGCATTTCGTGGTCTCCAATTCCTTTGGTATATTATTTTAACGATTCGACCCCATATATTTTCCATTGGGTGAAGGTCAGGGCTGTTGGCTGGCCAAGGAAGGGTTTCTATATTATTATTCTGAAACCATTGGCGAACAACATTAGCCGTGTGTACTGGACAGTTGTCCTCCTGATAAACGAAGTCATTATTTTCATGTAAAGCCTGTACAGATGGCAGCATAACGTTTTCAAGGATTTCAATATATCGTTCACTATTGAATCTTCCTTCGATTCTCCAAAAAAAACCCAAACCTCTAGCACTAAACCAGCCCCACATGTTTACAGAAAAATGTCCAGCTTTTTTAATTTGGTTTGTATATTCGGGTTCAAATCTAGAATTTGGCGGACGATAAACTAAAATTCTCCTGCTGCTTGAAGATGATTGAAAAAATGTTTCGTCAGTAAAAACCACCCTCTCCCAGAAGTCATTATCACGAAGAATGCTGTTCAGTGCAAAAATCGCCCTAGCCTGTTTTTGTTCTTCTGTTAGAAAAGGCTTCTTTGCAGCAACCCGACAAGAGACTTCTGATTTCGTTACTCTTCTATTTACTGTTTCTAAAGAACTCGGAAATAATGTTATATTAGCTGCTTCAACCGACGTTGAAAAAGGATTTTGTCTGAGATGGTCAATAAGTCTCTCATCTTGCACTTCAGAACTTACTTTTGGTCGTCCTGATCCATCTTTCCTATTCGTAGAATTATTTTCAATCCAGCGCTTTTTCCATCGCATTATCGTCATTTTATCAACTCCAAAATGGGTGGCCGCTCTTCTTATAGACCAGCCGTCTTCTATAACTCGAGTGATAATTTGAACTTTTGTAAATGTTGATATTTGTGGCGTTTTTAAGGATGTCACACTGAATTTTAAGCTGTCAGGCATACTAAGCTAATGCTGCCTAATAATAGTATACACTAATGGAAAGTTAAATTTTGTGGCATAGGAAAAAATCATATAACTATGAGATAGTTATATGGAAAAAATGCATGTATGAGTTTTTTTTAACACTAATCAAGGGGGTAACCACTAGTTCAGAAAATGTGACATGATTGCCAATTTTGTTGAATTGTCGGTGATTGCAGGGGACTGCCGAGAGATCTCTAAAGACTCCCAGGGACTCTTAGGGTCTGCAAGCCAGGGTTTGATGCGGTTTAAGGTAGTTGCAGGGACTGCAAAGGACCAGTGCTTACCCCCTCGACACTAATCAAGCGTTAGAAGATAGAGAATTCACTCCACAATAAAATTCGGTAAGAAAATAAGAAAATAGTTTATATTTTAAAATCGGTAAGCGATCGACATCGAAGAATCCAAAAATGTAAAAAAATACTGGTTGTGTGTCATTTAAAATATCAAATGGGTGTCAAGTTTGCCTAAGTGAAAATAATTTTTTTTATACCTTCATCAAAAACATGATTTTAGTAACTGCCTGCAGATAACTAAGGCATGGCTTTTTTGGTTACCGATGCAAAAAAACTAAAGAAGAACAAAATTAAAGAGAAATAGCGGAAAATAGTAATATTGAAAAAATCTAATTATTCTTGCCTCAAAATTAAGCCATTTCCGCCAGTTTTCACCAAGTATTTACAAAAAATCATTTAAAAACATGGTCAAAATATCAAACTGTCAAAGATTAAAATGTCGCAACAATGAACGTCACCGAGTAAAAAGGCACATCGCTATGATTTATAGTGTAAAGATGGTGTGTTGGGAGATGTGCTCTTCGTTCGAGAGTTTTAAAAGTATTTTCCTGTTTTTCTTGGATTTTTTGATAAAGGTATTAAAAAAACTAGTGTTAACAACTCGCGGCTAAACTGTGCTTTTTTTAACTCGCGTTTTGAAATACCACTAGTTGTGAAAATTAATATTAAAATGTACCTTATATCTATCCTTAAATCATTGTACAAAGTTTAAATTTTTTGAATCGATTATTTTCAAAAATATTCTAATAGGACACTGATCTTTATAAGGTGTTGCTGACGTCACGCGTTCTATCATTATCCTGTCTGACTGTTTGTTTGGAGCTTGGCATTGAATCCTCTACAAATAAATGAATTTTCTTTTCCAGAACAACAGCTTGCTATGACTCCTTTTACATGGTCGAAGTATGGTTAATCCTAAAAATATAAGACTTTTCAAAACTTTTCAACTTTTTTTTCGCGAGCTCTTGAGACTGTACAGGGTGTTCCTTGTGCCATTTCATGCTTTGATCAAAACTAAAAAAAAGTCTGTAAATTCCGGCTAGTTCCGAAAATAGGCGAAAAAAATCGAACATTTTTAGTTTTTATTTTTCTGCGCCCTTATTCTTAAACCTGTCAAAAAAAGATCTACCTAATGGCAGATCCGTTATTTAGATTTGGCGTTTCAGTGTGACGAAAGCGCTGTCAAGTTCATTTTTTCTTATGCCTTTTTCTCCTTCCGTTTGGAAAATATACAAAACAAAATATACAGAAACTAACCCCATTCAACTTTCTAACATATAAACTCAACCAAGATGGTGGTGCTCTTTTTTCACGTGCACATTCCGCCCATACGTGTCTACAAAACTCTTGGGACACAGCTCGCAGACGAACGGCCTTTCTCCTGTGTGCGAGTAAATGTGTCTCTGTAGTTTGTTGGTGAAGGCGAATATTTTCGGACACATCGGACATAGGTACTTTTTTTCCGGTTTAATGGGTTTCCAGTTACCTACAAGTAAAATTAAAAAATGTCTCCCCAAATACAGAAGTTTTTTAAAAATTTTAGTCTTATTTTAAAGTAGTATATTAGTTTTTGAATTCTGACTTTCATTTATAAGAAATATGGATTTAAATCTGTCGTCATTTTGTCTGCTCACCCTGCCAAAAAACCGCATTAAACTTAATAAAAAACACACCTTTTTATCAGTTTTTATAAGGTTTATAAGCCATTGTGAGGCCAAATTTTAGGATTATAAATGTTTGTTATAATTTATGAGGTATGTCTTTGATTCTGGTAAGACTTATGAATGTTTACAAAATTTGATAAGTACAGATATTTTTTTAACATATTTTATGGTTTTATAAAAACACAATTTTCTAAGAGATTTTATTATCAAACCGACACATCAACTTTTATGGGTTTCTATAATTACATTCTTTTTCTTTTATAATGTATTATGGGATTATATAAAGCGATGTTTTTATGACTTCTGAGATATTTTATAGTCAAAACAACTCATAACATTATAACATTTTATGCGTTTCTATGATTACACCCTTGTTCTTTTATAATGTTTTAAGAGTTGGTTACAAAAAGTTTTTTCATGAGATTTTGGGATATTTTATGATCAGACCAACTCATAAAATTTGACAGATTTCTATGAACATTTATAATTTTCCATGAGTTTGGTAAAAAAATTTTTTTTTTTAAGTCTTTAAATAGATTTTATAGTCACACAAACTTATAACATTTTATAGATTTTTATGTGTCCACCCTGCCTTTTTTTGGCAGGGTGGACACATAATATGGCGTATCACCCTGCCAAAAAACAGCATTAAATCTCATAAAAAAACACACCTGATTTTTATCAGTTTTTCCGACCACCTGAAAACCGAGCTGAAAACTAATTAAAAAAGATATACCTATTACACTTATTTACTTCTACAAAAAAATATTTTTTGCAGCACTTCGTCCGAGGAACGTACATTTTATGTCCATTTTACGACGGTACGTCCCGGGACTAATTAGGGACGTACTATGTACGTAACAAAGTGTACGTACCTACGATCATTTTACGTCCAATTTTGGTCCTACATAGGAAATAAAATGTACGTACTGTGCCATATCCCAAGGACGTACCATTACGTGTATGTGTACGTACCGTGGCCGTATGGGGAAATCTTATAAAATATTACAAAATCTCATAGAAACTTATCAAAGTAATAAGATTTTACCTGCCCTAACTTATATGCTCTTTGAAACAAATATATTAAGTCGTCGCCCACCGGAACTTATAAAATCTTATAAAAAAAAACTATAATCACATCATCTGCCATAAATACTTTTACAACCAAAAAATAGTTTTTGGCTTATGAAATCTTGTAAGATTTTATAAACATTGCCTCAAACAATCTCATCGAAATTTATCAAAGTAACATCTCTTCCAAGCTCCTGGCTCCTCCAGTTTATATGAGCATAGATGATGAAAACTTATGATGTTTTATCTGTTATTTGCTACGATTTTTTGTGAGGTTTTTTTGGCAGGGCAGAACACACAAAAACTGTAAAAAGTACCACTAGAGAATCCTAGATTCAAGCTTTATCTTTAAAATGAAACTAAAATGTTTAAAAAATGTCTGTATTTCGATAGAAAAATGTGGTGCCAAAAATTCCCTTACAAGCGAAATTTTGCACGAGTATTATTAAAAACGCAAAAAAGCGGAAATTTGTTTAAAAATAACGTTTTTTGACCCCTCTCAAAACAAAAATTATTTCAATCCCTTAAGATATAGGAAACTCAATAGGAAATTCATTAATTTTTAGATTCAGTCTCTTTTTCCAAATTTAACAATTTAAAATGATGTGAAAAGAAAAAACTTTTAGTTTTACAACTTTAGTTTACAATTTAACAGTAATACTGGGAAAAAATCTTTATTATATGATGGAGTAAACACATGTAACAAGCTTCCCATATCATTGAAACAAATACTTATATTTATTTTTTAAATTAAACTTTATTTTGACTCAATAAAAGAAAAAAAAATATCTCTCTTTTATCTCGATTTTTACACAATTTATTTATTTTTGTTTGTATTGATATAATTAAATTAACCACTAGGTTTGCTTTTTTACTTTATTTTTAATCTTTTTTGTTACTTCCCTGTAATAACTCTCAAGGTTTTATGAGAAATAAACAATTTATTATTAAATATAAGAACTAATAAATATAAGATGACCAATGCTTTTTACAAAAATTTTGGTGCGACACAAAAATTAAATTAAAATGGGAAGTTTAAATCAGTCAAGAAATAAAATAATTCTCATTTTTATATTTAGTCTCTTACTTACTTATGTGCATAATAGTTTTTGTTCTTTTGTCTTTTATTTTATTTAAAAATTAGTGCAAATAAAAGTTTTGCAAACATTTTAAACAATAATCCAAAAATTGAAAAAAAACTTGGTGAATATTTTTTTTACCTAAATCATGTACCACTTTCATATGTCTCCTCAAACCTTCTCGATTCTTATAGGTCTTAAAACAAATTTGACACTTAAAATGTCTTTCATTTGTATGAGTATTTAGATGTATTGTTAACTCAGCCTTGTTTACAAACTTCTTGGGACAAACATGACAGGCAAAATCTTTTATCCCTGCATGTCTTTTCATGTGTTTGATCAGACTTCCTCGGATTGGAAACTTTTTCTCACATATCTTGCATTTAAACTCCCATTTTTCAACATCTAAATGTACCTAAAAGAGATGTATGGTATAATGGGCTGACACATTTAATAACAGCAAATTTTTATAAATATTTCATTTTTGCTCTGAAAGAACATTTTATTTACTTTTACAAAAGTATTTCACCTCAAAAACACCATGACATAATTGAGAACTGAAAAAAATTTTGTAAAAAAACTTTTCAGGAATATCAAGGTCCTAAAAGTTGTAGGCTTTACTGAAAAATTTTTTCTCTAAAGAGAAGCTCACCTGTAACCTATGAGTCCTTAAATTCGAGTGTGTTTTATAGCCTCTATTACAAATCTGACACATATATGACCTTTTATTATCATGAATCTTATAGTGATGGTTTAAATCAGCTGAAGAAATAAAAGTCTTGCCACAAGCCGAACAAATAAACGGTTTTTCGTTGGTGTGTTTCCTTTTGTGAATCAGAAGGCTGTAACCGTTTAGATACTGGGCATCACACTGGTCACATGCATAAGGTTTGAAATCTTTATGATTTTCTTTAAGGTGGGTGATCCATAGATTTTTAGTCTTGAAAATCTCACTACATAGATCACATTTCATTGGTTTCCTTTCTTTTTTTAGTGTTTTCAGCTCATTTTTGTCTTCATTTTCACTTTGAGATTCTGTATTATAGGCTAGGTCATTTTCTATATTGTCATCTTCATTCATTACTTCTAGTTTTTTGATGTCTAGGTCTATCTTAACTTCTGAGATATTTTCATTTTTAATTTCCAGCTTTTCTTCTTTTACTTCTAAATTTTCTTTTAAATTATTTTTATTTATTTTCTGAATATTTTCTTCTGTTCTAATTTTATTATTATTGTGAAACTTTTTGATATGAGAGACTAGTTTGGCTTTTTGTTTGTAGCCTTTGGAACAATTAAAACAATAAAATGTTTGTTCATTTGTGTCTGAATTACTTTCTTTCTTGTCTTTCAAGAGGTTCTTATTTCGAAAGAAGTTATTTTTTAGACAAATTTGAACAAAACTGTAAGCACTGTTTAACTGAACTATACAAGAATCGCAAATATAATAATAGCTCTTCCAAATCTGTAACAAAAGTGTAATAGTTAAGATCAATTCATTCTCACAACTTAGATGAATGAACGTCAATGTGTGCAGGTTTTATACCCCATAAAGAAAAAAGAAATAACTAAGCAAATAACAAAAGTAAATCATGTGCACTCAATATGAAAGACAGCACAGCAATTTTAGAATTGGAGTTCATTTCAAAGTCTTGACATACAAATTTCTCGACTGACTCAATACTTCACCCTTCACTTACAAAGCTGTTCATACAACAACTTAAACTATAATTTGGCAGACTGCATACTTCTATAAGGAGACTTGTTAGCTGTGTTGGATTGTTTTAGTGAAATTTTTTTTTAAAAAACACAAAAAAATTTAAAAAAAAACCGGCGCCGGCGGATTTGGGGTCCTAGGGACCCTAGTAGGTGCCCCCATAAAGAATTTTTCATAAAAATCAATATTGCATAATTACCGGAGACTCTTTTAAAAGTATGAAAGGTGAACCCTTAGATCAAAGTCAAAGTTAAAAATTTATTTTTTATACAATGTGTTGAACGTTGCCAGCATGAATATAGAAAACAAAAAATGTTTACCTCTCCAGGCACGCAGGTCCCCAATTTTGATAAGTAACCAACTCCAGATTCATCCTTATGTATTAACGTCACTAAATTTTCAAAATTTTGCGTGCAAACGCAACAAAAGCCCATTTTTTAGCCTTTTTAAAATTAAAATTAATTTTGTTGATAAACAAATGCCAAAACATAACCTTGGATTTGTTTTTGACAGCTGATGCAGCGCCAGAGCCATCTAGAGGAGAATTTTTTTCTAATGACTTCCTCTCTAGGTGGCGTTACCAGCGCTCTGACAGAAGAAGTTGACGCATGCGCCGTATTCATTTTCAAGAAAACAGCTGTTCTAACCTACAAATAAATAACAACAAAAGCTTTAAATAAGATTTTTCATTTTCTAAGTTTTTACCCTATTTGTTTCTTTCAAAACATGGAGAGTGTGGAAAACCGTCCTGGCCAAAAGGCCTTAGCCATCATGGAATCTGTCCACAAGGAGATCATATTTAAAAAGCCGTTTGGGAGGCCCAGGAAAACCAAAAACAAAGTGATGGAAGAGGAGGATTATGTGGAGGTAAAAACTCTATTGTAAACCTCTACACTTCTTTACTAAAAATCTAGAAATTATAATGTTTCCTTATTTTTTAGGAAATTGGTAAAATAATCCAAAGGGACTTTTTTCCCGACCTAGAAAAAGTAAAAGCTCAGACAGACTACTTAGAAGCAAAGGAACGAAATGACACCATCAGACTTAGAGAACTCTACATGAAGTATAGCGGAGGAAAAGGACCTATTCCTGAAAGATGTAAGTTTTAATAATTATTATTTTTCTGTTTATATTTTTAAAAATTGTTGTAAAAATTATTAAATAAAATTTGACTTGTATTGTATTTGTTAGTGCCCAGCCCTGCTACATTTGAAACCCCAGCAAACATTCACAATTGTCAAGAAGCAAATACCGAACAATCTCCAGAGGGCAACTTGTCCTCAACAGAATCAGAAACAGTTACTGAAGAGAAGAGACTTCGGTTAGACCAGTTTCTAAATTCCCATACTTCACAAGACAATGAAAGTTTTGAGGAAATAGGTCAGTTTTTTATAATTATATTACTAGGTATATTATAATGGGTCTCCTAGACTTAAAAAATGTCTCAAAAAATTGTTTTTTTTATGTACTACTGTAATTTTATTTATTTTAGTTAACCAAAATGAAATAAAACTGCGAGGAAAGTATGAAGAGTTATTTGATGCGGAAGATATTAGTGACAAAACTAGGGAAAAACTTTTAGCATTGCCATCTATTGAAGAACAAGCTAAATGTACAGAAAAACCTAGTATGGTTGATACTTGGGGGTATGTACAGCTCCATTATTAGTAAAATCTTTTATTTTATGCTGGAAAACTAACTTAACTAATTATACATTGCATTCGTTTTTATATTTTCCTGACTAACATTTAGAAAACAAAAATACACTCCAGTAGTTCTTAAAGCAACAAACATTTGAGGGAGATTTTCAATAATTTACGCATCTGTTGTGATACCTACTACTACAGATAAATAATCACTGACATATTTATTTTCTGCTTTAGGTACAAAAATCGAAACCATATAATGTTCAATCCCGACGGGGAAGTATTAACGAGAGAAAGAGAGATGGAAATACTCAAAAATAGACAAGAGATAAATTACGAAAATACCAGGCTTAAAATCAACCCTTTCAATGAGGTCCGAAGCAAAGCAACCATAAATGAACTGGCCAAAAATCAAGCCAAGGTAAATATATATTAAATAATTGTGTAAAATTCCTTTTTCTTTGTGAAGGGGGACCCCTTATATGGGCACCTGATCTAAGCCTACACACACAGGCAGGTAGTGCAAGACTGAAGTATTTAATGTATTTTGTCATTGATTATCTCTTAAAATTTACATAAATTATTTATTTAAAAATAAAGTAAAAAAAGCAAACCTAGTGGTTAATTTAATGATATCAACACAATAAAAAATAAATAAATAAATAGTTAAAAGTTGAGATAAAAGTATTTTGTTTTAATTTAAAAAAATATGTTTTTGCATGTTTCTTAAATAGATGTAAATAGTGTATTTGTTTCAAAAATATGGGTAGCTTGTTTAATATGTTTATTCCATCATATAATAAAGTTTTTTTTCCCATTATTACTGTTAACCTGTATTGGTATATGTTTGATCAAAGAATATTGCATAAATAAATATACCTACTTATTTTAAGGTTATATAAGTCAGTCAAGTTCAGATAACCAAGAGATCGGTATAAATTAATAGTCGGCAATTTCATCAATGGATTTAAAATGGCTCTATTAGCAGAGTCCCAGATTGAAATTAAGTATTGGATTTTTGAATAAAAAAATTAATATAAAATGTTTTTTAAATACTTTAGAGGAATATACTATCTTAGTTCATACATGATTAATTGATGATTAATATGTTCGTTCCAATCTAAATTTTCGTCAATGAGTAATCCCAAAAACCGACTAAACTTTTTATATTTAATTTGTTTTTGTCTTAAAATAATTGGTTCATGATTTTCATTTTGAATGTTGCTTTTTTATGAAAAAAAATTAATAGTCAACTTGTTAAACGTTAGCCATTTTCCTATTTAAATAATTTTGAATGTTTTGTTTTATTTCTCTTAATGTGTTTGCAAAATAACATAATTTTGCCAATTTTTTAATTTTTCAATCAAATTAATGTAGATTAAAAATAAAATTGGCGCAAGAAGTGATCCTTGAGGGACACCACATTTGATTTCTTTTAATGAGTTTTGCTGACTATTAATTTTGACAAATTAATTTCCATTTTCTAAATAATTTTTAAATCATACTGTGATTGACAGTGTCCATGTTTTTGTCAATGTTTAGTTCAATGTCTGTTATTATTATTACATCTAATGCTGTTGTTTCTGTATCTCTAGATTCTCGAAAACCATATTGACCCTCATACAATATATTATTTTGATTGTGACTGCAACATGCGTCCCCCATACTGACACTCAAAGACATGCGTCGTCTTAATTACAAATGGTAGGTCACGTATGTCTTTCTGAAATCAGGTTTATGATCAACTGACCTAAGATAATTTGCTGTACTAAGAAAATATGGCGTCAGTTATTATAAACAGACTTGCCTTTGAGTGTCAGAGTAGGGTAGCCTCCTTTTGTAGCAGTGATTTTTTGCAGTTCAGTGGAGGTACACCCCCCTCAATGAAACTTAATTTGGATATTGTAAAAATTATGTACTAATTATGTACTAATTTAGTCCCCTTTTAAAAAAAAATTGTATTTAATGAATAAAGGAGTTATTCGCACTTAAAAGGGGGGGAGTGTGGCTTGGCGCTAAGCTGCACCCTCCCTCCATGCTTAGGAGATAGATTTAATGAAAGGTGTCATAATTTTATACTAATTAAGCATTCTTAAAGAAGTTTTAGTTTACAAAAACCATAGGTTTCTAAGATTTTTGTTTGTTTGTTATGGGGTGTGTAGCTTGAGATCAAGGTACAACCTCTTGCTTAGGAAAGAGATTTCAATAAAAATAATTATGCCATAATTTGCTACTAATAATGTACTAATTTGTCCCCTTCTAAAAAATTGCCTACTGATAACTTAATTTTTTTTTTGGGGTGTGTAGCTTGATATCAAGACACACCCCCCCTCTGCCTAGGAAAGAGATTTCAAAAAAGTAATTATACCATATATAATTGCTTTTTTCAAAAACTATTTCTTAAGCAGAGGGGGGTGTGCCTTGATATCAAGCTACACATCCCATAAGAACAAAGAGAGTAGGCAATTTATAGAAGGAGGCAAAATTAGTACATAATTAGTACGAAATTCTGGCATAGTCACTTTTGGTCTAATCTCTTTCCTAAGCAGAGGGGGGTGTACCTTGATATCAAGCTACATAACCCATAACAAACAAACAAAAATCTTAGGAACCGGTTTTTGTAAACTAAAAGTACCCTTCTTTAAGAGTACATAATTAGTACAAAATTATGACATGTCAACTTTCATTAAATCTCCTAAGCACACCCCCCCTTTTAAGTGCGAATAACTCCGTTATTCATCAATTGCAAATTTTTTTAAAAGGGGACTAAATTAGAACATAATTTTTACAATATCCAAATTGAGTTTCGTTGAGGGGGGGGTGTATCTTGACTGAGGTATTTTTTACTATGTGCATTTATTTCTTATCTTCTAGCTTATTATAAAATTCTAATAGTTGTCAGCGGTTTTAAACTTTTTTAACTTTACTTGTTATAGGTATTAGACGGCAAAATTGGAGTGGACGGAAAGGAGCTCCAGAAATCGGAAACCCCAAACGTCGGGGGCTTCAGTTTTGTCAGAACGCCCTCTCCGTCGCCGAGCACGTTGGGAACGCCCCTGATGACGTGGGGCGAGATAGAGGGAACGCCTTTTAGGCTGGACGGCAGTGATACGCCGTTGCCCAGGTAAAACGCGCCAAATTTAACATATTTTATTTTCTTTTATTGTTCTTTTTTATATTTTTTTTTAGTTTTTAATTTTTACTTTTTTTCCTCTTTGCCCAAGTAACACAGTTTATAATAGACACTTTAGAATTAGATATAAGCAAAAACATGTTAAATTTTGGAAGAAAAATTGCCGTGGAATGGCCCTAAGAAAAACTTTATTTTATAGGACACAAGGTCCAGCTTTCAAAATGTCCGAACCGCCACGAAGAGAACAGCTGGCGTTCGCTTTGGCCGAAAAAGTGGGAGAGAAAAACAGAGACCAGAAACAGAAGTCGCTGGAAGCGCAGAGAAGAAAACTCAGCGAGTAAGCAAGCACACGTTTTTTTTTTGGTTTCTTGATTTTTTTTGTTTTCTGAGAAATTTCTAATAGTACGGCCATTACGGAACCTTAAAATATTTTAGTTAAATACCGGTTAATATATTTTTAGATCTGTTAAAATATAGGCATGGACACTTTTTTCGCTAATTTTAAAGATCTTTTGAACTTGATCCTTAAAAAATATATACTAATTTAAGGCTTTAAAATACCCTTTGAGCATTAAAAACAAGAAAAGTCTACCTTTTCTTGATGAAAATGGTGAAGTAAAGATAATATGCACTACGGGAAAAGATATTTTACACTGTTGGTAAAGTCATGATGGTAATTTAAGGCTTAAAATATTTTAGTATAATTTAAGGGGTAACGTTTTTGTTTAAGCATTTTTTACTATGTTTTTCACATTTTTATGCCATGATTTTGCTCACATTTCAAAGCTTTCTTTCCAAACTTTCGATTTCTAGAATAAAACACTCACTTTTTTCAAGTTTTCACTGTTTTTTTAGCGTTCAAAAAAAGTACAGCCAAAAACATTTTTTCTCTGTTAAAATAAAAAATAATTAGAGAGAGAGGGCAGAATTTTAGAGATAGATGGAGAGATAATTTAGTGAAGTGCAAACATATTTAAGGTTGTTGAAGAGGGACAGCAGGCTATAAAAAAGTATTTTAGAGAAAGATGAAAATAATTTAAGTCAATTGTTTAATAAAAACTTCTGTTATGTCATCTGTCTGTCATCTTCAGTGGTGTCGTGCATATGATTTTTATTTTGCCACTTTTTGTAATTTTTTAAAGCATAAAGTGTGTGAGGCATAAGGTACGTGATATTAATATCTTTCAATCAAAGTTCTTTAGTCTTTAAATTTACCAAAAACGTGTCCTACTATAAGTGTATTTTGGCACATCTAAAAATAATTTAACAGGTATTTAATTAAATTATTTTAAGGTTCATCATGGCTTTACCATAACTATACAGCACACTTTGGGTCATTAAAAACGTAACAATTTAATAATCAAAATTCAAAAGTATTTTTTAATAACTTTATATTAAAACAAACTTACTTACTTACCATTAAGCCTAGAATTTCAGAATTCCAATACCAATTTTGAATTTTCATCAGTATTAATTTGTTAAGTGCTAATATCTCGCTGGTATTGTTACAAAGCTAATTTTTTAAATTTAATACCTAGTGGCAGCTGTAAAAAATTGGTATCAAAAAGGGGGACATGATCTAACAATTAACACATTTTTTGTTACATCTTTCTACGACAAACAGTTAAAAATTTATAGCGAGTTACGTTTATAAAAAATCACCTTGCACAAGAATCCACACACCCTACACAATATTCCATGGCTGAACTCTTAAGGAATATACCAGTTATACAAAATACAAAGTTTTTAAACTCCTTTTTTAACGCTCCCAAACGTAATTTTCGTCTTTTTTAGGGCTTCTCCCAGGCCGAATACCACAACAATCGAACGGCTGGCAACCATGTCCCCGGCAGCACGAAAGTTGGCCGAATCTCGCCTAAAACTAACCTTAAATTCCGACCTGAAGTCGGCTTATTCCCCTTCACCCAGAAAGCTAACTCCATCATTAACACCTCTTATGAAAGGTATAAGAAGGACGCCAAAAAGTGTGAGGACCCCGACAAAAATTAGGACGCCGAAAAGTCTGGTGTCGCCCAGATTGAATTTGGGCATTAAAAAATTGGAAAGAATTGGTACTCCTTCTTCTGACGTTTCTGAAACCACAGAAGTTCTGACTGACGATTTACTGAAAATTAGGTTACCCATTAGGAAAAAGGCGGCAGATTTTTTTTAGTTAAGGTAGTTGATAAGTTTTGGCTTTATAAGTCTATAAAAAGTGATGGTAAAAATATAAAAATTAGTATAAAGTTTGAACTGGATTTACTGTCGAAAAGTTAAGCACAATCATTGACACCTCTGGAAATCTCCATTTAACGTCTCTGAAACCAGGGAAGGTTTGTCTGGTCATTCACTTAAAATTAGTTTTTCGCCTAGAAAAAAGGCGGCAGATTTTTTTCAGTTCAGATAGTTGGTAAGTGTTGGCTTGGTAACTTTATAAAAGAAAGACAAATTAAAATATGAAATATGTACTTACAACAAATGAAGTTAATGTAATAATAGTAAAACATTTTGGTTCCCAAAAACAGAGTCTTACGCTAAAATCACATATTTATCTTACATAGTAATACGCAAAAAACACCTACAAAGATTACACATAATATATAGTTACTTATCACAGAAATTTTGTGTTGCAATATTTTTATCTAACAATAAATTGAATAAGTATATGGTATACATTGTTATAAAAGTCCCAAACAACATTTTGAGAAGTTTGAAAGTTTGAGACAATGATGTGTTTGAAATTAACTCTGTGTTTCGGACTTCCATTGTCTATATTTTATTTATACACGACGTTTCGATCAGTACAATCTCTGATCGTCTTCAGGTGCAAACTACAATCAATTCCTAAGGCTACGTACTTATATACTGTGAGAAATCACTCAACCTTGAAGTTTAAGAAGTTGGCTCCGCCCAAGGAGGGGCTTCCAAATATTTGGGATTTCAACACTTGGTTTACTGAAAATACCCTGATTCTGCCCAATAAAGGCAGCTTCAAGGAATTTTCGTTTCTTCCAGTGTGACTCCTTGTGCAAAACCTTTGCTTCTGCCCACTTCATTCGGTGTTGTTTTGACCATGCATGTTCGGCAATTCCTGATTTCGTGGTTTCACCTTTTTGGGTATTCGTCTGATGTTCCTTAAGCCTAACAGATAGTGGTCTTTTAGTTTCGCCTATGTATGATTCACCACACTCACAAGGAATTTGGTAAATGCATTCCTTATTTTGTTTGTTCTCCGGTTTTGTTTTACTAAGAAGGCTTCGAATTGTATTACTAGATTTAAAAGCTGTTTTAATATTAAAGTTCTTCGCTACTCTTCGAATTTTCTCTGATACTCCTTTAACGTATGGGATTGTAAGGAATGCATTTGCCTGGTTTTGGTCATGTAATCTCTGTCCTGTTTGTTGAAATTTAGAAATAGTATCTGTTATAAGTTTCAGGCTGTAACCATTCTGCTGCAGATCCTTCTTAATGTTTCTTATTTCGATTTCCAAGTCATGAGAATTGTTACAAATTTGAACGGCTCTGTTATACAAAGTTTTGATTATGCCTCGTTTGGTTGTAGCAGAATGATTCGAACCTTGATTTAAATATTGTCCTGTGTGAGTGGGTTTACGAACAACTTTCAGAATTTCTTCACCACCTAAATAACATAAGACCCACCATTAAATTCACAATGGAGTTGGAGCAAAATTGTCAAATTCCTTTTCTTGATGTACTTGTCACACGAGTAGAAAGCGACATCAGAACAACAGTCTATCGTAAACCCACTCACACAGGACAATATTTAAATCAAGGTTCGAATCATTCTGCTACAACCAAACGAGGCATAATCAAAACTTTGTATAACAGAGCCGTTCAAATTTGTAACAATTCTCATGACTTGGAAATCGAAATAAGAAACATTAAGAAGGATCTGCAGCAGAATGGTTACAGCCTGAAACTTATAACAGATACTATTTCTAAATTTCAACAAACAGGACAGAGATTACATGACCAAAACCAGGCAAATGCATTCCTTACAATCCCATACGTTAAAGGAGTATCAGAGAAAATTCGAAGAGTAGCGAAGAACTTTAATATTAAAACAGCTTTTAAATCTAGTAATACAATTCGAAGCCTTCTTAGTAAAACAAAACCGGAGAACAAACAAAATAAGGAATGCATTTACCAAATTCCTTGTGAGTGTGGTGAATCATACATAGGCGAAACTAAAAGACCACTATCTGTTAGGCTTAAGGAACATCAGACGAATACCCAAAAAGGTGAAACCACGAAATCAGGAATTGCCGAACATGCATGGTCAAAACAACACCGAATGAAGTGGGCAGAAGCAAAGGTTTTGCACAAGGAGTCACACTGGAAGAAACGAAAATTCCTTGAAGCTGCCTTTATTGGGCAGAATCAGGGTATTTTCAGTAAACCAAGTGTTGAAATCCCAAATATTTGGAAGCCCCTCCTTGGGCGGAGCCAACTTCTTAAACTTCAAGGTTGAGTGATTTCTCACAGTATATAAGTACGTAGCCTTAGGAATTGATTGTAGTTTGCACCTGAAGACGATCAGAGATTGTACTGATCGAAACGTCGTGTATAAATAAAATATAGACAATGGAAGTCCGAAACACAGAGTTAATTTTGAGAAGTGTTTAGTCCACTGGTTTTTTTTTTGGATCCCAGCATCCATCAACGAATACTTGAATACATGATTAAAAATAATTGTATTATTGCTAAATGTTCTAAAAATCGTCGATAACATTGACCTCTAATCAAGGATAGACGCGTTCAAAAAATGGCGAATCGTAGCCCAGCTAAATTTAAACAATACATACCAATGGCAAAAATACACCTGTCTAGCTTTGGTTAGACGTCAGTGGTCGATACACTATGGTTAAAAACATAACTGAACTAAGACTAAAAAATTTGTCAAAAACTAAAACATAAATTAATTATCGAAGGGCCCTGCACAAATAATGTCCTTATTATGTTCTCCCCGAATTTTGTGATAAATAAAGTGGTTTTTAGAAAATAATACTTAGAGTGCTGGTGATCTATAAATCTGTATAGTGATCTATAAATCTGTGCAGTGTCCTTTAAAAACGATTCGAGGAACAAAAAATTATTTTACATATCAACATTTGTCAGTCTTAAAACGAAATTTTAATTTTTAACAAACGAAAAATGCTGCTTGGCCTTGCCATATCAGTCTTTTGATTCAATAAAAAAAAAGTTATCTGATTCTGTTCCTCAAGTTTTGAGAATAAAAACAAAAAAAAATCTCTTAGAAGCAGTCCATAGATGAAGTACGCAGACAAGGGACATTGCTTTCCCCACCTCCTATCAAAATGTTTGCACACACCCTGTATATAAAAAAATAAAACCAAAAACAAAAATATTTTACCTATTATTCTGGGGGATCGTATTATTTTTCTTATAATTACATTTACAGCTTTTTTAACAAATTATTTAAAAAAAAAAACGCATAGGGAAAGCATGCATTGATGGAAAGCTCTTTACTCGCATATACCGGGTGGGCCATAAAAAACCGGACAAAATGTTTTCCGTTATAACTGTTTTTATAGCGAATTGAGCAAGACTTTGATTAGAAATATTTTTTTTTCCTCCATGGCGGACAGAAACAAACTTTACCCTTCAAAGAGCCTCGTTTATCCTTATGTTACGATATGATTTTTTTTATTAAGTCGTAAAAAAGCTTTGTTTCTGCCACGCAGAACGAGGTGCGAATCATTAAAATCGGTTAAGTGGTTCCCAAAAAAAAAAAAAGAGTTTTAGTCAGTGTTTTACGGATTATGCGATTGCCGTCTCAATTCTGTCTTCATACATTTTCTCATAAATTCATTATTACTAAACCGATTTTGATGAAATAAGAAGCCTCATCGCGAAAATCGATTGTTCTTTAACTACTGCTATTGAAATTTGTCACCATCTTGAAATCCAAGATGACGGACAAAATCAAACTTGTCTCTTTAAAGAGACTCGTTTATTTATATGTTCTCTAAACTTTTAAATATTTTTTTAAATTTGTACAAAAGTTCTGCTTTCGCCACGTACAACGAGCTATAAATCATCAAAATCGGTTTGGTGGTTCTCCAAAAATTATTTTTTGTTTTCATCACTGTTTTCCAGATTATACGATTGCCTTCTCAAATTGATACTCAACCTATTTTAATGAAATAAAAAGCATCATGACGAAAATCAAAAACTCTTAAAAGATCACTATCGAAATTTGTCGCCAGTTTGAAACCCAAGATGGGCGGACACAATTAAATTTATCTCTTAAAAGAAGCTCGTTTATTCTTAGGTTTCAAGAACCTAAAAATGCCCTTTCTCCAACGCACATAGCTAGGTACGAATCATTAAAATCGGTTTAGTGGTTCTCAAAAAATTAATTTTTGTTTTAACCATTGTTTCCTCATAAACTCATTATTACTGAATTGATTTTGATAAAATAAAAACCATCATGGTAAGAATCGATTTCTCGCCATTGAAATTTGCCACCATTTAAAAAAGCCGCTCTTTTTTTTTGTTGCGAGTAATTTTCTTACCCTTTTTTGAATTTATATTAATTTTTTAGGTTTGCCACGCCCCGCGCCATGCATAACGAAAATCGCCTTAGTAGTTCTTAAGATATCAGTGTTTTCTTTAACGATTGTTTGTATTTTAGACTCTTGCATCTCTGCATTGATTTCTTTATAAAATCATTATTACTAAACCGATTTTAATGAAATATAAAGCATCATGGTGACAACCGATCGCTCACAAAAATCACGAAAGAAAAATGTTATACGCGGCGAAGGCAGAGCTTTTTTACGAATTTAAAAAAAGTCGAAAAAGTTCTCGAAATATAAGAATAATCGAGTGTCTTTGAAGAGTCAAATTTTATTTTCTCCGCAATCTTGGGTTTAGTGGTCTTTAAAGTACAATGGATCTTTGTCATAATGCTTTTTATTAAATTAAAATCGGTTCAGTAGTTATGAATTTATGAGGAAACTAATGCAGACGGAATTGAGAAGGCAATCGTTTAATCTGGAAAACAGTGATGGAAACAAAAATTAATTTTTTAAGAACAACTAAACCGGTTTTTATGATTTATAACTCGTTGTGCGTGGCGAAAGCAGAACTTTTCTACGAATAAAAAAAAATAAAGTTTTCAGAAAATATGAATAAACGAGCGTCTTTGAAGGGTCGAGTTTGATTCTGTCCGCCATCTTGGATTTGAAGATGGCGGCATTTCAATAGCAGTGGTTAAAAAACAATCGATTTTCGCCATGATGCCCTTTATTTCATTGAAATCGGTTTTCTAATAATGAATTTATGAGAAAATGTATGCAGACAGAATTGAGGCGGCAATCGCATAATCCGTAAAACACTGATTGAACATTTTTTATTTTTTTTGGTAAACACTTAACCGATTTTTATCATTCGCACCTCGTTTTGCGTCGCAGAAACAGAGCTTTTTTACGAATTCATAAAAAAAATCCAAAAATCTTCCGTAACATAAGAATAAACGTGGCTCTTTGAAGGATAAAGTTTGTTTCTTTCCGCCATCTTAGATTTTAAGATGGCGGACAACAAAATATTTTGTGTTGCTCAATTCCCTGCAAAGAGCAGTTTGTTGTATTAAAATCGGTGGTATGGTTCGAAAGGTATAACAGAAAACATTTTGTCCGGTTTTTTATGGCCCACCCGGTATATTTCAAAAAAATCGAATAGGGGAGGACGTAGAGATCAAAAAGCGTAAATCATTTATGGACAAACCCTTATTGGAAGGAAAAATGTGCGCAACCATCATTCATGGATTTCTCAAAGTCAACACAAATTCAATCATATTCCGTGGGACTTGACCCATGACAAATTACTCAACAAAAGTCCCGCTCACCAAATCCTATTGGTCAAAACGAACGGCTTGCGTCATTCTGTCCTGCCGTACACCCCGTGTGACACGGCGATCGCGCATGCGCCCGCCCTGCCGGTCTTCAGCGGCGTCAACATTTGCCACTCGTTCGTGATCGGGTCGTAGCACTCGACGTTTTTCAGATACATCGAGCCGTCGTAGCCGCCCACTGCGTACAGCTTGTCGCCGAAGAGCGAGCAGGCTATGGCATCGCGCTTGTTCGACAGTGTTGTCGCATTGATCCAGCTGTCCGTGATCGGGTCGTAGCGTTCGACGCAGTCGAACCTGGAAAAATAAAGCGAAAATTAGTGTTTTGGCAACAGCGCCTTTGACAAGAACCGCACTGAGTCAAATGCCATTCATAAAATACAAAGGCGCACAGACGGTTAACCCCCCCCCCCCCCCCCCCGAGAAGCCTGGTTATACACAAACTTATAGGCAAGTCAGCCACTTCCATGGGTGTGTTTCTGGACCTCTCAAAAGCTTTCGACATTCTTGATCACATTATTTTAATTGACAAACTAGAGAGATATGGAATTTGTAGTCCCGCTCTGGAATGGATAAAATGCAACCTTACCAATAGACCACAAAAAGTCACAATCACAAGGGAGGGGCGACAATATTTTTCAGAGGAAGGTCACCTTGGTATTGCTCAGGATGGTGTCATGGGTCCACTTCTCTTTATTTTTATGTCAACAACATAGCCAGTGAGATTACTAATAGAG
Source organism: Oxystoma pomonae (assembly GCA_963921995.1). Taxonomy (NCBI): domain Eukaryota; kingdom Metazoa; phylum Arthropoda; class Insecta; order Coleoptera; family Brentidae; genus Oxystoma; species Oxystoma pomonae. The sequence continues at coordinate 67,705,429 of OY998171.1, forward strand.
TATCTTGTAAATTTTGCTGATGATCTATCAGAACTCCATGACATCTCTTCTGATCGCCTCAAAACTGCTCAAGAATGGTTCTTAAAAAATAAATTGATCTCAAACAAAGAAAAAACAAACTTAGTATGCTTTCGTACAAAACAAAACAACATGGAGGTACCAAAGGAGGTTGTGCTTAATATCCAACTTATGTCTCTGTCTGGTACTACTAGATTTTTGGGCATATGGATTCACCAGCATCTGGACTGGTCAGAGCACCTGGGTGTTGTTTGCAGAAGTCAATACGGCATGTTACTCATTGAGAATAATGGCTAAATATTTAAACTTAAAACATCTAAGGTTGTCTATTTTGCGAACATTTACTCAGTGCTCAGATATAGGATTATCTTTTGGGGCAGAGACACAGAATTTGACCACGCATTTATAGCACAAAAGAGAGCCGTAAGAACCATGCTTAGTTTGAGAAGGAGACATTCTTGTAGGGGAGATTTAAACATTTGGGTTTGCTTACACTGGCAGGTATTTACATATATGAGTGTCTATTATTTCTGTTCAGAAACAGGGAAAAGTTTTTACAGTTTGAGTCACAACAAATCATTCCTACACGATATACAGGACTTAATTTTCCAATACATAGACTCACTGCAACTGAGAAAGAAAGAAATTTGTAAGTTTTTAGATCATCAGTTTTAAAATGTTCCTGTCAATTTTTAAAGTTTAATTTATGTATGAAATGTTTATCATTTTAATTGTATAGTTTTTAAGTGTTTGGATTATTTATTTGATCACTTATTTGGATAGAATTAATTAAAAAATAGAACTATTCTTTAATTAATTTAATTATTAATTTTTAATTAGCTATAAACGCCATTCTACAATTTTGACGCTTATTACTCAATTGTGACATTTTTTGTTTTGCTTCATTTTTGTACAAAATTTTTTTTAATAAAATAATTTTTGACTTTCGACTTTGAAATCAAGAGCCTGAAATTTAATTTTTAAGAAAAATCTTTAAAAAAATCATAAATTGCAAAATTGTTTTGCAATTTGGTGTCAAAAATGGCATTTTCAGTGTCATTTTCGCAGAAATTTTAGCATTAACCAATTAAGGGTAAATAAACAACTCAAATTCCCAAAACCCCACCAATATTTACAATTTTAATTTAATTTCAAGTAAAAAATTTTGCTTTGACATCATGGGATAAATAAACAATTTTAAATTTGAACACTCCCCCCTCTACACATTTCGACTTCAAATTAAGTTTTTTTTATATTATAATTTATCCATAACCCCCTCCCCCCCCCCCCGGAATCCAATTCCTGGGTGCACCACTGTAAAATAGGTAGTTTTTCTTTAATTTAATTTGATAAAAATTAAATATTCTGATGGTCAATACCCACCTTGATGCTGTTGGGTTATTGGCTGGTGCATCCTGGCCACCCATGACGTAAAGATGCCCATTTGCAGCCGCTACTCCTACACAACCTTTTCTCCTAGAAAAAAAAAGACATAAAAAATTATTGTTTTTATATTTTCCAATTGTTGTGGGTTTTTTACGACTATAGCTAGCTATAGTTAAAGGAACCATATGCAATCAATGTATTTTTGGAAAGATGACTTTCTGATTCATTAAAAAGAATTAATTAGTTAATAAGATATAGCCGTTTACACGAAATATAAACGATCACCCTGCACTTACCTGGCCAAAGGTGCCGCCAAAGTCCACTTGTTCGTGTGCGGATCGTAGCACTCGACCGTTCTCAAACAACTGGCTCCGTCTCGGCCTCCTACTGCGTACAACTTGTTGTTCAGTACCGCTACGCCCGCGGAACAGCGCTGGTTCTGCATCGGAGCGACGTACTGCCACGACCGGGTCGCCGGATCCCATCTGCAAAATTATTAAGAGTTTACAGGACGTATTTCCCGCGTCCTGGAACTTTCCTAAATAGGAATATAATTTTCTTATAGAACCTAGCATTGGCGTGGAACTTATTCCTTTCCTAAAAGGCACAAGGCAGAAGGCACAAATGGCTCCCTGGACTTGTAACAGAACATTTGGGAAGTCGTGGGGGATGAAACCAAAACAAACCTACTAGCTGTATCTATCGGTAGTAAGAGCAACGAACAGCATGCAAAGTCATAACTTCAGCAATGAAGACAACACCATTGGAAGTAATGCTTAACCTCTCCCCGCTGCACATCTGGGTTAAGAAGGAGGCAAGAGCAACTTTAGCAAGATTAGCTTAAATCAGGAGCATCCTGGTCAGGCATTGGGAAACTGTGCAGGGCTAACCAAGGTATTTTGTAATAACCAAATCCTTAGTATGCCAACAGACCACAGGCTACCAAAATTCAACTTTCGTTTCAGGTTCTGTTTCCAACGAGGGAAGAATGGGAGGGGAATCAAAATCAACTTACCAAAGCTGACCACGTTTGGTACACAGACGGATCAAAAACGAAGGACGCCGTGGAACTCGGTAACCTTGCTACCATCTTCCAGGTTTACGCCATAAAGCTCTGTGCAAGACAAATAGCCGACAAAGGCATCGCCAACAGAAGCATCAAAATCATATCAGATAGTTAAGCTGCTCTAAAAGCAATAAGCTCAAATAAGATCCAATCACTTTTAGTTTGGAACTGCCTTTAAACTCTGCTAAAGTTCTGTGGAACCAACAAAATCACTCTTGTATGGGTCCCGGGCCACACAGGAATTGAAGGAAAAGACGAGCCAGGGTCAATAGGGAATTATCCGAGTGGGTTGAAAGAAAAGGGGTGCAGCACTGGCGCTCAACTCCGGAACAACAAAACTCCAAAGCTTTTCTGACTAAGCCTGACGAACGTAGAGCAAAGCAGCTCCTGTTTACAGGCCAGTGCCGACTCAACCAACATATCAATAGAATTGGAGTGAGCAAAATACACCGATTTGTAGATTCTGTGGAGGAGAGAGGGAAACGCCGGTACATATCCTATGCCACTGCATAGGACTAATGAGAACAAGGGCGAAAATATTTGACCCTGGGTTGAAAGTGCCCCAAGATTTCGAGGAAGTCTCACCAAATAGGCTGATTTCCTTCATCAGGGAATTTGAGTTGTAGACAGGTATGAGCCACAATAGACCTTTTAGGTCGCGGTGGAGAGTGCAGTATGGCACCACTAATAACAAACCTAACCTAACCTACAAACCTTTTTATAAGACCCATTTGTTATTATTACCTTGTTCTAAGGCTTGTGACCGAACCAAAGTCAAAAGGATAATTTCCAATAATTATAAAAAGCCGGAAGTAGATGGTTACTCTGGAGAACCCATAAAGACACTGCTCACAAGAATACTAACCGGTTAGGGAAATATCTCTCCCGCATGAGTGTGGAGGAGGACTTTGTGTGTGGACTGACAGAAGACATCTTGACATCTGGTGAAAGAGTGAGCAAGAATAAGACACCGAGTGTTGGGAGCTGCATTATCCCTAATGGATAATGCAAAAGTGTACGAGGTAGTGATAGTGGAAGATAGGGGAAGACACGGGGTAGAGTAGAAAGGAACCATGGAGACTTACCAGGCAACGAGCCACCCCATTCTACTACTAATACTTAACAACGATGTATTTATTTATAAATGTTTAGGATTGAACTCGCCTATCAATAAGCTGCTGCTACTAGTTGCATAGTGGTGTAGCTCTAAATTGACTCACATATGGTGGAGGCGCCGGGTACACCTTTTAACCACTAAATTACTGTTATTTCATGCCTATTTACGTCGAAAGAATAAAAAAAAACACATTTACCTTTCCACGGTATTAAGGTAGCTCCACCCGTCGTGCCCGCCCACGGCGTACAGCGTACCGCCAAGTACCGCCACACCTAGTCCGTGCCTGTGGGTGTTCATGGGCGACAGTTGTGTCCAGGTGCCCGTGTCCAGGTCCAAGCATTCCATGGTGTTGAGGGTTTTCAAACCGTCTCTCCCTGTAAAAATAATATGTACTTTACATTTGAAAAGTCACTGGGCAACAATCTCATCATACTTCAAGCTGAATTACTTATGATCAATCGACAAGAATGTATAACTTCTAAACCGTTCACCCGATAATGATGAATTTGGTGTGTAGATGTACAGCAGAAACTAGTTTGTTTCAGTTTTTAGAAAAATTCGCAGGGGTTGTTTGGGGTTTTAAAAATGTTAAATTTTACTTTTTCTACAGCGCTCTTAAATTCTTGTAACTATATCGCGATTTTAGATGGCAGAAAAATATCAGAAATAATTACCTCCGACCACCAATAACTTGTCGTACATCAAAGCGATTCCAAACTGGAGCCTACGGCCGCTCATGTGATGCGACACCGTCCAAACGTCGGAACGTGGATCGTAGCTCTCTATAGTCGTCGCGCCTTTGTTATTGTCCATGCCTCCTAGATAATAAAAAGATAAAAAAAAACAATGCACAAATAGAGAGTGCTCAATCGTAATCGTATCGCAGTGCGTATGCTCAGAACGGATACGTCGTACAACAGCGACTACGTCTCACCTATCTCTACGACCACCCTTGCAGTATTCGTAAGCAGCTAGCGTATCCTAACCATCTGTGGCTTGTCATAAATGCCTGATCCTCAGTTTCGTCCTTCTATTTTCTATTCTATTGCCCTCTCACTTTTTTCGAAATATACCAAATTGTCGGAGAAATTGTATATACGAAGATAAAAATGGCCACAGTGAAGAAAACAAAGAAAGTGCAAAAGAGAAAACACTGGAATCCTGGCAAGATGGGTCCGAAATAGCGAAAAAGGAAAATGGATGAAAATAGTTATTCCCGACATTAAAACATGGGTAGACTGCAAACACAAAAAAATGGATTACTATATGACACAAGCTCTAACGGGACATTGATCTTTTAGGACATAAATAAAGCGAATAGGGAAAACGGACGACATAATATGTCGGTACTGTCAAAGAATAGATGATGCAGAACAAACGTTAATTTACTGTCCAAGATTTGAGAACTGCCGCAAAACAACACAATCTACAGATAGAGAATATGACCAAAAAAAAAAGTTGTTGAAATTCCAAATATTTGGAACTTCTGAAACTTTACGATTGAGTAATTTTCCATAGTATATAAGTACGTAGCCTTAGGAATAGATTGTACTACCTGAAGACGATCAGAGATTGTACTGATCGAAACGTCGTGTATAAATAAAATATCGACAATGGAAGTCCGAAACATACAGTAAATTTCTAGTAGCAACCTGTGACTAACACCTTACCTACTATCAGCAACCTTCCAATGGTCGCTTTCCTAGGCCTGGTTCGGCTGCACGTCATTTGCAGACGTCTTTCGGGAAGTAAATGCCATTTCATCGCCTCCATGATTAGTTTTTGACACGACGGGTCGTCTCCTGAAAACAGAGAGAAGTCTAACAGTTACTACGTTTATACGCACCCAAAACCGCTATTATAAAAGGACAGTTTTAAATAAAATCGTCTTTATGCCTTCCTTCATTAAATTTCAGTTTAAAAAGAAACCAAATGAAACAACTAAGTTAACCACATATTTTTGGGTAAAACCAAGGTTGAGTATTTCTTAAGGTTGGAAGAAATGCGCTAAATCGTTTTAAAGTGTTTATATGAAAACATTTTCAAAACTTTCTTTTATAAAAGCGCTTTAAGAGGCCTGTATAAAGAAAGTAAGTGGAAAATCAAGATAAAGTAACGTCTTCTTTTAGCAAATGAAAACATAGCAATAGAATGTGGAGGCTCGTTGCCTGCTAAGTAAGCTCTTATTGGGCGGAGCTTGCGAAAAAAATGGAAAGGGTTTTACTTCGATCATATAATAGGACTGGCAGCAAGCTGCGTATTGGGACACCTGAAGCCATATATCTGGAGCTATTTTATGTGGAAATCTCATGAATAACAAATACCATAAATACCCCTGACGGGGGGGGGGGAACCAAAATGTCACTTTTTGTTTCAAAGTAAATTACTCTTACGTGTTAATTAAATTATTTTTTCCTTCGTGAGGTTTACTAAGAAAAGCCTAAAAATGTCAATATTTTTTATTCCTAAAAGTTCGCGTCTGGAAATTTTCAAAAATTACCAAAGCCAAGAATCTAAATTTCTCTAAAATTCTAAATAGAAACCTATCAATATTTTTTACTTAATAAGTATCAACTTATGAATCACCCTGTAGAAAACCATATACATACCTATTGCTGGCTCGACTTGATCAGAAAGGAAGGCAGGACTTAAGAATGGCAGTTTTACCAAGGCTAGCAGTTTTCCAATAAGCTTTTTCCTAAAAAGAATAAAATCTAAGTTCAGAAAAACAGAATTAATTATTAGTCAGTGTAACTAGCTTTTTGGACCATTCAAACCGCAGTTAGTATAGTCATTCCACAGTATGTGTCAACTTAAACCTTTAGAAAGAGCAAGCTTTTAGGTTAAAGATCGACTAGAGAAAATTTTAGACAAAAATCAACCCTTGAGCAACTGCCAGTTTGGTTTTAGAACTGGTAAATCTACCACAAAAGCTGTCTTAAAAGTCAGAGGAGATCATCCTTGGAGAGAGGAGATTACAGTATAGTTACATTGTGTGACCTCTCCAAGGCGTTTGACTAGGTCCCTCACGACATCCTGTTGAAAAAAGGAAAGCATTTGGAATAATCAATTTAATCTAAAGTTACCTGTTACAAGGAAACCAATGCGTTGAGATAGATAAAAATAATACTTCTCAATTAAAAATATAGATATTGGCGTGCCTCAAGGCTCTATTTTAGGGCCTCTACTTTTTTTATTGTACATCAACGATTTGGTGATATACATGAGCACCTGTTACTGTGTACTTTTTGCACATGACACAACTTTTGGTACCTCTGGTAGAACACTGAACGACATTCAAAATATATCGCATACTTTTGAATGAAAAAAAAAAACTCACACTTAACATTCCAACTCATAATAAATTAGCTAATGGTAGCCAGGTTAAATTACTCGGTGTTACAATTGATGATATATTGTGCTGGAGTGGTCATATGGATGAAATCAGCAAAACAGTTGGCTAGCTACTGCGACGCCTGTGCAGTTTCCTGAGCTTTGATACTCTAAAATCCTCTTATTTTACAAATATACACTCAAAATTAACTTATGCAATTACTGAGGAGAAAGTGCTGCTGTCCAGGATGTCTTCAAATTACAAAAACTTGCAATAAGAGCCTTGGTATGTGCAGGCTACAAAGATCACTATAGACCATTATTTTTTGCCATGTGCATATATTTATTTTTCATTGATCGAAATTCACGAAAAAAAACATAATATAAAATCTTCTTGCAATAGTATAACATGAGAAAAAAAACTCCCTAAATTCAAACTTTCAAAATCCAAGAAAAACTCCTTAAACTTTCATCTCTATAACAAGTTTTTCCAAAATGTAAACCTTCCTAAGTTTAAAATTTTTGTAAAAAATCATTTACTTCTACACTGTTTTTATTCAGTGGAAGAATATCGCAATAGCGCGATTTTAGGTAGCTAGATAAAAAAAACTGCTTGTAAATGATTCACCTTTTTCTCTTTTTTGTTTTTTTATTTTTTTTACTTTATTTCTTTAAAGTTTATCATTTTTATGTTGCATGTATTGTTATTATTGTTATTTACACAGATTTAAATGTTTTTATAATGTACTAATATCGTGATACTATTTGCTTGTTTCAAGAACTTACTTTGTACTCTAATTTTTTCTCTAATTTTCTCTAAAGACATAGGAAACAAGAATAGTCCAAGTCTTCTATAAAAACCTATACCTGTTTCCTCTTTTTACTCAACTAGACTTTGGGGTCAGAGAAGCATTAGTAAATCTCAATTCTTTGCATTTCCTGCATGGCTTTCTTTTACGTGATTTATAGTTTACCTTTTCGTAGGTTCGTGTTGTATCCAATTCATAAGGGCGCCAAAAATTTGTTCCTCGCAAGTCACGTTGAGATCGTCGCTGCTCAAAAGATTGCACATCTGCTCCACGTCGAGCTGAAGAAATTCTTGATTTAGGATCACCTAAAAATCAGAAGAAATTCCCGGTAATTTGAAATTATTATAATTTACAGATCTTCGAACACAAGATCCACAATAAAGAAAAACACGGAAAACAGAGATAAGAAAAAAATGTGAATGTGAAGCATGGCAAACAAGTTGGAAGAGTATCCAAGACAATGGACAACAAGATTTACACAAAACCTAAAAGCATGGAGTACAAGAAGACACGTTAGAACATGCGAAAAACACATGCAAGAGTTTTGGAAAGACTGATATTTTTAGGATGGACTGTCTTTGATCATAAAAAAGTCAAGAGTCATCAAGCTGAATATGGGGCCACCTGGCGCTGGGACGATAGTGGGGCTGCTTACCTGAATAAAATGTTGATTAGTATAAGCGTTGGGCAGTTGCGCGGGTGCAAGGATCAGAGTTTATCAATTTATAGTCCAAGAGTTCAAGGAAAAACATGCAAGAGTTTTGGAAAGGCCGATATTTTTAGGATGGATACTTTGACCATACAAAAGGACTAAAGTCAGCAAGCGGAGTATGGTGACACCTAACGCTGGGACGATAAGGGGGCTGCTTACCTGCATAAAATGTTGATTGGTATAAGCGTTAGCCTCGTTAAGCAAGCTTGTACAAGACTGGTGCTCCGCAAATATCGCTATTCCCAGGCAGTTGCTCGGGTGCAATTGATGAGCCAAAAATCGGGAACACGCCTCCACGACCTCGTGAAGCAGCATGAGGCAGGCGGTGGCTAAAAGCGTTTCCACATTGTCTTCCCTATAAAAAAAAAAACTTGAATTAAACAAGTGCAGTGAATGAATAAAAAAAGCAGTTTAGTCGCAAGTGGTAAACACTATTTTTTATACCTTTATTAAACAATCTTAAAAAATTTTGAAAACAATATCCACAATTAAAATGTGGCAAAGAACCCCCGCACACTGGCCCAGGTAACCCAGACATCGGGCGATTTTGGAATTTTTTTGATATGTTGTAGGCTTGGACTAGGGCTTTAAAAAAATGCGACCTAAAAGTTGGTGAGACATTTAGTTTGGCTACAGCGGCGTATCAAATGTGGGATAATATAACATTTAATTTCTGAAGAAAACCTACAGGTATTTATTTATTTTTTAAAGGATAGAGTAAATGTCAATTCGTAGATTTTTTCGTAATGTATTCTCACAGACTAGGTCATTGGCGTACCGTAAAATTATTAAAATACTGTTTATTTTTTCATTTAAAGGGCAAATTTGACGATATTAGGTGTGTATGTATGTTGTGCTATTTTATAGTTTTTTTAGTATATTTTATAAAAAGACAAATCAGTGGTGTAACATCCAAATATTAAAATATTATTTACTAGTAGTTTAAACTACCACAAAGGTTTTTAATTTGATTGGAAATCGTCTCGAAGCCCTTTTATAATTTTGATATTTGCTAGCTATTATATGTCATAGTTGTCAATTGTGGCGTAGTGGCGTGATGTAAAATATATTGACATTTTTATTTTTTTCCGTTTTTTTTTAATGAATTTGACCCAAAAAATGATGGCTTTTACGAAAACATTTTCTTTTGCCTTCTTTTTTTCTGAACGGATAAATCCACCAACTTTTCTCCGTTTATTGACCCACAGCACGCATATCTTCACGAGTAGAGTATCTTTCCCAACCTTGATTGTTGCCCAAACTCCGCTCCGCGGCTTTAGGGTCATCGGCAGTCGCGCGCGAAAAAAAATACAATTTTTCGCACTAGTTAGAATAATAACAATTACTTGCTTTAGAAATTCGTGATACTTAGCCGCCTTAAGTTTAATAAAAAAACTTAATTTATGGGTCACCCTACGCCACTGAGTTGGAATATTTATATTGAAGCAAAATAGTGGATGAGTAAGATTATATAAGACTATTATTAAAGCACATAGATTTAATTAATAAGTTCAATTATCAAATTATCAAAAGTATAGTTAGTATTTTAATCTTTGGATGTTACACCACTGATTTATCATTTTATAAAATATATAAAAAACTATAAAATAACACAAAACACATACCCACATAATCTCGTTGAATTTGTGCTCTTAATGAAAAAATGAACAGTATTTTAATAGTTTTACGGTGCGCCACTGACAAAATCTACAACTGTACATTTACACTATCCTTCAAAAAAGAATATTTGATATGCCGCTGTAGCCAAACCAAATATCTCACCAACTTTTAGGTCGCATTTTTTTAAAGCCCTTGTCCAGACCTGCAACATATCAAAAAAATTCCAAAATCGCCCAATGTCTGGGTTACATGGACGGGTGTGCGGGGTTCTTTATTTTTTTTAGATTGGCAAACAATTTTATTTTTATGTACATTTAATTTTTTGTCTAAACAATGAGCTTTAGCTCGAAGAAAGCACCATCATTAATAGGGTGTTTGGGGTACAGAATTCAAAACCAGTTGAAGACTATCTGTCATAGGAAAAAGGTTTATAAATTTTCAAGGAAAATTTCTAAATTTACATGTTTGATTTATTATATCTAGTAAACTAAAAGTTACAAATCTAATATTTTCAGGGTTTATGGTCACATTCATAGGACTTCCAGGAAACATTGGGCTGACCATGGCTGATATATTCAACAGACACAGCCTTCAGCTTTTGACATTATTGCAATTCAAGATAGGAGCAGGCTTTTAATTGAAGAAGGCAGTTACGTACCTGATTTCAATAGTGCCTGTGTAACAGTAATTGACAACAGCCTGAAGAACGTCGCCGTTGATGTCAACTAGGATCACCTCATTTTGATCTGTATTGCTCAGACTTCCTGTGAACATCGTCGAAAAGTATTCACTGGCAGCTGATAGGACCAATCTATTAAAAAAAAAAAACAAAGAAAAATGAATTATAAAAGATATTAGTGCACATATGTTAATGGGTGATAGGTGATTACAAGACAAAAAAGTGGGGGTCAAAAGTCTTTGGTTTTTGAGATACAAGATGTCAAAGTGCTCGATTTTTTTTTGTTACTAGCAATCACCAGAAAAAACGAAATTGTGTGGAATTGCACAAGAAGGGGGTAACTACTCGTCGAAATCGCATCACAAATTGTTTTTAAGTCCTGAAATCCTTTGCGAAATCGCGAAATCCTTTCCGAAAGTCGGTAAAATCCTAGTAAAATTCCTTTGACAAAAAGCAAATAAAAAAAAATTCTGTAAAATGACTTAAGAAAATTTTAAGCATAAAAACAATTTACAACAAAAAATCAGTGACAAAGTTTTGAAGAAAATATCTAGGTACTTGTTTTTTGGTACTAATTTTAAAACATTTTAAAGTAAAAGAGTCCTTTTGAAAGTTCTTCTGGTAATCAAGAGAGTTCTTCAGGCATACATAACACATAATATAAATAATACCATAGCATGATATTTTTCTAAATGAAAAATTAATAAACATGTCTTTTCTTTACTCATTGCAGAGGTTTTTTTGAGAGCCTGTGGTCTGATGTCCCAAAAAATCAAAAAAGAAAGAAACTTTGGAATGGGTATGGAAATTGTGGAGAAGACCATGGCAAGAAATAAAAAAGTCTAAACTAAACACTGATAGTTTTTACTAATCCATCTATTGTCTATATGTGAAACCTATATTATTTTGTGACTTTCAAACAAGCTCTAAAATTTATTAACTTACTTATGAGCAGGAATCCTCCGACCATTAGCAGTGCCGGCGACCAAGGTAACATCGCAAAGTTTTCCTGCTTCCAGATATTTCTTCATACAGGACAAGCTTATGTCTGCATGCCCTTCGCACCGAAAATGTTCATCTTGAGAGGTAGTACTGCCAGATGAGAAGAAAGACAACCTAAGGAAAAGTATTGTATCACTAAAGGGAACTTTTTCATTGTTTGCATTTTTGTCAGCTAGGCCTTGGGCCCTTCTGTTACTACTACTACTACTAACCTGCTGAAATCTCGGGGAATGTTAGAGTCACTGCCATTCATGCTACAATGGCCTGAGGTTGTGGACTCTCTGGATGGACTGCTTACGCTTCCAGTCACTGACATATTTAAATTTTGTTCTGATCAACCCTTAAAAAAAAGTGATAAAGAAATTGATACAAGACACAAAAAATAAGCAAGCCTCTCCTTGAAGGAGCGAATAGGTGAAACGAATATAAAATAAGCTTTGTAAAATTGACATTAAAAGAATAATAGACAAGGTATGTAACAAAGAAATCACTTATTACAAAAAACAAAGTACTTAGCAAGCTGTCTTTGTCTATGGTTTGTTCTAAAAAAATTTGGTGAAATCCCAGGCCTAGAAATCTTTTCTAGGTCTTTGGAGAGCTTTTTACCCCTGTTTGTAGCTAAAAAATCTCTATGAAGTGTTCAGAATATGCTGGAACTTTCACTCTAAAGCAAATGTAAACTATCAACTGCAATAAGTATACATGTATAAAATAATGGAGAAAATACTCTTTTTTAAAGTAAACTGTTGACTTTATTCAAAGGCCTATAGACAGGGTTTACTACAAAGAAAATACTTAGAACAAAGAGAACAAAACACAATCTAAAGTATAAAACAAGCTTTCTTTGTGTAGGAACTGTTTTTATGTTTTTTTTTACCTATTTATACACTTCCTGTTTTCAGCAATTTACCACTAAAAAAAATGTCTGATGAATTTTATGCATTAACAGATAATTAAAACCGATTGCAAAGGGCAACTGCAACGTGAGTTTTTTTCTATGTTTCACTATATTTTAGGGTCAGATTAATTAAAAAATTCCTCGGCAGACACAATCAACAATTTTTTTTAAATGTCAGGAAATGTCAAAACAAAAAAAAGTAAACAGTGAAGTCGACCGACAAAATGTTGAAAGTTAAGTGCAGGCCGGAAATAGATTTTTGGTGAAAGCGCTTGCAATTTCGGAGTTTTTGGTGTTGTTCTGTGGTTTGATGGACATGTTTGTCATAAAACAGCTGATTGTCAGACCTTTGTTATGTTTATATAAAAAGAAAAATTCTTTAAAAAAATAAGTTAAAACGTTAAAAAATGTCCGATTTAGTGGCCAAATGTGTGCTCAGACTGGAGGTTAACAATCCTGCAGAGAACCACGGCAATGGTAAGGATTTAATTTAAGGGTTCTTCTGCACACCTGGAATCTAGGTCTGTGGGCTCTTCTTTAATTTTTTGGGTGCTTTTATAGTCCCTAGCAGGTCTGTTATTGATATACCCTGTTATTTTCTGTACAGCTCAACCTCCAGAGGCAAGCCAAGACTCGGATTGCAATAAAAAGAAAATCCGAGGACAACGCAAAGTTCGAGACATCAGTGTGGAAACTTTTCCCAGCCGCCTGGAAAGCCCCAGGGAGGACTGGGGCTTACTCCCAGTATGTTCCCGAGAACAGACTCCTGTAACAGAAAAGGACCCCATTCAAATTGCAGAAGACCTGGGAGAAATTGGATTCTTTAGTGGAAACCCTTTTGTAGAGATCACCAAGGGGATATTGCATTTGTTTAAGGAAGAGTGAGAACCTTAAATATTAGTACATAATAAAAAAAACATTTACCTTGCTGTTTCAGACTTCAAATTAACCTGTCATGTATATATTATGAATAGTAATTAAAACATGTAATATTTTTTCCAGTGTACTTACGAGCCGTAAAGAAGCCCTAACCCTCTGTCTTTTGGGAGTTCCATGCGGTATGAGCTGCCATGATTTGCTGGCCTTCACTGCTCCCTGTCATCAAGATATTTCCCACATTCGAGTCCTGAAGGATTCAGTACCCAATCAGTATATGAGTCTATTAAGGTAAGTTTAGATAGTTAATCGATTTTGACAAAAACTCTTTAATACCTTGTTAACCTAGTTAAGGTTTTCATAGTCATGCAAACAAATTATTTTCAGTTTCAGAGACCATGATTCTGCAGTGGAATTTTATCTGTCCTACAACGGAGTTCCATTTAGCAATTTGGAACCAGATACTGTGTGCAGAATCGTATGGGTTTCAAGGGTGGAATGGGCCCATGATGGTCTGCCCCCACCGGGACATACTGAGCTGCCAATTTGTCCAGTTTGTTTAGGTAGGAAAAATGGGTCATCTTGTGAGTTGAATTTTTCATATTCTTTCCAACCTTTCGATTTCTAGAATAAAACACTCAAAGTTTTCACCATTTTTTTAGCTTTCAAAAAAGGTACTGCCAAAAACATTTTTTCTCTGTTAAAATGAAAAATATTTAGGGAGAGATGGCAGAATTTTAGAGGTAGATGGAGAGATAATTTAGTGAAATGCAAAAATATTTAAGGCTGTTGAAGAGAGACAGCAGTCAGGCTATAAAAGTATTTTAGAGAAAGATGAAAATAATTTAAGGCAATTGTTTAATAAAAATTTTTGTTATGTCATCTGTCTGTCATCTTGAGTAGTTTCGTGCATATGATTTTTATTTTGACATTTTTATACCAAAAACAGCAAAAACTGTAATTTTTCAAAGCATAAAGTGTGTGGGACATAAGGTGGTATTAATTTATTTCAATCGAAGTTCTTTACAGTCTTTAAATTTACCAAAAAACATGTCCTACTATAAGTGTATTTAAGCACATCTAAAAATCATTTAACAGGTATTTAACTAAATTATTTTATGGGTACCCTTTCTGATGTCAGCTTTCCTCTGGTTTGGCAGCTTTGAATTTCACTTTTCACTAAAACTTAGTTACAGTTATCAAAACAAAAAATCAAATGAAGAGCATAAAAACACGGTTCTCTAGTAGCTCTAGATTTATTTTAATTTTTCTATGTTCAGAAAATCAGTCTATAAGGTGACTAATTTTTGACAATATTTGAGTGCTTATATCTTACACTCTATCAACCCATCTATCAATCAATACATAAATTAACTGCATTTTAGGTGCTTTCTAAAATTTGAATTGGTTTATAAAATAAACAATAAAATGGTCTAAAGAAAACTAAAAAAAAAACAAAAAATAAATGCACTAAAAACTACAGTCTGTTACTTACTTTGGGTGCTGAGTTGGGTGCCAATTACATAAAAAATCTTTCAGCAATGGTTTTATGGGTCATTTTGATAATTTTTGGTGCATTTATTCTACCCATAAAGGGAATGAAAAATCAAAAAAATTTTTGACCATTACTTTTACTTATTAATTTTTAAAAGTCAAAACAAAATATCTCGATAACTACTTAAACTAGGCCAGTTGTTTATAGCTCGTTTTAAAGGTATTTTAAATACTATATTTTTGACAAACAACATTTTTTTAAAATATATTTTGTTTCTGGATATTTTGGAAAACTATTTACAAAATTTGAAGATGGAGAGACTTGACTTGAAAACAATTTTTCAAAAAAAAATTAGGTTATCAAAATGGGCTTTAAAATACCTATAAAATAATTTAATTTTTTTTTTTAAGAACCCATCAAGTCTCCATCTTGAAATTTTGTAAATAGTTTGGCTGTTTTTCAAAAATTAAATATCATGTGATACATCATTCAAAAGGTACTTAGGTAAGATACCTTTAAGACCAGCTGTAAACCACCGTCCAAGTTTAATTAGTTATCGAGATATTTAAATTTGTTTAAGTACATGTTTGAGCAAAATTGGTAGTTTTTGTGATGTTCAAGAATTAATTAAAAAAAAAATGGTTAAAGAAATTTTAAATTTGGGATTTTTCATTGTCTTTATAGTTAGAATAAATTTACCAAAAATTATCGAAATCGGGGAGATGGTCTGCCAAACCTCACTTTTTTGGGTGATTTCATTTATTCAACCTTGGAATAAACCATTGATATTAGTAACTTGATTGAATTCTTGTCAGTGTTTTAATTTTTCAAATTTATTTATCTAAAACTTCGTACAGGTCTTCTATATTAAATTCTCTATTTAAAAGTAGAGTCTTTGATAAAAAGTGTTCCAATTCAGAAATGCCTTTAGCTCAAAATTTTTTTATCACTTTTTTGATAAGTTTAGTCTAATTTTAAAGATAATTTTTTATCCTTTTTGCAGTAAAAAATACAAAAAGTTCCACTGGGACTTTGTCTATCAAATAAAACTTATTTAAAAAAAACTGATTTTTAATTTATGGTCAAAGTAATCCCTGCAAGCGATTTGAAGGATTTGCTAAGACTAAATAGGGTGGGCCAAAAAAAACCGGACTCTTTTAATTGTCTATTACTTAAAAAGTGTTTGTCTGATTTTAAAACCTTTGGTCATTTTGAAAACCCAGAACATAAAAATTTTGGAATTTGATGTTAAAATTGACATTTCGTGAAAATCCAAGATGGCGGACAATTTTTAAAAATAGGTTTTTTTGACCCCTCTACAAATTTTTGGTGTGCGCCACTGGTGCATAACTAAAAATATATTTCGAAAGCCATGATTTTCTTTAGTTTACTCATGTATCGCTTATTAAAATCGGGTAAGAAATAAGGAAGATATTAATTGTTTAAATAAGTCAGTTCGGTAAGCCTAATAATTCAGTCAAATCGAAAAAAACATAATTTTTGATTGGCTCTGCTTTTCGATGTATATGTTCGATTTTAAAAGTGCTGAGCATTTTAAATAGGCAAGATTTCAAAATTTATTAGGTTTTTAATAGGTATTTTTGACCCCCTGAAAATTTTTTGTGCGCCTAACTAAAAACATATTTCAAAAGCCATGGTTTTCCTCAATTTATTAATGTATCGCTGAGTAAAAGCGAGTATTTGTCCGATTTTAATAGTGCTGACCATTTTGAAAAGCCAAGATTTCAAAATTTATTAGGATCTTGGCAAAATTGACATTTCATAAAAATCCAAGATAGCGGACAATTTTAAAAAATAGGTGTTTTTGACCCCCATGCAATTTTTGTCACTGAATTTAATTGCAAGACGCACTTTCATAACTTCATGCATATTTTTCTTACTCCTTACACGATATTGACAAGCGATACATCAGTAGACTCGGGAATTTTGAGGCTCTAAATGCAAAATTTAATTTTTGCATCAGTGATGCACACAAAAAATTTGCAGGGGGTCAAAAAACCTATTCTTTAAAATTGTCCGCCATCGTTGATTTTTACAAAATGTCAATTTTGCCAAAAACTTAATAAATTTTGAAATCTTGGCTATTCAAAATGGTCAGCACTTTTAAAATCCAACATATACATCGAAAAGCAGAGCCAATCAAAAATGATGTTTTTTTTTCGACTTGACTGAATTAGGCTTACCGAACCCACTTACTTAAACAATTTCTATCTTCCTTATTTCTTTCGAAATAGTTATGCACCAGTGGTGCACACCAAAAATTTGCAGGGGGGGGTCAAAAAACCTATTCTTTACAATTGTCCGCCATCGTTGATTTTTACAAAATGTCAATTTTGCCAAAAACTTAATAAATTTTGAAATCTTGGCTATTCAAAATGGTCAGCACTTTTAAAATCCAACATATACATCGAAAAGCAGAGCCAATCAAAAATGATGTTTTTTTTTCGACTTGACTGAATTAGGCTTACCGAACCCACTTACTTAAACAATTTATATCTTCCTTATTTCTTTCGAAATAGTTATGCACCAGTGGTGCACACCAAAAATTTGCAGGGGGGGGTCAAAAAACCTATTCTTTACAATTGTCCGCCATCGTTGATTTTTACAAAATGTTAATTTTGCCAAAAACTTAATAAATTTTGAAATTTTGGCTATTCAAAATGGTCAGCACTTTTAAAATCGAACATATACATCGAAAAGCAGAGCCAATCAAAAATGATGTTTTTTTTCGACTTGACTGAATTAGGCTTACCGAACCCACTTACTTAAACAATTTATATCTTCCTTATTTCTTACCCGATTTTAATAAGCAAACATGGCTTTCGAAATAGTTATGCACCAGTGGCGCACACCAAAAATTTGCAGGGGGTCAAAAAACCTATTCTTTACAATTGTCCGCCATCGTTGATTTTTACAAAATGTCAATTTTGCCAAAAACTTAATAAATTTTGAAATCTTGGCTATTCAAAATGGTCAGCACTTTTAAAATCCAACATATACATCGAAAAGCAGAGCCAATCAAAAATGATGTTTTTTTTCGACTTGACTGAATTAGACTTACCGAACCCACTTACTTAAACAATTTATATCTTCCTTATTTCTTACCCGATTTTAATAAGCAAACATGGCTTTCGAAATAGTTATACACCAGTGGCGCACACCAAAAATTTGCAGGGGGTCAAAAAACCTATTCTTTAAAATTGTCCGCCATCGTTGATTTTTACAAAATGTCAATTTTGCCAAAAACTTAATAAATTTTGAAATCTTGGCTATTCAAAATGGTCAGCACTTTTAAAATCGAACATATACATCGAAAAGCAGAGCCAATCAAAATTGATGTTTTTTTTCGACTTGACTGAATTAGACTTACCGAACCCACTTACTTAAACAATTTATATCTTCCTTATTTCTTACCCGATTTTAATAAGCAAACATGGCTTTCGAAATAGTTTTGCACCAGTGGCGCACACCAAAAATTTGCAGGGGGGTCAAAAAACCTATTCTTTACAATTGTCCGCCATCGTTGATTTTTACAAAATGTCAATTTTGCCAAAAACTTAATAAATTTTGAAATCTTGGCTATTCAAAATGGTCAGCACTTTTAAAATCCAACATATACATCGAAAAGCAGAGCCAATCAAAAATGATGTTTTTTTTCGACTTGACTGAATTAGGCTTACCGAACCCACTTACTTAAACAATTTATATCTTCCTTATTTCTTACCCGATTTTAATAAGCAAACATGGCTTTCGAAATAGTTATGCACCAGTGGCGCACACCAAAAATTTGCAGGGGGTCAAAAAACCTATTCTTTACAATTGTCCGCCATCGTTGATTTTTAAAAAATGTCAATTTTGCCAAAAACTTAATAAATTTTGAAATCTTGGCTATTCAAAATGGTCAGCACTTTTAAAATCGAACATATACATCGAAAAGCAGAGCCAATCAAAAATGATGTTTTTTTTCGACTTGACTGAATTAGGCTTACCGAACCTACTTACTTAAACAATTTATATCTTCATTATTTCTTTCGAAATAGTTATGCACCAGTGGTGCACACCAAAAATTTGCAGGGGGGGGGGTCAAGAAACCTATTCTTTACAATTGTCCGCCATCGTTGATTTTTACAAAATGTCAATTTTGCCAAAAACTTAATAAATTTTGAAATCTTGGCTATTCAAAATGGTCAGCACTTTTAAAATCCAACATATACATCGAAAAGCAGAGCCAATCAAAAATGATGTTTTTTTTCGACTTGACTGAATTAGACTTACCGAACCCACTTACTTAAACAATTTATATCTTCCTTATTTCTTACCCGATTTTAATAAGCAAACATGGCTTTCGAAATAGTTATGCACCAGTGGCGCACACCAAAAATTTGCAGGGGGTCAAAAAACCTATTCTTTAAAATTGTCCGCCATCGTTGATTTTTACAAAATGTCAATTTTGCCAAAAACTTAATAAATTTTGAAATCTTGGCTATTCAAAATGGTCAGCACTTTTAAAATCCAACATATACATCGAAAAGCAGAGCCAATCAAAAATGATGTTTTTTTTTCGACTTGACTGAATTAGACTTACCGAACCCACTTACTTAAACAATTTATATCTTCCTTATTTCTTTCGAAATAGTTATGCACCAGTGGTGCACACCAAAAATTTGCAGGGGGGGGGTCAAAAAACCTATTCTTTACAATTGTCCGCCATCGTTGATTTTTACAAAATGTCAATTTTGCCAAAAACTTAATAAATTTTGAAATCTTGGCTATTCAAAATGGTCAGCACTTTTAAAATCCAACATATACATCGAAAAGCAGAGCCAATCAAAAATGATGTTTTTTTTTCGACTTGACTGAATTAGACTTACCGAACCAACTTACTTAAACAATTTATATCTTCCTTATTTCTTTCGAAATAGTTATGCACCAGTGGTGCACACCAAAAATTTGCAGGGGAGGGTCAAAAAACCTATTCTTTACAATTGTCCGCCATCGTTGATTTTTACAAAATGTCAATTTTGCCAAAAACTTAATAAATTTTGAAATCTTGGCTATTCAAAATGGTCAGCACTTTTAAAATCCAACATATACATCGAAAAGCAGAGCCAATCAAAAATGATGTTTTTTTTCGACTTGACTGAATTAGACTTACCGAACCCACTTACTTAAACAATTTATATCTTCCTTATTTCTTACCCGATTTTAATAAGCAAACATGGCTTTCGAAATAGTTATACACCAGTGGCGCACACCAAAAATTTGCAGGGGGTCAAAAAACCTATTCTTTAAAATTGTCCGCCATCGTTGATTTTTACAAAATGTCAATTTTGCCAAAAACTTAATAAATTTTGAAATCTTGGCTATTCAAAATGGTCAGCACTTTTAAAATCGAACATATACATCGAAAAGCAGAGCCAATCAAAAATGATGTTTTTTTTCGACTTGACTGAATTAGGCTTACCGAACCCACTTACTTAAACAATTTATATCTTCCTTATTTCTTACCCGATTTTAATAAGCAAACATGGCTTTCGAAATAGTTATACACCAGTGGCGCACACCAAAAATTTGCAGGGGGTCAAAAAACCTATTCTTTAAAATTGTCCGCCATCGTTGATTTTTACAAAATGTCAATTTTGCCAAAAACTTAATAAATTTTGAAATCTTGGCTATTCAAAATGGTCAGCACTTTTAAAATCCAACATATACATCGAAAAGCAGAGCCAATCAAAAATGATATTTTTTTTCGACTTGACTGAATTAGACTTACCGAACCCACTTACTTAAACAATTTATATCTTCCTTATTTCTTACCCGATTTTAATAAGCAAACATGGCTTTCGAAATAGTTATACACCAGTGGCGCACACCAAAAATTTGCAGGGGGTCAAAAAACCTATTCTTTAAAATTGTCCGCCATCGTTGATTTTTACAAAATGTCAATTTTGCCAAAAACTTAATAAATTTTGAAATCTTGGCTATTCAAAATGGTCAGCACTTTTAAAATCCAACATATACATCGAAAAGCAGAGCCAATCAAAAATGATGTTTTTTTTTCGACTTGACTGAATTAGACTTACCGAACCCACTTACTTAAACAATTTATATCTTCATTATTTCTTTCGAAATAGTTATGCACCAGTGGTGCACACCAAAAATTTGCAGGGGGGGGGGTCAAAAAACCTATTCTTTACAATTGTCCGCCATCGTTGATTTTTACAAAATGTCAATTTTGCCAAAAACTTAATAAATTTTGAAATCTTGGCTATTCAAAATGGTCAGCACTTTTAAAATCCAACATATACATCGAAAAGCAGAGCCAATCAAAAATGATGTTTTTTTTTCGACTTGACTGAATTAGACTTACCGAACCCACTTACTCAAACAATTTATATCTTCCTTATTTCTTACCCGATTTTAATAAGCAAACATGGCTTTCGAAATAGTTATACACCAGTGGCGCACACCAAAAATTTGCAGGGGGTCAAAAAACCTATTCTTTAAAATTGTCCGCCATCGTTGATTTTTACAAAATGTCAATTTTGCCAAAAACTTAATAAATTTTGAAATCTTGGCTATTCAAAATGGTCAGCACTTTTAAAATCGAACATATACATCGAAAAGCAGAGCCAATCAAAAATGATGTTTTTTTTCGACTTGACTGAATTAGACTTACCGAACCCACTTACTTAAACAATTTATATCTTCCTTATTTCTTACCCGATTTTAATAAGCAAACATGGCTTTCGAAATAGTTATACACCAGTGGCGCACACCAAAAATTTGCAGGGGGTCAAAAAACCTATTCTTTAAAATTGTCCGCCATCGTTGATTTTTACAAAATGTCAATTTTGCCAAAAACTTAATAAATTTTGAAATCTTGGCTATTCAAAATGGTCAGCACTTTTAAAATCCAACATATACATCGAAAAGCAGAGCCAATCAAAAATGATGTTTTTTTTTCGACTTGACTGAATTAGACTTACCGAACCCACTTACTTAAACAATTTATATCTTCATTATTTCTTTCGAAATAGTTATGCACCAGTGGTGCACACCAAAAATTTGCAGGGGGGGGGTCAAAAAACCTATTCTTTACAATTGTCCGCCATCGTTGATTTTTACAAAATGTCAATTTTGCCAAAAACTTAATAAATTTTGAAATCTTGGCTATTCAAAATGGTCAGCACTTTTAAAATCCAACATATACATCGAAAAGCAGAGCCAATCAAAAATGATGTTTTTTTTTCGACTTGACTGAATTAGACTTACCGAACCCACTTACTTAAACAATTTATATCTTCATTATTTCTTTCGAAATAGTTATGCACCAGTGGTGCACACCAAAAATTTGCAGGGGGGGGGTCAAAAAACCTATTCTTTACAATTGTCCGCCATCGTTGATTTTTACAAAATGTCAATTTTGCCAAAAACTTAATAAATTTTGAAATCTTGGCTATTCAAAATGGTCAGCACTTTTAAAATCCAACATATACATCGAAAAGCAGAGCCAATCAAAAATGATGTTTTTTTTTCGACTTGACTGAATTAGACTTACCGAACCCACTTACTTAAACAATTTATATCTTCCTTATTTCTTACCCGATTTTAATAAGCAAACATGGCTTTCGAAATAGTTATGCACCAGTGGCGCACACCAAAAATTTGCAGGGGGGTCAAAAAACCTATTCTTTACAATTGTCCGCCATCTTGGATTGTTGTGAAATATCAATTTTAACATTAAATTCCAAAATTCTAATGTCCTGGCTTTTCAAAATGACTAAAATTTTTAAAATCGGACAACTACTTTTTAAGTAATAGACAATACAAAAAGTCCCGTTTTTTTTGGCCCTCCCTATACATTTACATTGACTATAGTCTTAATGGAAAAATTATGAACCTATCCTTGCAGAGCGCATGGACGAGTCAGTCGACGGGGTGCTTACAATCTTATGCAACCACGCATTTCACGCGAGCTGCCTGGAAAAATGGGGCGATTCGACCTGTCCCGTATGCCGATGTGTGCAAAGTCCCGAACAGTCGGAGACATCCGAGTGTGAGAGGTAACTGTCATTTTTTTAAGTTTATGTGTGTGCGCGCGCATGTAGCTCTTGAACCAGTGAACCGATTTCGATGCGGTTTTTGTTTCTGTTTGGAGCCTCTCCTTATCTATGTTCGATGAGTTGGTCCAAATATAATACACTTTCTACACACAAATGTCAAGGAACTTGAGATATGATGACAAATATAATCGGGTGTAACGTCTGAACCTTAGATTAAAAAGAGACAAGATATCTGGTCCAACGAAAACTCCTTGGCAAATAATAACCATTGTTTATTTACAAATACAATCACAACAAAACAAAAGTGAGAAATCGATTATTTTTCTATCCTTTTAAGCGGCGTTACAACGATAGGGACAGAGAATTCTGTCTCAATCACTTTAGGTCGTGATTGGCTTGTTGGTGGGGAAAGTCGGCCGAGCGCAGACGGTCGGATGATATTTTAATTGACATAAGCTTTTTCGTGTTATTTATTTTAAAATTTCAGGATGTTTTAAGCAGTTTGTAAGTCGTTTTAAAACCACATTTTGTCAAAAAACGTTTATAGTGTTTTTTTTACCAGTAGGAGAATATTTTAGTGTTTCAGTTCGTCCAATGTTTTGAAAACAAAGGGAGAACAAGTGAAATCGGTCAGTGGCGGCACATGCCGGTAGGTACACAGAAAATAAAAAAAAAGTTTATGAAATATACTTGAATCAGATCAGTAGATGTTTAGATTAAAATATCAACAAACACGTTTTTTTTTTTTGATAAAGTAGTTAATGCGCAAATAAGACATTTTCGAAGGTTTTTATTTATAAAGACTATAAAATAAAGGTAGGTAAAGTCCTTAAACCAACTTGCACACAACAATAAAAGTTAATTCACATGTGTTCAGGTTTGTAAGAATATTGAATTCCTAATTATATCCTCGTTGCTAGTGTGTTTCTTTGCTTTAATGTTTGGCATAATTTTATTGTGTTGAAAATTGAAATTCCTATAAATCATATACAAACTTTGTAATAAATTTATTTTGTATAAAATTATTCTACAAACATGTATTGTTAGGAATCTTCCAAAGCTCAAATTGGCAGAATTATTTTTGCATGATTTTTAAATTATTTTGCAGATTTCATACTATAGTAAAATTTTAATTATATTTTATATATTTAAGTAGGTACGCCACTGGTGTGTTTACTGTAAACAACAAAAAGGTAAACATTGTTCCATATAATAATATAACCAAAGTCTCCGTAAGTGTCAGGTATCTGTCTCTTTTTAATCTAAGATCTGAACCGTTGATCCGGTTATGATGAAATTTGGTGTGTAGATGCGGAGCAAATGCGGGTATTTTTTGTCTTGTGTCCCAAAAATAATTAAAATGCCTTCACTTGTCGATAGTTTACTATTTCTAGGTGTGGAAAATCGGCCCCCACTCCGGACGCTCTGTGGATTTGCCTGATTTGCGGACACGTGGGTTGCGGCCGTTATTTGGGCGGACACGCGGCCTCCCACTACAGAGAAACCGGCCATTGCTACGCTTTGCAGCTGGGATCTCACCGAGTATGGGACTACAAAGGTAAGAAATTGGACTTGTCTGTCGTTTATATTCAGAGCCAGTATTTCTATCATGCTTTTTTTGGTATTGTCCATCTGTCGATGTTTCATGCTCTCTTCGGCAAAACTCGCTGTGTTAGCGGTTACAGCGAGGAGTTTTTTGTACTTCAGTGGAGAGGGTAGAACCTAGGACGACGATGTTTCGTCCTTATTAGGAACTCATCAGCTAGGTTTATTATGTGCCAAAGATTACGGCTCAAGCGGAACAAATCCTGTCGCTGGCGCCCTCTCTGTGAACGATCGAAGTGTTTGAAACGACGATTCATTTCCCGCACGGATAACATGGGAAAGGAAAATGGACTTCCGTAAAAGTTGACCATATTCAGATATTTTGAAGCTATCGGTCCTTGGATTAAAATAGTGAAATTATTAGGAGATCGTATTTCTGTGATAGAAGATATGGGCCGCCAAGGACGTACAATGTCTGAAAACGCACCTAGTTCCATTTTTCCGTATAATTTTCATAATTTTGGTCTCGATCGAAAGAATATTGAATGCTCTAAAGGCACCTGTTAGTTTTTTGAAGTTTAACCAGAGGCGTACCCAGGGGGGGGTGCTTTTCAAATGTAAACACTTGTATAAATCATAAGAATATGGATTTTGAAAGCATAGTTGCGTTATTCGACCGACTTTTTTTCAGAGGGGGGAAGGGCGTAAGAATAAAATTATTATTAGAAGATAGTATGTCTGCGATAGAAGATATGGGCCGTCAAAGAAGTATATCTGAAAGATAGTATGTCTGCGATAGAAGATATGGGCCGTCAAAGAAGTATATCTGAAAATGCATGTAATTCTCGTAATTTTTGTTCCAATCGAAAGAAAATTGAATGCTCTAGATAGAGGCATCTGTCATTTTTTGAAGTTTGACCAGAGGCGTACTTAGAAGGCTGATTTTAAAATGTAAGCACTTATTTTTTTAATGTAAAAATGGTTTTCAAGGGTTTTAAAATTTTTGAATTTTTCCCATAAATGATTAATTTCATGTTCTTAGGAGACAACTTTGTGCACCGACTGCTTCAAAACAAGGCGGACGGGAAACTGGTCCCTTCCGAGGGGCCACCGCCAGAGTCCGAAAGACACGACGAGAAGGTGGACTCGGTTCAGCTCGAGTTTACCTACTTGCTGACCTCTCAGTTGGAAGAGCAAAGGATGTACTTTGAGGAAAAGCTTACTTTGTGAGTACAAGAAAATTTAGCTTGGGATTTTTAGCTTGTCTCATTTAGATAATCATTTTCTATGTTAAGGAACGACCTTTACCTTTTTTTGTTTTTAAGATATTGCCAAGTAATGGT
Source organism: Oxystoma pomonae (assembly GCA_963921995.1). Classification (NCBI taxonomy): domain Eukaryota; kingdom Metazoa; phylum Arthropoda; class Insecta; order Coleoptera; family Brentidae; genus Oxystoma; species Oxystoma pomonae. The sequence goes on from OY998171.1 coordinate 67,731,415, forward strand.
TAAAAGCACTCTTAATCGCAAATAGCACTAAAATACAATTAAATATGTACATCAGAGCCAGACTAGAGAGTTAAAACTAAAAGTGACTTAAACAGGATTAATTAAAGTCTAGCATCATTGTTGATTTTCGAATTTATTTTTAAATTTAGTAGCCACCGTACACTTGATTTCAAAAAAAACTCGTACATGCATTTTTTCCTATGCCACAAAATTTAGCTTTCCATTAGTGTATACTATTATAAGGCACCACCAGCTTAGTATGCCTGACAGCTTAAAATTCAGTGTGAAATCCTTAAAAATTCCACAGATATCAACATTTACAAAAGTTCAAATTATCACTCGAGTTATAGAAGACGGATGGTCTATAAGAAGAGCTGCCACCCATTTTGATGACGATAATGCGATGGAAAAAGCGCTGGATTGAAAATAATTCTACGGATAGGAAAGATGGATCAGGACGACCAACAGTAAGTTCTGAAGTGAAAAATGAGAGACTTATTGACCATCTCAGACAAAATCCTTTTTCAACGTCGGTTGAAGCAGCTAATGTAACATTATTTCTGGGTTCTTTAGCAACAGTAAATAGAAGAGTAACGAAATCAGAAGTCTCTTGTCGAGTTGCTGCAAAGAAGCCTTTTCTAACAGAAGAACAAAAACAGGCCAGAGTGATTTTTGCACTGAACAACGTTCTTCATGATAATGACTTCTGGGAGAGGGTGGTTTTCACTGACGAAAAAATTTTTCAATCATCTTCAAGCAGCAGGAGAATTTTAGTTTATCGTTCACCAAATTCTAGATTTGAACCCGAATATACAAACCAAATTAAAAAAGCTGGACATTTTTCTGTAAACATGTGGGGCTGGTTTAGTGCTAGAGGTTTGGGTTTTTTTTGAAGAATCGAAGGAAGATTCAATAGTGAACGATATATTGAAATCCTTGAAAACGTTATGCTGCCATCTGTACAGGCTTTACATGAAAATAATGACTTCGTTTATCAGCAGGACAACTGTCCAGTACACACAGCTAGTGTTGTTCGCCAATGGTTTCAGAATAATAATGACCCTGACCTTAACCCAATGGAAAATATATGGGGTCGAATCGTTAAAATAATATACCAAAGGAATTGGAGACCACGAAATGCTGAAGAGTTAAGCGATGCTATTTATCGCACATTGAATCAGCTCTCAGAAGACCATCAGTATTTTCAAAATTTAACCTTTTCAATGCCCAGACGTTTGCAGCTTGTAATAGAGAAAAATGGTGATCCTATTAACTACTAAATTTATTTTACTTCTTTTTTAAGTTAAAATAATTAGTATTAAGTTTACCATCGTTTTTGTCCTAATCCAAGTTTCCTGTTCGTCGAATTGTTTTCAATACAGCGCTGTTTCCATCGTATTATTGTTATTTTATCAACTCCAAAATGGGTTACCGCCGTCTTTATAGAACAGCCTTCGTCCGTTACTCGAGTGATAATTTGATATTGTTCAATAAAGACTTTACTAAAACATTATTTTTGCTTATTTTTTAGTATTATGCAAAATTTAATATAAAAATAAGGTTGCCTTTAATTTAAGTAAAAAAATATTTTCAGTTTTAGAGACCTCTTTTAAACAATATGACAAATTTTCATACTTAAGTTTTTAGGCATTTTAGCTGGTAGTCCGTATATATTATGCACTTTTAGAAAGGTCAATTTTGTGACTGCATGTATGCGTTTTTTTTCAAATCAAGTGTACTACTTTTAACGTACCCAACTTCATTGGACCCATTTAAAACAAAGAGAATAGAATAGAATATAATTTATTTGATTTGTTACAATAATTTTGGTTAAAAACATTGTAAATCTTGTCATATTAAATTTGCTTTAAAAAATAAAATAAATAAATAAAATTACAGTTACATCATATACAAAATAATTTTTTACGTTTTACTAGAAAAAAAAAACATAGTTATACATTCACAATGATAAAAGAACAGGAACAAATCTAAAATCCAACCAGAAAGCACAAACAAAAAATGATAAAATGTACATGTTAAATATTTGAGAAACCCCTTGTATTACTTTGTTTTGATTTAAGAATTTTTCACATTTTTTGTCAGTTTTTGATGATTATTGACTTTTAAATAATAAATTCGAATTTCTGAATTTTTATTATCTGAAATTGTAAAAGAAGGCAGAAATATTTTTCATCATGGAGAAAACCAATTGTTTCAACAACGATGGATTTTAAATTCGTTAAAAGATTATGAAAAATTGTTTGTCTTGTAAATATTCGTTCATTTGGGTTACGTTCAGTTGTAATAGAACTTCAAACTAATTGTTTCAATAGCGATGGTTTTTAAATTCCTTAAAAGATTACAAAAGAAAGAATATGATGTACAAATTTCTGTAGAGGATTTTCAAAATGCTGAAAAAATATGGATTAGAAAAGTACAAGAAGAATGTTTTCCCAAGGAATATATAACTTTGACGAGTGATAAGATTTTCACCATGTATTAAAGAAAATCTGATTTGCATTGATGAAAGAATTGATAACTTACCTAATTTAGACATATCGACCAAATATCCAATTATTTTAGAAAATCATTACTTTATCAAACTATTGATTGAAGAATATCATGAAAAATTTAAACATGGCAGTACAGATATAATTTTAAATGAGATTAGACAGAAATAATGGATAATTAAAGCAAGAGAGGTAATTAAAAGGGTCCTAGAAGAGTGTCAAATATGTAAAATTATGAAAGCTCAACTTATAATACCTAAAATGGCGAATTACCAGACCACCAAGAAGTTTTTATTTTAGTGGAATAGATTATTTCGGTCCTATGGAGGTGGTGGTGAAAAAAAAATGGTGGTTTATTTACATGTTTGTCTATAAGAGCGATTCATGTGGAAATATCAGATTCTTTGAATACAGATAGTGCAGTTTTAGCAATTAGAAGATTTATATCCAGAAGAGGACAACCTCATACGTTCTTTAGTGATAATGGAATAAACCTAATGGCTGCAAATAAAGAATTAAAAGAAGCTATTAAATCAATAGATACAGATTTATTATGACAAAAGTTGTTTGCTGCAGAACATTTAAAAATACGTTGAAAGTCATTTTAAAAACACAAAGACTTGGCTTAGAAGTTTTGCAAACATTTATTTTAGATGCCGAAAATATAGTTGTACAGTAGACCCCTAACTTATGTTTCGACAGATCATGAAGATGTTGAGAGTTTGACACCGAATCATTTCAATGCATTTCAAGTTCAGCTAAACCACCAGGCAATTTTGATCTAAAAATAAGTTTTAAGAAGCAACGGAAAAATTTGCAACAACTAAGTGACAACTTTTGGAAAAGATGGATTAAAGAATATGTTCCTACCTTAATCACACGATCAAAGTTGATGGAAGAAAAAAGAAATCTTAGGAAAGATGAATTAGTTATTATGATAGACAATACGTTACCAAGAAATAGTTGGCTCAAAGGCAAAATTGTAAACATTTATATATTAAAACAAAATGTGAAGTCCAGTTAGTAAATTATGTCCAATAGAATTACTTGAAGAAGAGAACTCCACACCCACCAACTGAAGACCGACTTTTAGTTCGTTGGGAGAAAATGTTAAATATTTGAGAAACCCCTTGTATTATTTTGTTTTGATTTAAGAATTTTTGACATTTTTATTGTCTGAAATTGTAAAAGAAGCCAGAAATATTTTTTATCAGTACAAAAGAAAAATAAAAATATGCTTCCTTTGGCTGAATATGACAGAAAAACAACCAAAAGAAGCTTTGACATATTTTAAACACATATTGACATATTTTAAACACATTTTCTGCGTTTTCAACAATCTCGGAACCTTAGTTTAAGCAAAAATGTGGAATAAATTGATGAGGAATAAAGTTTTCTCTTTGGATAAAAACTGTCCCTTTTTTCTCTTTAAAAAAAAATTGTTGCAATTTTACTGAATAAAGTTTTTTCACCAAATCACACTCGTGCTTAGAAAAGAAGAGGACAGATGACCTTGTGCCTTGACACTTACCTTACTAACTTTTGCTTTCTATAACAAAAACAGCCCTCTATATTTTATAGTTTTGGGGATGTAACACGAAAATGATAATTTTTAGGTTGGAAAGTCAGCTATTCGAAGAAACCGATCACCTCAGAGGGACGATAACGAAGCTGTCTGACGAAAACAAAAACTTGGCCACCAAACTGAACAACGTTACCAAAGAGAAGCTAACTTTAGAGAAGAAGTTTCAGCAACAACAAATCAAGTAAGTTTAGTGCGCCAAAATAAGATCAACAAATTACATTACGATTATTACAATTACCAAATCCCTACTAGAATAAAACCTAGGGGTTTTTAGATCTATGTTTTACAAAGGGTTAAAACACCTGTTAGTTCATTCGTGTTGAGCTTTGTTACTTCCTGTCCGATTTTTAGAAGTGATACCTCTCTGTGCACGACAAAGACGTGTCTTTATGGCAAATATCTAAAATCGAGTACAGTGGCGCACATACAATTTTGGAGGGGGGGTGTTAAAATGGGGAAATTTAAAAATCATGTACACTTCTTTCCACATAAACCTGGTACAGCAGAAGGTAACTGCAAATACGATTTTTTATATTTTCCTATGTGCAACACTGACTTTTTCAATTCAATTCAATTTATTCTGTACTTTGGCCTATAAATGTTATAGAATATACATGTCAAACTTATATTTTAAATTTTAAGCACAGGGTGCCCGTGTCATAATTGTAAATGAATAAATAGACTAATACACTTTTAAAGTCAGCACTAACAGTTACATGCTTAAGAAACATAATTATTTTTTCGTATAATTAAATACACATAACAAGAGTTTTTTTTTTAATTACATAAACACTAACACAGTAATTATTTTAAAAAATAAGAGAGAAGCAGAAGTGACGAAGAATGAAAATATTAGGGGAAAAAAAAGCGCTATTGTTTTAAGTATTCATTGTATGAATAAAAAGCTTTCGCCACTAAATATTTCTTAATTTCTCTATAAAACATACTGTCCTTAACTATAGATTTTAAATCATTTGGTAAGGTATTGTAATATTTAATGGCTATGTAGTATGGAGACTTCTTAAAAAACGAATTTTGATGTTTTGGCAAGCGCAAAAGTTGACCATTTCGAGTATTGTGCTCGTGGATATCAGAGACTTTTGTAAACTGAGATGGAGAGTTGTTTATTTTTGACCTAGCATATTTTATTGCTTTATATATATATATATATACCGTAGACTGTTAAGATATTATTTTTAATAAAATAGTTTTTGCAGGATTCCCTGGGAATTATATTAAATATAGTTCTCACTAATCTCTTTTGTAGAATGAAGACCCTACTTACAGTTGAGGAATCTCCCCATGCAAGTATGTTATAACTTAAATATGAGTAGCCTAATGTGTAATAAACAGTAAGTAGGTCTTTGGTTGTAACAAAGTTTTTAAGTTGGCGAAGTTTTTTACAAATATAATCAATCTGAAGATCCCAGCACAGATTCTCATCAGTATATGTACCCTTTACTTTGTCATTTTAGTTTATATTTTTGGCATATATAAACTTTTTATAAGGAGACGGCTTGTTTATTTTGTACTAATTCAAAATATAAGGCCACTAAAAATGAAAACCACATTTCTGGCCATATGAACTGGACAGTTATCTTATTGGAATACAAAATGATCTGGATAAGGGACTCTCACCTCTGGAAGCATTACATTTCCCAGCATATTAACGTAAACTTCGGTTGTAAATCGCCCATTAATTCTAAATAGAGCGCCATGTCCTCTAGCCGATATCCAGCTCCAAACATTTACCGAATATCTTCCCGCCCGGTCTTCGTTTCCAACAATATATCGTTCTTCATATCGGGTTCTTGGCAGTAGATAAACCAGAATTTGTTTTTTTATTGCTGTTGGACTTAAAGATATTCTCATCTGTAAAAACCACCTGCTGCCAAGATTCTTTCTATATCAAATTCGGAAAGATGCGGAGACATTTTTGAAAATTTGGATGACACTAACATGCAAAACACATTGACATTGTCACTTATAGGAACACAATGCCGTACTATAAAAATTTTAAAAATTAAACAGGCTGCTAACTTCTGCTTTACCAGTTTTATTTGGAGAAAGTGTACCATCTTGGATTTGAACGAAATGTCAATTTTGACAAAAGTTTCATATAGTCTGAAGCACTAGCTTTTCGGAGAAGCTAAAGTCACAAAAGTCAAACTTACAGCCGAAAAAAAAATGTACGGTTTTTTTGGCCCACTTTATAGATTGACGTCGACCTTGCGAGAACTGAACGAAGAAAAACAAATAGGAAAAGCGTTGCGAAATAATCAACAACAATGGCAAAGCAAGTTGGCCGTGCTGGAGGAAAAATTCGAAAAATTACGCACCCAGAAGGAAGAGGAACTTGGCGACCTGAAGGAACAAGTCAGAGATCTGATGTTCTTCATAAATGCGCAGCAAGTAAGACTCACGTACTATGTATATACGCGTCTAAAACCGATTTTATATCATTAAAATCATGTAACTATGCGATACTCAGGGTTCAAAGTGGTCAGGGAAAACCTGGAAAAGTCAGTGAACACCCAAAAATGACCTAAAAGTCAGCGAATATTATGATTATTTTAGAAATAAACCTGGTACAGCCAAAATATTTAGTATGTTTGAATTATACCTCGTTTGTCAACACCTCCTGACGAATCGGGCATGCGCATATAATTCTTACCGAAATTCTTTCGCAACCGTGCGACATAGTGCGAAAAAAAGAAACAGAGATTCACTACGTTTGTCTGAGCTACATTTGTATTTTTGTCCGCACCAATGAGGATGTAAGAAACGTGCCAGTGTATTTTATTGCACCGGCTCTCACCCCCATTTTCACCGACCTCTTTTTATATGTCCATTAACAGGGTGTCCACAACCTGGAAAAACCTGGAAAGTCAGGGAATTTGAAAATGGTCAGGGAAAGTTTCGATGGGTCAGGGAAAGTCAGGGAGTTTTCCCCAATGAGAGTAATTTATTTTTTTTAAATTATTTTTCACAGGGGTGGTGGAGGCTGATTTTCTTTCCTCTTTTTTAATAAAAACACCTAATATGAGTTGATTGAAAGTTTGAGTAAAATCCCTCTAATTTTATAGTAAAATCATCATTTAAAAACAATTGTTTCCCTTTTTGAGACTGCCAAAAATATCAGTCGCCCCCTCCCCATTGCTCCAGAAAAAAAGTAGGCAACAAAGATGCTAAAATCCCTCCACAGTATTTTGGGACAGTTTGAAACAGACGAAAACCACGATATTAGAAATACCGATTTGAACAGTATTATAGAGTTTCAATTTATAAACAAGTTTTAGACAAAATCATTCATACCAAGTTTTATACAACATGAACCCAAAATTAGGGTAAAATAATATGAACTGTTTGATTAAAACAAAACACATATTCTTGAACTTTTATTGGGAGAAGTCAGTGAACACCCAAAAATGACCTAAAAGTCAGCGAATATTATGATTATTTTAGAAATAAACCTGGTACAGCCAAAATATTTAGTATGTTTGAATTATACCTCGTTTGTCAACACCTCCTGACGAATCGGGCATGCGCATATAATTCTTACCGAAATTCTTTCGCAACCGTGCGACATAGTGCGAAAAAAAGAAACAGAGATTCACTACGTTTGTCTGAGCTACATTTGTATTTTTGTCCGCACCAATGAGGATGTAAGAAACGTGCCAGTGTATTTTATTGCACCGGCTCTCACCCCCATTTTCACCGACCTCTTTTTATATGTCCATTAACAGGGTGTCCACAACCTGGAAAAACCTGGAAAGTCAGGGAATTTGAAAATGGTCAGGGAAAGTTTCGATGGGTCAGGGAAAGTCAGGGAGTTTTCCCCAATGAGAGTAATTTATTTTTTTAAAATTATTTTTCACAGGGGTGGTGGAGGCTGATTTTCTTTCCTCTTTTTTAATAAAAACACCTAATATGAGTTGATTGAAAGTTTGAGTAAAATCCCTCTAATTTTATAGTAAAATCATCATTTAAAAACAATTGTTTCCCTTTTTGAGACTGCCAAAAATATCAGTCGCCCCCTCCCCATTGCTCCAGAAAAAAAGTAGGCAACAAAGATGCTAAAATCCCTCCACAGTATTTTGGGACAGTTTGAAACAGACGAAAACCACGATATTAGAAATACCGATTTGAACAGTATTATAGAGTTTCAATTTATAAACAAGTTTTAGACAAAATCATTCATACCAAGTTTTATACAACATGAACCCAAAATTAGGGTAAAATAATATGAACTGTTTGATTAAAACAAAACACATATTCTTGAACTTTTATTGGGAGAAGTCAGTGAACACCCAAAAATGACCTAAAAGTCAGCGAATATTATGATTATTTTAGAAATAAACCTGGTACAGCCAAAATATTTAGTATGTTTGAATTATACCTCGTTTGTCAACACCTCCTGACGAATCGGGCATGCGCATATAATTCTTACCGAAATTCTTTCGCAACCGTGCGACATAGTGCGAAAAAAAGAAACAGAGATTCACTACGTTTGTCTGAGCTACATTTGTATTTTTGTCCGCACCAATGAGGATGTAAGAAACGTGCCAGTGTATTTTATTGCACCGGCTCTCACCCCCATTTTCACCGACCTCTTTTTATATGTCCATTAACAGGGTGTCCACAACCTGGAAAAACCTGGAAAGTCAGGGAATTTGAAAATGGTCAGGGAAAGTTTCGATGGGTCAGGGAAAGTCAGGGAGTTTTCCCCAATGAGAGTAATTTATTTTTTTTAAATTATTTTTCACAGGGGTGGTGGAGGCTGATTTTCTTTCCTCTTTTTTAATAAAAACACCTAATATGAGTTGATTGAAAGTTTGAGTAAAATCCCTCTAATTTTATAGTAAAATCATCATTTAAAAACAATTGTTTCCCTTTTTGAGACTGCCAAAAATATCAGTCGCCCCCTCCCCATTGCTCCAGAAAAAAAGTAGGCAACAAAGATGCTAAAATCCCTCCACAGTATTTTGGGACAGTTTGAAACAGACGAAAACCACGATATTAGAAATACCGATTTGAACAGTATTATAGAGTTTCAATTTATAAACAAGTTTTAGACAAAATCATTCATACCAAGTTTTATACAACATGAACCCAAAATTAGGGTAAAATAATATGAACTGTTTGATTAAAACAAAACACATATTCTTGAACTTTTATTGGGAGAAGTCAGTATTTGGAAACAATATTGGTCAGAAGTAGGCAAAAGCTTAAATCAAAATATATATGATAACGTTTTCGAGGCAATGAACAAGTGTGGCGATATTTTTCCGTTGATAAAAACATTCTTGGATGTATGTAAGTAATGCTTTGTCAGAAAGAAGCTTCTCCTGCCTCAGAAGATTGAAAATATAAGTACTTAAAAACACTATGACGGAAATTCGTCTGACGGGACTAGCGTTGCTGCATATCAACAGACATTGAAATTGACACTGAGCGAGTCATTGACCGGTTTGGCCAAAACAACTGGAAGCGAACTTTTTTTTAAGATTTGAGATATGCAATATAAAAGTTTTGTTTGTGGTTTGTTTGTTACCTATGTTTTTTTATAACTGAAAAAATTATACATAGTTACTGAAGCGCGGATTTCAGGGCGGTAGGGGGGTAATAAACCCCCCCCCCACCCTAGATTTAAATTTGTGACGAAAATATTAAGAAAATCAAAAGTAGGACATAAATTGCGGCGCTATAACACATTTGATATTTACGGTATTAGTTTAATTTTGTGTTAACAATGGCATTTGCAGTGTCACTTCTTAAAAGTTTTCGCCTGCTGCGCTTTGAAACCATGGATATATTTACAATTTTGGTTAAATGTTAAATAAAAAAATTCATTTTTCAGTACAATTTTCTTAAAAATTTTCGCCCGCGGCGCTAAGTTTTTAATGTATGTTTCTCATATTTTGCATGCATCGCACCCCCCCCCCCTTAGATTTAAGATCAAATCCGCGCTTATAGTTACTAGGTTTTATTTGCATATATTGATATGTTTCTCATAAAAGCTATGCTTTTATTCTACTTTTTTTTCGTATCAAAACCGCCCCCCCTTTTCAAATGACTGGGACCGCCACTAAAATACTGTAGTGACTGTTATTAAACCCAATTATTTTGTGTTAAGTAAGGTTTACGGTTTGGCGTGTGCGTCAGAACAAAAAACTTGCTTATATTTTATGTTTGGTGAAGGTGTTGGCTACCTAGCCCCATTGTCTTGTATTAATTAGCAAGGTTTGGCGAATGCGTTAGAGAAAAGTAAATTGGCCTGTGTTTTATAGTTTGTTGAAGGCGGTGGTAACAGTTTTTTCAAATAATAACTAATAAGGGAAAAAAGTCTTTCAGAATAAATTTGAAAAAATGTGACATTGACAAAAAAATTTTTAAAAATGGTCAAAGAAAACCTGCAAAGTCGGGGAATTTTAAAATTGAAAATCACTTTGAACCCCCGTTATAGTATTAATATAACGGCCCTGCCCTTGCATTTTTCGAAAAAAAAATCCGTCGTAGCAATAATAACTCTCCCAATCAAGTTAGCCTGGAAAAAATGCAGAGCCAAAAACTTCTGGGCGCGTGTAGAGTATTTGGCCTTGCCTATATATCGTCGCCCTAGATGTGAATGGTCCTAATCCACAAAATATTCAATTTTGAGTTAATGATAGCAACTACTTTAAAAATGTCCAAATTTTATGTTGACAAAAGCTCTTACTTTCGTTTACTTTTTTACTTTTTTTATGATAGCGAACAAAAATATAACCATTTTTTTGCTACAAAAAAATGTTTAATCTTATTTTACTCAAAAGTAGTGTTATGTGGATTAGTTCCATTGACATCTAGGGCGACGATATTTCAATATTCAAAAAATCTTATTTTGTATTTAAAAAAAACTAAAATGAGACAACTGACTTCACAAGAGATTTTTACCGACCCTAAAATCGCTTTTAGTTCTTAAGACTATTTTGGTGGTGTTTATACGACAGAATTTTCAAGGCGCTTTAAGAGGTCCGTATAAATACAGTAACTGTGAGATAATCTAATTTAATCTTATTCTTTTGTAGACAATAGAGAAGTCTGAACACAAAGAAGAGATCGCCGAAGGGTCGGTAACAGTAGGAGAAGCACCTCAAACTTCAAAGGGCAAGAAAGGCAAGAAAAAACGTTAAGAAATTTCGGAATTAAGCCTGTAAGTACTATATATTTTATTTATTACATGATTTTTGAGATGAGAGTTTTAGAGATTTTTTGTATCTGATTTTAGTTAGGAATTTTGTAAAAAGGTTTAGGTTAAAGCCGTTTAAAAGTTTAAAAACGAAAAATATATAACTTTCATTCTTGCCTAAATACCTGTTTCTTTTTCCAACCAGTACAAAAGCGTTCGCGGTATAAAAAATGATGGATAAGGAACCCTCACCATTTTTTGGACGATACGAAATGGACATTTTTGGACAGGGTCTCTAAAATTGGATGGTTTTGGGGGGTTTCGGGTACTTCTACAGAAAATAGAGAAAATTACATATTTTTGATAAAATCCGCATTTCAATATGTCACCCCGTCTTCGAGCTACGGGAAAAGTCTGCATTTTGGGATAGGCTCTATAACTTTTTTATTTATGAAAATATCTACGTAGTGTTAATTGCATTTTTGTAGAGTTTTTACGGGCGGACACTCCGCGACACTTTGAAACGCCTGTGAGGTGTGGATGTACGAGGGGTATCTTCTGTCGCGCGAATTGTCACGTCCAATCTCATTGCAGCCCGTTTTCCGGCTTTTAATATCAGGTCCGTACCCAGCCCAGCTCGCCAAGCATACCACTGAGCGTGATCGGTCCGAATCGGCTGCCGAATGAAATTTCTCGCGAAACTGGGTCATGATTCTCATATCAAAACTCAGACAACTGTCTCTATTTTTTGGCTACGAGCAGACAAAGATAATATGTGCAAAGAAAGTAAAACTAAAAACAGCTAAAAACTAATATTATCAATGCAAAAGTTTCTTTACTTGTTTGTGTGCCGTGTGTGGGTGTGTGTCTCAGACTAATAACTAAAGAGAGACCAAACATTCCCTATTGAAATCCTCTAATGTTTACAATCCAACACCCTTCTGGACGATTATATGAACAGAAAAGAGATAGAGCATTAAAACGGCAACACTGTCAAAAATTGCTTTTTCCCATTACCAGTGGCGGCGTTAATTTTAATTTAAATATATAAATGTGAAAACGAGATGTAAGGTAGGGTTGGTCGGATTTTCTTATTCAAAAGAATTAACTGCCAGAAAAAATAGATTTATTCAAGGATAAAGTTTAGTTTGAGGAATGTAGGTATTTACGAACAGATCAAAAGTTTATCAAAGAGCACTTGAAATGATTTTTAGGTCAATTATTCAAGATGGCTGTTATATATTTTTTTTAATTGTGCAGTATCCCACAAAACAAAAGTAAAAAAAAAATATTTTCATAGCAAAAAAAAATGGTTAATAACCCGTTTTATAACGTTTTTGTCCAAAAAAAAAACACGCTAATAAACGGCTTATTAAGCGTTTTTTTCACTATGATAATAATGTCTCTTTTAGTTTTCTTTAGTGGAATATAAACTTTATTTATCAAATTAAGAGAACTTTTTGTGATGTTAATTATGAAAATTTTAAGGCCAACAAATTTTATTCTTTACACATTGGCTGCATGTTCATTTCTGAATACAGAACACAAGGAAAATTTAAGGAAGAGGTAAAAAATTACTAGTAGTTTTTCAGGAAACAGGAGTCAAAAGGCAAAAAAATAAATAATAAATATTAATGAAAATAAAAATAAGATTGGCTCAGAGTAAATATCTCCAAAACGGTTTTATTCACATTATAGAAAGTACCCAGGTACCCATTAAAATACAAAAAATACCTGCCCCAGTACCTGACTATCAGTACTTGGTCTTATTGTCTTCTCTTGTTATGTATAAATTATAATAAATAAATATTTTACATGCTGCAAAAGGAGCAAAATTATCTGGTACTTTTGTTTCTTAAAAAAGATTAGTATTAGTCTTAGATTTTTGATGTATTAATAGTATAATCATAAGCTTTTTACGCAGTTTTTTACCTCATACTACGCCCATGACTAACGTAAAATGACAGGATCTTTCTTACCTCCGAAATATTAGTTCTGGGCTGGAATATCCGCTTTTATTGCATACCAGGCAATGGCAATGGTAAACCATTTTGTTGGTCCTCAAAATAGCTTGATACAGTTCTTTTTTCACAAATAGTCACAATAAAATTCAAAAATCACCGAACAACACAAACCCCCGTTAACAACAACGCCGTCAGCTGCAACCAAACATGTCGGCATTTATTCGCGGCTCGTCGAAAAATCGTTGCCGGCTTGTGTTCTTTTTTATAAATCTCGAAATTCTACTTATTAAAAATTAAAAAAAGTTAATTATTGAGACTAAAAATTAGGACTAAGAATTAAGTTATTAGCATAAGAAAAATTATCCTATATAAAAATATGTCAAATAATCAATAATATTATCAAAAGAGCTTCAAGAAGTTTATGAATTGTTTTGTTTCCAGGGAAACCCCGCGGTAAATTGGCAACCATGTATTTTTTGGGAAATAAACATTGTGGCTGGTTGATCGGGGTAATATTGTTTACTGTTATATCTCATTTTTTTTATTAATCTGAGGTGTGTGTATATATCTATGTATTTATTGATCAATAACGCAAAAACGGCTAAATTTGTTAAGAAGATAGGGTGTGACTTTTTAATTGAAATTTTGGTTACCTAATGACAACAACTGTCAAATGACATTTTTTTTCATCACCGGAAATGCCGCGGGTCGACCGCTGGTAAAATGCGTTGTTTTGGCATTTTCTTCTGTTTTGAAGATAGTATACAAATTAGACTTCTAGAGCTGAAAATTCAATTTAGCTTCCTCTTTAAAAGTTAGTCGATAAGTGGGTAATATGGGTTGTGGGGTACTAAGTTATAATTTATGATGGGAGGTTTTTCTTCCCTTTTACCCCGGTCACGAATTTTTTTTTAAACGTTTATTACAAGCCCCTTTACCATTTTCACTCATTATACTGCTAGTAAAAATTTATTTTTATTCCTCTTAATGAATTGCGGTCGCTCTACTGACCAAAAATTAACTAATGCGCCCGAGAAAAATGCTTGGGCTTAACCCTCCCCCTTCCCCCCCCCCCGGAAAGCCTCCTTATATACAATTGGCACAATCAAATAACATCAGAAATAAAATATATAAAATTTTTCGTTGGTTCATGACCGCTATAAAAATGTTTGATTTTTTTATTTGTTTTCAATTTGGATCACCATCATGGTCTTTGGTCTTTTTAATGTAATTTTTTCGCAAAAATTTTCGCCTGCGATCCATTTCAGCAAACAAATTAAGGGTAAATAAACAACTCAAATTCCCAAAACCCTATCAGTATTTACGATATTAGTTTGATTGCAAGCATTTTAAGTGTTATTTTCTCAAAGAATTTTCCCTGCGGCGCACTGTGGGCCAGAGACCTCTTAAAATAGTGAATTATTCAAAAATATGAAACTGTAAATATCTTCCCAATTTTTTTATATCATGGTTAAGTAGCCTATGAAGCATCCCAAATTAATGAAATCATATTGATGCTTTGCCATGAAGACGCGTAAACGCGTACAAAAGTTTGGCGGATTTGTTATTGTTAGCAGAGTTATTAAAACAAAATTATGATTGTTTTCCACAAACCAAAACTACACTTTTTTGCACTCGACGCGCGTTTCGCTAACAACGTTAGCATCATCAGGAGACGATAAACAATGAACTAAATTAATCTACGCTTTATCTTATATACAATCCTTTAGTGGGCGGAGATAAGACTAATAAATTGTGATTGATCACGATTTTTAATCCTACCTCCCCTCAACCAAAGAATAAAGTGTACTAAACGGGATAGGTCCTCTATCTTTATTTAAACTATTTCTGGATTTAATGATTTCCATACTTTCATATGCATTCAAAAGTCTTTTGTTTGGTACACTTTTTAGAAGTTTTAGGTTATCTAATGTGAATCTATGATTGTTTTCAAAAGCATGCTCGGCCACACTTGACTTTTCTGTTCTTCCGTATTTTAAGTGTGCTAAATGTTCTTTAAAACGTGTTTGAATAGAGCGTCTCGTTTGGCCAACATATTTTTTATCACAATCCATGCAACTAATTTCGTAAATTCCACTTTTTTCTAGAACTGTAGTTTTATCCTTGGGATTTCCTAGTAAGCTTCTTATTGTGTTACCGGATTGATATACTAATTTAAGACCGGTGTTATTAAATACTTTCTGTAATCCTTTCGTATAATTAGGATTATACGGAATTGATACAAATTTTGAGTCGCAGGTATCTTTTTGTCTGAAAAAGGTAGAATTCCGAAAGGTCTTTTGAAAAGAATGTCTATTTATCAGCTTATTTATTAAGCCTTCGTCGTAACCGTTTTCGCCAGCTATATTCCTAATCCTATTCTTTTCTGCTTCAAATCTTTCTTTGTTTAAGGGGAAATTTACTAATCTATATGTTAAAAAGTGCAAACTTGCAAGCTTATGTTGTAAGCAATGAAAAGAGTCATTTGGAATATACCTGTTGGTGGCCGTGCCTTTGAAGATTTGAAGCAGAAAAGAATAGGATTAGGAATATAGCTGGCGAAAACGGTTACGACGAAGGCTTAAAAAATAAGCTGATAAATAGACATTCTTTTCAAAAGACCTTTCGGAATTCTACCTTTTTCAGACAAAAAGATACCTGCGACTCAAAATTTGTATCAATTCCGTATAATCCTAATTATACGAAAGGATTACAGAAAGTATTTAATAACACCGGTCTTAAATTAGTATATCAATCCGGTAACACAATAAGAAGCTTACTAGGAAATCCCAAGGATAAAACTACAGTTCTAGAAAAAAGTGGAATTTACGAAATTAGTTGCATGGATTGTGATAAAAAATATGTTGGCCAAACGAGACGCTCTATTCAAACACGTTTTAAAGAACATTTAGCACACTTAAAATACGGAAGAACAGAAAAGTCAAGTGTGGCCGAGCATGCTTTTGAAAACAATCATAGATTCACATTAGATAACCTAAAACTTCTAAAAAGTGTACCAAACAAAAGACTTTTGAATGCATATGAAAGTATGGAAATCATTAAATCCAGAAATAGTTTAAATAAAGATAGAGGACCTATCCCGTTTAGTACACTTTATTCTTTGGTTGAGGGGAGGTAGGATTAAAAATCGTGATCAATCACAATTTATTAGTCTTATCTCCGCCCACTAAAGGATTGTATATAAGATAAAGCGTAGATTAATTTAGTTCATTGTTTATCGTCTCCTGATGATGCTAACGTTGTTAGCGAAACGCGCGTCGAGTGCAAAAAAGTGTAGTTTTGGTTTGTGGAAAACAATCATAATTTTGTTTTAGTGCAACCAAAGGTTCCAAATTCCCAACATAGCAGAGTTATTAATTAATCTTATCAAAAAGTTGCAGTTTATAACCAGGCAAAAATTGTTGTTTGCAAATTACAAAATATTTTTCGTGCATTCAAGCAGGTGATGTTGTCAAGCCATTAGTTTTCTGTCATTCATTTGGGGATGCGAGAATATTTGGAATTATTACTAATTGGTGCAAATGTTTGCAACGAAGTTCTAATTTGACCATAAATATCTGAATGTTCTACATATAGATACATATTTTGTGATACCTAGTTTTTTCCATGATCTTATGGCTTTTTAATAAAAAAAATAATAAATTACTAATCTGGGTTGTTTTAAGCGTTTTATAACAAAAAAAAATACATAAAACCTAACTTAAGAGGTTTGTGGCCCACAGTCCGGCGCATTGAACCATGATTTTGACATCAAATTTTAGATAAATAAACAATTTTAAATCTTCTACAATCTCTACATTTGAGCCCAGGTCCGCGCTTGTAAGCACCTGTTTCCTTGGTCACATTTTTACTTCAAATTAAGTTTTTTTTATTATTTATCCTTAACCCCCTCCACCTCCCCCTCCTTCCCCAAGGCAATTCCTGGGTGCGCCATTGAATAAATGCAATTAAATAACATCAAAGTTTTCGGACAGATGATGTCGTAGTCACTACTTGTCATTAAATTATCGAAAGGTCACCATGACACTGGCATGGCTTCGTTAGTGCATGCGCATTAGATTTTCCGCCTACGGCCTGGTGGCCCAGACAGTGCCAAAGCCAACCGCGATTTTGAAATTTCTTCTTTGTTTTTCAAAGTTATTTTCGTTCGTGGCACATCACTCTCCTCCGGGAGCTTGAGGTTTCTACGCGAACGCATCCAAAGTAAATACATAATTTCAAAAAGTAATAATATGCTAGAGTGAAAAGCATTTCTCCAGCCGTTAAATAACAACAATGTCTTGAAATAACCGACTTAATCGTCGTTAAGTAATCGAGGATAGTGGTAATAGGTATTATTTAATACGTAAAATAAATAATTGCCGACTATCGGGTTTTGGAAAGTTTGGGGACAGTCTTGGGTCAATAGCACTGTAATTGAATACTGATGTAATACTTTTTTGTAGCTTTTTTAAAAACACAATTTTAGTCAGCAAATTATTTTTTTTCCAATGCGTAGCTTGGTTTCTTAAATGTTTCTACTAAGTTTCATTTTAATTGATTCTCTAGAACGACTTAGTCATTCAAATATATGCCAGGTAATGTTTTGTCCCTACCACCCTTATTTGAGGGGGTGGGAGGTTAAATTTTCCTATTAATTTTAATTTAATTGGTTTTGTCCCTACCACTTTTATTTAAGGGGGTGGGAGGTTCAAATTTTTTTTAAATCTGTAGCGTTCCTTAAATGTTTCTACTAAATTACATTTTAATGGGGTGGATAGAACGACCCAGTAAATTAAAAATATGCCTACCAGGTTTTGTGCTGTCCCTACTACCCTTATTTGGGGGATCAATTTTTGTAGGGTTGATATCTTTTTATCCCTAGAATACTTGTGCCCAATTTCGTTAAAATCGGACCTCTATAAACTTCCAGTCATTGGTGAAGTGTTTGTGGTTACCTGGTTCTGGTTTTTTCTATAATAGGTAGAGTAATAATAGCGATTGATTGTAATAAGCATTTTAATTTTCTCAAATGTAATACAAACTAAGGTTACTTTTTGAACACTGTGTTATTTGTATACTTCAGTGACCTGTTGATCTGTCACCCTTTGACAGTGTTGCAATTCACAGAAGGATCAGTTATCTATTGGTTGGGATCACGATACACCTAACACTTTAATTCTATTACCTTGTTATAAGAATCCACAATATAGATAATTTCTATTACATATATAGTTGGGGAGAAATGAAGAACGTTAAAAATAATATACACTAATAATAATTATTAATATCAAACTTTATTCAGGAATTAGGTATATTTGAGTTAAAAAAAAACGCATACATACAGTCACAAAATTGACCTTTCTAAAAGTGTATTACTACTGTTTAAAAAAGGTCTCTAAAGCTGAAAATATTTTTTTACTTAAATTAAAGGCAACCTATTTTTTATATTAAATTTTTCATAATACTAAAACATCAGCAAAAATAATGTTTTAGTAAAGTCTTTATTGAACAATATCAAATTATCACTCGAGTAACGGAAGAAGGCTGTTCTATAAAGAGGGCGGTAACCCATTTTGGAGTTGATAAAATAACAATAATACGATGGAAACAGCGCTGGATTGAAAACAATTCGACGAATAGGAAATTTGGATTAGGACAAAAACGATGGTAAACTTAATACTAATTATTTTAACTTAAAAAAGAACTAAAATAAATAATTTAGTATTTAATAGGATCCCCATTCTCTATTACAAGCTGCAAAGGTCTGGGCATTGAAAAGGTTAAATTTTGAAAATACTGATGGTCTTCTGAGAGTTGATCCAATGCGCGATAAATAGCATCGCTTAACTTTTCAGCATTTCGTGGTCTCCAATTCCTTTGGTATATTATTTTAACGATTCGACCCCATATATTTTCCATTGGGTTAAGGTCAGGACTGTTGGCTGGCCAATATTATTATTCTGAAACCATTGGCGAACAACATTAGCCGTGTGTACTGGACAGTTGTCCTGCTGATAAACAAAGTCATTATTTTCATGTGAAGCCTGTACAGATGGCAGCATAACGTTTTCAAGGATTTCAATATATCGTTCACTATTGCTTTTTTAATTTGGTTTGTATATTCGGGTTCAAATCCAGAATTTGGTGGACGATAAACTAAAATTCTCCTGCTGCTTGAAGATGATTGAAAAATTTTCTCGTCAGTGAAAACCACCCTCTCCCAGAAGTCATTATAACGAAGAACGTTGTTCAGTGCAAAAATCACTCTGGCCTGTTTTTGTGCTTCTGTTAGGAAAGGCTTCTTTGCAGCAACTCGACAAAAGACTTCTGATTTCGTTACTCTTCTATTTACTGTTGCTAAAGAACCTGGAAATAATGTTACATTAGCTGCTTCAACCGACGTTGAAAAAGGATTTTGGCTGAGATGGTCAATAAGTCTCATCTTGCAATTCAGAACTTACTTTTGGTCGTCCTGATCCATCTTTCCTATCCGTAGAATTATTTTCAATCCAGCGCATTATCGTCATTTTATCAACTCCAAAATGGGTGGCCGTTCTTCTTATAGACCAGCCGTCTTCTATAACTCGAGTGATAATTTGAACTTTTGTAAATGTTGATATTTGTTGCATTTTTAAGGATGTCACACTGAATTTTAATGTGTCCGGCATACTAAGCTGGTGGTGACTTATAATAGTATACACTAATGGAAAGCTAAATTTTGTGGCATAGGAAAAAATGCATGTATGAGTTTTTTTTTAAATCAAGTGTACATATATTAAACTGTCACTAAGTATACAAAAATATATGAATAAAATTACTAATATTTGATCCCTGTATCTTTGGTATATACCGAATCGTATTTTTGCACGTAGCCACGGCACAACCCGGCATTTTGGACTTTTAATTGACACTTCACTATTATAAACGAAAACTAGAATATTTAGTTAAACTCTATGATAGTCTTGAGCAATCATAATTACAAAAGTACAAAATCAGTGAAATCACAAAATACTTTCAGCTCTCAGTGGTAAACAAACGATTCTGATTTCAGCGTGACGTCATGCGCGGCTCGTGTCGAATCCCTGCCAAAAATACCGCGTCAAAACTCGTGAAAAAAAAACTAGTAAAAGTTCACGAGTTCTGGTCGGTATTTCATGCGGTTTATGAAACACCACTTTCTTGTGAAATCTCATGAACTTTCCATGTTGGAAAGAGATTCAAAACTCGTAAAACATCATGAGTTTTGCATGAGCACTGTCATCCGTTTTTAGGAGTTTTAAAAAGTTTTTAAAACTATTTATGATAAGAGTTGATAGCATTTCACCAGTACCTATTTTAAAGGCTCTGCTTCCACTGGTTTTGTTAAGTTTGGAGCAAATTTTACCAAAAATTTAAATCAAAGTTAATAAGATTTCACAAAAGGTTTTTTCAGCAGTTTTTAAAAGACCCACAAATATTTCAGATTTCACAAAATTACATGAGAAAATCCACATGTTTTAGCAGTTTTTATCAGATTTTAAGAGAAACAAGTTGATAAGGTTTCATCTCTTAAAATTTCTTGCTAGTCAAATATATCTGCTTAAATCTATAAAGGGTTTTATTTAATTTACTTTTATATAGGTACTCATAAAATTTTTCTATTCTCATTGAAAAACTTGCTTGTCAAAAAAGTGATTTTCTACACTTGACACAACTCTTCACTTTAGTTCTCATCAAAATTCAGCTTGCTAAATCTCAGGAAATCTCTTAAAATATCTTAATAGTTAAATCTTTCAACTGATTCGGAGGTTTTCTTAACTTCTTTTTCTTCTTTTAGTTAAATCTTTATTATGTATTCTTTTTAATTTATGTTTATAGGCACACATAAAATCTTTGAAATTCTCATCTTGCTTGTCAAATCTGCTTGGCGGTTGTCTATTTTCTACACTTTAATACTTATATAATCTTGTCAAATCTTCACAACCCTTTACCCTATTTCTCATGAAATCTTGTAAAAACAAGGGACGTTTTAGACTTGTGAAATCTAGTAAAATTTTATACAAATCTTGCTTGCCAAACCTCATAAAATCTGGGTCTGAAAAATCTCTTGCTATAGTAAAATTTTGTTAATTATAAATCTTTATAATATGTTCTTTTTAATTTATTTTTCTAGGTACTTATAAAATCTTTTAAATTCTCATCTTGCTTGTCAAATCTGGTTGTGCTAGCATGTTTATATTCTACACTTTAATACTTATATAATCTTGTCAAATCTTCACTCTATTGTCTCTATCTTGTACAATCTTTTAAAAACATCCCTTCTTCTAGAATTGTGAAATCTTGTAAAATCTCATAAAAATCTTGCATGCTAAACCTCATGATATCTCATGTGTCTGGTGTAACATAATGAAATTTTGTAAAACATCTTTAGGATCTTTTGAAATCTGGTGAGTTTTCAATAGTCAGAAATTATTTGAAAATGATTCTCAAGAATCATCATAAGAATTTATCAGTTTTCATGTGGCATACATTGTTGCCAGGTCAAGTCTCTTCAAACCTATAAAATCTCTTCAAATCTCATCAAGACTTGAACAGTTTTTAAGGGTTTTGGAAGGGATCTGTGACGAGAAATAAGCATACCGTGTTAGGTATATGGTGGTTGGGATATGGGTATCGGCATACCTTTCACGTAACGTATCGAAGCAGACGTATCGTGTTTGCTTTATGTCGATGGTAACAACGGAACATGTTACCGTCCTTCTTGACTTCTCGCGTGGGTTTCATAATGGTTTTTTAGCGGTAAAAGAAAAACGAAAGTACGGCCAAAGGGGGTCAGTGACTGCAGCGCCAGTGCGTAAGATTAAGAACCTCGTAAAGTAGGTTTTATTTGTTTACTCTTGTTTAATTGAGGAAAAAAGAGAAGGTCGATGTGTCAATCACCTATGAAGAGAAAGAGATTTACCCTAAGCGCTTTCTTGAGTCTGAATTTGAAAATATTGTACAAGGTGTGTTTTAGCGAGGGAAAGATTACATTAAAATGCAAACATAAAGGGTGTCCTAAAAATCCGAGTCCACCCTAATATAACCAGAACCAAAAGAGACATAGAAGCAAAATTTCACATAATTAGATGGTTTACAAAAGAGTATCTTTTTGGATGCTTATTGTGCCGCCATTCATTGAGGGGCGGAGCTAGGGCGGAGACAATACTTTTTTTAAATGACATATCCTGTATATTTTCTAAAATTTCAATAGATATATGTCGATAATTTGTATTCCGTCGGATTTTGAATAAAGGAGTTTTGTCACAATGTGGGATTGATAGCTCTTTAGTCACACAATCAAGTGTTACCGGGTGTTTTGTTTGCAAAATTAACTTTTAAGGTCATCCGACCTTAAAAGATCTTGAAAATCTCAAAAAACAATATTTTTGCCATTTTCTCTTCAAAAAATCTTAATAATTCGACGTTTTCTCACACTAACTTCAAATGTACCTCAAACTATTAGGCATATATGCCAAATTCGATTCTTCGAGTTTGATGCAGTTTGAAGCTTCATGACCTTGAAAAATACCCCAGTAAAATTAACATATTGCAAAAATAACATACTAAAGGGCGCCATTAATCAACTATTAAAGCGAAGAGGACCAAATTTGGTAGGGAAGATAAGAAGGTCGAGTCCAGTAATATTGTTTAAAAAATTTGGTTCAGCTATGATGCGTTTCAATATGGCGGCTGATATATCAAAACAACCACATTTTATTTTATCCAATTTCGTAGAAAAACAAAAATGACAAGGTGGCCATCAATTAATGTTGACTTATCATCGTTTACTATGAAAAGAAGGTTAGTTGATGTATGACCTTGATTGACCTTAAAAATAACATGTACAAGTAAAAAAATCATGTTTTTTTAGTGTTTTTTCCAATTAACCACTACGCAAAAAATTTAAGTGCCGGAGATGAAATTAACATCTTAGCCGTAACTAAACACATCATTTTAAACCTCCCTATTATTTTTTTTTTTTTGATCTGGCCTCCAAGGTGTTTATGCTATACGCCGCGCCGGTAAAAATGACCTGTATGTCATTTTTATTAAGTTTCGGAACTGTGAATTTTATGTTCTACTCACTTGTCTAGCCAACAAAGTCATTTAAATTACCTATAAGAGAGTTAGCAGAAGTTAGATATACATTACCATATACTGGACCAGGTGTTTTAGATGCTATTTTCCAAAATGGCGGTGAAAAAAGCAGAAAAAATTCTAATTATGCCAGTAGGGCATCACTATACTTGTTTATTAACATTCATAATAAAATTCAAGGATGAGGTTACAGCTATTTAGTCACACATATATGTGCCACTGGATATTTTGTCCGCATCCGTGTAGAAAGTTCCTAAACTTAATAAAAACGAAAGGCATATAGGTCATTTTTACCGGGGTATAACATAAACATCTTGGAAGCCAGATCAAAAAAAAATGGTAGGGAGGTTCAAAATGAAATTTTTAGTTATGGCAAAGATGTTAATTTCATTTCCGGTACTTAAAGTTTTTGCGTAGTGGTAAATTGAAAAAATTATAAAACAAAAAGCTGGTTTTTCACTTGTACATGGTACTTTCAAAGTCAATCAAGGTCATGCATCAACTAATAGTAAGCGGCGATAAGTCAACAAGAATTGATGGCCACCTTGTCATTTTTGCTTTTTTAGGAAATTGGATAAAATAAAATTTGGTTATAGGTCGCCATAAAGCGTCATAACTGAACTAAATGTTTTTAACAATATTGTTGGACTTAACCATCTTATTTTTCTTACCAAATTTGGTCTTCTTCCCTTTAATAGTTGATGAATAACGTCCTTTCGTATGTTATTTTTGCAAAATGTTAATTTTACTGGAGTATTTTTCACGGTCATGAAGCTTCAAACTTCAAGGATCGAATTTGGCATATATGCCTAATAGTTTGAGGTACACTTGAAGTTAGTCTGACAAAATGTCGAATTATTAAGATTTTTTGTAGAGAAAATAGCAAAAGGTCATTTACGCTCGGATGACCTTGAAAGTAATTTTTTTTATTTTTGGCCGCCATCTTAAAATATGACGTCATATCAACCCCTTCTACACGCATGCAAACAAAACACCCGGTAACACTTGATTATGTGGCTAAAGAGCTATCAATCCCACATAGTCACAAAATTCCTTCATTCAAAATCCCACGAACTTACACATGAAGAAAAAGCTCTATTTAAATTTTCTAAAATATACAGGGTATCGTTAATGACGGGTGCGATGATTAGCATCCAAAAAGATACGTTCTTGTAAACCTTATAATTATGTGAAATTTTACTGCTCTGCATCTTTTGGTTTTGGAGATATTAGGGTGGTCTCGAACTTTTGGGACACCCTGTATAATTTTAACCGACCATATAATTTTAAGAGCTTAGGTCATAAACACTAGAAATTTTAAATTTTAGGATACTGGAGAGAAGGCGAAAGTCGAAACCGGATATCCACTTAATAAAAATACAAGAAATGTTTTGCACGAAATACGCCCCCGGGGGGGGTGAAAAAAAAATTATTTTCATTTTTTACCCAAATTAAAACAGCGGAAAATGGTAATATTAATTAAATCTAATTATTCTAACCTAAAAATAAAGTCATTGCCACCAGTTTTCTCCAAGTTCTTTGGGAGAGCCATGATGAACGTTAAAATAATTTATAATAAATAAATACCTGTTAAATTATTTTATACCTTCATCAAAAACATGATTTTAGTAACTTTCTGCAGATAACTAAATCATGGCTTTTTTGGTTACCGATGCAAAACAATTTTTTTTTTGATCACGGGTGCAAAAAAATATTTCGGTCCGGTTTTTACCCAAAATTAAAGAGAAATAGTGGAAAATAGTAATATTGAAAAAATTTAATTATTCTTGCCTAAAAATTAAGCCATTTCTGCCAGTTTTCACGAAGTATTTACGAAAAAATCAATTAAAAACATCGTCAAAATATGAAACTGTCAACTATTAAAATGTCGCAACAATGAACGTCACCGAATAAAAAGGCACATCGCCATGGAAAACACAATTGTTATTTCATTTACCAGCCGCCCTGTAAAAATGGTGTGTTGCGAGAAGCGCTCTTCGTTCGAGATTTTTAAAAGTATTTTCCTGTTTTTCTTGGATCTTTTTGATAAAGGTATTAAAAAAATAGTGTTAACAACTCGCGGCTAAACTATGCTTTTTTTACTCGCGTTTTTAAATACCTCGCTGCGCTCGTTTTTTTAAACCAACGCTTATAAAAAAAAGCACTATTTTAGCCACTAGTTGTTAAAACTACTATTTTTGATCACGGGTGCAAAAAAAGATTTCTGTCCGGTTTTTACCCAAAATTAAAGAGAAATAGTGGAAAATAGTAATATTGGAAAAATTTAATTATTCTTGCCTAAAAATTAAGCCATTTCTGCCAGTTTTCACGAAGTATTTATGAAAAAATCATTTAAAAACATCGTCAAAATATCAAATTAAGTAAAAAACAGTAAAAGTGGCAAGGCCTTGTTCTTTAATTTTTTAATCTTTTGTCAGAGTGCACGGGGAAAACTAAACATCAGAATTAGCTGAAATTTTTCAGGGGTGATAATTTTTAAATATTTGATGGATTTTTCAAAATTCTCAATTATTTTTTCTTCAAACTAAAAGCTCTGTGTGTTTTCAAAAACATTTTACTAAAACAAATATGAAACCACTCCGCGTGTGCGGTCGCCCGCCAAAAAAGGCCTAGAGCTGCGCGGGCATTACCCCGAGTCTATCAAAGAAACAAGAGAACTTTACTGGCTCGCTGGGATTACTAGGAATTCGCATAGAAACATTCAGCGCCCATAACCCCACATAATTTTGTTTTTATTTTGATTCAACCATTTTTTTTTAATTAAAATTATTGCGGCATAGTTATGTGCAAGTGTACTAGTGAAATCTTGGAGCGCAAAGGATAGATTTTAGAACCTCAGTTTCAAAAATACACGGATACTTGAGTACTAACAAAACAGGTCAGTAAAGCTCCATTTAGAGGTTAGAAAGACGCTTGCTTGCTTTTAAGTTAACCTGTTATCAGATCAGATCAATTATTGAAATACCATCATACCATTTATAAACGCTTTACGAAAAAAGCGAAAATAAAAAATACTTATGTGCTTTTTAGCTTTAGCGAAAATTCAAAATAAGTAACCTAACCCCAAATTTTTGAGTCGGTGCTAAACAATCTCTGGTGTCCCACTGTTGATAAACATAACTAAAGTCTCCACGTTGCCACGGAAAACAAATTCAATGAAGTAAAATTTGGCAAAAAAATCAGGTCGACATGGTTAAATTGATTTCCCGTACAGTGTTGCTAAAAACAATTCCCCAGATTGTAACTACGACCTTAAAAAACACGCTTCGTTTTTTTTTGCAAGCCCTTTATTTAAAAATATCTTTGTGCCAAAATCTGACAAGATGTCACCTTCGACAGGCGGTAAACAGTTGCATCAAATACGGCTCGCCCTTCATCAAGTTGACGATCGAGTGAATTCTGTCTGCGGTAAATTCGTGCACGGACTGGGCGCCCTCTGGAGCCTCTTGGTCGCCCAATACCTAAAAGAATACACGGTCAATAGGGAATTATTGAAATACGGCCGCACTGGATAGTGCCTACTTAGCGCCGACCTTAACACAGGCTGTGCCTGGCTCTTATACCCGATGCACACCAACGCGTGTCCTTGCATGCCCACGCATGGCATCACGTGACTCTGCATTTAAAACCATTGGAAATATATATCCAGTTACATGGTGCGTTTTTTGAAGCAGGGTGGGCACGCGTTGGTGGGCACAAGGTTTAAAAGGTGCAAATTGTAGAATTATTGAACGCGCCTTTAGCAAAACGGTGACGATACGACTTTATTTCTAACCTACAAATATATGCTGCCTTTTATATTCTGAGTGATCAAAAGCATGGATGATGTGTTGGAAGCAGAGGAGGGTGGAGAGAAGGACCATTTAGAGTTCTGAAGGGATTTTGTTGAACTACTTCTCGTAGTAAACAAATATTGGCTTCATCGGTAAAACGAAGTATTTGAGCCTTGCATTTTTAAAATTTTCTTGTGCTATGTCATCCGATTTCATAAAAATATAACTATTTTGTCCCAATTTTTGCTTTTTTGGCCGTCACAACACAAAACATTCCCGAAAGTAGGGTTAAGGTAAAAAAATGGCGAATAGTTGTCAAAAACGTCAAATACGGCTAGACACGGCCAAGATGCGGCCCAGTATAATTCCTCCACAAATAAGGGCAGGTCCTAACCTTATTAGTGTCCGCACTAAATGTGGTCGTTCTTGCGCATGCGTATCTGTCAACAGCGTCAAAATAGTGCCTGGCCTTATTAGTGCCGGGCCCTAACTGCGTTTCAATAATTCCCTATTTATTAGCAGGGAAAAATAGAACATATAGGGAATGGATATCCCAACCGACCAATCCAAAAAATTAGGGGTAACGAGGCGCCACCTAGAATTTTTTTCCACCTAGAGGAGAAATTTTTCTCTTGTACTAGCCTGGGCACTCCCGTTTGACAGTGAATCCACTCTTCACAGCTGATCGATGTCAAAATCGAAATCTAAACAATGCCAGTGTCAGTTCAATGTTTTCGTTTGGATTTTTTATTTAAAATTCGTTTTTTCGGCAATTTTAAGAACTTTTCCTAGTTGGTTTTTGCCTCGTCCCGTTCCAAAAATGTTTGTGCCCTATTTTATGGTTTATAGTGTCTAAAGCATGGATCTATTAGTTAATATTCACCGAAAAGTTGGCTAAATAGCCGTAAAGCCTGGAATAAAAAAAACCCATGCTGCTGTTCATAGTATTCCGTAAGTCGCAATCGGGAAGAGCAGCATGCCATTGCTATATAGTTTATTTTCCTTGCGCCTTACTGCTTACCTTATGCAACTCTGAATCCGCCCTAAATGGTTATAATCAAACAAATTTAATTGTGTATGCATGGCTTTTTAAGACATGAACCAAGCCTAAAGTAACGTAATAAACAATGATTTGCAAAACTAAAATGGTTTTCCTTATGCAACCACACTTATTCAACACCGGAGCGTCGGCGATGATACATACTCATAAAACAGGGCACAAACATTTTTGAAAAGGGAGGAGGCAAAAACCAACTCGAAGTAAGTTCTTAAAATTGCCGAAAAAACGAATTTTTAAATAAAAAATCCAAACGAAAACATTGAACTGACACTGGCATTGTTTGATTTCGATTTTGACATCGATCAGCTGTAAAGAGTGGAATCACTGTCAAACAAGAGTGCTCAGGCTAGTACATGAGAAATATTTCTCCTCTAGGTGGCGCTGAGTAACGATACGATTGACAGTTTCATAGCTAAAAAGGCATAACGGTTGGGGAAACGTCACTTTTTCTATGCTTTGACAATGCTTACTCCATTTTGAAAAGCCATTGTCAACTCCTTGAGTCAAAGCATACAAAAAGTGACGTTTTCCCAACCGTTATGCCTTTTTAGCTAGGAAACTGTCGCATCGTAACTCCAAATTTTTTATATTGGTCGGTTGGGGTAGCCATTTTCTATAGGTTCTATTTTCCCTGCTAAAAATGGACGACTTTTTTAAAATTGTGTATACAGACCGCTTTAAGCTACTGCGAACATAGGGCGGAAGAAGTCTAATTTGCCAGTGTACGTACATGCAGAGACACCGCACGCCTATCAGTGAAGCAACCACGCCATTCGCTGCCGTTCGCCGCCTTTCGCCTTGTATTTAGTACGCCTCTAACCACGGTGCTGTGTGGAGCGTAGTCAATGAAACCGGAATTTGGTCAATAAATACACAAATTTTTATAACGTAATTTTCTTATTTTTTGTCACTGATAAATAAGAGCGTTTTATTGTCAACTGCTCAGATTTATCAGTGACGACGTGTTACAATGAAAATAATAAGGAGAAACAAAATAAAAGCAAGTTCTCAAAATAAAATAATACATTCTAAAAACCAAAAAGATTCTCCCAGTCAAAAAAAAATTAAAGCAAATATTCGAAAAATCCTCCTTGCTCGGCTAGACAATATCCGAGCCTACTATAAAAACCCCTTCTAACGTTTCCAAGCATGTTAGGGGTGATAATTTGAAAAGCTTCTTCACAAACAGATAGAAGTCATTAGGAGCAAGATCGGGAGATCGAGCTGGCCATAAAATAGTTCCCCGTGTACTTATAACCCGATTAGGAAATACATTATCAAGATATTCCCTAACAAGGCCAACATTGTGAGCGGAACAACCATCTTGTTGAAACCATGTTTCACCAAATCTTACACCTAACAACTGCCTAGCAGTTGGAATAATGTGCTGCTGCAGTAGATCCAAGTATCTAGGACCATTCAAATTGCAATTGCCGTTAATAAAAAATGGCCCAATTACGTGTTCCCCTACAATACCCCCTCCCAAACATTTAGTTTTTGGGGATACTGTGTTCTTACGTCAAAATACAAATGCAAATTTTCCCTCGACCAATATCGAATGTGTGTTGGGTTATGACGATTTGACTATTTGACCATCTGCACTTTTTCGGCAACTTCGTAGACATCCATTTTTAGTTTTAAAAATGTATTATTTCAATTAAGAACTTACCCATCTGTTTCTCGAGCAAGGCAGAAATAAAACAAAATAATAAAAACAAAATGAATTTCCAAAAGATAACACTGCAGCGTGCTTCGAATCCACCTCGGTCGTACGGCACGGAGAGTAAATTGGACTTGATTCCCCCTATGTTCGTAGTAGCTTGAAGCGGTCTGTATAGTCGGTATTATACCCATTTGTAGTGACGTCACTTTTGTTTATCTATCCAACACCGTTCTCAACTAAAAAGCCAGTTAACTCATTTTCGTTTTAGTATCCTTTGGCCTATGATCGGTGCCATATTGACATCAAACTGACAGAAAATCCATGTTTTACTTGTCAATTTGGTTATAAAAATGGCAGCCATAGTAGGCTAAAGGGCACTGAGGCGGTAGGAGTTAACAGGCTTTTTAGTTTAGAACGGTGTTGATCTATCTTTGGCACATTTCAAACGGCAGTGACAACAAATTTTTAGGAAAAATTGGTGTCTGATTATTGTTCGTTTTTTATTACTAAACACCCTCTATATTTTTACCTGAAACATTTGTCACTGTCATTCAAAAACATAAATTTGTCAGTGTGTTGTGAAAGTTATTTTATAGAATAGCGTTGTATGATACTGCTCATACAACGATAATAGGTATAAAGTAACACTCGTGGCATATCGGACAAAGATTTTAGATTTTTGTCAACTGGAAAAAGACCGAGTCCGCAACGGAACCGCCCTTCACGTTGCGAATGTAATGTAGAGAACAGCAGAAGCAATAACCACATAAGTCCCACGACAATTGCAAATAAACTTACGCATCTAATATGTCTTCCAAGCAAAACACAGCCAAAACCAAAATTACAAAATATTTAAGAAATGCAAAAGGTAAAAGTTCAGGAAATAAAATGAATATTTTTCAATTTTCTATCGACTCGTATATGGATAAAAAAACAATCGAAAATATTTAATGGCCTAACCAGACATTGTCCATAAAAGAATTAACTTTTTAAGGGAGTACATTAAAAATAAAAATTTAGGTCCAGAAGGTTTTACTCCAGTACTAGTCTTAATTTATAAGGTCACCTTAATATATCCAAAGTTAAAATGACATTTTTTATTAGGTCAATCACCCTACAGCAAAAGTGTCACCGTTAATTAGCCACCAGTCATTTGTTACGAAAGAAATATCGGTGGACATACGTTTTTGGCTGCCATTATGACGTCACTACAAATGGGTATAATTTTGTTTATGTAAAGTCTACGCTCCACAATTGGGAAAATGATAAAAACTCACCTGAATTTTGGTTGGAGGATATGCGTCGTAGTAATTTTGAGGTTTTATTGAATCTTTTTTCTTCGAAAACGTGCTTCTGCTGGATTTTTTTGCCGAAAGGGATTTTTTGTCTGTCTGGACCTTAAACAAGGAAAATAATATTCGGTGATTCTTCGTTTAACTCTTATTGAAAGTTTTTATCATTTAATTATTTAAAAAAACGTTAGAGAAAAAGGTAACACTGTGAGTATTTTTTGAATCGAAAGGAAAAGTCTTATTTCAATTTTCATCATCTCTGAAAAGGACAACAACCCACTATAGAACAATTCTTCTAAGAAACTGCATCAAATTTACTAAAAAAATAATTTGTATGTCGGGCTTTTCGTCGGGTTTTTAGACTAATTTTTAGACAGGGTTTCTTTGACAATCTTTTTTATTTTTCAACTTTCAAAAAAACTGACTTCTCTCTTCTTAAAACTCAACATCCTTCCCCCCCAATTTATCGCCAGTCTTTGATTTCAACTTTTATTTTTCCACTTCTATTTTGGCCAGTCTATCGGCAGGTCTGGTTAATTCTCCTTTTTCAGTTTCACTTCTAAAATTCTCCCCAGCCTCCAAGCATTTCTTGGTTGATTGTCTTCAGTTACTAAAACTATGTCGTTAATTTTAAGCGGATTTTGGTCATCATTCCATTTGCTTCTTCTAGTCAAGGTTGGTAAATATGCTTTCGTTCATAATGTCCAAAACTGATTGGTCAAAATCTGGATTCTTTTCCAACGTTTTCTCATGTCGATATCAGTTTGATTTCCTAATTCTTTACAAATTTCAGAAGAATTCAGTATTTTCTCTTTCCCAAGAAAATGATTTGGTGTCAAAGCTTCAAAATCGTCTGGATCAAGTGAAATTTTTGTAATAGGTTTTATAATAACGTTTCTTAAAACCTCAGTGCTCAACATGCTCTGCTGCCTATTGGACAGCTAACCGAAGATGCTCAAAAGGCTCGCAACAAGGATATTAAAAGATATTATCGGAATTATTCCCGAAAAAGTTGAAGAACAAAATCCAATCAGGACGTTCTAAATAACTTATTAATAAGATAAAAATTTTAAAGATTTCGATAAAGATGTACAAAATTTATAAAAAGAAAAAATAAATCCTTAGGGATTTAAAGTACCACTGTAACCTCTGAAAAGTACCTTTTGATTCTCTAAAGGACATACAATGAATTATAATCTTAATATTAAATTTTTGTTTTATTGTTGTGATTTCTTTAAAGTTATTATAGGTACTTTATTGTACAAAATCGAACGCTCATATTATTAAAACTATAAAAAAAACATTTTGTGAATTTCATCTGCAACATTTTAATTTATTTTTAATTTACGTAGCCCTAAACAATTTGATCGACAATTGGTATCAAATACCCCACTGTGCGTCGCCTCGAAGTCAGTGCGACGTTAGTAAATAAACCTTATTAGGGATAAGGTTTGGCCAATTGTCAACGTCGTTTAACGTTTGATTCCTCTTCTCAAAATTACCCATCATTGCCCACGAATGAACGTATCTCTTTGCACATACCCAAAAATACGAAATGAAGGTATATTTTTTTTGATTAACAGATATAAGAAACAATTTTTGCCGACGAAAAAGTTTTTTCCACTCAGATAACAGATAACCACTCAATAGTACAAGTCGACTTTATAAAATTTTATATATAAAAAACCTAAAGGAAATGCCCAACTAGCAATTTGTCGACGTCTCAACGTTGTGCACTGCGTGCCAACGTTGCGTCGCAACGTTTACTTTTACTCAAACACCACCCACTTTTGCACCAATTTGGTGGATGATTTTTTGGTTGAGTCAACGTCGCGATCCAGTTGAAGTAATAGTTCAATGGGTTTTGGAGTACAATTATTTGTTCAAAATATTATTCATTACGTAAAATGATAAATACACTATTCGACTACAAATTAAACTATTTCTAACACCATAATGTTATTAAAATAAAATGATATTCTATGTCATATATCATGTTTTGCATCATCATAACATGCGAACCAATGCCAAAGTATATAAAAAGACGGTAGTTTATCGTCAAATGTACAGTTCGTAGCTCTAAAAAACAAGCGCGCCCTCGATTAAGATGATTTTATGAAATTAAAAAAAAAATCATGATTAAAAAATCGCTTCGAAAATCCTCTAAAGATGTTGCTTAGGATTCCTAAGAACAAAATACGGATTTTTATATGCAAAAAATCTTAGTTTATTGTAGAAAAAAGCAAAAAAATAATTTTTAATGTTTGTTGACAAATTAGCATACAATGGTTTTAACAATCAATCATGGCGGCACTTATTAGTTTCCATGACAACCAAAGGAGTCCCGTGTCTCGACTTCTTTAACTACTTAACTGTGTTTTAAACGGATCCCCTAACTTAAAGACGCGAACATGTCTCAATTTTTAGCCAATCGAAATTGCTCCACAGTTTGGCTTTCTGCTGCTCACTTAATTTCCGTCCTTGTTGTTTACACAGGACCTTCCTCTTTTTTTCCGACACACTGGGGAATCACCTTCAATGACAGCTGTCACATGTCAAAATATCGAAGAATATTTATACCATTTGTTCCTTTTCATAGTGCAAAATGTTCAAACAAAACTAATAGAAACTTTACAAAACACTTCTTAGTTATTTTTACTGAATTAATTGACTTTTGTATGACAGACAGCAGTGCTCCAAAATTGGCTTGTTGCAAACATAACAGAAAATTTGGTTAGATGAAAACAGGCGCGTCCGCGTCCGCGTCTCCAACAAACCGGCCAGAAAACGTGAAGTAAATTGATCAATTTTTGGTTTAGCACACACCGGTTTGTAGTCGACGCCTTCACAACTAAGGAATTACTGTTAGTACAATAGACGGTCATAAATAGTTGTGATGGCGACTGAAGTTGTGATAAACGTTTAGGCGTCGTATAATAGTCGACGTTGTCGACCGTCGCCATGATAACTATTCTTTATTTGTAAAACAACGTTTAAAATTAGTGCAATTCTAATTTTTGAAACTTGCACAACTAAAAATTGCTAGTTGGGTGGAGTCCCCAGAAAATTGGGAAAAAGATGGGATTTGCTGGTTACCCAAGCTAAAAAAAATATCAAAATGCACCAGTGCAATCCATCATCCCTAGTATTGTAAAAGTGGTGTAGCCCTCATGGGACGGGGGGGGGGGGAGTGTTTAGGGATAAGACTAGATGAGACTTACTTTTGAAAATAAGTATTTTTGTCCCCTCTCCCCTCCCTTCAGTTCAAGAGCTCAAGCAATAGGCACCTACCTAATTTGCCATAGATAGGTAGTTGATTTTTATTAAATGACGAATCCCCCCCCAGAGTCCATTTCTGGCTACGCCACTGGGTATAGCAACCTGGACGCACGCTAACACCACAGCTAATAATCTAATAATAATAATAATGCCCCTCAATGTCTGATGAGAGAAATTTTTGCTTTCTATCTATAGAAAGTCGACGAATGTTTACATTTACGTTTATTACACGGTAAAAAATTTTGTCTACAATGAAAACAAGTCCTTTTCTTGAACAAATTGTTTTACCTTAAAACAATTTGTTTTGAACTAAAATATTTTTTTTTAGTTCAACGCAGTGTTTAATCTTGAAATGAGATTTTATTTTTCTTCTTTAATTGTTTTGTTTCGATACACCCCATTTTGCAACAAAACAAATTGTCTTCATATAAGTCATTCAGAATTCTTGCTTTATTTTATTTAAAATAAAGCAAACATTAGTTTCTATCGAAGCTACGACGCTCTGTCTTCTTCTAAGAAAAATTAAATCTTGAAAATAGAGTTTTCACCCAAAACAACCCAGTATAAATTATCTCCAACGAAAACAAAAAATATGCCGCGCGTTGAACCAAAACAACGGTGCATTTGTCTTGAAGTAAGAAAATAGAGTTTCTATTGTTTTGAATCGATACATCTTCCCGAAATTTGTCTTGACGATTTTTGACACTCGCTTAGTTATTAATGTAATGTGAAACGAGTAAGTGTATATATCGGAATGTTGTTTTGATCTATAGAAATATGCAAAATATACGTGAACTTTTGGAAGAATGGGATATGGCTCCCTGAAGTAATCAAAAATTTTACGACTTTTGTGTTTTACTTTCGACTTTCGGGAATAGGGGCCTTCTGCAGAGGACTGGACGTGCCAAGTTTCATTGCTTAATGATTTTTGCAAGGTTTAAGTGTGTTAAATATACATATTTTTTTATTTTCATACTTAGGATTGCATTTGTTTCAATTTTTAATCCTCGTATCAAATCACCTTGATCATTTTCAAATTATTATGCTTTTTAATATCGTCATCTATTTAACAACAAAATTAATTAAAGGATAGGTTTTTTCTAGGAAAAAAGATGTTGATTTCATAGATAAAATTCGTTATTCATTTTATATAAGAGCTCCTAATCGAAAAAATAAATTATGCATGTGTGATAATTAACTAACAATAGTATATTTTATACCAAGAGATAAAAAGCCACTTTTACCATGAGGTGTATACGCTACTTTTTGCACATTTGAAATTTTTATCCCTGATAGGTAACTTTTCATAAAAAACATAATAGTGACAAATATTTCTTTAACAAAATACGCTAAGGTATTGAGAAACGAATATACCAATGAAATTAGCGTCCTCTGTTCTAGAAAATGAGCTCAATTTGTAAAAATAACCCCGCCAATTTCTTATGTAGCGTGGGCACCCGGTAAATTTTTTCAAACTTTAATATGTTATGGGTACAGAGTGAGCCAGAAAATAAGGTAAAATTGACTATGTTGTAATTCACTAATATAACAAGGATTTAGTGAGGTACAAAATAGTCAATTTTACCCTATTTTTGGCTCACCTTTATCTATTGGGAGGGGTGGCAATAGTAAAAACCACTTGTCTCACCCTTTCCTATAACATATTAAAATATGAAAATATTTAACGTGTGCCCACGCTACATAAGAAATTGGCGGGGTTCTTTTAAATTTAAAAAAACAAATATTTTAGAAGAAAAGAATACAAATCTCCGGTTGTTTTGATTTCAAAGAAAGATTTGTCTTGAAACAAAATATTGCATTTCTAGGTTTGTCTTCATTAAATTATTTGTCTCGGATGGAGAATCAATAGTGTTTTGTTTTGAATAAGCAAATATTTTAAATCTAGAGGAAAAGCTGTCTTACACAGTTACATTTTATAAAAAAAAAACAATTTCTGTTTCTCGTTAAAGAAAATATTCTCTTGGTGAATAGGAAAGCACAAACTGTTTTATATCAAAGCAATTTGCTTTGTCCTAAGACAACATTTTTTACCATGTAGGCATAATATTTCAATCAACAAAAGAACGTTAAAAAGTAAGGCTAGGACATTAATGGCAAAGTAGGTTAGAAAACCCAACGAAAATTAAATCAAACAGGGAACGTTAGGTTGGTCAGTGGAGCACAACGTCACTTTAGGGCACATTCTATTATCGATCATCACTAAACGTAATCTTTCCAAAGACCTTAATCTTTCCAACGACGATTGGCCGTTGGACAGGACAACTAAATTTAACGTCATAGAAACCAACATAAGACCGATGTTGGAAAATCAGTAGAAATTACGTCTTAGTATATATGATAGAGACGTGAGTGTGACGTTGGGAAATCAGTACGTCGACGGGTCGTTCAATAAACTGACTTACGCTTAACAACGTTGGTTTTGATATAAAAGCGACGTCTTTACCAAATAACGAAGTAGTGACATTTTGACTTTAAATAACGTCACATTACATCGGATTTAGTTGGAAGTCAGATAAATGCTGCTGAAGGTTACTGGACAGCCTGTATAATGGTTGCAAACCTTTCCGTCCTCGGTAGCAGCGTTATCCAAAACCGGCTCATATAGAGTGGCTTGTTTTTGAAAGGAGACGGCACTGTTGATCCTCTTTTTCATCTTTTCGTGGCCGTCCTCCTCGTGGTCCAGCGAGATCACTTCGATGCGAGATATTTTCACGGATTTTTCCGACTTCTCGTCCTCTAAAAAGCCGGCGTGCGAATGAGATTCAGCACCTGTCGATAACAAACTAAAATTAAAAAAATTTAAAACGCCCGACAGTCATGCGACTTTTTCTAAAAACTCCGCCCATAAGATTTTTTTACCAAATTAAACTAAAATATATAGGGTGAACTACAAAAAACCGGACTGTTTCATTTTAACTGTAAATTTTTTATTTATTGTCAGATTTTAACGCAAAAAAGAGTTTTGGACAGGTAATGAAATAGGCTTCTTGCAAATATGTCAAAAAATTTTTATGCATCTTTTTTTTTGAGACAATTTGTATATTTTTTTTTCACTCTACAAAAAACTTCTATTTATTGTCCGTAAATCGATGTATCATTTGATAAATTGTATTAGGATATAAAAAAAAACTATGGTTTTTTTCGTATACCACCTTCTTGCATAAAATAAAAACTGCTAATAATAGACACTTAAAGTAAATATTTAAACGCATCGGTATCGGTATACCTAAAGCGTTCGAAATAAAGCCAAAATTCTCTACATTTTTTACTTGTTTATGCGATGTTTCGAACGATGCCCGCTTTTTTAAAGGCTGCGATGACAGAACTGCTGATTGAAATCTTTCCCTCCGTACGTGCTCTCATCGGACCCGTCAAAAAAGCGGGCAAGTCAAAAATGTAGTGTATTTTGGCTTTCTTTCGAACACGTTAAGTATACCGATACCGATGCGTTGAAATATTTACTTTAAGTGTCTAAGTTAACCGGGTTTCATCATCTTTTCGCCAATTTTGTAGACAAGGACACTCTACAGATGCTATAAGACCTATAAGGCTTATTTTTCTAAATGTCAAAAAATTACATTTTGTGACAATTACAATTTTATGCATTTTAAAAAACCCGCTGGCTTTTTTTTAAACACTTTTTATATTTTTTTCTATAACAGAAAAGTACCCACTATTTTATGTTAACCCACATATCATTTGTTAAAGTCTATTAAGAAATAAAAAAAATATTGGGATTCTACACCTTTTATTGTGTTTTAAGTGTTTATAATAGGGAAAAAGGTGTTACACTAGAATCCCAATATTTTTCTTATTTCGTAATAGATTTTAAGAAATGATACATGGGTTAACATGATAGTTGGTACTTTTCTGCTATAGCAAAAAAATATACAAAGTTGTTTAAAAAAAAAACCAACTGGTTTTTAAAAATAAACAAACTATTACAAAACAAAATGTAATTTTTTTAACATTTAGAAAAAGAAGCCTTATTGGTAGTATCTGTCATCAAAATTGGCGTAAAGATAACGAAATCCGGTTAACTTGAATTATAATTATTAACAGTTTTTATTTTATGCAAGAAGTTGGTATACGAAAAAACCCATAGTTTTTTTATTTCCTAATAGAGAATTTATTAAATAATACATATGTGTACAGACAGTTAGCTTCAAATAACCAAACTAAATATATTTTTTTATACCTTCATCAAAAACATGATTTTAGTAACTGTCGGCAGATAACTAAAGCATGGTTTTTTTGGTTACCGATGCAAAAAATCTTTTTTTTTTTTTGATCACGGGTGCAAAAAAAGATTTCTGTCCGTTTTTTACCCAAAATTAAAGAGAAATAGCGGAAAATAGTAATATAGAAAAATTCTAATTATTCTTGCCTAAAAATTAAGCCATTCCGCCAGTTTTCACCAAGTATTTACGAAAAAATCATCGCTATGGAAACCATATTGTTATTTCATTTACCAGCCTCCTTGATTTATAGTGTAAAGATGGTGTCTTACGAGAGCATGTTTTTCTTGGATTTTTTGATAAACGTATTAAAAAAACTAGTGTTCACAACTCGCGGCTAAACTGTGCTTTTTTTTACTCACGTTTTTAAATACCTCGCTGCTCTTGTTATTTAAACCAACGCTTGTAAAAAAAGCACTATTTTAATCACTAGTTGTGAAAACTACTATTTTTTTAACTATCCGACACTAGATTGATTAGCAATATAGGTAGATAGTAGGAATGTTTGAGAAAAGTTTC
This sequence comes from Oxystoma pomonae, assembly GCA_963921995.1. NCBI lineage: Eukaryota > Metazoa > Arthropoda > Insecta > Coleoptera > Brentidae > Oxystoma > Oxystoma pomonae. The sequence goes on from OY998171.1 coordinate 67,770,630, forward strand.
TATCGTCCTTTTTTATTGCATTAAACGAACGTTTTTTTGTACAGTCGGCGAAACAATAGTTTTAGCTGGAAAAATTATTTCGTCTATTTTTTCTGCCATAAAACTCATATTTTATGACAGTATTGGTATATTTGATTGAATATTATTTAAGTTTGATTTCTGACCTGATTTCTGTACAGTCAACCAATCAATACATTTTCTTCAGAATCAATTTGACTGTTTTTAATATTGAACGTTTGGACTAATATTCTTACTAAGGATTGGCGCACCGAGGGGGGGTTTGGGTTACTAAACCTCCCCCCTCCCCCGAGAAGCCTAGTTATATAAAATTGACCCAATAAAATATAAGAGGCACTTTAATTTGTAACAAAAAACTTTAAGAAATCATAAATTGCTAAAGTTTTCACCTTTCATTTTTACGATTTCGTTCGTTTATGACCGCTATAAACCATCAAAATGGTCTTTTTCGTGTAATGTTATTAAAACATTTGCCTGCGGTTTGTTTTCAAAAATGACATTTTATGTGTCATTTTCTCAAAAATTTTCGCCTGCGCCGCATTTTTACAAACAAATTAAGGCTAAATTAACAATTCAAGTTCCCAAAACGAAGTTCAGTGGTAGTATGGTTCAGGTATGTAGACGATGTGTTTGCAGTATTCAACACTAAAGTAACTAGTGTTGAAAATTTTATGGAAAAAATAAATAACAAATTTCCCACTATTAAATTTACTTATGAAACAGAGAACAACGGTACACTGCCATTTCTAGACACTTTAGTTATAAGAAATAAAAATAAATTGGACTTTGACCTATACAGAAAAGGCACGGCCACCAACAGGTATATTCCAAATGACTCTTTTCATTGCTTACAACATAAGCTTGCAAGTTTGCACTTTTTAACATATAGATTAGTAAATTTCCCCTTAAACAAAGAAAGATTTGAAGCAGAAAAGAATAGGATTAGGAATATAGCTGGCGAAAACGGTTACGACGAAGGCTTAATAAATAAGCTGATAAATAGACATTCTTTTCAAAAGATCTTTCGGAATTCTACCTTTTTCAGACAAAAAGATACCTGCGACTCAAAATTTGTATCAATTCCGTATAATCCTAATTATACGAAAGGATTACAGAAAGTATTTAATAACACCGGTCTTAAATTAGTATATCAATCCGGTAACACAATAAGAAGCTTACTAGGAAATCCCAAGGATAAAACTACAGTTCTAGAAAAAAGTGGAATTTACGAAATTAGTTGCATGGATTGTGATAAAAAATATGTTGGCCAAACGAGACGCTCTATTCAAACACGTTTTAAAGAACACTTAGCACACTTAAAATACGGAAGAACAGAAAAGTCAAGTGTGGCCGAGCATGCTTTTGAAAACAATCATAGATTCACATTGGATAGCCTAAAACTTCTAAAAAGTGTACCAAACAAAAGACTTTTGAATGCATATGAAAGTATGGAAATCATTAAATCCAGAAATAGTTTAAATAAAGATAGAGGACCTATCCCGTTTAGTACACTTTATTCTTTGGTTGAGGGGAGGTAGGATTAAAAATCGTGATCAATCACAATTTATTAGTCTTATCTCCGCCCACTAAAGGATTGTATATAAGATAGAGCGTAGATTAATTTAGTTCATTGTTTATCGTCTCCTGATGATGCTAACGTTGTTAGCGAAACGCGCGTCGAGTGCAAAAAAGTGTAGTTTTGGTTTGTGGAAAACAATCATAATTTTGTTTTAGTGCAACCAAAGGTTCCAAATTCCCAACATAGTTAGGATATCTGTAAAGATAATTATATCTGTCTCCTTAGAGACGCTTAATTTTCCATCAAAATGAAGGTACATCTGCCGATTCTGCAATTTGACAGATGGTTGTCTTTTACATGAATCCTGTGTCATATTTTTCCATCATCATTTCATCTCCTAATTCCTAGCACCGTACTGATGAGCACCACAAGTGCGAAATCCGGATCTACGGTTACCATTGCCTTTTTGAGGGAAAGCTCGCTATTCATTGATTTTGTTATTTATTCACCCTCACTAAATCCCTTTTTAAATTTATTAACTCCAGAGCTTAGGATATCTGTAAAGATAATTATATCTGTCTCCGTAGAGACGCTTAATTTTCCATCAAAATGAAGGTACATCTGCCGATTCTGCAATTTGACAGATGGTTGTCTTTTACATGAATCCTGTGTCATATTTTTCCATCATCATTTCATCTCCTAATTCCTAGCACCGTACTGATGAGCACCACAAGTGCGAAATCCGGATCTACGGTTACCATTGCCTTTTTGAGGGAAAGCTCGCTATTCATTGATTTTGTTATTTATTCACCCTCACTAAATCCCTGTTTAAATTTATTAACTCCAGAGCTTAGGACATCTGTAAAGATAATTATATCTGTCTCCGTGGAGACGCTTAATTTTCCATCAAAATGAAGGTACATCTTCCGATTCTGCAATTTGACAGATGGTTATCTTTTACATGAATCCTGTGTCATATTTTTCCCTCATCATTTCATCATTTCATCTCCTAATTCCTAGCACCGTACTGATGAGCACCACAAGTGCGAAATCCGGATCTACGGTTACCATTGCCTTTTTGAGGGGAAGCTCGCTATACATTGATTTTGTTATTTATTCACCCTCACTAAATCCCTTTTTAAATTTATTAACTCCAGAGCTTAGGATATCTGTAAAGATAATTATATCTGTCTCCGTAGAGACGCTTAATTTTCCTTCAAAATGAAGGTACATCTGCCGATTCTGCAATTTGACAGATGGTTATCTTTTACATGAATCCTGTGTCATATATTTCCCTCATCATTTCATTATTTCATCTCCTAATTCCTAGCACCGTACTGATGAGCACCACAAGTGCGAAATCCGGATCTACGGTTACCATTGCCTTTTTGAGGGAAAGCTCGCTATTCATTGATTTTGTTATTTATTCACCCTCACTAAATCCCTTTTTAAATTTATTAACTCCAGAGCTTAGGATATCTGTAAAGATAATTATATCTGTCTCCGTAGAGACGCTTAATTTTCCTTCAAAATGAAGGTACATCTGCCGATTCTGCAATTTGACAGATGGTTGTCTTTTACATGAATTCTGTGTCATATATTTCCCTCATCATTTCATTATTTCATCTCCTAATTCCTAGCACCGTACTGATGAGCACCACAAGTGCGAAATCCGGATCTACGGTTACCATTGCCTTTTTGAGGGAAAACTCGCTATTCATTGATTTTGTTATTTATTCACCCTCACTAAATCCCTTTCCAAATAATAATGTTTCAATAAGTGAAACATACTTTGCATATGATAAAGATGTTCTAATAGTAACCTTTTTTAGTGGTATTTTCTTAGCATATGCCTAGAAAATACTTGGAAGCTCATTCTTTTGTTGTTCTTTTATGGTACCAGAATAGCATGTGCGCTAAACTGACCAAAAAACGTTTCAACATTGATATATTCCTGCTCAAATGGTACATTCATAGCATTTGCTATGGATATCCTTAATAGCATATACTTATAGTATGTACCAAGCACATGCTTAAGATGTGCTCAAAAGGACATCCTCAAAAGGAGGTTTAACACATATGCCGTGCATGTAAATATTCTTTCATTGCTATGTGGCTGTTGTACTGATGTATTGTTGTAAGAAGAAATACAACGTTATAAAGTTTTTGTTCAAGTTAACCTTTTTGTAGAACATTTCAAACGAATAATGAGACTGTTCGGTGGCCTTTTCTTTGTGACTTCGATAAATTCTGGGATATGGTGTATACCAGCGTGTATTTCCAAAACAGCTAGTCACTACTCTGTTGAAGCTTTCTAATACTGTTAAATATTTTGGGTAGTAGTAACTAGTATAGTCCTATATTTTGGGAAGTAACATACCACATTATTGTGGGTTCTTTGGGTTTAACTTGTATTCATTGTTAGACTTAATCTGACTTTAGAAATAGATTTTTTTTTAAAGAAGTTTATTATTTTGTTGACTGTACCAAAGCAATTAATGATATCTTAATATAAATCCATATTTTACACAAAAAAAGATCAATCACGAAGGAAAATATTGAACTAAAATACTTTTATATGAAAATTTATTATTTCGTCGACTGTACAAAAATTCGTACGATTACGATTTTGCATTCTACTTCTTTTTGATTAGGAGACCATCGATATTCAAAAATGAGGAGTTGCAAAGTTTATTTTTTTGTTTTGAAAATAATACTTTTGCTAACTCTGCCCTATATAAACACTGTACGAAAATTGCCTATTTTCCGGTACAGAAAAAGTTATTACCCTCTTTCTTGCATTTTTCACAGCAAGTCGACACGTGGCTGCCTGAAAGACTCTGACTTGAGCCCATTTTATTGCGGTTCCATTTTTGACAGATTGGCGACGGTTCGTGCAACTTGGCCAAGGACTCTTTCAATAAGGTCACCGAGTTTCTGGCCGAAGTTAGTTTTGACGATTTTGACCTTGGAAAATATGTAAAAAAAATGCTGTTAGGTTATATTAGAGACTCGAATGATGAGATTAAAGGAAGGGGAAAGACACTTTTGCTAATTTTTTTAATTTACCTAATTCCTTCGATCGATTTCTCGTCATACCGGATACCAAAAAAAAACTAAAAGAATGGTGTAGCTACATAGAACATCTCTTTACCGATAACCGATCCGAACAGCCAGAAGAATTGTCAAACCAAGGCATAGATATAACACCAGAGGCCTGTATAAACAAACACGCAATATCTTCATCTAAAAACAGAAAATCGGTAGGGTAAGACAAAGTATACACTGATGTTTTAAAGCTAATAAAAAACGAAGATTCGCTAAATATGCTGGTCAAACTTTTTAACTTGATTTATCGCAGAGGTAAAATCCCTGATGAGAGGCTAAAATAAACCTTTGGTACACTACCTAACCTAGTAATTACCGCCTAATCACCCTAATGAGCAATATGTAAAAAATATTATTAAAGATTATCCATAAAAGAATTTATGGAAAATGCGAATCATTTATGGGCGACACGCAGTTTGGATTTCGTGGTGGGTTCGGGACAAGAGAGGGCCTGTTTGGCATTCAAGTCTGTTTCATAGATTATGAGAAAGCGTTTGATCGAGTCCAACACGAAAAGCTCATAGAATCGCCAAAAGAAGTTGGTCTAGATGACCGAGATCTAAAGATAATCGCTAATCTATGCTGGAATCAGGCTGTTCAAATAAAGGTTGATGGCTAACTGTCCGAAGAGGTCCAAATAAGGAAAGGAGTACGCCAAGGTTGTATATTGTAATAAATAAATTTTTTGCTAATTTTTTTAATTTACCTAATTCCTTCGATCGATTTCTCCCTATTGTCTCTGGTCAGCTCCACGGAATCCACCGGGGAGGCATTAAAATCTGCCTTGGAACCTTTTTTGCTTAACGAAACTTTTTGCAGAATTATGGAGTCCTTCGTTTCCAAGACTAAATCTTCCTTGCTGTGTGGCTTGATGTGAGGGGTCTCTATTATTATTTCTTCGGACGCTAAAAAATTTCAAAACAATCACACTCCCTGAAGGATAGACTCGTTCTTTTTTTGTTATAAAAAGTAACTGGAATTTTTCACAAAAAACCGCGTCAAATCTCTTAGAAAAGTTTGAGGAGATTTCATATTTTACCAGGTTTTATATGTTTTCTATGAGGTATGTGAAACAAACTTGATTTTTCTATCAGTTTTGACGAGAAAGACAGCTTGGCTCGTAGAATCTTATAAAACCCGATCAACAAGGATCCAGCTTCTTAGTAAGGGGGGGGGGTCACATCAGTGGCGTAAAGGTAAATTTAAATTGTTTTCTTTTTCTATATTATTGACATATTTGCCCCCTCCCAAGACGAGAAAAAAAGAGACGCAAAAAAACCAAAAATTTTACTTAATGATTGCCGATCAAACAGCATAAAAACTCACCAACTTTCATAAGAACCTCTGCGGTTTTTTTACCTGGGAAAAGAGAGTTCAATTGTTTTTCTGCAAAAACCCTGAAATTATTTTTTGCATCTGCAACCAAAAATGCCATTATTTTGTAAAGAACCTCGCCAATTTCTTACCCGTTAAATTTTTTCAAGTATGTTATAGGGGAGGGCCACACAAATATTTTTTATCATTGCCGCCCCTCCCAATGAGTACAGGGTGAGACAGAAAATAAAGTTAAAGTTCGAAAATTGACTACTTTGTACCTCTATCAATCCTTGTTTTCACGAAAACTATGAAATCGAGAAAAGTGAGTTTCAAGTATGTTGTTTGGTAAAGCACAACTAACATTTTTTGTATTTAGACTTTAGCCCGTATTTTTACAGGATGGCTAAAAAAATTGTTTAAAATTGATTAAAAATCGTTATATTTGAGAAATATTTTACATTAATGAAAAGCTAAATTTTGTGGCATAGGAAAAAATGCATGTATGAGTTTTTTTTTTAAATCGAGTGTACAAACCTCATCTTTCTTACCTTGTCGCACCGTAGACTCCAAATCTTTCTCGAACGTTTTCAGCGTTTTCAGTTTGCCGTCTTCTTTCTCCTCTTTGCCGTCTTCTTTCTCCTCTTTGTCGTCTTCTTCCTCCTCTTTCCACTCATCCCGGCCCTCCTTTTGTTCAATGATCTCCACAAGGATGTCCTCGTCTTCTTGATGATGCTGATGATGATGGTGGTATTCGACCCCGGCGGGAACTGAGTACCTCGTTCGCGATTTTTCTTTTATCATTTCTACGCTGTCTTTCACGGCCAGCAACCTGCTCGATTCCGACATAGCTATGGAAAAAAGGGCGATGAGTTGACTAAACAGCGACTCGATAGACATAATGCCATACAATAAGACACCTGGAACAAGTTAAGCAATTTAATATAAAGTTTGTTTTTATAGTCCATGCAAGAAATCGCGAAAAAAAAGTTTTATAAAGGCTGAAAATTCATTTATTTAGCTGATGCAATACTAAACTCCAAACAAACAAGCTGGAATCCTTGTGGACAATTAGGGCAAAGTCATACCGGATACCAAAAAAAAACTAAAAGAATGGTGTAGCTACATAGAACATCTCTTTACCGATAACCGATCCGAACAGCCAGAAGAATTGTCAAACCAAGGCATAGATATAACACCAGAGGCCTGTATAAACAAACACGCAATATCTTCATCTAAAAACAGAAAATCGGTAGGGTAAGACAAAGTATACACTGATGTTTTAAAGCTAATAAAAAACGAAGATTCGCTAAATATGCTGGTCAAACTTTTTAACTTGATTTATCGCAGAGGTAAAATCCCTGATGAGAGGCTAAAATAAACCTTTGGTACACTACCTAACCTAGTAATTACCGCCTAATCACCCTAATGAGCAATATGTAAAAAATATTATTAAAGATTATCCATAAAAGAATTTATGGAAAATGCGAATCATTTATGGGCGACACGCAGTTTGGATTTCGTGGTGGGTTCGGGACAAGAGAGGGCCTGTTTGGCATTCAAGTCTGTTTCATAGATTATGAGAAAGCGTTTGATCGAGTCCAACACGAAAAGCTCATAGAATCGCCAAAAGAAGTTGGTCTAGATGACCGAGATCTAAAGATAATCGCTAATCTATGCTGGAATCAGGCTGTTCAAATAAAGGTTGATGGCTAACTGTCCGAAGAGGTCCAAATAAGGAAAGGAGTACGCCAAGGTTGTATATTGTAATAAATAATAGAGAATGCACTTCATAACTGCGAAGAGGACCTGATTATAAACGGCATAAAAATCAACAACATGATATGTTGACGACACTGTCATACTAGCAGACACGCTGGAAGGCCTGCAAGAGTTGTTGAATCAAATTGCTGTCAAAAGTTCGCAATTCGGGCTCAACTTAAATGTTGGAAAAATAAAATGGATGGAAAAGAACATCAGAGGCATGTAGAAGTAAATGGACAGAAAGTCGAACGCGTTGGATTCATAGAAATACTTGGGTGGTTGCCTCCTCAATGAGAACTGGGACAACATGCAAGAAGTTCGTGCAAGAATTGAACAGGCAAGACCATCTTTTATCAAAATGAAATCGGTGTTGTGTAGTCACGATCTTAATACCACTCTCCGAATTCGTGTGCTTCGGTGTTACGTTTTTTATATTATGGCATGGAAGAATGGACACTGATTGAGGGCATGTGCAAAAAGTTAAAGGCATTCGAGATGTGGTGTTATCGTAGAGTACTAAGGATATCTTGGATGGACAGAGTAACTAATGTGGATGTTTTGCTTAGAATAGATAAAGATCTTGACGTTTTATTTACCATCAAAAAACGAAAACTTGAATATTTCCGCCATATTTTGAGAAATGACAAATATAAACTTTTAAAATTGGTAATAGAAGGCAAAATTGAAGGAAGAAGAGGTCCGGGTCGTAGACGGATATCATGGCTTAAAAATCTTGGACAATGGTATGGTGTTAGTACTGCCACACTTTTCCGAAAAGCAGTGTATAGATCGCGCTGATGATAGCCAACGTTCGAAAGGAGCATGGCACTTAAAGAAGAGAAGAAACAAATAATCAGACAGGATAATAATAGAACGCGTGGCGTATTGGTCCTCTTTTTGTTGAATGACCTCCACCAGAATGTCCTCGTCTCTCGCGAGAACCGAGTATCGGGTTCGCGATTTTTCTTTGATCATTTCTACGCTCTCTCTGGCGCCAAGCAATCTGCTTAAGTCAGTTGCTATCAAACCCGTTAAATAAAAGAAAGTTCAATCATAAAACCATTCACTATAGAAACTGCAATTCGTGAAACGAATTTTTTATCCGAACATTATTTCTTCAAACCCATTCAATAACAAATTCGAAATTGATAAGACCCGTTTTTAATGGAACCATTGTCCAAAGTTATGATTGTTTTCCACAAACCAAAACTACACTTTTTTGCACTCGACTCGCGTTTCGCTAACAACGTTAGCATCATCAGGAGACGATAAAAAAGTTTAGTTTTGGTTTATGGAAAACAAACATAAAGTTGTTTTAGTGCAACCAAAGGTTCCAAATTCCCAAACTCATTTATTGTCAAACTCGTAATTTGTAAAACACATTTTTAATAAAACCCGGAATTTGTCAAACCATTATTTTTCAAAACCGGAATTCGTAAGACCCGTTGTTTATCAGAAATTTCTGCTAAATTGCGCATTCGCGAATAATACATGAACGGGAGGCGTAGACGCAGGTGGCGCGGCGGCGTGGCGTTTCGATGCATTTGTCGCTGCTAAGCGCGCCTACTTGTGCAGGTAGCGTTCAATAGTTTGTTTATAGATGTCACTTGCATTCCAGTTAAGAACAAATTTCTGATAAACAACGGTGTGGGTCTTACGAATTTGATATTGAATGAGTTTAATGAACAATGGTTCGATTAAAAACGGGTCTTATAAATTTAGAATTTGTTATTGAGTGTTCCGCTTCTGAAGTGATTTTTTTCATCGTATCTCAAATTCGCAACTGTGTATAAACAGCGTATTATCTCTGGAATTAATCAGAAAATTTTTATGGAACATATAGCTACCCAACTAGCAATTTGTCGACGTCTCAACGTTGTGCACCGCGTGCCAACGTTGCGTCGCAACGTTTACTTTTACTCAAACACCACCCACTTTTGCACCAATTTGGTGGATGATTTTTTGGTTGAGTCAACGTCGCGATCGCGACTACAGTTGAAGTAATAGTTCAATGGGTTTTGGAGTACAATTATTTGTTCAAAATATTATTCATTACGTAAAATGATAAATACACTATTATATTATTAAAATAAAATGATATTCTATGTCATATATGCCAAAGTATATAAACAGACGGTAGTTTACTGTCAAATGTACAGTTCGTAGCTCTAAAAAACAAGCGCGCCCTCGATTAAGATGATTTTATGAAATTAAAAAAAAAACATTACTTAAAAATCGCTTCGAAAATCCTCTAAAGATGTTGCTTAGGATTCCTAAGAACAAAATACGGATTTTTATATGCAAAAAGATCTTAGTTTATTGTAGAAAAAAGCAAAAAAAATATTTTTAATGTTTGTTTACAAATTAGCATACAATGTTTTTAACAATCAATCATGGCGGCACTTATTAGTTTCTATGACAACCAAAGGAGTCCTGTGTCTCGACTGCTTTAACTACTTAACTTTGTTTTGAACGGATCCCCTAACTAAAAGACGCGAACACGCCTTAATTTTTACCCAATCGAAATTGCTCCACAGTTTGGCTTTCTGCTGTTCACTTAATTTCCGTCCTTGTTGTTTACACAGGACCTTCCTATTTTTTTCCGACACACTGGGGAATCATCTTCAATGACAGCTGTCACATGTCAAAATATCGAAGAATATTTATACCATTTGTTCCTTTTCATAGTGCAAAATGTTCAAAGAAAACTAATAGAAACTTTTTTACTGAATTAATTGACGTTTGTATGACAGACAGCAGTGCTCCAAAATTGGCTTGTTGCAAACAGAAGAGAAAAATTGGTTAGATGAAAACAGGCGCGTCCGCGTCTCCAACAAACCGGCCAGAAAACGTGGAGTAAATTGATCAATTTTTGGTTTAGCACACACCGGTTTGTAGTCGGCGCCTTCACAACTAAGGAATTACTGTTAGTACAATAGACGGTCATAAATAGTTGTGATGGCGACTGAAGTTGTGATAAACGTTTAGGCGTCGTATAATAGTCGACGTTGTCGACCGTCGCCATGATAACTATTCTTTATCTGTAAAACAACGTTTAAAATTAGTGCAATTCTAATTTTTACAACTAAAAATTGCTAGTTGGGTAAGAGCACTCCCTCAACTAGAGGCTCCAAACAGAAAAAAACTGCATCGAAATCGGTTCACTGGTTCGCAAGCTATATGCGCACAGACATAACACCCCTCTTTTCGCATTCTTGTCGAAGATTAAAAAATATTACAGTATTATTATTACTTTTGACATTGTCTTGAAACTCTACGTCGGCCACCAATCTGCAAATGGGGTTGGGATTCAACGAGGCCTTTCTAAATGACAGTTTCCTCGGCCCTCCCTCCCTGTCACTGCATACTGACCATCTACAAAAATTAAAAAATGGTGAAAATATTTCAAATAAATGAAACCGATTTGGCCATTTTCCACTGTTTTTTATTTAAACGTAAAATGCATGGCTCTGAACAAAATAAAGACCATCAGGGCTTAACTCAGGGTGGTGTTTCAAGTGCCCTGATGATGACAGTCTTTATACTGTCGAAACATGTTGGGTTTGAAGAAAAGACAGTGTAGCATCGTCTGCAAAAAATTTAATTTGACCTTTTGATTAGAAAGTGGTAATTATATATTAAAAAAACGGGTTGAACTAATGATCTTTTTGTGGTGATGAATAAACGATGTTTCGCCCTGGGTAACCAGCGTGGGCTCATCAGTAGTTTTAGTGGTCACCCTCCACTATACATCATTAAACACCATCATACACTTAGATTTCCAACCTTGAATCACTCACAAATAGGCATCGTTCCGCACTGGTACTTACTTATCCAAGTTACCTGATACGAATTCGTCCTGGCGTGCCCAGTAGGATTATGCTCCTAAGGCAATTAAAACAAAGAAGAAGTTAAAAAACCTCTAAATCAGTTACTTCAACCGAAAATAAACTAAAAAACAAAAGATAAAAAGATCTTGGGTGGAAATAACGAAAATTCAAACTTGGATGAGTATCCCACAAGGAACACACAAAAGATTAAAGCGAAAAGAGAAATGAATAAACGATGTTTCGCCCTGGGTAACCAGCGTGGGCTCATCAGTAGTTTTAGTGGTCACCCTCCACTATACATCATTAAACACCATCATACACTTAGATTTCCAACCTTGAATCACTCACAAATAGGCATCGTTCCGTACTGGTACTTACTTATCCAAGTAACCTGATACGAATTCGTCCTGGCGTGCCCAGTAGGATTATGCTCCTAAGGCAATTAAAACAAAGAAGAAGTTAAAAAACCTCTAAATCAGTTACTTCAACCGAAAAGAAACTAAAAAACAAAAGATAAAAAGATCTTGGGTGGAAATAACGAAAATTCAAACTTGGATGAGTATCCCACAAGGAACACACAAAAGATCAAAGCGAAAAGAGAAATGATTAAACGATGTTTCGCCCTGGGTAACCACCGTGGGCTCATCAGTAGTTTCACTGGTCACCCTCCATTATACATCATTAAGCACCATCATACACTTAGATTTCCAACCTTGAACCGCTCACAAATAGGCATCGTTCCGCACTGGTACTTACTTATCCAAGTTACCTAATACGAATTCGTCCTGGCGTGTTAATATTTCCAGTAGGATTATGCTCCTAAGGCAATTAAAACAAAGAAGAAGTTAAAAAACCTCCAAATCAGTTACTTCAACCGAAAAGAAACTAAAAAACAAAAGATCAAAAGATCTTGGGTGGAAATAACGAAAATTCAAACTTGGATGAGTATCCCACAAGGAACACACAAAAGATCAAAGCGAAAAGAGAAATGAATAAACGATGTTTCGTCCTAAGTAACCAGCGTGGGCTCATCAGTAGTTTCACTGGTCACCCTCCACTATACATCATTAAACACCATCATACACTTAGATTTCCAACCTTGAACCACTCACAAATAGGCATCGTTCCGCACTGGTACTTACTTATCCAAGTTACCTAATACGAATTCGTCCTGGCGTGTTAATATTTCCAGTAGGATTATGCTCCTAAGGCAATTAAAACAAAGAAGAAGTTAAAAAACCTCCAAATCAGTTACTTCAACCGAAAAGAAACTAAAAAACAAAAGATCAAAAGATCTTGGGTGGAAATAACGAAAATTCAAACTTGGATGATTATCCCACAAGGAACACACAAAAGATTAAAGCGAAAAGAGAAATGAATAAACGATGTTTCGCCCTGGGTAACCAGCGTGGGCTCATCAGTAGTTTCAGTGGTCACCCTCCACTATACATCATTAAACACCATCATACACTTAGATTTCCAACCTTGAATCACTCACAAATAGGCATCGTTCCGTACTGGTACTTACTTATCCAAGTAACCTGATACGAATTCGTCCTGGCGTGCCCAGTAGGATTATGCTCCTAAGGCAATTAAAACAAAGAAGAAGTTAAAAAACCTCTAAATCAGTTACTTCAACCGAAAAGAAACTAAAAAACAAAAGATAAAAAGATCTTGGGTGGAAATAACGAAAATTCAAACTTGGATGAGTATCCCACAAGGAACACACAAAAGATCAAAGCGAAAAGAGAAATGATTAAACGATGTTTCGCCCTGGGTAACCACCGTGGGCTCATCAGTAGTTTCACTGGTCACCCTCCATTATACATCATTAAGCACCATCATACACTTAGATTTCCAACCTTGAAACGCTCACAAATAGGCATCGTTCCGCACTGGTACTTACTTATCCAAGTTACCTAATACGAATTCGTCCTGGCGTGTTAATATTTCCAGTAGGATTATGCTCCTAAGGCAATTAAAACAAAGAAGAAGTTAAAAAACCTCCAAATCAGTTACTTCAACCGAAAAGAAACTAAAAAACAAAAGATCAAAAGATCTTGGGTGGAAATAACGAAAATTCAAACTTGGATGAGTATCCCACAAGGAACACACAAAAGATCAAAGCGAAAAGAGAAATGAATAAACGATGTTTCGTCCTAAGTAACCAGCGTGGGCTCATCAGTAGTTTCACTGGTCACCCTCCACTATACATCATTAAACACCATCATACACTTAGATTTCCAACCTTGAACCACTCACAAATAGGCATCGTTCCGCACTGGTACTTACTTATTCAAGTTACCTAATACGAATTCGTCCTGGCGTGTTAATATTTCCAGTAGGATTATGCTCCTAAGGCAATTAAAACAAAGAAGAAGTTAAAAAACCTCCAAATCAGTTACTTCAACCGAAAAGAAACTAAAAAACAAAAGATCAAAAGATCTTGGGTGGAAATAACGAAAATTCAAACTTGGATGAGTATCCCACAAGGAACACACAAAAGATCAAAGCGAAAAGAGAAATGAATAAACGATGTTTCGCAACTGGGTAACCAGCGTGGGCTCATCATTTGTTTTAATTGCCATAGGAGCATAATCCTACTGGAAATATTAACACGCCAGGACGAATTCGTATTGGGTAACTTGGATAAGTAAGTACCAGTGCGGAACGATGCCTATTTGTGAGTGGTTCAAGGTTGGAAATCTAAGTGTATGATGGTGTTTAATAATGTATAGTGGAGGGTGACCAGTGAAACTACTGATGAGCCCACGCTGGTTACCCAGGGCGAAACATCGTTTATTCATTTCTCTTTTCGCTTTGATCTTTTGTGTGTTCCTTGTGGGATACTCATCCAAGTTTGAATTTTCGTTATTTCCACCCAAGATCTTTTGATCTTTTGTTTTTTAGTTTCTTTTCGGTTGAAGTAACTGATTTGGAGGTTTTTTAAAAAAAATTGGTGTTAACTCACGGGACACAAAAAACGGCTTTTTCTTTTCACGCAAAAGTAGTTTTATATTAGGTGATACCCAAATATATCTTTGTTCCTTAGATACAATAAAATGGTATGGTAGATGTATTACTTTTCTTCAGTTGCTTTGATTTTAAGTTAAATATAATTTTGGCCTGTTGTTTTATAATATAAAAAATTTGAAAAATGCCAAAATTAAAATCTAACCTTCCAAATTCCATTTTGGAACTAAATATTTCCTCCAGCCCTACTTTCACGGGTCCCCCGGACGCCAACGTCGACTTTCTGTGCTCGTGATGCTCGTGAGCCGTTGCAGCGCCCTCTACCGTCTTGAATTGAACGTTGGATTTCTGAAGCTCCGATCCGCGAAGGAGGGATTTTTTATCGTCTACGGAATGGGTAAGAAAATCAAATTCAGGGGCGTCAATTAAGGGGGGGCAGGGGGTAATTGTCCCCCTGAGTATTCCCACGCAAAAATCAATCAAACATGGTTAATGAGTTTGACCTGGACAAGCTGGAATTTGCTCCGATAAGGCATTAATTGCCGTTACCCACTAACTAAACCATTAATTTAGTGATTAGGACTTTCTTGGTTTTTTTAATGTAAGTTTTACCAAAAAATTTGTTTTGTTTTTTATGTTTATTTGAGTTATTTTGGCATTTATAAAGTGGTTTTTTTTCCGTTCATATTTTTTTTTTTGAAGTTATGTAGGTATGCTCCCAAGAGAAATGTGAAATGACGCCTCTGATTAAATTAAACGTGTTGTACTTGGGATGCACAACCACCGGCGTAACTGGGGGGGGGGCTGGAGGGCCGCCCCCCCAGATCCTTCCAGCCCTCCGCCCAGAAAAATATAGCCTAGTAGTTATTAGTCATATGACGGGGCTAGAGTAATGTCTGGGAAACATAAGGACTTACAAGGTTTAATAAGAGAAGAACATCCTTCGGCAATATACATTTATTACTTGGCACATAAACTGAAAGTTGTTGACGCATGTACAAAAGTTGCACCAGCAGCTTCTGTCTTAACCACATTAGAGGCATTGAATGTGCATTTTTCGCAAACAGGAAATCATGAAAAACTTAAAAATGTTGCAGATACCTTGGGTATTAAATTTTTTGAAGTATCTAACCTTTGTACTACTCGCTGAGTATGTCGATCTGAAACTTGTAAAGCAGTTTTATTAAACTTTGGGGCTATTAAAATGGCACTAGAAAGTGAAGTAACTAATAACTAGGATAGACATGCCGTTGAAGCTATTGAACTATAACCGAGTTTTGCATTTGCCTGCGCATTCTATTCACTGTTTTATGAACGTATCAAGGTTTTGAGTCAGTAATTTCAGGGTAAAGATGCTACTCTCGGCAATGTAAATTTAATAATAGATGGCACGCTCTATAATCTATAGAAGAAACTGAAAACAGCTTTGAAAATATTCTGAAATCCAAGACTTAATTTGATATTTCTTTAGAACGGCGAATTGGTGCACAAACTAAGGATTGCATAGTGGAAAGCACTCTTGGACATGACAGCGCGATATAATTGCCATCAGATGTAAGTTGCTTAGAACACTGGAAAAACATCCACTACCAAATAATTGCAAATAATGAATAATTTAGCAGCTATTTAAAATATACCCAACTAGCAATTTGTCGACGACTCAACGTTGTGCACCGCGTGCCAACGTTGCGTCGCAACGTTTACTTTTACTCAAACACCACCCACTTTTGCACCAATTTGGTGGATGATTTTTTGGTTGAGTCAACGTCGCGATCGCGACTACAGTTGAAGTAATAGTTCAATGGGTTTTGGAGTACAATTATTTGTTCAAAATATTATTCATTACGTAAAATGATAAATACACTATAATATTATTAAAATAAAATGATATTCTATGTCATATCATGTTTTGCATCATCATAACATGCGAACCAATGCCAAAATATATAAACAGACGGTACTTTACTGTCAAATGTACAGTTCGTAGCTCTAAAAAACAAGCGCGCCCTCGATTAAGATGATTTTATGAAATTAAAAAAAATTATGATTTAAAAATCGCTTCGAAAAACCTCTGAAGATGTTGCTTAGGATTCTTAAGAACAAAATACGGATTTTTACATGCAAAAAGATCTTAGTTTATTGTAGAAAAAAGCAAAAAAATAATTTTTAATGTTTGTTTACAAATTAGCATACAATGGTTTTAACAATCAATCATGGCGATTATTAGTTTCTATGACAACCAAAGAAGTTCCGTGTCTCGACCGCTTTAACTACTTAACTGTGTTTTGAACGGATCCCCTAACTTAAAAGACGCGAACACGCCTCAATTTTTACCCAATCGAAATTGCTCCACAGTTTAGCTTTCTGATGCCGCTGATGCTCACTTAATTTCCGTCCTTGTTGTTTACCTTCTTTTTTTCCGCCACACTGGGGAATCACTTTCAATGACAGCTGTCACATGTCAAAATATCGAAAAATATTTATACAATTTATTCCTTTTCATAGTGCAAAATGTTCAAACAAAACTAATAGAAACTTTACAAAACATTTCTTAGTTACTTTTACTGAATTAATTGATGTTTGTATGACAGAAAGCAGTGCTCCAAAATTGGTTTGTTGCAAACATAACAGAAAAATTGGTTAGATGAAAACAGGTGCGCCCGCGTCTCCAACAAACCGGCCAGAAGATGTGGAGCAAATTGATCAATTTTCGGTTTAGCACACAACGGTTTGTAGTCGGCGCCTTCACAACTAAGGAATTACTGTTAGTACAATAGACATAAATAGTTGTGATGGCGCCTGAAGTTGTGATAAACGTTCACGCGTCCTATAATAGTCGACATTGTCAACCGTCGCCATGATAACTATTCTTTATCTGTAAAACAACGTTTAAAATTAGTGCAATTCTAATTTTTACAACTTGCACAACTAAAAATTGCTAGTTGGGTATCAACGAGAGAGAGAGAGATTAATTCAGATTGCTATTTTCCTTCCTATTAGTTCTGCTAGTTGTGAACGAAGCTTTTCTGCAATGCGTGAAATACAAAATTGGACGTGAATGGGACAAACCCGATTTTCCGCTGTATTAATTATTAACATCGATAATTATTTAATTAAAGAAGAGATTACAGAAGACCACGTTTTGTAAATATTCTTACAAAAGACGAGGAAGTTGCAGGTAATTTAAGTTACTTTATATTAAACTGCTGAGTTGAGTTATATAGAGTAACGGCTCAAAGTTGTTCATACAACGAGTCTTTTATTCCTCACTATCAAGCATTGTCAGCTAGGCCCTCCCCTAGGCCCCCCTAGGTCAGAAAGCCAGTTACGCCGGTGGTCTGCACAAATGTCACTTTATTAGGTTAAAAAAGTTTCTCTTTGAAGAATAAAAAATATCTAACCTTAAGTCGATGAAAATATTTCATAAATGGTAAAAGATACTGGGTGGATTTTTTTCACAGATTTGTCTTTATTTCAAGACAAACAAATTTTATATTTAGCACCTTTTTCTATCTTTAATGGTAAAGCCATGACCGCCCTTAAAATAATTTAGTTAAATACCTGTTAAATGATTTTTAGATGTGCATAAATACACTTATAGTAGGACACGATTTTTGGTGAATTTAAAGACTGTAAAGAAGTTTGATTGAAAGAAATTAATACCACCTTATGCCTCACACACTCTCACAAAATAAAAATCATATGCACGACACCACTCAAGATGACAGATAGGTGACATAAAAGACATTTTTATTAAACAATTGCCTTAAATTATTTTCATCTTTCTCTAAAATTATTTTTTATAGACTGCTGTCTCTCTTCAACAACCTTAAATATTTTGCACTTCACTAAATTATCTCTCCATCTATCTCCAAAATTGTGCCCTCTCTCTCTCTAAATATTTTTCATTTTAACAGAGAAAAAATGTTTTTGGCAGTAGTTTTTTTGAACGCTAGAAAACAGTAAAAATCTGAAAAATTTTAGTGTTTTATTCTAGAAATCGAAAGTTTGGAAAGAAAGCTTTAAAATGTGAGCAAAATCATGGAATAAAAATGTGAAAAACATAGTAAAAATTGGCTAATCAAAAAAAAGCCTTAAATTACCATCATGGCTTTATCATTACTGTTTCTGAGATATGGCTGAATATGGTAAGATACACAGGGTAGGTTTGCCTGACAAGATCTATTTAGGTTCGTGTTTCATTCAAGTTAAAACGTAGATAGGAGTATTCTCTATCTACTGCATTAAGTTTCTTATCTTGACCGGTTATACAGGGTTCCTAAGCAAATCCTTAGGGGGCCAAGCAGCCGTGTATAAGACGCAGACAAACGGAAAAGCACATTAGGCAGAAAAGGATGGGCATGGGGCGATGTTGTCACTACATCTTACACGTAGTAAATCCATTCCAGGTTGTTGTTTTCTAATGTTTTCCATTTTCATACCTTTAGGACTGGAATAAAAATTGTTTTTGCTCGACTTTAATACCAAAGTGATGAAAGATATCGTAAAAAAAAATATTTTTCGGCTTTTCATTTTGTAACCATTGTCCTTACGCACTGTTTACAGGCTGGGGACTGAGATACATGCAAATGCCTAACCTAAAGCGTTCATACACGGCCGGAGAAATCGACTGAGATATTTCCGTAGAAACTTTATCAAGCAAATAGGACGGGTTGACGCCTTCGAACGTCCAACCCGGGTTTTGCACTTTGATTCGAAATCAAAAAGGAGGAACAGTCATATGTGGGGCCGTGCACAAATTACGTAACGGTGATTTTACCAATTTTTGACCCCTTCCCTATGTAATGTTTTGTAACGGTTTGGCACGCCACTCCCCTAATATTATGTAACGATTTCAAGACCACTACCCCCCCTCCCAAAAAAAAAAAAAACTTTTCACCCTTTTTCATTCCAAATTTTCTTAGTTTCACACAAATGCAAACGCTGTCGAAAACCCCCCTCCCCCCTACGTAACGTTTTGTAACCCCCCTCCCTCATGATCATTACGTAATTTGTGCACGGCCCCTGTAGTCCCAGTGGAGGAGGGCGAGAAAATTGATATTTTTTTCTTAAAAATTATACTCTTTAGACCTATTTCTTTGCGTTCCCGAAATTACGTAATTTTTGAAAAAAAATTGTAAGCGGCGCCATTTTTATTTCGTGCTTTGTTTTTCTAACATTTTTGCGTTCGGCTAATTTAATTGAAAAATTTTTGCCTGCGGCGCCCTTTATCTTCTCACTTCCCCCGTTTTAGGAAAACTGATCCCGTCTCTGTTTCTAAATTTTTTCGAATAAAAGTAGAGTATGACCGTGGGGGAAATAATTTTTTTCTACGGTATGACGAAAATTTCGAGAAAGTTGAAGAAAAAAATAAAAAAAAATGGCAGGGCTCAAGTTTTTCGTAAAGAAACAGAGCAAAATAACTCTTTTCACCCCTTTTTGGGTGCAAATATTGGCAGCCCCTTATTTTTCGCTTTTATCCTCCCGCTAGTTTTGAAGAATTGGTTCGCTACATGTTTCGAGATCATGTCATTAAAACACCTCGAAAATATCAAATGTAGTGTAGGGCCAGCTTTATTTAAAAACAATAATATCGCAAGCAAAAAGCTCTGCAGGAAAAACAGCGCCGTTTATTGATTTCTTTGGCTGCTAGTGCTAGCTGCATGGTTTGGCCGTTTCCGGATAGATGTCACTAGTAGAACAGAATGGAAAGAAATTTAATTTAATAATATATAATAATTAATAATTTAATGTTAACAACCTCACGAGTTTATCGCTCAGTATCGTAAATAATGGACCCTTCCGCCTCCTTTAAGCAAGAAAAAGCTGTGGTTTGGACCTGAAAACATCTAATTTTTAATTAGATTAGATGTTCAAATCTCATGGGGTGGCCGCCATCTAGCGGAAATTGCAGACATCTTGTCAACGGTTATTATTGCAACTATGATTTATGCTCACAATGAAAGAGTGGCGACAATTTTTTCTCATGAAAGCAGTCCGGAGATTCTAACAAACTCTCACCATTGCTCAATATACCTGTTTCTTTTGTGCGCGCAGAACTTTCTATGCCATTTCTGTTTGATTTATTGAAATCCTATCCCTAAGGAAAATCTTAGGAACCCTGTATAATCAAAGATACAGGGTGGGTTTACCTAGAGGCCCTCTATACATTTGACAGTTGTTTTAGA
Organism: Oxystoma pomonae; assembly: GCA_963921995.1. Classification (NCBI taxonomy): domain Eukaryota; kingdom Metazoa; phylum Arthropoda; class Insecta; order Coleoptera; family Brentidae; genus Oxystoma; species Oxystoma pomonae. The sequence continues at coordinate 67,791,344 of OY998171.1, forward strand.
CACTCTCTATACATTTGACTGTTGTTTTTTTTTACCAGAGGTGGGCAACTCATATTGTCCTCTCATATATCATATTTGCAGACAGTTTTTAAATGGTGATGACTCTTTTGGTTAGTAAAATATGTCAAGCTTTAACAAAAAAAAAACAGTAAGGTTCACGGGAGATTTAAAAATTTTAATAGTAGGTAAAATAGAAAAAAAATATTATTGATCGGTCTTTTTATTCCTCTTTTTCTTAAAATAATAACAATATATAATATTATTTAAATTTAACTAATCTTACTTACCTCGCAAATTCGACTATTTTTATTAATTTTCCAGTTTGGCATCTCTTTCCATTTTTCTTGCGTTTCTTTTTCCATTGAACAATGAAACAATACAAGTTCGTAGGCGCGAGTAGTTTTACAGTTTCTTTTACCGCAATATTAGATTTTTAAACCGCATATAAATATTCAAATTTAACATTTGATGTACCTACGTTTACTACCCAGCAAACACAAAACGTCGGCATTGAATCGAGGCAATTTCGACAACGTCGGCAGTGTGTCGGCATCGGCGACTACACGCTGGCCCGATGTTGGACAGATTGTGATTTTTCAATTTTAGGACCGACGATTTACTATAGTCGACTTTATGCCGACCCCCACTTTATCTGCTTTAGGTCCGACGACGATCCGATTGGAACTTTGTTTAATCGGACGAGAATCGGCAACTGACGATGGTCCGATTTACTATAGTCGATATTATGCCAACGCAAACCTTATCTGCTTTAGGGCCGATGATGGCCGATTGAATCTTTGTTTAATCGGACGAGAATCGGCAACTCAGCCATTCCAGCTAAAAGTCCACCACAGGTAATATCGCGAAATACGAATTAACGAAGGCATTAACCTACTCTTTGTGACCAATTATAGATTTTTTAATTTGCCTCCAAAAGCTGAAACTGTTTCTATTAAGAAAGTAATTTAAAATCCTTCTTTGTGACAAAAAAAATGTAAAAAACATGAAATTTGGGCGTTTTCTTATATTAAAAGATTAGCTTAAACTTTTTACTCTCAAATATTTTTGCACACTATCCATGAAATAATTGTATAAAAAATCTGTGGGCTTGCTAGTATTACCAAGACTTATTCATTTTGCCTAAATCAATTTTCTTGTAATTTAAATATTGTTCCGTTACGCAACATTTTGTTTGTTCAATTCTTTTTCGTTTTTAGGTAAAATAGTAACAAATATTATTTAAGTGTGATTTTAACTTTACGATTATATTATATTTTGAGGTCCTATTGGCAAATAAATAAATAATACCAAAATGAATGAAGGTATGCTTCTTTTTCCTGTTGCGTCCGTTACGCATATTAAAAGGCTTTTTACCAACTTAATACATATTTGCAGTGCCTAATGGCAATATTTAATTTTAAATTTAAAAAAATCGTGCAAAGTGTGCGTCCGTTACGTTGGAATGGCTGAACTGACGATGGCCCGATTTACTATAGTCGACTTTATGCCAACGCAAACCTTATCTGCTTTAGGGCCGATGATGATCCGATTGGAACTTTGTTTAATCGGTCGAGAATCGGCAACTGTTGATGACTCGATTTACTATAGTCGACTTTATGCCGACGACTACTTTATCTGCTTTAGGGCCGACGACGGTCCGATTGAAACTTTGTTTAATCGGTCGAGAATCGGCAACTGTTGATGACTCGATTTACTACAGTCGACTTTATGCCGACGACCACTTTATCTGCTTTAGGGCCGACGATGGTCCGATTGGAACTTTTTTTGATTGGTCGAGAATCGGCAACTGACGATGGTCCGATTTACTATAGTCGTCTTTAAGCCGAACCGCACCCTATCTGCTTTAGGACCGACGATGGCCTGATCAGATTTTTGTTCAATTGGTCGATAACCGACAACAGACGATGGTAAGTCACATTAAATTTTTTAAACTGCTTAATAGTTTCTTCCTAGTATGTAGAGATGGCGCTAATGTCACTATGTTCCCTGTACAGTGGAAGATAATATTATATATATAATAAGCAAAGATATTTCAAAACTAGAATGCGGATGAGATGAAGATGGTGGTACTTCTCTACAAGAATCACCTCTTCCGCCACTGAAACCAACCCGACTGGTTAAACACCCGCATTATCAAAACTTTCTAGTTTGCCAATGTCGGATCGTGTCAAGCAACCACCGACGGACCTTCGTCAATCATCGACGTCGGCCCGCTTTGAGAGGCCGATGTGGGGCCTTATTATCCACCCATTATCGGACCTTTGTGGTTTGACATTGTCGGGCCGCTTTAAGCTACCACCGACGGACCTTCGTCAAACGCCGACGTTGGACCGCTTTAGGAAACCAACTTGAATAGTTTACCGATGTCGGGCCGAGACTAGCTTGCCTACGTTAGATCGATGAAATTAAGCAACTATATGGGAGGATGGTCGGTACCATGCGGTTAAACCATATCGGACCTTAATCGTACGGCGATGGTATACCGATGTCAGCAAAAAGTAAAATTTACCATTGGTCCGACGGCGGGCTACAGTGTAACGTAAAAAATACTGCTGGTCCGATGTCGTAAATCGACGTCATGCCGATGACTGCAAATTCGGCAATCGACATTTGTTTGCTGGGTAATCAAAAATGTGACATTGGCAAAATTATTTATTTCCATTGGTTGACACACAACAAAATTATCAACATTTCCCTAACAACTGCCAAATCGAGTTGAAGCCTCTGGTAAAAGAATAACTGTCAAAAATTGTGTACAGGGCTTCCAGGTTTACCGAAAAACTTTTATTACCTTTCTCTATCTTTTGCTGTTTTTAGATTAATGAACCGGGTTTTTTTTGTTAATCTTACTTCTAATTTTACTTGACGACTCCTCTTTTTTCGCGTCCTCTTGTTTCACATGCACTTGGGTATCTTCTCCTTTGTCTTTAGTAATCGACACGTCATTTTTTGTCTCAGCGTCTTTTTGGTCCTGCCGCCAGGTTTCAACCATTATTTGGGCGTCTTTGCTCCACAGTTCATGGCTGGGCTTCAGTTCTACCCCGGAACAGAGAGGGTCTCTGAATTCTTCCCGAATGTATCTATATAAAGACATTTTTTTATACCTTCACCCTTTGAATTTAAACTAACCTATTCTAACTGCATCCAACCCTTACATGTAAGATATACCTAGGTTCCTGGAATAAAAAAACTTTACATATGCCCTTTATCTATTAAAATTATCTGACGCAGAAAGCTGTTCCAGTAACCAAGGAAACTTTCTACAGTTGTTAAAACTCCGAATTGATGCTGTTGATAAAAAGTTAGAGACGCACTTAGCAAACGCTAGCTCTAAGGCAACATATATTAGTAAACACAACCAAAATGAGCTAATAAATTACTGCGGCGAAGAAATTCATTCATTTTAAGTCGAATTAAAGTTGCCAAGTTGTATAGTGTCATCTTCGATGAAACTATAGATATTTCAAATATTTCTCAGATGTCTGTAGTAGTTAGGTTAGTATAGAATTTTTTTTTTGTTATAGTCTTTTATGCTCTTTTAGCCTAGTAGTTTTTAATGACATTTACATCTAAAATTATCAAAAAATTATTACCTATTTCAATTAATTTTTCTTATTCTTATTTTAGATATATGTATGAAGACAAAATATATGAAGACTTTGTTGGTTATGTCGACTGTCTGGAATCGGAATATGAAAATGTGGAAGCCTCTATAAACTATGAACCTATTATATCGGGAATAGCTATTGCCGATTTTATTATTTGTTTGGAATTGGCACAGATGGCTGCTCAACAATGATTTCCAAGCAATTGGAGCTGTTCAAAAAATTTAGCAACAAACCATTTTTGCAGAGCGCAGTATACTCTCTATACGATTCGGGAGATTGGGATTTAAAAAAAAAAAGTTTTAAAAAAGGAAATTAAAGGTTTGTGTGAGACTCGTTGGGTAGATCGCCACGATTCAATTTTTCAATTTAAAACAGAATTTTTAAAAATTGTTAAAACCCTTAATACAATATCCAATTGGTCAGAAAATATTTCGAGTTCCAAGGCCGAGGCGTTTAAAAAAACGCAGGTACAGTAGACTTCGTAGTAAGCCTCTGCTGTTTATTTAATATATTAATTGTGACAAAACCTCACACATTTAGGGATATTATAGATGATATCAGTGATTTGCTTGGTAAATTAGATATAGAATTTCGTATTCCCAGAATAAATAAAAGGATGACAAATTGACATAATTAAATATACAAAATCCTCAAGATTTTTATAGAGTATCTGTTTTTAATAAAATATTGGATGAAGTAATCATGGACTTATAATCGCGATTCACTTCGGAATACCTAAGTGTGTTCGACCTTAATATTTTTCTACCAGAAAAGTTAATTACCCTTAACAGTGCTAAATACCGAAAAAGTCTTTAATGAAGATAAGGAACGGTTGCATGGCTTAGTTTTGGGGGAAGTAACGATTCCGAAGAATGTTTGTGAGGCTTCGCTAAACTGTGACATCGATGTTTTTAATTGCATAAAAAAATTTTTGACAATATTAGCTGGTTTGCCCGTTAGCAACGCTTCCTCAGAAAGGAGCTTTTCTAGCTTGAGAAGGCTTAAAACCTATTTAAGAAATTCCATAACTGAAACGCGGATAACTTGCCTTACACTGATGCACATCCAAAAAGCATTCGAAACAGATTTCGTTTTATGAATAAATATATATAGGGTGGGCCAATAAAAATGAGCCTTTTGATGGCCTATAACTCAAAAAGTCCTGGTCTGATTTCGACAATTTTATGACATTTTGAAAAGCCTAGACTTTATAGATTTTGGGAATCTAATGTCAAAATTGTCATTTTTTGAAAATTGTGGAAATCAGACAAGAACTTTTAAGTTATGCCTTAAAAAAAAGTCTCGTTTTATTGGCCCACTTTATGTATACATTTTGTTTAGACTTATTACTTATTATGGTATATTATACGCATATATATATCAGACTTTAGGTTATGCTTTGTTGTTTTTTTTATAGTATATGTATGTGTTTCTACTTGTTGTAGGCACCTGTTTTTAATTTTAAGTTCTACTTACCTACCTAAAAATAAAGTTACTATTGAAAGGAAAAATATAATTTTTTATCTTTTTTTTACCATAATAAAAGCGATGGGCACAAATTAAAAATTTTAACTTTATATATGGTATATCGGTCACATCGACGATTTACCTAAGAAACAGTTGTATTACTCTATAACCTAAGGACATTTTCAGAGGCTTGGCAAGCACGGCAATCTCAATCGTTCAGCATTATGTTTATCATTCGAATAGAAGAAGAATTTAGTTCTTCTTTTGTAGTTTTCTCTTTGTTAACGTAAAGTTAAAATTTTTAATTTGCGCCAATCGCTAAAATTATGGTATAAGAAAGACAAAAAATTATTTTCCACTTAAAAGCTTGTTCTTTAAAAGTTTTTTTTTAATAGAAAATTATTTTTTAATTTTCAGATTTGTACCCTAAATCGTCCATTTTGAATCCGCCATATTAAAATGTCAAATCTGATCAAAAACTCATATCCCCTTCCCGAAAAACCCCTGTATGCCAATTTTAATTTAAATCAAACAAACTAAATCTTTTCCCCCTAGGGAACTGTGTACCTAATAATACCATATTATTGTATTGTCGCCGGAACTATAAACGCATACCAAATTTGAACACACATCCTTCATTTTTAGATTTATACAGTTAGTCGTCCATTTTGAATCCGCCATATTGAAATTTTCAAATCTGACCAAAAATGCATAATCCCCCTCCTTAAAAACCCCTGTATGTCAATTTTGATTGAAATCAAACAAACTAAATCGTTTTCTCCCTCCACTTCCCACGTTAGAGGGAGGTGGGTACCTGAAATACCATATTATTGTATTTTCACCAGAACTATAAACGAATACCAAATTTGAACACAATTGGATGTGGATAAGTCAGTTAAAATTGATTAGCACAATATGACCGAGTCCGCCATATTGAATTTTCAAAATCTGATCAAATATTCGTATTGGTTATTCCCAAGAGCCCCCGTATCCCAATTTGGGTTGAAATTGGACAAACTTAGGTGTTTTCCCCCCTCCACTCCCCTCTTATGGGGGGGAGGGGTGCCTAATAACATATTATTGTATTGTCACCGGAACTATAAATGCATGCCAAATTTGAAGACAATCGGATGTGTATAAGTTAGTTAAAATTGGTTAGCAAAAGATGACCAAAAATCGTCCATCTTGAATCCGCCATATTGAATTTTCAAAATCTAATTAGAAATTCGTTAACTCCATCCCCAAGCGCCCCAACACACCAAATTTCAACGAAATCGGGCGCACTTTAACTGTACCCCCCTCCACCCCATTGGAGTAGGGGCATCATGCTATATTCTTGTGTTGCCACCGCAACTATATAAGCATGCAAAATTTGAAGCCGATCGGATATCGGGAAGTTGGTCAAAATTAAGTATATACATACATTGCAAGTGTAAAAATGAGAAATTTATTATTGAAATAAATTTTGAATCGTCGTCCGCAGGGGGTTCCAGTTGGTTGCTAGAGTTGTAAAAGTCTTTGATAAAAAATAGGAAAAAGAATACCTGTACAAAAAAAATAAAACAAAAAAAACGCTTGTAGGCTATTACCTTTTGTTATTCAAATAAGCCACCGGCATGCGGAGGGAGGGTTCGCCCTCCGAATCCTCCTCCGCCGCAAGTGGTTCCAGTTCGTTGTAACAGTCGTGAAAATCTTTGATTCTCAACGAAGACGCTTCGGAACTGCTCGTCGATTTTCGGTCCGAGTGTTTCCACGTCAAAATGGCATTTTCGTCCGTCAGATTAAGAAACTCCTTTTTGGTCACTTCGTTGGTGAGTTCGAACACCTTTAAATCAAGTGGCAATATGTACAGAATAAAAACAAGTAAAATTTAAAAAATGTCTAAAAACTATCCCCATTTGCTCCGCCCCTGAAGTTTTTTTTTACCTAACGGAACTGAAATAAACTTGTGCCTAATCTACTTCTACACACTAAATTTCATCATAATCAGATCAACGGTTTAGAAGTTACATCAAATTATTTTTGTCATCTTATCTCAAATTCCTTGACATGTTTATGTAGAAAGCGTATTATCTCTGAAACTACTTAGCTAAAGGACAGGCTCCAAACAGCATCGAAATCGGTTCATTAGTTCGAGAGCTACTATGCACAGACACACACATAGACCTCAAGCTTACCAATCTTTTTTCGCATTCGCTCCTTCAAGCATTCATGACTAATTTATCAAGTCTTTTAAGGGTAAATTTGAATAAAAAATGCCAATTCCAATTACTTTTTTTTTTAAACTAAATAAAAACAAGATATACCGGGTGGGCCATAAAAAACCGGACACAATGTCTTTCGCTATAACTTTCGAACCATACCACGGATTTTAATGCAACAAACTGCTCTTTACAGGGAATTGAGCAAGACTTTGAGTAAAAATATTTTTTTGTCCGCCATCTTAAAATCTAAGATGGCAGAAAGAAACAAACTTTACCCTTTAAAGAGCCACGTTTATTCTTATGTTACGGAAGATTTTTGGATTTTTTTATGAATTCGTAAATGCGCTTCTTCCAATTACTTTTTTTTTTAAACTAAATAAAAACAAGATATACCGGGTGGGCTATAAAAAATCGGACACAATGTCTTTCGTTATAACTTTCGAACCATACCACAGATTTTAATGCAACAAACTGCTCTTTACAGGGAATTGAGCAAGACTTTGAGTAAAAATATTTTTTTGTCCGCCATCTTAAAATCTAAGATGGCGGAAAGAAACAAACTTTACCCTTTAAAGAGCCACGTTTATTCTTATGTTATCGAAGATTTTTGGATTTTTTTATGAATTCGTAAATGCGCTTCTTCCAATTACTTTTTTTTTAAACTAAATAAAAACAAGATATACCAGGTGGGCCATAAAAAACCGGACAAAATGTTTTTCGTTATAACTTTCGAAGCATACCACGGATTTTAATGCAACAAACTGCTCTTTACAGGGAATTGAGCAAGACTTTGAGTAAAAATATTTTTTTGTCCGCCATCTTAAAATCTAAGATGGCGGAAAGGAACAAACTTTACCCTTTAAAGAGCCACGTTTATTCTTATGTTACCGAAGATTTTTGGATTTTTGTATGAATTCGTAAATGCGCTTCTTCCAATTACTTTTTTTTAAAACTAAATAAAAACAAGATATACCGGGTGGGCCATAAAAAACCGGAAACAATGTCTTTCGTTATAACTTTCGAACCATACCACGGATTTTAATGCAACAAACTGCTCTTTACAGGGAATTGAGCAAGACTTTGAGTAAAAATATTTTTTTATCCGCCATCTTAAAATCTAAGATGGCAGAAAGAAACAAACTTTACCCTTTAAAGAGCCACGTTTATTCTTATGTTACGGAAGATTTTTGGATTTTTTTATGAATTCGTAAATGCGCTTCTTCCAATTACTTTTTTTTTTAAACTAAATAAAAACAAGATATACCGGGTGGGCTATAAAAAATCGGACACAATGTCTTTCGTTATAACTTTCGAACCATACCACAGATTTTAATGCAACAAACTGCTCTTTACAGGGAATTGAGCAAGACTTTGAGTAAAAATATTTTTTTGTCCGCCATCTTAAAATCTAAGATGGCGGAAAGAAACAAACTTTACCCTTTAAAGAGCCACGTTTATTCTTATGTTATCGAAGATTTTTGGATTTTTTTATGAATTCGTAAATGCGCTTCTTCCAATTACTTTTTTTTTTAAACTAAATAAAAACAAGATATACCGGGTGGGCTATAAAAAATCGGACACAATGTCTTTCGTTATAACTTTCGAACCATACCACAGATTTTAATGCAACAAACTGCTCTTTACAGGGAATTGAGCAAGACTTTGAGTAAAAATATTTTTTTGTCCGCCATCTTAAAATCTAAGATGGCGGAAAGAAACAAACTTTACCCTTTAAAGAGCCACGTTTATTCTTATGTTATCGAAGATTTTTGGATTTTTTTATGAATTCGTAAATGCGCTTCTTCCAATTACTTTTTTTTTAAACTAAATAAAAACAAGATATACCAGGTGGGCCATAAAAAACCGGACAAAATGTTTTTCGTTATAACTTTCGAACCATACCACCGATTTTAATGCAACAAACTGCTCTTTACAGGGAATGGAGCAAGACTTTGAACAAAGATATTTTTTTGTCCGACATCTTAAAATCTAAGATGGCGGAAAGAAACAAACTTTACCCTTTAAAGAGCCACGTTTGTTCTTATGTTACGGAAGATTTTTGGATTTTTTTATGAATTCGTAAAAAAGCTCTATTTCTGCCACGCAGAACGAGGTGCGAATCATTAAAATCGGTTAAGTGGTTCTCAAAAAAAATAGAAAATGTTCAATCAGTGTTTTACGGATTATGCGATTGCCGTCTCAATTTTGTCTGCATACATTTTCTCATAAATTCATTATTACTAAACCGATTTTGATGAAATAAAAAGCTTCATGGCGAAAATCGATTGTTCTTTAACCGCTGCCATTTAAATTTTCCGCCATCTTGAAATCCAAGATGGCGGACAGAATCAAACTTGACCCTTCAAAGAGGCTCGTTTATTCGTATTTTCTGAAAACTTTTTTATTTTTTTTTATTCGTAGGAAAGTTCTGCTTTCACCACGCACAACGAGGTATAAATCATTAAAACCGGTGAAGTGGTTCTTAAAAAATTAATTTTTGTTTCTACCATTGTTTCCAGATTATACAATTTCGTCATAAATTCATAATTACTGAACCGATTTTAATTTAATAAAAAGCATTATGACAAAGATTCATTGAATTTTAAAGCCCACTATTGAAATTTGTCGTAATTTTTAAACCCAAGATTGCAATTGCAAGATTCTTATGTTTCGAGAAACTTTTGGACTTTTTTTAAATTCGTAAAAAAGTTCTGTCTCCGCCGCGTATAACTAGATGCAAATCATTAAAAACGGTTTAGTGGTTATTAAAAAATTAATATAAATATAAAAAGGGTACAAAAATTACTCGCAACAAAAAAAAGAGCGGCTTTTTTAAATGGTGGCAAATTTCAATGGCGATCTTTAAAGAGAAATCGATTCTTACCATGATGTTTTTATTTTATAAAAATCAGTTCAGTAATAATGAGTTTCTAAGGAAACAGTGGTTAAAACAAAAATTAATTTTTTGAGAACCACTAAACCGATTTTAATGATTCGTACCTCGTACCTAGCTATGCGCGTTGGAGAAAGGGCATTTTTAGGTTCTTGAAAACTAAGAATAAACGAGCTTCTTTGAAGAGATAAATTTAATTGTGTCCGCCATCTTGGGTTTCAAAATGGCGACAAATTTTGATAGTGATCTTTTAACAGTTTTTGATCATCGCCATGATGCTTTTTATTTTATTGAAATCGGTTGAGTATCAATTTGAGAAGGCAATCGTATAATCTGGAAAACAGTGATGGAAACAAAAAGTAATTTTTGGAGAACCACCAAACCGATTTTGATGATTCATACCTCGTTTTGCGTGGCGAAAGCAGAACTTTTGTACAAATTTAAAAAATTATTTAAAAGTTTACAGAACATATGAATAAACGAGCCTCTTTGAAGGGTCAAGTTTGATTCTGTCCGCTATATTGGATTTAAAGATGGCTACAAATTTCAATATCAGTGGTTAAAGAACAGTCGATTTTCGCCAGGAAGCTTTTTATTTCATCAAAATCGGTTTACTAATGATGAATTTATGAGAAAAAAATGTATGCAGACAGAATTGAGACGGCAATCGCATAATCCGTAAAACACTAATTGAAATTTTTCTATTTTTTTTGGGAACCAATTAACCGATTTTAATGATTTGCACCTCGTTCTGCTTGGCAGAAATAGAGGTTTTTTACGAAATCATAAAATTATCCAAAAATTTTCCGTAACATAAGAATAAACGTGGCTCTTTAAAGGGTAAAGTTTGTTTCTTTCCGCCATCTTAGATTTTAAGGTGGCGGACAAAAAAATATTTTTACTCAAAGTCTTGCTCAATTCCCAGCAAAGAGCAGTTTGTTGCATTAAAATCGGTGGTATGGTTCGAGAGTTATAATGGAAAACATTTTGTCCGGTTTTTTATGGCTCACCCGGTATATATTTTTTTAAAAACAACGCGAATGGTCTGTGGGGGATACCAGAAGCCCCCGCTGTGCAAAATTTTGTTAATTTTTGATGTGCGGTTTATCTGTTTGAGTAAACGAACTGTTTTTAGGAATTAAATTTACTCTTAAACAATAACATACAATAAGCTTCAGGCTACTGCGAACATAGGGGGAATCAAGTCCAATTTACTCTCCGTGCCGTACGACTGAGGTGGATTCGAAGCACGCTGCAGTGTTATCTTTTGGAAATTTATTTTGTTTTTATTTTTTTGTTTTATTTCTGCCTTGCTCTAGAAACAGATTGGTAAGTTTAATTGAAATAATACATTTTTAAAACTAAAAATGGATGTCTACGAAGTTGCCGAAAAAGTGCAGATGGTTAAATGGTACTATCAAGGCAGACTATTGAGACTTATTCAAGAACTTTTTTTGGAGAATTTTGTAAATCGCCCAGAACCTAATTTATCAACGATTTATAGGTTTGTGCAAAATTTTGAAAAGTTTGCTTGTGTAGCGCCAAGAAACCATAAAAAAACCCATTGTTTTGAATGACGAGCAGGAAGTACGAGATGTGATGATTTGCGCTGCAGTGGAGGAAAATCGAAAGTTAACTAGCCACCAAATTGCCGAAGCAGTTGATACGTCTGCCACTGTCTTACGTGTTCTTAAAAAGAATGGTTATCATTCTTACAAAGCGTCAAAAACGCATCAAATTTTTCCGGAGGGCAACTATCGTCGTATGGAATTTTGCGAAATAATGATGGAAAGGGCTAATCGTGATGAAAACTTTCTGAGATCTATTCTTTTCACAGATGAAAGCACTTTTCCATTATTGAATCGTCATAACCCAACATACGTTCGATATTGGTCGAGGGAAAATTTGCATTTGTATTTTGTCGTAAGAACACAGTATCTAATGACTTCTATTTTTGGAGTTATATCAAAAATAAAGTTTACGGGCATGAAAGAGCTACTAATTTGGAAGAACTTCGGATCAAAATTGAAGAAGCTTTTCAAACTATCAACCCTAACTAACACCGTTCTCAACTAAGTAGGTGTTGCCCTAACATACTTGGAAACGTTAGAAGGGGTTTTTATAATAGGCTCGGATATTGTCTAGCCGAGCAAGGAGGACTTTTCGAACATTTGCTGTAATTTTTTTTTGACTGGGAGAATCTTTTTGGTTTTTAGAATGTATTATTTTATTTTGAGAACTTGCTTTTATTTTGTTTCTCCTTATTATTTTCATTGTAACACGTTGTCAGTGATAAATCTGAGCAGTTGACAATAAAACGCTCTTATTTATCAGTAACAAAAAATAAGAAAATTACGTTATAAAAATTTGCGTATTTATTGACCAAATTCCGGTTTCATTGACTACGCTCCACACAGCACCGTGGTTAGAGGCGTACTAAATACCAAAGGCAAGTCACGCAAGTGGTGATCGCAAGTCTGAGTATTGGTTGCTTCACTGATAGGTGTGCGGTGTCCCTGCATGTACGTACACTGACAAATTGGACTTCTTTCGGCCTATGTTCGCAGTAGCTTGAAGCGGTCTGTATATGCATTAGCGTTGGACAACGCGAATGTTTTTTTTTGTTTGGTGGAATTAAGATCTGTTCACACGAGACTAAAAACGGATTTTGAAACAGTTTTAAAGTTTATTCCTAAAATAATTTGTGAGACTGTGACTTTTATTTATTTTAATCGTTTTCTTGTGTTAAATAGGGCAAATATTGTCAAATTTCTCTTAATTCATTAAATTTTATGTAGATCAGCCTTTATTATTATGGGTGCCGATGTCAAAAGAGGTATGTCCGAGAATGACGGAAAATCGTCGTGGTTTTCATTCTGTCTTTTTTTGTCATGCTATTGGTAAAGGAAAGAAGCATATCCCGACTAAAACTTTAAATTTGCAGACATACCCTAGCGCTGATTATTTCCACCAGCTTTGAAAGTCGGTGGCGTTGCGGTGGCTGCTAAATTTTTTGGTTAGAATTTCTGGTTTTTAATTTTACAAGAGCCTTTATGCCGTCGTAGTCATGATCTTTAGAAAATTTTTATTCTGACGGGACATTGAATTTTTATAGGAGCCCAATAAGAACTTTCGGCGTTAAAAAAGTGGAAAAAGCAACACATCACAAAAGGAAAAGGAAGCAGTAAAATTACAGCTCGCATGGGCTTTGTGTGTTCATTTTGATTTCATTCATTTATTTTTTTGTGTTTTTTAATAAAGTAAACTAAAAAGTAAATAAATCATTTTATTTTTTTGTGTTAGACCTTAATCCTAACTAAGTCCAACTCGTCCCAACTTATTCCATATGACAATGATAGCCATACACAAAAATAACAAGTCAAACAAAGATAGCCATCTCTTTATTTCTGAGATCACAGCTACGATTACATTTGCACGCATAAACATTTTGAATCCGTTCGAGGCCGTATCAACAAAAGCAAAAGAAGAAAAATACAAAAAAGGTACATCGATCATTGTGTTTCTAGATAAAAATTCTAATCTATTTTCATGCAACTTGCTGCAACTGAATATATAATTAAACGTAAAAATCTGACCAATAGGAAACAAGTTTTATGCTAAATCTGGGTTTAAGAATTTTTAAGCCTTGCTGAATGAGGTGCATGTTAACCAAACCGGGTTTAACGACCCTTGAATGGTGAGTCACTTAACAAACCAAAACAAATCTTGCAGTTAATAATTTTTTTTATAATTGCTATAAAATTGTTGTAAGTCGCACATGTAAACGTATCTATGACATTTCCGCCATGTTTTCCAATGTCCGGTGGATTCGACGCCATTTTTTCCGCCGCAACGTTGCAGAAAAAAACGCAACGTATCTTTTAAGTAACGTAACTCACCATCATTTTTTCGACCGACAACAAAAATTCGGCCTGCGTCGGAGCCGACTTGAGGGCGAAATTGATGAACTTTTGAAACTGTTTTAAAATTTCCGTCAACAAAATCTCCCGAATTTCGATCTCCTTAGTTTTTTGCGCCTTGACCAGTTCCAGTTGTGCGAGCTGCTCGTCCTTTTTTCCGATTATCCTAAAAATAGAATGCCGAACGATAAAATATTAAAAGTATGATAAAACATAAATCTCAGAAACCAAAGCTCCGAAAATATCTTTTGTTGAGAAAAAATTTTAACCTAAAACGTTCCTGCTGGTTCTGTAAAAATTGATCCAACTCCTTTAATTCGCTATTGCTTCCAATAAAGTTCGAACCATTATCGGACCAAACATTTCTCGGTTTGTTTCGTCTGGATACAAAGCAAATCCCGGTCATTTTTGTGTTTTTTAAAATATCCAAAACCAAAGCACCGAAAATATATTTTATTAATACAAAATTTGTTCCAAAACCAGAACATTGAAGTATTAGCATGGCCATCGAACAGTCCACACCTGAATCCGATGGAGAATGTGTAGGGAAGATTGGTAAAGATCATTTACCAAAGAAATTCGAGGCCTCGAAATCAGGCAGAACTACTAGATGCCATATTGAATGCGTGGAACGATATCGCTATGTATATTTTCACTTGATAAAAATTCTAACTTGTTGCAAGAGCAACAGTGCGCTGATTTTTGTATTAAGGCCACTGATCTCGGAACAGTGAGCTGAATTCTATATTAAAGCATCGCTGATTTCGAAACACACGTTTGGAGATCAGAGGCCTCAATACAGAATTCAGCTCACTGTGAGTGTCCTTTATCTGTATGGGAATGAGTCTGAGCTTAAGTGTGCTTACATAACAGCTAGTTACACTGTTTAAAAAAAACCAACACCGTTCTCAACTAAAAAAACTAACATTTTACTGATGCCTGTGTATGCATTTTATGTGCAAGTTAGTGTACAAGACACAAAATTTTGCACACCTATTAAAAATTGGATAAGGAAGGGCGGAATTTTATTTATATTTCTTAAACGTCAAATTTAATATTTTAATCTTGAAAATACTGAATTTTATTAGCAATTTCAAAATTTTTTGTCACTGTACTCATTTTTCAACCATTTTGCATTTATTTGTTTGAATGATATCTGTTTAACCTCAATTTAGTTGCAGTATTCGTGGACATTGCCAGATTGTGCTCATCTGACCTTCCCTTTTAAAAGATAATACCAATTCCAAATGTATTGCTTTTTTACTAAAACGAATTAAGGTCGTAGTTACAATCTGGGGAATTGTTTTTAGCAACACCTGATTTTTCTGCAAAATTTGACGTCATTGAATCAGAGATTTTTTAGCACCGGGTCAAAAATTTGGGGTTAGGTTACTTATTAAAATAAAAGAAAACCATTTATTGCGGAATTACCTGCTAAAAAAACGCTACCCAACTACTAATTGAATTGGAAACACTCTCGCTAGCTGATACCGACAACAGGTTAACTTAAAAGCATGCAGATTTAAAAATCGGCTACTGGCACTAGACGAAATAATCCTATTCTATTTTAAACAGGAGCGTCAGCGACTGGCAGGAGTCTTTCCAACCTCTAAATGGAGCTTTACTGACCTGTTTTGTTAGTACTCAAGTATCCGTGTGTTTTTAAAACTGAGGTTCTAAAATCTATCCTTGACGCAATAATTTAAATTTAAAAAAAAATGGTTGAATCAAAATAAAAACAAAATTATGTGGGGTATGGGCGTCGAATGTTTCTATGCGAATTCCAAGTAATCCCAGCGAGCTAGTAAAGTTCTCTTGGTTCTTTGATAGACTCGGGGTAATGCACGCGCAGCCCTAGGCCTTTTTCGGCGGGCGACCGCACACGCGGGGCAGTTTCATATTTGTTTTAGAACAATGTTACCACTGCGGCCCGACTTAAAATTTGTTGACAAAACACCTGCAGTTACCATGGAATCGTATAAATTCTGCGGTCTATCGGCCAACACTTGAACTGCGTGTGTCTCCCAAATTCAATGAAGTGTGATTAATTGATCGGTTTTCATTTTCGGAGTGCACAGGCTTTTAGAAAAAAGGGCACTTAGTTTTTATTTTCGCTAAAGCAAGGAAATATAAAAAGGAAAAATGTAATCCAGAGGAAATTGTGAGTATTTCATTAATTAGTTTGTAAATCGGGTTTGTCCTAAACCGCAATTATTTTGAGGCTTTTGGGTAGATGACAGCACCAGAGCTTTTATTTTGAAGAAAAAATAATTGAGAATTTTGAAAAATCCTTAAGATATTTTTGTTAAGCATTTAAAAATGATCATCCCTGCAAAAGAACAAGGCGTTGCCAGTTGTACTTTTCTTAACTTAAAATCTGAGGAGAAACTATAGCCTTAAAAGTGCAATTAACATTTGTTCAACTGCAATCCTCGTCCTCGACAAATTTTGTACTAATGCCAAACCCATCAAATTTTAGCCAAGCAAAAAATGATCTACAGTGTCAAAGGCCTTCGAGAGATCGAATGAGAGCCTTGCCACTGATTGTTTTCTATCTTATACTCCATACTACTACTATACTATACTACATACTATTATTTTACTCACCGTTGTAATTTCTGAAGCTCGTTTTTGTAATAGTTCTCGATCTTCTCCTTCTGCCCGCAGCACTTTTGACGCTCTGTGCACAAGATGTACATCATATTGACCAAATTCGTACACTCGAGGTTGTGTTTCAGCTGTCTCAAAGCTTGAACCGTCTTGCGCTGGTGCATCTTTGCGTCGAAGTTTCTCAAGGCCTTCAAACAGTACAAAGTAGCTTCATAAGCTAAAATATCGTTCATACTCGTCCCAGTCCCAATTTTTGTTCTACTTCTAGTGTTAGTCCCTACCCTGCCAAAAAAACCGCGTCAAATCTCTTAGAAAAGTTTGACGAGAGTTTATATAATGTTTTATCGGAGTTCATATCGGTTCTATGCGGTTTGTGTTATATACTTGTAAATTCCAAGACCACGACGCAAGATTTTTTCTATCAGTTTTTACGAGCAAAACAGCCTTGCTCGTAGAATCTTATAAAACCCTATAAAATAGTATAAAAACTCATCAACTTTTATGACATACATGCCTTTTTTTTTACACGTGGTACAAACGTGCTAAAATCTCATTAACGAGGCTTCATATAAAAAAAACTGTCCTGTTTTTTTTTTGGCCCGATATTTGACACATTTCACTACCTCACGTTTTCGCAGTTCTAGACTAAAATTTTTCGTCAGGATTTCTTCTTGTTCATCCAATTGCTGGAGGAATTCTTGCGTCATTTGTTTGGCAGTCTGCTCCACCTCTTCCGTCATGATATCAGCCCATTCGTCTTCATAAAAAAAAATATTTTGCTATATTTTATTTTTATGATTTTTGGAGTTTTGAAAGACACGATATTTCACACTCACTTTTTTTAGTCCAACATACCCATATGGTACGCGGGACTATTAAAATCGTGAAATTTTGAATTTTCTTAATTTTATCAAAAATGAGTTCGTAAGGTTCCAAAACACCTTAATCGACGAAAAAAAAAAATTGTCAGTCTGTTGTCTGTCTGTATACACGATAACTCAAGAACGCCTTAGTCGATTTTAACAAAATGTGGTGGGGGTTGAAGGGGGGAAAAGAGGAATAAAATATTTAAAAAAAATTGTAACTTTGGAACAAAAGCAAGTAGCGATATACGGTTTTCAGATTTAAGTTTCCATGAATATGGACTACAAATGTTCATAACTTTAGAAGTAAAATATGCGGTTTTCAGATTTTAGTTTTCGTAAATATTACCAAAAATTTTTTTTAATATGTTCAAATCTTTCAAAGCTACAGTTTTCGAGATATTTTCATTTCCTTTCAAAATAAAATAATTGATTGTATTGCACCAATTTTTTTTATTTTGTTATGGCTCTCAAACAATAGTCTAATTATTCTAATATGTGATTTTTGCTGTTTTGAAAAGGCAAAAATCCAAAATTTATGAGTTTAGTCTCAAATTTCAGAGTCTCTATAAAAAAATCGACACCAAATTTGGCAGCGACATAATTTTTCAGAATTTAAAAGGAAATAAATAATTGGTCTGAAAAAAATTGTCTCGAAAATGAAATGATAGGAAAATCAAACGGCTAGAAAATATATGTATAGAATTAAATTTAGACGAAACATATTTTTATAGAAACACAAAATGTTAGAAAATATTTTTAACGAAAATAATTTGATAAAAACGTAATAATGCCCAACCACAAAATTTAATAACCCCGGCCGAAAATGATTTGAACCGATAGTCACGAATTCAATTGCTACGTTGTTGACTAACGGCAGGGAAGAGTCGAAATAATAAGTTGTGATATTCTATTAATTTACCCCCTTTACATTCTTCAACTACCCCTTACCCCCCAAATTTCTTCATAATATTGTATTGTCATCGGACCTACATTACAAAAATAAATCGTTAGACAGCCAGAAACTGTGAAGTTAAATAAAATCGTTTAATAAAAAAAATCCCCGTAACTTGTCAACGCCACAATCCAGAGGCGTTTCCTCGCGTTGAAATTATTTTGAAATATTATTTGAAACTATTTAGATGTGACGTCATCATTTAGAACCTAGAAAAAATGAGTAGTTCAAAACGCTGACCTTCGAGTGTACGGCCCGTTTTAGTAGCATGGATGGCAAGCAATGGAAGCTACATGGGTAGTGAAGTTTTTTTATTTACTGTTCTTTTAAGCCCAGAAAATCATATAAGACCACAGGGATACCATGAAGAATGGCTAACAAGATATCTAGAATACGATTTTTCATACATTTTCACGCAAAAACAAAAAAAAATCGGTTAAAACAAGAATGTAGAATTTTGACGTATCTTCTACGCACGCGTCAGTTTTAAAACAATTTCAACGCGAGAAAACGCCTCAGGGCCTACGGCGCCCTAGAGATTTAAATTTGACGCATGCCCAATAACGATTCGGCTGGATTGTGGTTTTGCTCATTTAAGGTCGTAGGTACAATCTAGGGAATTGTTTTTAGCAACACTGTACAGGAAATCAATTTAACTATGTCGACCTGATTTTTTTGCAAAATTTTCCGTCATTGAATTTGTTTTCCATGGCAACGCGGAGACTTTATTTATGTTTATCCACAGTGGGACACCAGAGATTTTTTCGCACCGGGTCAAAAATTTGGGGTTAGGTTACTTATTGTGACTTTTCGCGTTCTGTGCCGCTAAAAAACCAAGTAAAATACTAAAATAAAAGAAAACCATTTATAGCAGAATTACCTACTAAAAAAACGCTATCCAACTACGTATTAAAGTAACTGGGTTTAATGTTTAAGGTTGCATTTACAGGTGCATTTATAATTGAATTGGAAAGACTCCCGCTTAAAAATCGGCTACTGGCGCTATACGAAATAATCGTATCTATTTTAAACAGGAGCGTCAGCGACTAGCAAGAGTCTTTTAAACCTCTAAATGGAGCTTTACTGACCTGTTTTGTTAGTACTCAAGTATCCGTGTGTTTTTGAAACTGAGGTTCTAAAATCTATCCTTTGCACTCCAAGATTTCACTAGTATACTTGCACATGATTATGCCGCAATAATTAAAATTTAAAAAAATTGGTTATGTTACCCATTTCTCTGGTTTCTTTGCGAATTCCTAGTAATCCCAGCGAGTCAGTAAAGTTCTCTTGGTTCTTTGATAGAATCGGCGTAATTCCCGCGCAGCGCTAGGCCTTTTTCGGCGCGCAACCGCACACGCGGGGTGTTTTCATATTTGTTTTAAAACAACGTTTTTAAAAACACATTTTTGAAAGATAAACATAAGCTCGAATGATTTTCTGTCATAAAACGTAACAATACTCTTCTGTCCCACTGCGGCCCGATTTAAAGTTTGTTGACAAAATACCTGCAGTTACCATGGAATCGTATAAATTCTGCGATCTATCGGCCAACACTTGCACTGCGTGTGTCTCCCAAATTCAATGAAGTGTGGTTGATTGATCAGTTTTCTTTTCCGGAGTGCACAGGCTTTTAGAAAAAAGGATACTTAGTTTTTATTTTCGCTAAAGCAAGGAAATATAAAAAAGAAAAATGTAATCCAGAGGAAATTGTGAGTATTTTTTTGTAAATCGGGTTTGTTCTAAACCGCAATTATTTTGAGGCTTTTGGGATAGATCACAGCTCGAGAGCTTTTATTTTGAAGAAAAAATAATTGAGAATTTTGAAAAATCCTTCAGATATTTTTGTTAAGCATTTAAAAATGATCACCACACATTTCAGCTAATTCTGATGTTTAGTTTTCCCTGTGCACTCTGGCAAAAGATTAAAAAAGAACAAGGCGTTGCCAGTTGTACTTTTTTTACTTAAAATCTGGGGAGAAACTATAGCCTTAAGGATCGCGCATATTATTTTTTATCAATTTGTGGCTCGGGTGTTTTTCGTTTCTAGAAAATTATTTTAAGTAAATTAAAATTATATTCTTATCCATTATTTTCTGGACGTTTTACTTTCGTTCATATTTCGTTTCGGACGTTTCATTTTCTTTTCAATTGTGTTTCGGTTTTTTTAAATTCGGCATTTTTGTGGGTTCCCAAATCTCATACATTCCTTTAAAGCCCAAGATGGCGGAAAGGTTTAAAAAAATTTTGTATTTCACTTGTGACAATATGACCAGAAAAAAAACTAATTTATAGGCTTGGACATACCTTGGAGGTATGCCTCCTGATTTTTGAGCAAGGCGTCATACTCGCTTAGAAGTTTTTCCTCCAAGGCTCGCAGCTCGGTTTTCAGATTGTTTTCGAACTCCCTCGTTTGTTTTTCCAGTTCCATGTGACAGTTGAGTCTTTCCCGGATTTCCACGTCCTTGATTTCTGATCTGGAAAAGCGCAAAAATGTTAACCATTGACTCCTAAACAAGGGTAGACTCCGTTCACTACCACCATTTGCGGAAACAACTTTTGCACAAAAGCAGTTTGATTGATTGATTGACTGTTTTTTTTTCAAGGGTATCAAGGGGAAATCTTGCATAAGACGCCCGAACTACTTTCCTGCCAGAGTCATTTCTCCTCTACCAGGAGAGCACGGGTAGTGTCGGATTCCTACCGACTAACCTCCAGGTGGCAAGCCACAGTCACTGCATTGCTGCCATTACTGGCTTATTGTGCACCCTCTTGGTTCCTAGGCTAACCACTCCATTAATTTTATCCCCTGCGCAAGTTTGTACAGGTCCTTAATGGAGTAGTCCCCAGTCAATATTGGGTCTAGTTTAACTACCCCAAATATTAGATGATTGATTGATTGATTATCACTGTATGTCCCAAAAGTCAGGAATAATGGATTTTTTGAGAAAACTACGGGTTTTTTGAAACTTATGTATATATGTATAACCTTTTATACAAGGCGTCTCAAAAATAAAATATATGACACAAAATTCCCTTTATTTACTTGACACCTTGTATGTTATGTCATTTTCTGAATTCTTAAAAAGAGAACCCACAAAAAAGCCGAGTTTACAAAAACCGAGACACTATTGAACGGAAAATAACAGGTCCAAAACGAAATATGAAACACCCAGAAAATAATGGATACGAATATAATTTTATAGAATTTAATTTTTCCTCGATTACTCGAATATATTAACCGAATATACGAATACCTTAAAATATCAGAATTACAAAAGTATCGAATATAATTTTCCAAAAACGAAAAACACACGAACTACAAATTGATGGAAAATAATATGCCCAATCCCTAAATGAGCAGAACCACAATCCATCCAAGTCCCTCGGGCCTTCGTCGGTCCGATGTCGATTGCCGAATTTGTCGTCATCGGCACGACGTCGATTTACAACATCGGACCAGCAGTATTTTTTGTCCGCTTTGCGATGTAGGCCCAATGTGTTTGCCGATGCAGCGTTAGACTGTAGCCCGCCGTCGACATCGGCATACCGTCGCCGTACGATTAAGGTCCGATATGGTTTACCCACATGGTACCGACCATTCGGCCATAACTGCTTAATTTGGTCGGTCTAACGTAGGCAAGCTGGTCTCGGCCCGACGTCGGTAAACTATTCAAGTCCGACATTGGTTTCCTAAAGCGGTCCAACGTCGGCGATTGACGGAAGTCCGTCGATGGTAGCTTAAAGCGACCCGACATTGGCAAACTACAAAGTTTTTATAATGCGGGTGCTTAACCAGTCGGGCTGGTTTAAGTGGCAGAAGAGGTGATTCTTGTAGAGAAGTACCACCATCTTGTTAAGTCCGCATTCTAGTTTTGAAATATCTTTGCTCATTATATATATATAATATTATCTTTCACTGTACAGGAAAAATAGTGACATTAGCGCCATCTCTACAGACTAGGAAGAAACTATTAAGCAGTTTAAAAATTTTAAGGTGACGTAATCGGACTATCGTCGGTTGCCGATTCTCGACCAATCAAACAAAGTTCCAATCGGCCAATCGTCGGCCCTAAAGCAGATAAAGTGGTCATCGGCATAAAGTCGACTATAGTAAATCGGGCCATCGTCAGTTGCTGATTCTCGAACGATTAAACAAAGTTCCAATCGGACCATCATCGGCCCTAAAGTAGATAAGGTTGGCATTGGTATAATGTCGACTGTAGTAAATCGGGCCATCGTCAGTTGCCGATTCTCGTCCGATTAAACAAAGTTCCAATCGGACCGTCGTCGACCCTAAAGCAGATAAAGTGGGGATCGGCATAAAGTCGACTATAGTAAATCGGGCCATCGTCAGTTGCTGATTCTCGACCGATTAAAGAAAGTTCCAATCGGACCATCATCGGCCCTAAAGCAGATAAATTAGTTACTATAGTAAATCGGGTCATCGTCAGTTGCGTTTGCATAATGTCGACTATAGTAAATCGGGCCATCGTCAGTTGCCGATTCTCGTCCGATTAAAGAAAGTTCCTATCGGACCATCATCGGCCCTAAAGCAAATAAATTAGTTACTATAGTAAATCGGGTCATCGTCAGTTGCCGATTCTCGACCGATTAAAGAAAGTTCCTATGGGACCATCATCGGCCATAAAGCAGATAAGGTTTGCGTTGGCATAATTTCGACTATAGTAAATCGGGCCATCGTCAGTTGCCGATTCTCGACCGATTAAACAAAGTTCCAATCGGACCGTCGTCGGCCCTAAAGTAAATAAAGTGGGCTTCGGCATAAAGTCGACTATAGTAAATCGGGCCATCGTCAGTTCCCGATTTTCGACCGACTAAACAAAGTTCTAATCGGACCATCGTTGGTCTTAAAGTGGTGTCGGCATAAAGTCGACTATAGTAATGTGAACCTCCGTCAGTTGCCGATTATTGACCGAAAACTGAAAATGGCAATCTGACCAACATCGGGCCAGAGTGTAGTCGCTAATGCCGACACACTGCAGATGTTGTCGACATTCGCCCGATTCAATGCCGACGATTTGTGTTTGCTGAATGGGCATGCGTCAAATTTAAATCCATAGAGCGTCGTAGGCCCTGAATTGGGCCGTTGACAAGTTTTTCTATTTGGAAGATGACACGGGGATTTTTTTTTATTAAACGATTTTATTTAACTTTACAGTTTCTGGGCGTCTAACTGTCTATCAAATCTTGCGATTCATTTTTGACACACTTCCCGTGAACTGATTTTAATATTATAAAAAAATTAGGGGTAGGGGGTGGTTCAGGGATGCAAAGGGGGTTAATTAATAAAATGTCACAACTTGCTCCGATTCTTCCCTGTCGTAAGTCTGGCAATGTAGCAATTGAATTCGTGGCTATAGGTTCAAATCATATTCGGGTTCCTATATTTTGTGATTCGGCATTATTATGTTTCTATTAAATTATTTTCGTTAAAAATATCTTTCGTTGAAATTTAGTGCTATGCATTGATTTTCCCGTCATTTCATTTTCGAGACAATTTTTTTCGGACCAAATATTTTCTTTTCAATTCGGACAAATTATGTTTCTGCCAAATTTGGTTTCGGGTTTTTTTTTATATATAGAGACCCGCCAGACCTATGGAATTCTGCAAAAATAAGAGATAGTTCTGGCTCCGTCAAGAATAAGCGTCCAGTACGCAAATTCAGCGCTCATGCCACACTGAGAAAACGGGGACAACCCACGACCGTGGGTTGAAAATTTGGGGCTACCAGAACTCACACCGTATAGGGCTGCGTTCAGAAAGCCCACACTATGGTGTAGGTGTGCGAACTCGCTGTGTCCGCAAGTGTACACACCGCCTATAATCTGTCATTCTTGTTTAATGTCAGCTAATTTACAAAAACATAACAAAGGGATGTTGTGATAAATGCTAAAATAGTCTTTTTGTTTCCTCTTATTTTCGAAAGTGTGGTTGGTTTCTGGGGTTGCTTTTCTTGTGTCACATTATCTAATAAAAAATGACCCAAAAACATATTATTTTTGGACTGCAAGAGGGTAGAAAAATGTAAAAATATAGGCTTTTTGACCTCTCTTATTTTTGAATGCTGGGTTTTTGGGTTGGTTTCCCAGGGCATGTTTTCAGGCTACAAGTGAGCAGAACAATGTTGGGTAGTTTTTAGAACCATCTCCACCACTTTTTTATTTCTTAACGGATCATTTAAGTATGAGGTCATTAAAATGCTACATAAACATCCCAAAATTTTGAAAATGATCAACTATTAGCTAGAAATTTTTGAGATCTTCTATTAAAAAGTATATATACTAGACGAATAAGACATCACATTTAGAAATAGAAAGAATTATAAAAAAGTCACGTTTTTTTACTTCCTATACTTATTAGGTGTATTGGCTTAAAAACGACTCTAGAAACAAAATCATAAAAACCATATATTATACAGAGTTAGTTAAATAAAATTAAATTTTTAAGCAGTCTTGTCGTTAAAAATTATTAAAATTTCACCATATCATAACCTCATTCAAGCACACCAACCATCGCCCAAGCCGAGACTGAGGTGACGGTGTGGTGTGATAAGCTCACTAAAATAGACATAAATATGTGCTATTTTGAACCTTATTGCCGCATGTTAGTGGCCTTGCTAATGACGCTATAAACGCACCAGTAGACACACCACCTTTCCTGAACGACAAAAACCAGACGCACCGGTCATTTTCATATTCCTGAACGGCGACACACCACGCACCGGTGCGTTTTTTACACTGGGTGTGGACGTTCTGAACGCAG
This sequence comes from Oxystoma pomonae, assembly GCA_963921995.1. NCBI lineage: Eukaryota > Metazoa > Arthropoda > Insecta > Coleoptera > Brentidae > Oxystoma > Oxystoma pomonae. The sequence goes on from OY998171.1 coordinate 67,816,669, forward strand.
CCTAGCACACGGTATGATTGTCCCAAACCATTTCAATTTAGCTGGGAGAACTCAGCAAGTCGTGGGCTACCACAATTCAGGCATGGGATTGCCCCAGCCCAGTTTCATGTGTTAACTTTTTGGGTCTGTGGTAATTTACGGTCTGCGTGGAGTGCGAAATATACATAGGGTCTGTTTTGTATTTTAAACAGTTTGGCTGAGATTTACTAGCGCCGCTAACCATTTCCTAAACCTAATTTACAACTATATATATTTCTGTCATTTTCCTAAGCAAATTAGACTTAGGGACGTTTTTATTTTTGTTTATATATCTCACAGTCAAACATTTTCAACCGCGATATTTTAGATTTTTTTTAAAAGTTTTTTTATGTAAGGGGTTATCCATTATAAACCTTATCGTTTTACCTGAAATTTGACATTTATAATTTACAAATTGCATAGATATGTTTTGTTATTTTCAACATATCACCTTTGTGCTTTTTTTGAATTTAAGAGAAATTTAAAAAAATCTCGTCTAGTTTTTGAGTTATTCAGCATTGTTGGCAAGGGTAAAGCCTGCTTAGCTATACAAATTACACAAAATACAAGGTGTTTCATTTAAAGTAACAAAATCCATGCACCAAGCCCAAGTATTCTGCCCTTTTAGAGTCAAAAATTCTATACTGGTTTATAATGGATAGCACTGTATAGTTAGCTATTTATTTATTATATTTTGTATACAGTCAGCCGGGGCGACTTGAGAGTCAAGGCTTCGTTGGATTTTCTTTCATTTTTAAATCACAAAATTTTTAGAAAAACACGATTCAAATTTTTAATGATCCCTAGTTGACGGTATTTTTTTAATCTCTAGGAGCGTTCGTGCTGGAGACAAAAATTTTTCCTCGACTAAAACATTTTTAACCTTGTAGTTTCTTATAAAAATAAAATAAAAATAAGTTTAATTTTTTTTCATAATACTAGTACAGTAATTTGGGGTAACTTTGAACCGGTGTGGGTAACTTTGAGCAATTTGGAAAATTATTTAGTTACCCATAATGTTTCAAAGTTACCCCGACTGACTATACCACAACTCAGATGCTGAGTTCTCGTAGCCCAAAGGTAGAGTTCTCCCAGCCCAAACCATGAGTTACCACAACCCAGATGCTGAGTTCTGCTAGCCCAAAGGTAGGGTTCTTCTAGCACAGATCATCAACACGAACACGAACCGTGTTTGCCTGCAATCCCTTGGACTTGGTTCTCAGAGCCCAGAGGTCTGGGCTGTCCTCTATTGGCAACACGGTTGGGTCTTGAGAACACATATTTGAGTTCTCGTAGCCCACCATTTTTCTCAGTGCAGTAAAACTTATCTAATTCGATAGCACCCCACCGTTTTTTTTACCCAAGTTCTTTTGGTCTTTTGTTTGCACCCCACCGTATTCCGAAATTAATACATATAGAAGCAATAAGAAACGCTAAACCTATAGAATCCTGCAAAAATTACCGATAGTTCTGGCGCGAATTCAGCCCTCATACCAGTGAAACTTAATTGTCCAATTTGACAGCACCCCACTGTATTGCACTGTATATTAAGTGAATAAAACGAAAAGAACCGCGGGTAAAGTTGGCTAGTTTGAAATAAAAATCTTACTTGATCCTAGCCTCCACGCTGGCCAAGAGCTCCTCTTTGAACGCCTCCAGGCACTTCTGTTTATCTGTTTCCATCTCCTCCCTGAATTTCTTCTCCAATCCGTGGCCGATCTCCAAAATTCCTCTGTGCGTCAACGCTTGCAGGCATTTGGATGTGAAAGGCGGCTTCAGAGCGAGCCTGCCCAAGAGGAGGTCGCTCGGGGAGGTCCACAGGTCATCGCCGGGACCCTTGAGAGGCCGGGTGAGGCCGAAGTCCTCTCGAAGGGCCTCGTCGCAGTGCTAAAAATATAAAACATTATAAGAGATTCTAGGAAAGAACAAACCATTGATATCTAACCAAGAATAGACTGATCTAGTCAAATTTGTCTAATTATTATTATTTTTTGCAAATCCCATAACTGATACAAGAATGTGGTTTTTAGATTATTATTAAAAAACGTTAGCTGCGTTTAAAAAAAGTATCGCCTTTTGTCTAGCCTGTTTCTGTGATTTTTTAAAAGCACAAAACCGATAAAAATATGTGATTTTTAGCCTATTCGCTAATTATTATTACTTTTTGCAAATCCCAAAACTGATAGAAGAATGTGGTTTTTAGACTATTATCAAAAAACATTAGCTGCGTTTAAACAAAGTATCGCCTTTTGTCTAGCGTGTTTCTGTAATTTTTTAAAAGCAAAAAACCTATAAAAATATGTGATTTTTAGCCTATTCGCTAATTATTATTATTTTTTGCAAATCCCAAAACTGATAGAAGAATGTAGTTTTTAGATTATTATCAAAAAACGTTAGCTGCGTCCAAAAAAAAGCATCGCCACTTGTCTAGCGTGTTTCTGTAATTTTTTAAAGCCAAAAACCGATAAAAATATGTGATTTTTAGCCTATTTGCTAATTATTATTATTTTTTGCAAATCCCAAAACTGATAGAAGAATGTGGTTTTTAGATTATTATTAGAAAACGTTAGCTGCGTCCAAAAAAAGCATCGCCACTTGTCTAGCGTGTTTCTGTAATTTTTTAAAAGCAAAAAACCTATAAAAATATGTGATTTTTAGCCTATTCGCTAATTATTATTATTTTTTGAAAATCCCAAAACTTATAGAAGAATGTAGTTTTTAGATTATTATCAAAAAACGTTAGCTGCGTCCAAAAAAAGCATCGCCACTTGTCTAGCGTGTTTCTGTAATTTTTTAAAAACCAAAAACCGATAAAAATATGTGATTTTTAGCCTATTCGCTAATTATTATTATTTTTTGCAAATCCCAAAACTGACAGAACAATGTGGTTTTTAGATTATTATCAAAAAACGTTAGCTGCGTTCAAAAAAGGTATCGCCATTTCTCTAGCGTGTTTCTGTGATTTTTTAAAAGCCAAAAAAACGATAAAAATATGTGGTTTTTAGCCTATTCGCTAATTATTATTATTTTTTGCAAATCAATGTGGTTTTTAGATTATTATCAAAAAACGTTAGCTGCGTTCAAAAAAGGTATCGCCATTTGTCTAGCGTGTTTCTGTGATTTTTTAAAAGCACAAAACCGATAAAAATATGTGATTTTTAGCCTATTCGCTAATTATTAATATTTTTTGCAAATCCCAAAACTGTTTCATAAGTAAATTTAATTGTGGAAAATTTGTTATTTATTTTTTCCATAAAATTTTTAACACTAGTTACTTTAGTGTTGAATACTGCAAACACATCGTCTACATACCTGAACCATACTCTGGGGAAATACTCAAATTCTTTACTTATATTTGATTCAAATTTGCTCACAAAGAGGTTTGCGATAAAAGGTGATAAACTATTACCCATTTTGGTTCCTTCAAATTGTTCGTAGTAGTTATTTTTATATTGAAAGTAATTTTGATTCATGCAGAGTTTTGTTAAAGATAAGTATTCTAAAGTCTGTTTGTCTCCTAGATTGTTTTTTCTTAGTAGTTCCTCCAGGTATTGTAAGGTATTGGGAATCGGCACACTAGGGAACAACGAACTAACATTAAACGAGATTAAAATTTCACCTTCTTGGAAATTACGAGTTTGATATTGAATGAGTTTGGTCAACATAATTTTTATCACAATCCATGATGGATTAAAATGGTTCGATTAAAAACGGATCTTATAAATTTCGAATTTGTTATTGAATGCATGGGTTTGAAGAAATAAGGTTCTGATAAAAAATTGGTTTAACAAATTGATATTTTTATGGTGAATCGTTCTTACGATGAAAATTTTTATTAAATACGGTCTGATAAATTCCTGGTTTGATAAACCATAGGCGTTCCTAAAAATCATTAACGTTAACGTATTTTGCACGTGCAACTTTAAAAATAATAGAGCGTTACCTGAAAAACTAAATTGGCCAAATCGGGGCCCAAATTTTTGTTGGCGTGAGACAACTTTGGGGCCTCGTGATTTGTGAGCAAATATTTTCTCAATTTGATGTACGGACTGCGTTCCAAGTCAACATTGAAATCCGGTACTTGAGCCATTTAATTTTTTAAATGAACCGTTTCCCCTGTTACCTCTCCCTAAATTTGGATGATTTGGAATCCCTATTTTCGCACATACACAAAATGTGAAACTTTCAAATCTGACAATTTTTGTCATTCCTTGAAAATGTCAGAGCAGTGGCTGAATCTCAGAGCAACAGCGCGGCACCGCCTGGCTGCGTTCAGAATACTCACACCCAATGTAAAAAACGCACCGGTGCGTGGTGTGTCGCCGTTCAGGAATATGAAAATGACCGGTGCGTCTCATTTTCGTCGTTCAGGAAAGGTGGTGTATCTACTGGTGCGTTTATAGCGTCATTAGCAAGACCACACCGTCACCCCAGTCTCGGCTTGGGCGATGGTTGATGTGCTTGAATGAGGTTATGATATGGTGAAATTCTAATAATTTTTCACGACAAGACTGTTTAAAAATTTAATTTTATTCAATTTTTTTCTAACTTACTCTGTATAATATATGGTTTTTATGATTTTAGGCGCGTTTCTGTTAACTTAACATAGTTACTATTATTTTCTCTTTCTAAATGCATTCGTCTAAGAGAGATCCAGCATACTACACCATCACAAAAAATACCCGCCAGGTATTTAGACAGCGGGGTCAAAGGGTGTAAAGGCGTTATGTTCCTGGTATGCTGGGTCTCTCTCAGACGAATGCATTTAGAAAAAGAGAATATTAGTAACTATGTTAACCTCAGAGAAACGCGCCTTTTGTTTCTAGAGACGTTTTTAAGCCAATACACCTAATAATGACTTTTTTATTATTCTTTCTATTTCTAAATGTGACGTCTTATTCGTCTAGTGTATATACTTTTTAATAGAAGATCTCAAAAAGTTCTAGCTAATAGTTGATAATTTTCAAAATTTTGTTTATGTAACATTTTAATGACCTCATACTTCAATGATCCGTTAAGAAATAAAAAAGTGGTGGAGACGGTTCTAAAAACTACCCATCATTTTTCTGCTCACTTGTAGCCTGAAAACATGCCCCGGGAAACTAACCCAAAAACCCAGCATTCAAAAATAAGAGAGGTCAAAAAGCCTATATTTTTACATTTTTCTACCCTCTTGCGGCCCAAAAAAAAATATGTTTTTGGGTCATTTTTTATTAGATAATGTGACACAAGAAAAGCAACCCCAGAAACCAACCCAACTTTCGAAAATAAGAGGAAACAAAAAGCCTATTTTAGCATTTATCATGATTTATCCCAACACCCCTTTGTTTTGTCTTGTCCAACTTAAAAATGCCATGAAATCAGCAATCGGAATTCGATATTTTCCAAATTTTAGCAAAATTAGATGGAGGTTGGTCTGTTCGTCGGGCCGCCGATGATTATCGACAAGACAAGTCCACTATATAGTACGACTAAAAATATAATACGAAGAAGAACGACGAAAGGAAGGAACTGGCTTGACCAATGTCAGCACACCCCAACAGGATCAGCAAGTCACTCATTTCCCATAGAGAAAGTAATAGCTACGCGAGAGTGATCGATACTGTGTTATACTTGTACAGCCAGATGCATAATAAAATACATATATTCTTTTGGTTAATTTTTTACAGACGCTTACTTATTTAATAATAAAAAGATATGAAAAAACTTAACAGCCGCAGTTTTTCCATACTTTTTAGTGTTAAAAAAGCAATGCATTCGCGAAAGGTTTTAGCTCTATACAAACCTTAACCAACTTTGTACTGTTGTCTGCAGCTAAAAAACTTTCTTTAGCTTACAAAAAGTTTTTTGGACCCTTTAAAAATCTAAAATATGAGGAGGGGTTTATAACTATGTTGAGGAGTATTATCAAATATTAAAGGTAACAACATTTTATTATGTTATTTTCTTTTATTAATTGGGAAAAAATCCAGTCTTACAGATTTTATAAATGTTTTAAACTATATCTCTTTTTTTTTGTTGTATTTTAACCTATTATCTTCTTGCTTAACTCTGTATAAATCATCACAATATTTTCTTTAGGTATTTAGTTCGCAAAAATCTGAACTCCAATTTTTGGCACTATTCAAATAGTCCCATACACTCTAGCTTTAATGGTAGTGATCCAGCCTGATTGGAATGGCATTTCAGACTTTACAAAAAGTTGTTAATCCACTATATAGCTAATCCCATAAACTCGCGTGATTTCCAACCAAAACTGATTAAAATAACTCACTTTTTAAAATCTAAAAAACTGCTTGCCAGGGTTGACAGACTTTGACAAGCGGTGGTAAAACCGGCAGGTACTAAATTAAAATTGTGTGAAATATATAGGAATAGATGGACGGGGCAACACCATTCTCAACTAAAAGCCTGTTAACTCCTATCGCCTCAGTGCCCTTTAGCCTATTGTGGCTGCCATTTTTATAACCAAATTGACAAGTAAAACATGGATTTTCTGTCAGTTTGGTGTCAATATGGCACCGATCATAGGCCAAAGGATACTAAAACGAAAATGAGTTAACTGGCTTTTTAGTTGAGAACGGTGTTGGACGGGGCAAGGTAGGTGTTTAATTAATACAAGCATTACTTTTACTCTCCGCCGCAGTAGTTCCTGCGCGGCCCTATCTTTCTGTTAGTCTCCGTAAGTTATTACGTTGTCTGTCATTTTCTGGAAGAACACACATTTGTCAACGTGTGGAGCTGGATTTCGGGAAGGGGTATATGGCGCGCTTTTCAAGATTCAAGGAATTATTTATTATTATTATGCTTCCGCAAATATCCGCTTTATATCCCGATGGTTTTGTGTATCAACAAGACAACTGCCTGATACACACTGCATTATTTCCAGTATTTTCTCAGCAGTGGTTCCCCGATGCCAATCCCATCCAGAACGAAGAGACCAACCTTCTTCTAGTTTTGCCAAAATTTAATTGAATTGCTTTTTTATAATAAAAATTTTGTTTTAAAAGTGTTTTATCTTTTTTTTTTATATTTCGTAACAGCAACCTTAAAACTAAAGAACCAGTAAATATCGGTAAAAATACTTTCAGTGTCCTTAACAAAATTTGTTTATGTTGTCTAAAACTTCTTCTGTATGCGTTTTATGTGTCGGGAAGTGTACATATAATTAATTAATTTAATTATTATTATTATTAATTAATCATCTAATCCAGGAGGATGAAAATTTTTGAAATTTCAGCCGTTTTACGCATGCGCGAGGTCCTTCACTGCGATGGCATATGAATGCCACTTTTCAAGTTGACAGTAGTGTACTTTTCGAAAATCAAGCAGTTTTCGTTTTTTTACGTAAAAATATGTGCCGCCTAAAATAAAAATGTAATCTTATGGCGTTTTTAATCGCATTTTAATGATCGAAAAATTAATAAGATGTGAAAGTGCCAAGGCAGACGTTCTCTATGGATGAATAAACCAAAAATTTTACAGGTATTTGTTTTTCTCTGTATAAATAACTTTATTTTGTATTAATGCCTGCCATAAACATAGAAATCACAGTACGCTATAGTGTGTGTACTGTGAGTAAAATTAAAAACAGAAAAAACACACCACTTTCGGAATCAAAAATCAAAACAAACAAAAATGGCATCAGGAATAACATCAATCCAACGCATATCTTTATTTTCATGGCCTACTTGACCATGATATGTTGCTAACACTAAGTGTATGTCTATCCCTTATTTTGATACAAAACAGAAGGAGATAGAGATACACTTAGAGCGCACCGGTACATCAAAAGGAAAACGCTATAAAACTCCTACCGCTTCAGTGTCCTTTAGCCTAGGGTTGCCGCCATTTTTATAACCAAATTGACAGGTAAAACATGGTGTCCAAGTCCAGCTGCGATATGAGGCCAAAGGATATTAAAACGAAAATGATTTAACTGGCTTATTTTTAGTGGAGACGGTATTGCTCGACGATGACAGGCTGATCTGTAACATTTTTTAAAGGAACCCAGGACCTCATAAAAAATATCAGTCTTGACATGCGAAGCTATAAGTTGTAGTCCATATGATATGTACACTTGATTAAAAAAAAAACGCATACATGCAGTCACAAAATTGACCTTTCTAAAAGTGTATAATATATATGGACTACCAGCTAAAATGCCTAAAAACTTCAATTTGTCATATTGTTTAAAAAAGGTCTCTAAAACTGAAAATATTTTTTTAATTAAATTAAAGGCAACTTTATTTTTATACTAAATTTTGCATAATACTAAAAAATCAGCAAAAATAATGTTTTAGTAAAGTCTTTACTGAACGATATCTAATTATCACTCTTCTCAACTAAAAAGCCAGTTAACTCCTACCGCCTTAGTGCCCTTTAGCCTATTGTGGCTGCCATTTTTATAACCAAACTGACAAGTAAAACATGGATTTTTTGTCAGTTTGGTACTTGTCAGTTTGGTGGCAATATGGCACCCAACATAGACCAATGGATACTAAAACGAGTTAACTGGCTTTTTAGTTGAGAACGGTGTTGACTCGAGTATCGGACGAAGGCTGTTCTATAAAGAGGGCGGTAACCCATTTTGGAGTTGATAAAATAACAATAATACGATGGAAACAGCGCTGGATTGAAAAAAATTCGACGAATAGGAAACTTGGATTAGGACAAAAATGGTAAACTTAATACTAATTATTTTAATTTAAAAAAGAACTAAAATGAATAATTTAGTATTTAATAGGATCACCATTTTTTTCTCTATTCTATTACAAGCTGAAAACGACTGGGCATTGCAAAGGTTAAATTTTGAAAATACTGATGGTCTTCTGAAAGCTGATCCAATGCGCGGTAAATAGCATCGCTTAACTCTTCAGCATTTGGTCTCCAATTCCTTTGTTATATTATTTTAACGATTCGACCCTATATATTTTCCATTGGGTTAAGGTCAGGGCTGTTGGCTGGCCAAGGAAGTGTTTCTATATTATTATTCTGAAACCATTGGCGAACAACATTAGCCGTGTGTACTGGACAGTTGTCCTGCTGATAAACGAAGTCATTATTTTCATGTAAAGCCTGTACAGATGGCAGCATAACGTTTTCAAGGATTTCAATATATCGTTCACTATTGAATCTTCCTTCGATTCTCCAAAAAAAACCCAAACCTCCCGCTTGTTCCAGCTTTTTTAATTTGGTTTGTATATTCGGGTTCAAATCTACAATTTAGTGGACGATAAACTAAAATTCTCCTCCTGCTTGAAGATGATTGAAACATTTTTTCGTCAGTGAAAACCACCCTCTCACAGAAGTCATTATCATGAAGAACGTTGTTCAGTGCAAAAATCACTCTGGCCTGTTTTTGTTCTCCTGTTAGAAAAGGCTTCTTTGCAGCAACTCGACAAGAGACTTCTGATTTCTGAAAAGTAACTTCTATTTACTGTTGCTAAAGAACCCGGAAATAATGTTACATTAGCTGCTTCAACCGACGTTGAAAAAGGATTTTGTCTGAGATGGTCAATAAGTCTCTCATCTTGCATTTCAGAACTTACTTTTGGTCGTCCTGATCCATCTTTCCTATCCGTAGAATTATTTTCAATTCAGCGCTTTTTCCATCGCATTATCGTCATTTTATCAACTCCAAAATGGGTGGCCGCTCTTCTTATAGACCAGCCGTCTTCTATAACTCGAGTGATAATTTGAACTTTTGTAAATGTTGGTATCTGTGGCATTTTTAAGGATGTCACACTGAATTTTAAGCTGTCAGGCATACTAAGCTGGTGGTGCCTTATAATAGTATACACACTAATGGAAAGCTAAATTTTGTGGCATAGGAAAAAATGCATGTATGAGTTTTTTTTAAAATCAAGTGTACATAAAGGGTTATCCATTATAAATGTTAAACCCTCTTTTCTCTGTCATTATGCATTTTGCAAAAAATAGTATTTACCAAAAGTTATGTAACTTTAAGTAAGCTATAAAATTATGCATGTCAAAATTGTCCAGTGTCATAGCATATGTCAAATTTAGACATCAACTTTCTTATTTTAAATTGAACACCCTGTATATTTTCCAAAACTTCGATACATCTTTTCTTCCTGATTCCAAAAATATACCATATGTTACCTTTTTCTGAAACGATCGATCATTGAAGAAATTTAGAAAAACCTTGCCATAAGGGTGTGTTGAACAAAGAACCACTAAACTATTTTTCCTTGCATGGCTAACACATTGCCCTTATAGCAAATTATTTTTTTATTTCACTCGAGAACCCCTAAAGATAAACCCGAAAGATGGTATATTTTTGGTAAGAAAAGATCTATCGAAGTTTTAAAAAATATAAAGCGGTTAAATAGGGGCCACTGTCCGTTCATCGAAAACACACTTATCGAAAACATTTTCATCGACAACATTCTCATCGAAAACATTCTCATCGAAAACATTTTCATCGAATGACATTTTCGTCGGATGACATTTTCATCGAAAACATTTTCATCGAAATCACTTTTATCGAATGACATTTTCATCTAAAACACTTTCATCGAATGACGGTAGGTTTGGTTGGTTGGTTTGGTTGGTAGGTTTAGTTGGTTGGTTTGGTTGGTTGGTTTGGTTGGTTGGTTGGTTTGGTTGGTAGGTTTAGTTGGTTCGTTTGGTTGGTTAGTTTGGTTGGTTGGTTGGTTTGGTTGGTTGGTTTGGTTGGTTGGTTTGGTTGGTTGGTTTGGTTGGTTGGTTTGGTTGGTTGGTTTGGTTGGTTGGTTTGGTTGGTTGGTTGGTTTGGTTGGTTGGTTTGGTTGGTTTGGTTGGTTTGGTTGGTTTGGTTGGTTTGGTTGGTTTGGTTGGTTTGGTTGGTTTGGTTGGTTTGGTTGGTTTGGTTGGTTTGGTTGGTTTGGTTGGTTTGGTTGGTTTGGTTGGTTTGGTTGGTTTGGTTGGTTTGGTTGGTTTGGTTGGTTTGGTTGGTTTGGTTGGTTTGGTTGGTTTGGTTGGTTTGGTTGGTTTGGTTGGTTTGGTTGGTTTGGTTGGTTTGGTTGGTTTGGTTGGTTTGGTTGGTTTGGTTGGTTTGGTTGGTTTGGTTGGTTTGGTTGGTTTGGTTGGTTTGGTTGGTTTGGTTGGTTTGGTTGGTTTGGTTGGTTTGGTTGGTTTGGTTGGTTTGGTTGGTTTGGTTGGTTTGGTTGGTTTGGTTGGTTTGGTTGGTTTGGTTGGTTTGGTTGGTTTGGTTGGTTTGGTTGGTTGGTTTGGTTGGTTGGTGTGAAAGTGAAAATCAATCAAACCAACCAACCAAACCCACCAAATCAACCAATCAAACCAAACAGCCAATCAAACCAACCAACCACACCAATCAAATCTACCAACCAATGTCATTGGATGAAAGTGTCATTCGATAAAAGTGATTTCGAGGAAAATGTCATTTGATAAAAGTGATTTCGATGAAAATGTTTTTGATGAAGATGTCATTCAATGAAAATATTTTTTCATTGAATGACATCTTCATCATCGAATGACGGTAGGTTTGTTTGGTTGGTTTGGTTGGTAGGTTTAGTTGGTTGGTTTGGTTGGTTGGTTTGGTTGGTTGGTTGGTTTGGTTGGTAGGTTTAGTTGGTTCGTTTGGTTGGTTAGTTTGGTTGGTTAGTTTGGTTGGTTGGTTGGTTTGGTTGGTTGGTTTGGTTCGTTGGTTTGGTTGGTTGGTTTGGTTGGTTGTTTTGGTTGGTTGGTTTGGTTGGTTGGTTTGGTTGGTTGGTTTGGTTGGTTGGTTTGGTTGGTTGGTTTGGTTGGTTGGTTGGTTTGGTTGGTTGGTTTGGTTGGTTTGGTTGGTTAGTTTGGTTGGTTTGGTTGGTTTGGTTGGTTTGGTTGGTTTGGTTGGTTTGGTTGGTTTGGTTGGTTTGGTTGGTTTGGTTGGTTGGTTTGGTTGGTTTGGTTGGTTTGGTTGGTTTGGTTGGTTTGGTTGGTTTGGTTGGTTTGGTTGGTTTGGTTGGTTTGGTTGGTTTGGTTGGTTTGGTTGGTTTGGTTGGTTTGGTTGGTTTGGTTGGTTTGGTTGGTTTGGTTGGTTTGGTTGGTTTGGTTGGTTTGGTTGGTTTGGTTGGTTTGGTTGGTTTGGTTGGTTTGGTTGGTTTGGTTGGTTTGGTTGGTTTGGTTGGTTTGGTTGGTTTGGTTGGTTTGGTTGGTTTGGTTGGTTTGGTTGGTTTGGTTGGTTTGGTTGGTTTGGTTGGTTTGGTTGGTTTGGTTGGTTTGGTTGGTTTGGTTGGTTTGGTTGGTTTGGTTGGTTGGTTTGGTTGGTTGGTGTGAAAGTGAAAATCAATCAAACCAACCAACCAAACCCACCAAATCAACCAATCAAACCAAACAGCCAATCAAACCAACCAACCACACCAACCAAATCTACCAACCAATGTCATTGGATGAAAGTGTCATTCGATAAAAGTGATTTCGAGGAAAATGTCATTTGATAAAAGTGATTTCGATGAAAATGTTTTTGATGAAGATGTCATTCAATGAAAATATTTTCGATGAGAATGTCTTCGATGAAAATGTTTTAGACGAGTGTGTTTTCCAGTGACCCGTTAAATAGCAATGGGCCCCTGATTGCGCCAAGACCAACGACAAAGCTCGGCCACAGCACTCCACATATTGCTTCCTTTCTGTTAGCATTCTAATTGATTGATAACTGTGTCGTAATCTCATACACGGTAGTCATACAATATTTTTTTAGGACAAAATATTTTTTAATTATTATAGTTTATTTATTTTAAACGAAAACATAAGTTTATGAATCAAACAAATATTCTAGTCAACTGGGTGTTTTTCCTTTCTTAATTTATTCATGGTAATTTTTCGTAAAACTCCCAATAGATTTTAAACAAACAATAAAGAGATTCTTAAGCTTAGTTTAATGAGAAATGAGGGTCTTGGAATTTTGAATCCTCGTCTGACAAATATCATAATGTATTCTTAAGCACTATTTTTATAACGGAGAAACTCCTTAAAAAGGAATTAGGGATCAAGGTAATATGCTGAAGGAAAGAACGCATTCTCGCATAGATTAAGGAACTATAGATCCGTCACTTCACCCTTCCCGCCAATAATTATTTTTCGCGAAAAGTGCGGTTATGTTTCCGCGTGCAAAGGAACTGCCAACATAATAATATTTAGGTTGGCAATATTCTTTCTAGAAATCTGCAGCTCCTCCTCTTACCCCTTCTAGGGTTCTCCGTCAGAGGGCACATTATGACAAAAGTGACAGAATGTCGGTTATGACTCATAACTTATGAGTGCCATTTTGAAAACTGAGGTTTGCCAAGGTTCTTAAAAAGTGATTTTGTGATTATTTCTGTTCAAAAAATTGTGATTTTATCCTTCGATTACAATGGCTGAGAAACAAAGAGTTAGACTACGGAGACCGTGCCATGATCCCAATAAAAAAACGGGGAGACATCGTTTCCCCAAAGGCAATCCTGTAATTTTTCAGACGTATAGTGAAGGCGTTAAACGCGAATAAACTAAGTGCTGATGAAATATATAACAGATTTTACGTGTGTGATAAATATTTTGCTCCAGAGGACATTTTGCAGAATGGACGCAGAGGTCTTAGAGAGTGATGTCCCACACTTGCATTTGGACTCCATTTAACTATTTATACCTATGTGTTAAAACACCCTTTCCTTATTTCATCAAGTTTAGTATGGCTAATTTTTGTGGATATCAATAATAAGTTAGAAAATGCGACACTTGTGTATTCCAAACCAGGGGTATTAATATTATTTACACCAAGACTTTTTCTAATGTGTGGGTTTACCATAAATTGCCCCACATATACAGTCAAATTTTTTTGAGATTAAAATTATTTTTTTCTTTTTCACAAATTTAATTTGGAATACAAAAGAGTGGCATTTATTGTTTTTTATGTACTAAAAATAAGATATAAACATTTTAAAGAAAATTATTTAATATTTAAAAAAGCACAAGATCATGTTGTAATATTTTCTTTATTGTGAAAAATATAAACTAACATGTTTCGAAATATGCCATAATCTTTTATAATAAAACAACCAGAGGTTTTGTACTACAAGTGCATTATTATGAGTAATTTGTATTTATTTCTTAAAAATATGCTTTTTTATTTTAACTTAACATAAGTAACAATTTTGTTTTGTGCCTAGTAAAAAAGCATATTTTTAAAAACTAAACATAAATTGCTTGCAAAGAAAGAACCCTACACAAATTACATTCGAAATGGCTATTTTTTTATATGTTGTAGTACTCAATAAACAAAGCACAAAAATAAAAAACCGAGATACGGAGCAGCTTTCTGAGATATGGAGCTTTAAAGTTGACGTGTTTTAAGGCTATATCTTTGGACATGTTCTAATTTTTTTTTCACAACTTTGTAGATTACCGCCAAAATAAAATAATTCTATAATAATTTTCAATGTAATTTGTGCAGGGTCCTTTAAAAAAAGCGAAAATTTAAGCGAGCACCATCTAGTGGTCATATTACAAACTAACAAAAAATCGATAGTACGGTTATCGCGAATTTAACCGTGAGTCATCTAGTGGTCGTATTACAAATTAAAAAAGAAAAATCAATATAAAAGTATGGTTATTGGTCGCGTGCATATCTGCACAGACTCGCCAAACTCCAAATAGTTCCGAACCGTTTAACACGTAACTGTCGTATCTATTGTAGCTCCTTAACCTATGGCATTCTCGTTTTCGTTTTCAAATGGTTAGGAGATACTTTTACTACTACAGTAATTTAAATAAGAGTCCTAGTTTTTAAATGAGTTCGTTTTAACAATAATCGTATAAATAAAAAGACAGTAAATATATAACAGAATTTTAGAGTATAATAGTTATTTATTGGCTCAATAAATTAACCAGAGGGGACCATCATAAGAGTCCCAAATATTTTTAATGCTACATTTTGTAGCCTTTTTGTAGCTATTTTTTTACGGTTAAGTTAATTTTGTAGCTGTAGCCGTTTTCGAGAAAACGCGAAACCCCTAGCCTAACCGTTAAGGTCGTAATTACAATCTGGGGAATTGTTTTTAGCAACACTGTACAGGAAATCAATTTAACTATGTCGACCTGATTTTTTTGCAAAATTTTACGTCATTGAATTTGTTTTCTATGGCAATGCGGAGACTTTATTTATATTTATCCACAGTGGGACACCAGAGATTTTTTAGCACCGGGTGAAAAATTTGGGGTTAGGTTACTTATTTTGACTTTTAACGTTCTGCGCCACTAAAAAAAAAACAAGTAAAATACTAAAATAAAAAAAAAACCATTTATTGCAGAATTACCTGCTAAAAAACGCTACCGAACTACGTATTAAACTAACTGAGTGTAATGTTTAAGGTTGCATTTACAGGTGCATTTATAATTGAATTGGAAACACTCCCGCTAGCTGATACCGACAACAGGTTAAATAATCGTATTCTATTTTAAACAGGAACGTCAATGACTATCAAGAGTCTTTCCAACCTCTAAATGGAGCTTTACTGACCTGTTTTGTTAGTACTCAAGTATCCGTGTGTTTTTGAAACTGAGGTTCTAAAATCTATCCTTTGCATCCCAAGATTTCACTAGTACACTTGCACATATCTATGCCACACGCGGAGAGGTTTCATATTAGTTTTAGAACAATCTTTTTGAGAACACATTTTTAAAAGATAAACATAACCTCGAATGGTTTTCTGTCAAAAAGCGTAAAAATACTCTTCTGTTCCACTGCGGCTCGAGTTAAAGTTTGTTGACAAAACGCCTGCAGTTACCATGGAATCGTATAAATTCAGCGATCTATCAGCCAACACTTGAACTGCGTGTGTTCCAAATTCAATGAAGTGTGATTGATCGGTTTTCTTTTCCGGAGTGCACAGGCTTTTAGAAAAAAAAGAAACTTAGTTTTTATTTTCGCTAAAGCGAGGAAATATAAAAAGGAAAATGTAATCCAGAGGAAATTGTGAGTATTTCTCTATTTTTTTTTGTAAATTCGGTTTGTTCTAAACCGCAATTATTTTGAGGCTTTTCGGATAGATGACAGCACCAGAGCTTTTATTTTGAAAAAAAAACAATTGAGAAATTTGAAAAATCCTTCAGATATTTTTGTTAAGCATTCAAAAATGATCACCCCTGCAAAATTTAAGCTAATTCTGATGTTTAGTTTTTCCTGTGCACTCCGGCAAAAGATTTTAAAAAATTAAAGAACAAGGCGTTGCCAGTTGTACTTTTTTTACTTAAAATCTGGGAAGAAACTATAGCCTCAAGCTGCCCTAATAACACATGATGTCCCCGGGACGTCCTTTTTAGGTCCCATTAGGCCCCGACGTCCCGGGATCTTAAAAGTACGTTTTTAAAACGTATGTCATTTGACCTACATATTTAAAGATTTTTTTTTTTTCGTTAAAAAAAATCTAGTAATATTTTGAAAACTTTTAAAATGTGATTCCCTCGAAAAAGCCGACCTACAAAATGTGTTGTTTATTTGAACATTCTAACATTAGCACAACTGAAGTTATGGGGTGGTCCCTCAGCGTAACGGTTGAGCTAGGGGGGTCGCTTTTCTCGAAAACGGCTACAGCTACAAAATTAATTTAACCGCAACGAAATACCTACAAAAAGGCTACAAAATGTAGCAATGAACGTTAAGATTGCCCAGAAGAATGTCAGGGTCAAGCCTGTTGAAGGCCTTGGAAAAATCGGTATAGATAACGTCCACCTGGCAATTATTGTCAAGACTCTGAGCTGTAAATTGTGTTATCGAGGTTTTAGTGTTGTTTATTCGACAACGTTTTTAAACCGTCCTTATTTAAAAGCGCTATAAGAAGACCGTATAAACAAAGTAAATGTAATTTCCCTGAAGTATCTCACATGACTCGAGCCGTGCGGCAAGTTTCTATAGTTCCTTTTTTCTTCACTTTTACAACGGCAAAATCTAGTTGACTGACCTATAGCCAGCGGCTGTTGAAAATGACTTGAAAGGCTTTAGGGGTTACTGACGGTCGGTCATAATTATCATCTTCAGCGTTTTGATGTTCGTTTTATCTTTTTAAATTTAACTAAACTTTTAAAATTATTTAAATATTTAAAAGAAGTAGGTAGGTATGTACAGTTGCGGCCACATAAAATGCGTACGCCGATTTTATATAGTGTATTATGGGCCTCGCAACTCCTTGCATTTTAGGTATTTCAAATTGACAAAAAATGTCACCGTCAGGTTTTGTTGTTGTCATACGCTTATACAGGGTTCCTAAGATTTTCCTTAGGGATAGGATTTCAATAAATCAAACAGAAATGGCATAGAAAGTTCTGCGCGCACAAAAGAAACAGGTATATTGAGCAATGGTGCCAGTTTGTTATTATCTCCGGACTGCTTTCATGAGAAAAAATTGTCGCCACTCTTTCATTGTGAGCATAAATCATAGTTGCAATAATAACCGTTGACAAGATGTCTGCAAATTCCGCTAGATGGAGGCCACACCATGAGATGATCTAATTAAAAATTAGATGTTTTCAGGTCCAAACCACAGCTTTTTCTTGCTTAAAGGAGGCGGCAGGGTCCATTATTTACGATACTGAGCGATAAACTCGTGGGTTGTTAACATTAGAAAGAAATATCTTCGCTTTTAATTAAATTTCTTTCCATTCTGTTCTACTAGTGACATCTATCCGGAAACGGCCAAACCATGCAAAGCACTAGCAGCCAAAGAAATCTATAAACGGCGCTGTTTTTCCTGCAGAGCTTTTTCCTTGCGATATTATTGATTTTAAATAAAGCTGGCCCTACACTACATTTGATATTTTCGACGTGTTTTATGACATGATCTCGAAACATGTAGCGAACCAATTCTTCAAAACTAGCGGGAGGGTAAAAGCGAAAAATAAGGGACTGCCAATATTTTTAACACCCAAAAAGGTGTGAAAAAATTTATTTTGCTCTGTTTCTTTACAAAAAATGTTTTTTTTACGAAAAACTTGAGCTCTGCCACTTTTAATTTATTTCCCCCATGGTCATACTCTACTTTTATTCGAAAAAATTTAGAAACAGAGACGGGATCAGTTTTCCTAAAACGGGGGATCTTGGTTTCGAGTGAGAAGATAAAGGGCGCCGCAGGCAAAAATTTTTCAATTAAATTAGCCGAACGCAAAAATGTTAGAAAAACAAAGCACGAAATAAAAATGGCGCCGCTTACAATTTTTTTTCAAAAATTACGTAATTTCGGGAACGCAAAGAAATAGGTCTAAAGAGTATAATTTTTAAGAAAAAAATATCAATTTTCTCGCCCTCCTCTACTGGGACTACAGGGGCCATGCACAAATTACGTAATGGTCATACGGGGGAGGGGGGTTACAAAACGTTACGTAGGGGGGAGGGGGGTTTTCGACAGCGTTTGTATTTATGTGAAACTAAGAAAATTTGGAATGAAAATAAGTGAAGTTTTTTTTTGGGGGGGGGTAGTGGTCTTGAAATCGTTACATAATATTAGGGGAGTGGCGTGCCAAACCGTTACAAAACATTACATAGGGAGGGGGTCAAAAATTGATAAAATCACCGTTACGTAATTTGTGCACGGCCCCACATCTGACTGTTCCTCCTTTTTGATTTCGAATCAAAGTGCAAAACCCGGGTTGGACGTTCGAAGGCGTCAACCCGTCCTATTTGCTTGATAAAGTTTCTACGGAAATATCTCAGTCGATTTCTCCGGCCGTGTATGAACGCTTTAGGTTAGGCATTTGCATGTATCTCAGTCCCCAGCCTGTAAACGGTGCGTAAGGACAATGGTTACAAAATGAAAAGCCGAAAAATATTTTTTTTACGATATCTTTCATCAGTTTGGTATTAAAGTCGAGCAAAAACAATTTTTATTCCAGTCCTAAAGGTATGAAAATGGAAAACATTAGAAAACAACAACCTGGAATGGATTTACTACGTGTAAGATGTAGTGACAACATCGCCCCATGCCCATCCTTTTCTGCCTAATGTGCTTTTCCGTTTGTCTGCGTCTTATACACGGCTGCTTGGCCCCCTAAGGATTTGCTTAGGAACCCTGTATTTAAAAATGCCCCAACTAAACGAATTCGAAAAAGCCCAAATTAGACGGAGGTTGATCGGTTTGAAGAGTATCGGCTCATTATGGACGATACAAGGCTGCAATTGTAAGAATAAGAAGAAAATATCAAGAAGAAGGAACTGTTCGACGAAGGTGAGGCAGTGGCCTGACCCAAATCAGTACGGCTCAGCAGGATCAGGGGTCGTATTTTCGAAACCATACGAAATTATTCGCATGCGACTACTTCCGTCTCTTCCTATACCGTATAGAAAAGGAGGCAAAAGATATGCCGATATGCTGATTCATGGGTAGTACGTGCAAGAATAACCGGTTTTTCATGCGAAACAACACGAATGCCTCCACCCACTCGTGCAATATTGCGTTAAACCAGTCGAATTCGAACGCGGTCCACACATACCGGCTTATCTTTCGCCTCTCATTTCACACGGTATAGAAAGAGACTGACATAAAAATTGTTGATTATTCAGTATACGTATGCGGATATTTTCGTATGGATTCGAAAATCAGACCCCAGTAACTGATAGACTTTTTTGCGATGACCCCAGAGGCGAAAATTGAGGCACAGCCAGGTTAATTTTTGCACCAAAGTATTGTCTACAAGAAGAAGAATTTTGGAAACAGGGTGTTTTACGGATGAAAAAATCTTTCAGTCTCACAATGACAGCCAACAATTTTTGGTATATCGTCCGCCCAACACCGTCTGGACAACACCGTACTCAACCAACACCATTCTCAACTAAAAAGCCTGTTAACTCCTACCGCCTCAGTGCCCTTTAGCCTATTGTGGCTGCCATTTTTATAACCAAATTGACAAGTAAAACATGGATTTTCTGTCAGTTTGGTGTCAATATGGCGCCGATCATAGGCCAAAGGATACTAAAACAAAAATGAGTTAACTGGCTTTTTAGTTGAGAACGGTGTTGACTCAACTAAAAAGCCAGTTACGGCACGGCAAACTGACAGAAAATCCATGTTTTACTTGTCAATTTGGTTATAAAAATGGCAGCCACAATAGGCTAAAGGGCACTGAGGCGGTAGGAGTTAACAGGCTTTTTAGTTGAGAATGGTGTTGGTCTGGACCGGGAATGACCAACAACTTTCAGAATTTCTTGACCACCTAAATAAGACCCACCATTAAATTCACAATGGAGTTGGAGCAAAATTGTCAAATTCCTTTTCTTGATGTATTTGTCAAACGAGTAGAAAACGACATCAGAACGGCAGTGTATCGTAAACCCACTCACACAGGACAATATTTAAAGCAAGATTCAAATCCTTCTGCTACAAACTAACGAGGCATAATAAGAACTTTTTATAATAATTTGTAACAATTGTCATGACTTGGAAATCGAAATAAGATACTATTTCTAAATTTCAGCGAACAGGACAGATATATAAGAGCAAAACCAGGCAAATGCATTCCTTACAATTCGATATATTAAAGGAGTATCAGAGAAAATTCGAAGAGTAGCGAACAACTTTAATATTAAAACAGCTTTTAAATGTAATAATACAATTCGAAGCCTTCTTACTAAAACAAAACCGGAGAACAAACAAAATAAGAAATTCATTTACCAAGTTCCTTGTGAGTGTGGTGAATCATACATAGGTGAAACAAAAAGACCACTATCTGTTAGGTTTAAAGAACATCAGAGGAATACCCAAAGAGGTGAAACAACGAAATCAGGAATCGCCGAATACGCATGGTCAAAACAACACCGAATGAAGTGGTCAGAAGCAAAGGTTTTGCACAAGGAGTCACACTGGAAGAAACGAAAATTCTTTGAAGCTGCCTTTATTGGGCAGAATCAGGGTGTGTAAGTGTTGAAATTCCAAATATTTGGAAGCCCCTCCTTGGGCGGAGCTAATTTCTTAAACTTCACGGTTGAGTGATTTCCCATAGTATATAAGTATGTACGTAGCCTTAGGAATAGATTGTAGTTTGCACCTGAAGACGATCAGAGATTATACTGATCGAAACGGTGTGTATAAATAAAATATAGACAATGGAAGTCCGAAACACAGACTTAATTTTAAATTCATCATTGTCTTAAACTTTCAAACAAAATGTTGAATAATTTAAAAAAATTGTTTTGTATATTAGTACTATAGTAAAGTGTGGTCAGTCTCCTTATTTTTGTGTTTACAATGTCAAAGATCTAACCTGTAATTCGAAAAAGTCAAAGTCAGTAACAATAAGCAACGCAATTAGCAAAACTTAAATTTAACAGACATGCAGATAAATTCTGCTGTACGCATTTTATGTGGCCGGAATTGTACGTATATTACATAATTTTGATTTCGATTAGGAAATATATATTGCCAATTAAAATCGTTATACTTTATGCCTATTTACATTTTTTCCGGTTGAAAGTTCGTCAATATACTTAATTAGAGAGAATTTGAATTCTAAAACTAGTTTTCAGTCAGTGACCTTAGCTCAGGAAATGCTGAAGCATAAAGTAGTTTACTTTATAGTTGAAGTCCATGCAATGTTCAGCTAACTCTGACGTTTATTTGACTTCAAAAAGTATGAATATCACATGACCCGCTTTGAACGCAGGGAAAATAGAACATAATTAAAGGAATGGATATCCCAACCGACCAATCTAAAAAATTAAGGGTAACAATGCGATTGACAGTTTCATAGCTAAAAAGGCATAACAGTTGGAGAAACGTCACTTTCTCTATGCTTTAACGGAAGGGGTTGACAACGGCTTTTCAAAATGGCGTATTTTATTGTTGTTTTCATGGCAATAATCACAAAATATGTACCTACCGGTATAGAAGGCGATCTGACGACTTAGGGCCCTGTTATAAATTTTTTGCTACTGTTGCGCCTCTAGTGACTCGGTCTCGATGCTTGAATTAGGGTAGCGGCGCTGGCGCCGGAAAATTTTGAATTCGGGCATTTTTTAAACTATTTCAGTTCATTAGAAACAACATTATTTTGGAAAACCTAATTCATCAATAATTAATTTTATTTTCCAAAATATTGTTCATTCTGATGAATATAAATTTAAAAAATAAACCAAATGTGTCGTATTTAATATATTATATTATTCTTTTAAGAAGATATATACATATCGAAACTATTGTATTTATTATTAGACTATATTTATTATGCTTCCCATGTCGGCCTCAATAGCAGCAGTTTCTTTTAAGACTTGCGAGTTTTTTTCATTTTCAAAAAATTCGGTGTTACTGGTTAGCCATAAGCATTTTTGAACGAACTGGGCTAAAAAAAATGTAATTAACAAAGAGGCTAAATAAATGCCCTATTCGAGCGTTAATGGATCAATTTATTAAATATTTTAGAGAAAAGACTCAGAAAAAGGCCAAAAAAATCCAACTTTAAAAAGGAAACAACACAAAAGAAAAAGTACACAAAAAAGTAGGGTTATACGTCAAGTCGGACCAGAAATCAAATTTACCCAGGGAACACAAATTTATCTAACCGTTATGCCTTTCATATTGCTCCATCCGCTCGTTCAAAATTTGCCACTTTTTCTTTGGTGATATCCATTCCCTATATGATCTATTTTCCCTGTTTGAACGTCACTTCAATATTTCCTGAGCTAAGTCACTGACAGAAAAAAAAATCAATCTCTGCTCTTTTGATTTATTTATTTAAAAATTTTTGTTTAAAAACGACGTCCTCTACTCGTTGGCTTAAAAACCGCGACGTTGGCAAGCGGACTACAAATCTCATTCCATACGACCCTAATCCGACCTAATACAAATTAGGGTCGGCCCGACGTCGCTAATTGTACTTCAATGGTATAGTAGTTTACCTATGACGACGTGATAATACGTCCGACAGCTTATGTAATTTTATATTATTTAATTGATTACTTAATGTGGTACTTGTTTAGTAATTTTTATGTGAAATATATATTAACGAATCGTAAGTATTATAGCTCACAAGAAATAAATGGCCACCTTTTTATTTCATTAACAATAGAGGCTTTGTTATTAAAAAGGGCACTTTACCGAATAATCTAGAGCGAAATATTTCTGCGAGGGCCACTTTACTGACAAAGTTGGTCAAGATGGGGGAAAAATAACTACCCCCCCCCCTTTCAAATTATCACAAAATACTTCAAAAATATTTTTTTTAAGCACTATTTCGGTTGCAATTAATACTAAAATCACTCAAGAATTATACTAAACGCATCTTTAAGGCATTATTAAGTCTCTTTCATTGTTGGTTTTTCAATAAAAACAAGAAAAAAATTGTTGTCAATAATGGCTGCCCAAGCTTGCAACTCCAAAATGGCCGAATTTGGAATGGTATAGTACTTTTACCAATTTATCACCAATTTGGACAAGGACACCGATTTGCAGCCCTAATTTTATCCAAATCTAACTAGCCAACAACGTTAAACTACGTAATATGTGCAAACGTTCGGAATCCGCCTCCATTCTTTGTTGGCCATGTAACCAAAACTGACTTAAAAGAAGAATGACAGTTCAGCCGAATATAACCTAGAAAAATATTTTCCGTTTTTCCTTGTTTTTTCCGTAAAAACATGGATTATTTTAAAATTGTATTTATTAGATGTGGAAGATGGATAACAATTGTTGGTTCCCCATCAAAAAAAGCGACATTAAACAATATCAGTGTGACCCCACTAATGCTCCAGATAAAGTGAACTGGAAGAAATATAAGGGCGAGCTGAAGGTCCATTAGATTTTTGGTTGGCAGCAAGCCAACAAATTGTGCAGTTTGATGTCCCAGATGCAAAATTGTAGGTTAAGTATCCTTCTTTTTCTTCGTTCCTTTTTTGGTAGGTATCCAAATAAGGGTCCTGAAATGCGACGTCAATTAAGGTAACAAAGCCGACGATGTTTTGTGGTCGATTTAGGTATAGGCCGTTAAAACAGTCGGCTTTGGAACGTAAACTGATATAGAGATAAATATTTGTACAAATTACGTTGCCTATTTTGACGTCGTTTAAGGTTCGCATATCTGGCTACGTAAACGTCGTATTTTATTACAAAAGACGTTTGTCATTTGACTTACTAGTGGACAACTTTTTCTTGTACCTAATATGACGTCGCTTTATGACAGATTAGGTTGGAAGACGGATAAATGCTACTTGGGTTGATTTGTGAATAAATTAAAAGTAGAGATTCTTTTTTCTCTGTCAGTGAATGACGTTCAAAACGGGTCATGTGATATTCATCATACTTTTTAATTGAAGTCAAATAAACATCCAGAATTGGCTGAACTTTCAATGGAAGGCAAATTTTGTAAAAACTAAGACACGGCTCGGAGCCCTTATTTAATTTTCACCAAATGTATGAATATTTCGCATTAGAAATAAATTTTAGTTTATTCGGCAAAAAATTAAAAAAGTCCTCTGAGCCCTCTGTCTTAGTTTTTACAAAATGCGCTTTCCATTCAAAGTTTAGTCAATTCTGATGTTGATTTGGCTTCAAAAAGTATAGATATCATTCCTTGTGAAAATTTTACACAGAATAACCACACTGTATATTTTAATATGAACCCCTGACCTTCGCTTTATTATGGTGAACTATAGAGGCACAGCCTTGAGCCGGCTCTAAAAGAGCGCCTGCTCTCTGCAACGCTCCAGCTGATTCCCGTCATCGAATCCTGCACAAAACAATTTCCCCTCTTCCTTTAAATACCATAGATATACGAAAGGTGGTAGATAACGCTACCTACCTGCGCGAACGGTTTTGTTGGGTGCCGATGTTAAAAAGAGGTATGTTCGAGAATTACGGAAAATCGTCTTTGTTTTCATTCTGTCTGTTTTTTTGTCATGCTATTGGTAAAGGAAAGAATCATTTCCCGACCAAAACTTTACATTTGCGGACATATTCAAGCGATGATTATTTCTACCAGCTCTCAAAGTCGTTGGCGTTGCAGCTAGTGGCTGGTAAATTTTTTGGTTATAAGTTGTTATTTTTAATTTTTCTTTTTGTGGCCAAAATGGTTCGAGACTCGTCGTCGTCTCGCTCTTTAGACGACTAACTAATTCCACATAGATAGATTTGGAATCAAGTGTAAACTTGATTTCAAAAAAATGCAGTCACAAAATTGACCTTTCTAAAAGTGTATAATAATAATATGACTACCAGCTAAAATGCCTAAAAACTTCAAAAGTACGACAATTTGACATATTGTTTAAAAAAGGTCTCTAAAACTGAAAATATTTTTTCACTTAAATTAAAGGCAACCTTACTTTTATATTAAATTTTGCATAATACTCAAAAATCAGCAAAAATAATGTTTTATAAAGTCTTTATTGAACAATATCAAATTATCACTCGAGTAACGGACGAAGGCTGTTCTATAAAGAGGGCGGTAACCCATTTTGGAGTTGATAAAATAACAATAATACGATGGACACAGCGCTGGATTGAAAACAATAATTATACTAATTATTTTAACTTAAAAAAGAAGTAAAATAAATAATTTAGTATTTAATAGGATCACCATTTTTCTATATTTACAAGCTGCAAAAGTTTGGGCATTAAAAAGGTTAAATTTTGAAAATACTGATGGTCTTCTCAGAGCTGATCCAATGCGCGATAAATAATAATTGGTATATTATTTTAACGATTCGACCCCATATATTTTCCATTGGGTTAAGGTCAGGTCTGTTGACTGGCCAAGGAAGTGTTTCTATACTATTATTCTTAAACCATTGGCTAATAACATTAGCCGTGTGTACTGAACATTTGTCCTGCTGATAAACGAAGTAATTATTTTCATGTAAAGCCTGTACAGATGGCAGCATAACGGTTTAAAGGATTTCAATATATCGTTCACTATTGAATCTTCCTTCGATTCTCCAAAAAAAACCCAAACATCTAAAAAAAATGTCCAGCTTTTTAATTTGGTTTGTATATTCGGGTTCAAATCTAGAATTTGGTGGACGATAAACTAAAATTCTCCTGCTGCTTGAAGATGATTGAAAAATTTTTTCGTCAGTGGAAACCACCATCTCCCAGAAATCATTATCACGAAAAACGTTGTTCAGTGCAAAAATCACTCTGGCCTGTTTTTGTTCTTCTGTTAGAAAAGGCTTCTTTGCAGCAACTAATGTTACATTAGCTCCTTCAACCGACGTTGAAAAAGGATTTTGTCTAAGATGGTCAATAAAATGTCTCTCATCTTGCACCTCAGAACTTACTTTTGGTCGTCCTGATCCATCTTTCCTATCCGTAGAATTATTTTCAATCCAGCGCTTTTTCCATCGCATTATCGTCATTTTTTCAACTCCAAAATGAGTGGCCGCTCTTCTTATAGCCGTCTTCTATAACTCGAGTGATAATTTGAAATGTTGATATCTGTGGCATTTTTAAGGATGTCACACTGAATTTTAAGCTGTCAGGCATACTAAGCTGGTGGTGCCTTGTAAGAGTATACACTAATGGAAAGCTAAATTTTGTGGCATAGGAAAAAATGCATGTATGAGTTTTTTTTTAATCAAGTGTACATCGATCATTGTATTTTTAGTTAAAAATTCGAATCTATTTTCAACTTGCTGAAACTGCATATATAAACCTATTTTTAAACCTTTTCACCATAATTGCAACTTTTTTTTTTCAAAATCTACCCCAACGTTTCGGAAAAAACGCAACTTAACGCAGAACAACCCAAAATGGATGCGAGAGTGTAGTCAGCAACAAAACCACAGATAAAGGTTGAGTGGTTTATTTAACGGCGATCGAATAAGGAGAATTTCAGGGGAAGCTATCATCAAAATGGCGGCAGTCATGGTGTTTGCTAAAATTTTGGTGCGCACTTGTCGAAAATTGTTCTACTGCCTTATGATTCTAACAAAGTCAAATAACGCCTTGAAACTATTTAGAAAAGGATGGTTTTATAAAGCGTTCGTGAACGGTATCTCTTTTTAGATGGTTTCGGACGGTTTGTCGAGCAGATTATTAGACGGATTAAGCATTTTGTAATGTTTATAATTATCCGTAGAGTATAGCGTAGAGGTAAATAATTATGTCATATTGTCATTGTTTTCGTAAAATTTCTTTTGTTTTATGAGATAAAATACTTATGTATTT
This sequence comes from Oxystoma pomonae, assembly GCA_963921995.1. NCBI lineage: Eukaryota > Metazoa > Arthropoda > Insecta > Coleoptera > Brentidae > Oxystoma > Oxystoma pomonae. Next base: position 67,843,809 of record OY998171.1, read on the forward strand.
GCTGTTTGAGATACCCCTGTAAATATAATATCTTAAAGGTAGCAAATGTCTAGCCGGTAACTTTTTGTTTAACATGGGAATACTTGCCCATGAGTCACTTAACCGATACTCCACATCATTGGTCCAATGGTAAACCGTTGGTGGATCAGTAACAAAAAAATATTGACATAGCTTTTTTTTATACTGGGACTTTTCCATCCATTCTAGGATCAAATCGGATTAATGCCCAGTGTTGCCAAATTGCGGGCCAAGTGTAAAGTTTTTTGGGACAAACACCAAATATCCATGCACCTAGCCGGGATTCGAACCGGGAACCTTTCGTGCGGCAGGCAGATACGCTGCCCACTGCGCTACGGCGGCCGGCAAAAAAATTGACATCAGCCATTTATTAGCGGATAACCAAAATATCTTTTCAACCAATTGGTTATTCTTGGTTTGTCATATGTTATTACCCCCGCCATCAAAATACTAATAACCATTAAATTTGCCAATATGGATTGGTTATCCCGTTTTTAAAGTTATGGTTTTTCATAATAATAATGAAGCCGTGTTTATTATCAAATACTATTTTTTATGACAATTGCATGAAAATCTGTCCAACGGTTCAAAAGTCTAACCTAGTCCAACATAAGGTCCAATCCCATCCCTTATGATATTTCTAAAACAAGCCATTAACCCTACTTTAAAAAAATATAAAAAATAATATCTCACAATTAACCACAAGTTAACCAAAGGTAACCCTGCTCCGGAGCTAGATTATTTTTTATTTGAACCAAAAGTGAAACAGCTGATTATTGACAACAAAATTTTCCCTACTTTGATTCAAACCGTGATCGGTAATATGCTGGGGTCAAAATTGGTTAAAATTGGTTATTCGCTAATAAATGGCTATAATGAAGGATTTTTGTCACAAAGTCATTGGACCAATGTAGGTGGTCTCCATCTTAGATTAAAAAGAGACAAGATACCTGACAGTTGCGAAGACTTTGGTTATATTATTATATGGAACAATGTTTTACCTTTCTGTTGTTTACAGTAAACACACTAGTGGCATACCTACTTAAATAGAAATTTAAAAAACATGCAAAATATAATTCTGCCAATTTGAGCTTTGGAAGCTTCTTAACAATAAATGTTTGTAGTATAATTTTATACAAAAGAAATTTATTACAAAGTTTGTATATGATTTATAGCAATTTCAATTTTCAACACAATAAAATTATGCCAAACATTAAAACAAAGAAACACAGTTCATAGCACCTGGAACATCAACAAAAAAAAAATAATATTACCTACTAAGTCAAAATTATGTAATTGTGTTTGTTAATTTTGTAATTTTTTCTGGTTATTAGCAGAAACTTACTTATACTGACTTCTTCAGTACACAATAAACTCAATAATACTTACAGTATATAGAGACATCTAGGACAGACAAAAAGATTTAAATATCAATTCGAAGGGCGAGCGCAGATGGCAACGGCGGCAGTATAAATCAACCTTAATATTCTGATAAGAGGTAGGAATTCAATATTCTTACAAACCTGAACAAATGTGAATTAACTTTTATTGTTATTTGCAGGTTGGTTTAAGGACTTTACCTACCTTTATTTTATAGTCTTTATAAAAAAAAACCTCCAAAAAAACCTTATAAAAACGTTCGAAAATATCTCATTTGACTCGATATTCCTCACCTTTGTTTTGTTTATTTTATTTGTAAATAAACAGTGGTTATTATTTGCCAAGGAGTTTTTGTTGGACCAGATATCTTGTCTCTTTTTAATCTAAGTCATAAGCTCAACTCTTATATCACTTTATGTTATGTCTTATCGTATCTAAAAAATTTCACCCAAGTCATTCAGTCATCCAACCCATGAAGAACCATCAAAAATCCGTTAAACCTTGTTAATGAAGTTAACTCTATTAAAAAATACCTATTAATAAATTCGACCGGTCCCGCTCAAGATGACCATGGTTTATCTTGAGCGAGAGCGTCAGCGGCAACGGCTGGCACGAGCGTTTTCAATCCGTAACTGACTTTAAACCTCAGATTCAAATTAGTTATTAGTCTGAGCTTTAAACTCATAACGTTAAGGTAGTGGCAATATAGCGGCATCGGCGCTTAAACTGCCTAATGAGCATTAGATAGTAGAAACAGAAATACCTACTCGATTCTCTTCTCGGTCCGGTGATTTCAGCAGGAGCAGCACAGGCAGCACAGCAGTTGTTTTTCAGTGGCAGACGAGACTTCAGTCGCGATTTTCACTGATTTCCATTAAATTTTACGATGCGGTGACTATATACACGACCCTGTATCACGTTAGTGAAACATAGTTCTCGAATAATCGGCCTGAAACCAAAGCAAACCTACTTTACACGCTTTTAACCATATAAACAAATAAAAATGTTTATTTACTGGTAACTAATCAAATTAATTGGTAGGTTTTCGTAATAAGTTTGTGTTCCACCTAAAGGATCAATAGTTCACGAGTTTTGGTACGAATATATAAAGAACGAAGTTCTTTTTTAACGCCGGAAATTTTTGACTACAAGGAATTTTGTTTTCGAAGCAGAAAAGGTAAGAAAAGTTTTATTAAATTTTTTCACTATTGCTCCTTAGGAAACAAAAAGCATTGAAAACTATTCCTATATATTTGACACCTCTCCTGTCAAGCTTACTCCGTTCATACCAAATTTTAGTAACTGTCGCAGATATAACTAAAGCAAGACTTTTAGTTTCCGATGCAAAAAAACTTTTTTTTTGATCACGAGTGCAAAAAAAAAGATTTCTGTTTTGTACCCAAAATTAAAGGGAAATCGCGGAAAATAGTAATTTTGAAAAAATCTAAATATTTTTGCCTAAAAATTATAAGCCATTTCCGGCAAGTATTTACGAAAAAATCGTTTAAAAACATCGTCAAAATATCAAACTGACAAAGATTAAAATGTCGCAACAATGAACGTCACCGAGTAAAACGGCACATCGCTATGGAAACCATTGTTATTTCATTTATCAGTCGCCTTGATTTATAGTGTAAAGATGGTGTGTTGCGAGAAGTGCTCTTCGTTCGAGATTTTTAAAAGTATTTTCCTGTTTTTCTTGAATTTTTTGAAAAAGGTATTAAAAAAATAGTGTTAACAACTCGCGGCTAAACTGTTCTTTTTTTTTACTATTTTAGCCTCTGGTTGTGAAATAGTAGTTTTCACAACTAGTGGCTAAAATAGTGCTTTTTTACAAGCGTTACCGTTGGTTTAAATAACGAGTGCAGCGAGGTATTTAAAAACGCGAGTAAAAAAAGTACAGTTTAGCCGCGAGTTGTTAACACTATTTTTTTATAACTTTATTAAAAAATACTTTTAACTACAGGAAAATACTCTTAAAAATAAATATCTATCTCAAAATATCTCAAAAACTAATCGATAGATTTGCGAAATTTTTACACGATTGACCTTCGAAACAAGGTATCACTCGATCCACTTTCCCTATTCAAAATATAGGGGTAAAGGTTACCCCTCAAAGGGGATGTGCGCTACAAAAATTTCAAGATATCCAAAGTCTCCCCCTTACAAACAAAATCGACGTGGTTCAGCATTTTCTCCAATTCTTTACAGTTTTTGAAAAAATTCAGGTGAACCCTTTTAAATGGCCAACCCTGTATATAAAATATTATTTTAGTAAGATTATTTTAAGTTCAAACACCTTGGATAATTATAATAGCCATGAAAGAAAAAGACTTGATTTATTGTAATTAAAAAACATTTTATAAAATTATCAGGTCAATGCTATTATTCGTTTTCTAATTTTGTCTTTGTTTATTTTGCGGTTTTTTTGTGAAGAATGTAGACAATTCGTATAAAAATATAAAAACACAATTTTTAGATAAAGAAAATAGCTAGTGACTCATTTTATCGTATAGCACTAAAACCGAGACCGAAAAATACGTTTTTATGTAAGGTGAGTCAAATGCTGATTGCTATAATCTACATTAAAAAAGTCTAGGTCCAACCTATTAATTTCCTCACTTCTCACTATATTTAGAATTACATTTACACTAAAACCGATTTAAACACTAAATCGATTTGATTTTAAAGCGATTTATGGTGGAGCCCTAATTTACCTTAAAATAATTTAGTTAAATTCCTGTAATGGTAAAGCCATGATGGTAATTAGGGGCTTAAAATATTTTAGCATAATGTAAGGGTTAACGTTTTTGATTAAGCAATTTTCATTATGTTTTTCACATTTTTATGCCCTGATATTGCTCACATTTTAAAGAATTCTTTCCGAACTTTCTATTTCTAAAATAAAACAATTTTTCAAGTTTTCACTGTTTTTTAGGCGTTCAAAAAAAGTACCGCCAAAAAACATTTTTTTTTCTATTAAAATGAAATAGTAGTTTTAACAACTAGTGGCTAAAATAGTGATTTTTTTTACTAGCGTTGGTTTAAATAACGAGCGCAGCGAGGTATTTAAAAACTCGAGTAAAAAAAAGCAGAGTTTAGCCGCGAGTTGTTAACACTATTTTTTTTAATACCTTTATCAATAAATCCAAGAAAAACAGGAAAATACTTTTAAAAATCTCGAACGAAACTTCTCGCAACACACCATCTTTATACTATAAATCAAGGCGGTTGGTAAATGAAATAACAATGCGGTTTCCATAGCGATATGCCTTTTTACTCGGTGATGTTCATTGTTGCGACGTTTTTTTCTTTGACAGTTTGAAATTTTGACGAGTTTTTTTAATGATTTTTTCGTAAATACTTGGTTAAAACCGGCGGAAATTACTTAATTTTTAGGCAAGAATCATTAATTTTTTTCAATATTACTATATTCCGCTATTTCTCTTTAATTTTGGGTAAAAAACAGACCGAAATCTTTTTTTGCACCCGTGACCCAAAAAAAATTTTGTTTGCATTGGTAACCAAAAAAGCCATGTTTTAGTTATCTGCAGACAGTTACTAAAATCATGTTTTTGATGAAGGTATAAAAAAAAATATATTTAAGTTTGTTGAAGAGAGGCAGCAGGCTATGAAAAAGTATTTTAGAGAAATATGTTGTTTAACGGCCCAATTACATCGTTAAACCGGCAACGCTGTTGGGTCCGTTTATTAGGCAATTCTTTTTCCGCATGTTTCTCGGAAACGGGACTTCCAAATGGCCTGAAATTTTGCCTAAATTGTTTATTGGACTATGTTTTTCCATCAAATCTTGGTACTTTTTTAAAATTTTGTTTATTTTTTGGAAAAAACTGTTTTAGCTTTTGTGGTGTTTCAAAATTGGCGCGCCCATATTACGTCAGAAACAGTCAGAAATACCCTTTATAGAGACCTGTAAAACTAAATTGGAAATATTTGTAATTTTCCAAATAATGGACACTTAATTTCAAAAACTCTCTAGATTGTATTAATAAGCTTTGTAATCCTCTTCCTCTAATAAAAAACAAATTGAGTATTATTTTCCTCTAAAGCTAAAACATGCGGAAATGTAAAAACATGGACTATACTGGTTACCTATCAATATTAGTTATATGCCTAGCATCAAAAAGTACTTAAATAGTTATATTATAGATACCGCCACCATCAAAATTAACCACCCACGTCTTTTTTTTGTGAGCTTACCCTAGGCATAGTTTCTAGTGTTCTCCTTTCCAGGAAAAAAAAATTATGCCATGCAAATATCGAAATTGGTCGACTCACTGTATTTGCAACTAACCAATGTCAGTGTGTCTGCCTGACATTCTTCATAACCTTAGTTTTGTCGTTTTGTTTTGGAGTTCGTCGGCCTGGTTTTTGTGTTTTATTTAATAATTTTTCCTTTGGTGAAAAGCTACTTTTTAGAACCCTTAAGTGGTCTGTGTGTATGGCCATTTGACTAGTTGTCACTGCTCTCAATTCGATCACCTAGGTGATAAATAAACAATCCCCCTATAGGGTCACTGAATCCTGAGACCTGCGGTCCCAGCCGCAGGTTTTAGGATCCAGTGACCCTAATCCCCAATGATTCGCGGCGCAATCTGTGAACAGGAGAATACAGTAAAGAAACCAGAGATAGATAATGAGTGGTAGATGACGTATTGAAATCGATTGACAAATTTATATTATCTCTGGATTGTTCTTGCGCCGTTAACGGCCCAATTACATCGTTAAACCGGCAACGCTGTTGGGTCCGTTTATTAGGCAATTCTTTTTCCGCATGTTTCTCGGAAACGGGACTTCCAAATGGCCTGAAATTTTGCCTAAATTGTTTATTGGACTATGTTTTTCCATCAAATCTTGGTACTTTTTTAAAATTTTGTTTATTTTTTGAAAAAAACTGTTTTAGCTTTTGTGGTGTTTCAAAATTGCCGCGTCCATATTACGTCAGAAACAGTCAGAAATACCCTTTATAGAGACCTGTAAAACTAAATTGGAAATATTTGTAATTTTCCAAATAATGGACACCTAATTTCAAAAACTCTCTAGATTGTATTAATAAGCTTTGTAATCCTCTTCCTCTAATAAAAAACAAATTGAGTATTATTTTCCTCTAAAGCTAAAACATGGGGAAATGTAAAAACATGGACTATAAGGGTTACCTATCAATATTAGTTATATGCCTAGCATCAAAAATTACTTAAATGGTTATATTATAGATACCGCCACCATCAAAATTAACCACCCACGTCTTTTTTTTGTGAGCTTACCCTAGGCATAGTTTCTAGTGTTCTTCTTTCCTAAATGTATTCGGCTAAGAGAGATCTAGCATATATACCTAGGTAACACCCCTTACCAGGAAAAAAAATTTATGTCATGCAAACATCGAAATTGGTCGACTCACTGTATTTGCAACTAACCAATGTCAGTGTGTCTGCCTGACATTCTTCATAACCTTAGTTTTGTCGGTTTGTTTTGGAGTTCGCCGGCATGGTTTTTGTGTTTTATTTAATAATTTTTCCTTTGGTGAAAAGCTACTTTTTAGAACCCTTAAGTGGTCTGTGTGTATGACCATTTGACTAGTTGTCACTGCTCTCAATTCGATCACCTAGGTGATAAATAAACAATCCCCCTATAGGGTCACTGAATCCTGAGACCTGCGGTCCCAGCCGCAGGTTTTAGGATCCAGTGACCCTAATCCCCAATGATTCGCGGCGCAATCTGTGAACAGGAGAATACAGTAAAGAAACCAGAGATAGATAATGAGTGGTAGATGACGTATTGAAATCGATTGACAAATTTATATTATCTCTGGATTGTTCTTGCGCCGTTAAGGCCACAAAAACGGCATAGATTTGGCAACACTGCTTTGCTGTTTTTTTGAAAGATCAACAATAAGTGGCACCACTAATGCCATTTCGAGTGGGATCGTGCAGTGTTCAGTTCCATGAAAGTATAATTGCTTATGCCTGACTCATCCAGAATTTCTTTACAGACCTCCCATCTAGTTTGGCAGGTCTCATTTTCAGGTTATAAGACTGAAACCCAACAATAGCGATGCTCAAATTAAGTACCCAGCGACGGTCTCAAAAAACGTAAATAAATTTCCACGGTTTTCTTATCACAATCACTACTTGATTTACTAGCCATTGTGCTTCATGCTTCATGGATTGCAATGTCTCGAAAATGAAAAGAATCAAAAGAAAAAATCATTATTGAACATCAAAAAAATAATAACGAATTTCCGTATTATTTTTATCACTTGACATGTGTCAATTTATTGACCGAATGTTCCATTAGACAAGTAGTCGGTGGCTATGCGGAACCTGAATTACAATACTCCAATCGAAGTCACTCAGTTTCCCTGGTTCTACCAAATTACGTGACCTTGGCGTTTCAGAATTCCGGCAGAATCACTCTTATAAAGATAAAGACCATAACTTTTTTGTTATCAGATAACAGGATTTATAAAAATCTACAACCGTATCCAAAGAATTTTTCAAAATTTGCTGAATTTTTATCAAAAAATAACAAAATCCAAATATTGTTGTTACAGATATCTGTATTATCGACGAGGCTTAATATAAACATTTCTGCCAAATTTCAACAGATTCCGTATTCTCGTTTCCGATATTCTACCCGGTAAAGATGCCCAAAAACACCAAAGCAGTGTTGTCAAATCTATGCCGTTTTTGTCGCTTTAATAAATATCTGATATTTATCTGTTTTGTCATCTGTCTGTCATCTTCAGTGCTATTTTACCAATTTTCTCCAAAGCACAGCAAAAATTATAACTTTTTAAATTTAAGAAAACACGTGTCCTTAAAATAATTTAGTTAAATAAATGTTAAATGATTTTTAGATGTGCTTAATTATTACTTAAAGTAGGACACGTTTTTTGGTAAATTTAAAGACTGTAAAGAACTTTGATTGAAAGAAATCCGAGAAGAAATCAATATCATCTTATGTCTCACACACTTTTTTTGCTTGCAAATGCACGACACCACTCAAGATGACAGACAGATAACATAAAATGTTTATTAAACAATTGCCTTAAATTATTTAAATTTTTCTCCAAAATACTTTTTCATAGCCTGCTGTCTCTCTTCAACAACCTTAAATATTTTTGCACTTCACTAAATTATCTGTCTACTCTAAAATTTTGCCCTCTCTCTCTCTCAATATTTTAAGCTTTGAATTACCATCATGAAAACATGAAAAAACTGCACCCAAACCAGAGGCGTTTTCTCGCGTTGAAATTATTTTGAAATATTATTTGAAACTATTTAGATGTGACGTCATCATTTAGAACCGAGAAAAAATGAGTAGTTCAAAACGCTGACGTAGTTTAGTGTAACCTCACTTTTTTGTTTTTCTATTTATTTTTTTTGGTGTTTAAAATTAAAATGGATCAACTATTGGTTTATTTAGCAAAACCTTCGAGTGTACGGCCAGTTAAATTTTAGTAGCATGGATGGCAAGCAATGGAAGGTACATGGATAGTGAAGTTTTTTTATTTACTGTTCTTTTAAGCGCCGAAAATAATATAAGACACCAGGGATACCATGAAGAATGGCTAACAAATTATATACAATACGATTTTTCCTCCATTTTCACGCAAAAACAAAAAAAATCTTAGGTTAAAACAAAAATGTAGAATTTTGACGTATCTTCTACGCACGCGTCAGTTTTGAAACTAGAGTTTCAAAATATTTTTAACTCGTTTAGATGTGACGTCACCGTTGCAACGCGAGAAAACAAATTTTTCAAACTTTTTAAAAACATTTTAAACAATTTCAACGCGAGAAAACACCTCAGAACACTTGAGGTTGATTAGTGGGTTTTGATTTAAAATATAAAGGCGGGAAAAAGTTTTCGGTGCGCCACGAGCCCTCAGAGTCGGTGCGGAAAAAGTTGCACTTAGTGTAACACTGAAATTATCAGTTTTCCAATGGAACATGAAAACATGAAAAAGCAGCAACGACTCAACGACGTTGTTTTATTTGTTTTTTCTCTAAACTGACATATTTAATGACATGACCCCCTCGGAGAAAGCGATTTTATTTTAAAACGTCCTTATATAAAAGCGCTTTTAGGTGCGTATAAACGTAGTGAGTGATAGTTTCACTCAGTTTCTGTGTTTAAACGTCAGGAGCCATATTGAAATTAGTCCGGAGAACTTTGAATGAACACTGTAATGATGTCGCAACTAATTTAAAAAATGGTGGCAGCAGGCACGTAAGCCCTCCATACTTTCAAAAAATGTGTATAGATCATGCTAAAATATATTTTAATTTTTTTAATATATCAAACACTATATACGGATCTGACAGACTTCAACAGAAGTCTAGTTTTTGTTAAAAATGTAATTTTGTAATGTCGCTAGTTCCTATACAGTTGGCGAGTCTCGATTTTTACAATAGTAAAATAACCCCCTTCCTACCCTCCATTCGACGCCCCACCCTCATCAAAAACTCACCAGCTCATCGCCTGGTGCCAAAGAATGTATGTGTCAAATGTGGTAAAAATCTGTTTAGCGGCTTTGGAGTTATCGTGTCCCAGACAAACAGACAGACATCATCTCAAAATACTGAAACTACTTTTTTGGACAGAAAAGATTTGTGGCGTAGAGGACATCCAAATAGCCAGTCAAAACCCCAGTTCCTCAGTTGGTAGAGCATTAAACTGGTGTTCTAGAGGTCCCGGATTCAAATCCTGGTGGAGAAGCTTTTTTCCGATTTATTCCCTCACCCTCTGCCCTCTACGTCACAAATCTTTTCTATAAATTTTTTAGGGAGTTAAATTTTCCCTTCATTTTGTAAATATGTTTGGCTGAAATTATTAGTTGGAAATTCGCCATCTACTTTTTTGGGTTTTTCGCCACTACTTTAAGCAACTTTCTTAAAGAAATGAATAGTTTGTTCACACTCGCAAATCCTAACTAAAATCTAAGTACTTATCCGAGCACTTATCTGAATCCGCCACAAACATATAGATTTTATCATCTCAAAATGTTGTAATTATACATAGGTATTTGTTGAGTATTGGCTCACCATTTTGACGGATCAAGGCAAACCTCTTTTGGGTCGTAAAAAAATTAACTTTTTGGTCTTTCCAAATGTCACCATTAGCTTATACTGTTGACATTTAAGAACTAGAATTTTTAATTTATCATGTTTAATGATACGAAAACACTAAAATATACGGGTTTTGCATGTATAAGATATACGACTTTTGGGCACCGGCTGTTTGGGAGCAGGACCGTCCTTAGACTATTGAGCGTCTGGCGCACACCTAGAAAAAAGCAGCCCTTCTCCTCCTAATCCTTTTATTTGTTTTTTTGGAGAGTGGCGGAAAAAATGTGGTATTCAACAAAATTTGAAAAAATCTTGTCACAGGCGAAAATTTTGGTAAAAAATAGTATCAAACGCTCCATAAAAAAAGAAAGAAAATATTGCAAAATTTTCAAAAAATGAGCCGCAGTGCCGCACTCAATATTTTTATTAAAAGTGGCATCACATGTAACAAAAATTTTAAAAAATAAAGTACCAACACTAAAACTTTTTTATCGCTTTTTTTTCGGCAAACTCTCCAATAAAATCGCTAATGTTTACACTGCTATTTCATGTTCTAGTGATATTAAGGTCAGCAAAACAAGACTGGATAACACAGCAATGTCAAGAAATAGAAGATCTAGATGCTAAACATGATACTTTCAATTTACACAAACGTATAAAGGAAGCGGCCGGATTATTTAATAAAAGACAAGCTGGAATCTTTGTGAACAATCAGGGCAAAATCATACCGGACACCAAAGAAAAACTAAAAGAATGGTGTACCTACATAGAACATCTCTTTACCGATAACCGATCCGAACAGCCAGAAGAATTCTCAAACCAAGGCATAGATAGAACACCAGAGGAAGTAAAACACGCAATATCTTCAGCTAAAAATAGAAAAGTGGTAGGGCAAGAAAAAGTATACACTAAGGTTTTAAAGCTAATAAAAAACGAAGATTCGCTTAATACGCTTGACAAACTTTTTAACTTGATTTATCGTAGCGGTAAAATTCCTGCTGACTGGCTAAAATCAACCTTTGTTACGCTGCCTAAAAAACATTCAGCAAAGAAGTGTAGTGATTGCCGCCTAATCAGCCTAATGAGCCATATGTTAAAAATATTTCTAAAGATTATCCACAAAAGAATTTATGGGAAATGCGAATCCTTTATTTGCGACACGCAGTTTGGTATTCGTGGTGGGTTCGGGACAAGAGGGGTCTTGTTTGGCATTCAAGTCTTAGTTTAGCGGTCTAGGGATGTGTCGGTGCCAGTATATGCCTGTTTCATAGATTATGAGAAAGCATTTGATCGAGTCTAGCACGAAAAGCTCATAGAATCGCTAAAAGAAGTTGGTCTAGATGACCGAGATCTAAAGATAATCGCTAATCTATACTGGATTGGCTATCTAATCCATTCTTTTTCTCTCTTGATCCCACATAAGTAAACAAAGAGGAAGCATGGATTAGCATCTGAGGGTAAGACGCGCGTACATACAAACTGTCGCTTTAAATGTTCCCCCGTTCCCCATTCCGCGCCTTACCATCGCGTTACAAATGTAACCATAAACATGGATAACAGAACTAGGAGTACTGGAAAGCCAAAAATGAAAATGGGTAATACCTATAACTTTTTCCTGGCTGGTCTTCATTAAAAGGGTGGAACCTGAGTGCAGACAATAAACTAACGCATCTAACTGTAAAAATAAAGTTTTACTTTAATCCAGTTTTACTTTAAAACAGTAGCGTACCGCCAGCGATTATTTATTTATAAAGAAAAGTAGATTTCTTGTCCGATGCCACGATTCTTTTAATTATTTATTTATTATTTTTTTTTTTAATTTTAATTTTTATTTTTATCTTTATTTTTATTTATTTATCCTTTATTTTTATTTTTGTCCAGTGGAGTGCAGCTTGTTATGGTTACAACCCTGATGCATATCCTTGGGTAATACCAAGTGGTGAAATGCTTTGTGTTTTTCTTGTAAAATATTAAAGTTCTAAATAAAGTTTGTGTACCATCCTGTTAATTTCAAACCTTGCTTTTCCGAACACCACCCCAATCTACAGGGTGTCTTAATTGCTATCTCGGTAACTATAAGAACTACAAGGTTGGTCAAATTAGACAAAATGTGCAGTTTTTGGAGAACATTGAAAATCTGGTTTCAGATTAAAGAAATAAATATTCTATCCCGAGCTACGTGGGTTTTTGGAAAAATTGCAGAAAACTATTTTATCAGATATTTTAAAAAGTATAATTTTTACAAAAAATTCGTAAAGAAATTTTTTTTTGCATTTCTGACGTCCTTCAATTTAGTATTCTTTAAAAAAATTTGATACGTCTAGTTTTCGAGATATTAACATCAACTTACTTTTTTTAAATACGGACCTGTATTTTTTTATTTAATTTTCAAAATTCTCCCTTTTTTCTGATTTTAACGATGTATCACACGTCCATATTTATTTGCATTTTAATGGCAAAAAATGGTTAATTATGTTTTTTCGCACTTTTGCCGTTTTATCATGGGTGGCTTGGAAAGCAAAAATAAACAATTGCTTATAAAAGCCTACGTAATACATCTGTCAAGGTAACTTTAAATCAACATGGCAGCATTTTTAAAAATTGGATATAAAGGTTGATGGCCAACTGTCCGAAGAGGTCCAAATAAGGTTGTATATTGTCTCCGCTGTTGTTTAATAAGTAACAAAATAATAGTCTGACCGTAAACGGCATAAAAATCAACAACATACGATATGCCGTCGACACTGTCATAATAGCAGACACGCTGGAAGGCCTGCAAGACTTGTTGAATCAAATTGCTGCCAAAAGTTCGCAATTCGGGCTTAACTTAAATGTTGGAAAAACAAAATGGATGGTCATATCCAAGGAAAAGAACATCCGAGGCATGTTAGGAGTAAATGGACAGCAAGTCGAACGCGTGGAGTCATACAAATACTTGGGTTGCCTCCTCAATGAGAACTGGGACAACATCCAAGAAGTTCGTGCAAGAATTGAACAGGCCAGATCATCTTTTATCAAAATGAAATCAGTGTTGTGTATTTGCGATCTTAATACCACTCTCCGAATTCGTGAGCTTCGGTTTTATGTTTTTAGCATCCTATATTATGGCATGGAAGCATGGACTCTGACTGAGGCCATGTGCAAAAATTTGGAGGCATTCGAGACGTGGTGTTATCGTAGAATATCTTGGATGGACCGAGTAACTAATGTGGATGTTCTGCTTAGAATAAATAAAGATCTTGAAGTTGTATTTACCATCAAAAAACGAAACCTTGAATATTTTGGCCATATTTTGAAAAATGGCAAATATAAACTTTTAAAATTGATAATAGAAGGCAAAATTGAAGGCAGAAGAGGTCCGGGTCGTAGACGGATATCATGGCTTAAAAATCTTAGACAATGGCATGGTGTTAGTACTATGACAGTTTTCCGAAAAGCAGTGGACAGGGTGCAGATCGCGCTGATGATAGCCAACGTTCGAAGAGAGCATGGCACTTGAAGACAGTGGCGTAGCCAGGGGAGGGTTGGGAGTTAACCCCCCCCCCCAGGAGGTCCAACCCAATCTACAATAAATTTTTTATGATCAAGAGTCCCAGGGAGAGCCATAACTCCCCCACTTTTTTTAAGCAATTTTTTTGTCAACACTGTTTGAAACGCGTAAAAAATAGCATTTTAGTGTAATGTTTTCAAATTTTTAGCCTGCGGCGCATTTAAGGGTTAATTTTGAGAAAATCTGCAAGTGAGAAGTATTTTTTTTTCGTATATAATTACTCAAAACCTATTAAACCGCCCTGCTTCCCTTTTTAAAATTTTTGCCATAGGTAGACAGTTGATTTTTATTAAATGATGATGAACCCCCCCAGAATCGATTTCTGGCTACGCCACTGTTGAAGAAGAAGAAGTGATATTAATGATAATCCACTTAGTCGTTCTTGTTTTGTCTAATTTTGTGTTTACAAAAACTTCTTTCCTCAACTGCCACTGAAACAGACAGCATTAATAGAATTCTATTATATTATTATTGGGAAAATTTCCAATTAGATTGTGAGTGTTTACATATTTTATCTGCTCTATCCTAGATCTAGATCTAGATCCATACAATGCTTTGTTATATCCTCTCGGTTGATCTTTGAAAGGATTGTTAAGTCGTATAAAAACGAAAAATAGTCCGAGTGAGTTTTGAGCAGGTCAAACCTTTCCTGTCAAATATGTAAACACTCACGATCTAATTGGAAATTTTCCCAATAATAATATAATAGCATAATATAATAGAATTCTATTATATTATTATTGGGAAAATTTCCAATTAGATCGTGAGTGTTTACATATTTTATCTGCTCTAGGCCATCAATGTCATGTTTATCGCCATTCGTTAAATAAAGATGAAGATCCATACAATGCTTTGTTATATCCTCTCGGTTGATCTTTGAAAGGATTGTTAAGTCGTATAAAAACGAAAAATAGTGCGAGTGAGTTTTTAACTTTCCTGGAGAGCCTTATGGATTGTATCTAGGACAACAAAGAAAAATTCGATTTTAATCTTTTCCCGTAAATTCAAAATAAATGTTGGAAAAACAAAATGGATGGTCATATCCAAGGAAAAGAACATCCGAGGCATGTTAGGAGTAAATGGACAGCAAGTCGAACGCGTGGAGTCATACAAATACTTGGGTTGCCTCCTCAATGAGAACTGGGACAACATGCAAGAAGTTCGTGCAAGAATTGAACAGGCCAGATCATCTTTTATCAAAATGAAATCAGTGTTGTGTATTTGCGATCTTAATACCACTCTCCGAATTCGTGAGCTTCGGTTTTATGTTTTTAGCATCCTATATTATGGCATGGAAGCATGGACTCTGACTGAGGCCATGTGCAAAAAGTTGGAGGCATTCGAGACGTGGTGTTATCGTAGAATATCTTGGATGGACCGAGTAACTAATGTGGATGTTCTGCTTAGAATAAATAAAGATCTTGAAGTTTTATTTACCATCAAAAAACGAAACCTTGAATATTTTGGCCATATTTTGAAGAATGACAAATATAAACTTTTAAAATTGATAATAGAAGGCAAAATTGAAGGCAGAAGAGGTCCGGGTCGTAGACGGATATCATGGCTTAAAAATCTTAGACAATGGCATGGTGTTAGTACTATGACAGTTTTCCGAAAAGCAGTGGACAGGTTGAAGATCGCGCTGATGATGAGCCAACGTTCGAAGAGAGCATGGCACTTGAAGACAGTGGCGTAGCCAGGGGAGGGTTGGGAGTTAACCCCCCCCCCAGGAGGTCCAATTCAATCTACAATAAATTTTTCATGATCAAGAGTCCCAGGGAGAGCCATAACCCACTTTTTTTAAGCAATTTTTTTGTCAACACTATTTGAAACGCGTAAAAAATAGCATTTTAGTGTAATTTTTTCAAAATTTTTGCCTGCGGCGCATTTAAGGGTTAATTTTGAGAAAATCTGCAAGGGAGAAGTATTTTTGTTTCGTATATAATTACTCAAAACCTATTAAACCGCCCTTCTTCCCTTTTTAAAATTTTACCATAGGTAGGCAGTTGATTTTTATTAAATGATGATGAACCCCTCCCCAGAATCAATTTCTGGCTGCGCCACTGTTGAAGAAGAAGTGATATTAATAATAATCCACTTAGTCGTTCTTGTTTTGTCTAATTTTGTGTTTACAAAAACTTCTTTCCTCAACTGCCACTGAAACAGACAGCATTAATAGAATTCTATTATATTATTATTGGGAAAATTTCCAATTAGATCGTGAGTGTTTACATATTTTATCTGCTCTAGGCCATCAATGTCATGTTTATCGCCATTCGTTAAATAAAGATGAAGATCCATACAATGCTTTGATACAGTACAGAGATAGAGGGCAATGAAAAAGCAGAATCCCTACCCCGGGCCACCATTGACAAAGAAATCAAAGAGTGGACTAGGAAAGCGTTGCAGCACTGGCTCTCAACGCCTGGGCAACTACAGTCCAAGAAGTTCCTAAACAAGCCAGATAGACGCAGAACAGATCAGCTCTTAGACCTCAATAGGAATAGCCTGAGAATAATCACGGGACTATACACGGGGCAATGCCGACTGAACAAGCACATGAACAGACTGGGAGTAAGCAACACACCAGGGTGTAGGTTCTGTAGTTGGGAGGAGGGAGGAGGAAACGCCAGAACACATCATAGATGAGTGCGTAGCGCTGCAAAGGACAAGAATAAGGATACTTGGCCCAGGCTTAACTGAGCCTCAAGACTGGAAAACAGTCTCACCAAACAGACTGATCTCTTTTGTCAGGGAGATTGGGCTGGGTGACATCTAAGTAGGGATGACTCACAATAGACCATCAAGCAGGTCTCAGTGGAGGGGCGTGAGCGCACTACTCATAATAAACCTAACCTAGGCTATATAATAGATTCTCTGTTCAAAAATAGTCTAAAAAAAGTGTATTTAAAGTTATATACAAACGCCAAAATGAGCACCAACCGAATGGCGGCCGACCCAAAATTGGCTTCACTTTAGTCTCACAGCGAGTATATCGGGGACTCGATCGCGGCCGGCTTCCACCCAAATAGCAATTTTTACTCGTGGAAGTTGTTAAAAATTAGAATTGCACCATCTTTAAGCATTGTAGTATAGGTAAATAGTATGTTTAAAAGTTTGAGACAATGATGTGTTTGAAATTAACTCTGTGTTTCGGACTTCCATTGTCTATATTTTATTTATACACAACGTTTCGATCAGTACAATCTCTGATCGTCTTCAGGTGCAAACTACCATCAATTCCTAAGGCTACGTGCTTATATACTGTGGGAAATCACTCAACCTTGAAGTTTAAGAAGTTGGCTCCGCCCAAGGAGGGGCTTCCAAATATTTGGGATTTCAACACTTGGTTTACTGAAAATACCCTGATTCTGCCCAATAAAGGCAGCTTCAAGGAATTTTCGTTTCTTCCAGTGTGACTCCTTGTGCAAAACCTTTGCTTCTGCCCACTTCATTCGGTGTTGTTTTGACCATGCATGTTCGGCGATTCCTGATTTCGTGGTTTCACCTTTTTGGGTATTCGTCTGATGTTCCTTAAGCCTAACAGATAGTGGTCTTTTAGTTTCGCCTATGTATGATTCACCACACTCACAAGGAACTTGGTAAATGCATTCCTTATTTTGTTTGTTCTCTGGTTTTGTTTTACTAAGAAGGCTTCTAATTGTATTACTAGATTTAAAAGCTGTTTTAATATTAAAGTTTTTCGCTACTCTTCGAATTTTCTCTGATACTCCTTTAACGTATGGGATTGTAAGGAATGCATTTGCCTGATTTTGGTCTTGTAATCTCTGTCCTGTTTGTTGAAATTTAGAAATAGTATCTGTTATAAGTTTAAGGCTGTGACCATTCTGCTGCAGATCCTTCTTAATGTTTCTTATTTCGATTTCCAAGTCATGAGAATTGTTACAAATTTGAACGGCTCTGTTATACAAAGTTTTGATTATGCCTTGTTTGGTTGTAGCAGAATGATTTGAACCTTCATTTAAATATTGTCCTGTGTGAGTGGGTTTACGATAGACTGTAGTTCTGATGTCGCTTTCTACTCGTGTGACAAGTACATCAAGAAAAGGAATTTGACAATTTTGCTCCAACTCCATTGTGAATTTAATGGTGGGTCTTATGTTATTTAGGTGGTGAAGAAATTCTGAAAGTTGTTGGTCATTCCCGGTCCAGACAATAAAAGTATCATCAACATATCTTAGCCAGAGCTTAGGTTTATATGTTGCGATATCAACCGCGTGTGATTCGAACCACTCCATATACATATTGGCCACCACCGGCGAAAGTGATGAACCCATTGGCAGACCGTCATCCTGAGCATAAAACCTATCTTTTACTTGAAAATAAGAGTTATGTAGGCAGCACTCCAACAACTCCATCACTCCCTCCAGGGGTAGGCTGGTACGTTCATAAAGGGATTCGTCATCAACCAGTCTCTTTCTAATAATATCTAGCGATTCCTTTATCGGGACATTGGTGTATAGACTTTCAACATCAAAACTGACAAGTCTATCCTCGGTTCCTAAAACAAAAGATTTAAGAATATTAACAAAATGGTTGGAATTTTCTACAAATGAAGCGGTCTTGCCTGCAAGAGGTTGAATAATTTTCAAAAGGACAATTTTAGACAAATTGCTTGTAATTGGGCGTAAGGGCATTGCATCTTTGTGAATTTTGGGAAGTCCGTATAGATGAGGAGGCTTGCTATAATGTGGTGTAAGTTGAGACCTTGTATTGTCCGGAATATATCTGGAATACTTTTTCAAAATTCTATAAACCTTACTTTCGATTGATTGCGTCGGATCTTTTGGGAGAAGTTTATAGTTTCCTTTAGCAAGTACCTCTTCAACTTTCTGGTCATAGGTTTCCGTGTCCAAAATCACTGTTGCACAGCCCTTGTCTGCCGGTAAGATTTTAACTGATTTGTCCTTTTAAAGATTCTTCAACGCGATTTCCTCTGTCTTGCTTATATTAGAGATATGCTTAATAGGTTTGTTGAAATCCCAAATATTTGGAAGCCCCTCCTTGGGCGGATCCAACTTCTTAAACTTCAAGGTTGAGTGATTTCTCACAGTATATAAGCACGTAGCCTTAGGAATTGATTGTAGTTTGCACCTGAAGACGATCAGAGATTGTACTGATCGAAACGTCGTGTATAAATAAAATATAGACAATGGAAGTCCGAAACACAGAGTTAATTTCAGGTAAATAGTAGTTGTCTTGAAAACCAAAGTCGACGTGTCGACAAGCTTACGACGACTTAACGTTGGTCGCAACTGTAGTGACCGTCAAAACTATTTATGACCGTCAATTTTACTAACCATTTTTTCAGCGGTTTCTTAGTTGTGAAGGCGACGTTTTTTGACCGGGTTGTTGTAGACGCGGGCGCAACTATTTTTATCTAACCAATTTTTATGTTATATTTGCACCTAATCAATTTCGGAACACTGCCTTGGGTGCATTGGGTAAAATTGAGGCGTGTTCGCGTCTGTTACCCGGAGATCCGTTTAAAATACATTATAGTAGTTCAACCAGTGGCGCACCGAGGGGGGGCGGGTGAGGTTAAATCGTAATCATATCTCAGTGCGCATGCTCAGAACGAATACGTCGTACAACAGCGACTACATCTCACCTACCTCTACGACCACCCTTACTGTGTTCGTACGCAGCTAGCGTCTCCTTACCATTTTGTTATCTGTGGGTTTTCATAAATGCCTGATCCACAGTTTCATTCCTTCTATTTTCCATTCTACTGCCTGTAGCGGCATGATGTAAAACTGTATATCAAGCACTGAATAAGAATTGGTGTGGTTTCGTCTTACTTACGTTGTAAGCACAACTTTAAAGGCTCATTAGACACTTAAAGCAAATATTTCAACGCATCCGTGTCGGTATACGTAACGTATACGTAAAATACGCTACATTTTTGACTTGCTCATGCCATGTTTCGAACGATGCCTGCTTCTTTGACGGGTGTGATGACAAAATCTCGTTGCGTACGGAAGGATGTACGTACCATTAGGGACGCACGAACGTACGCAACTATTTCAATCAGTAGTCCTGTCATCGCACCCTTCAAAAAAGCGTGCATTGTTCAAAACATCGTATAAACAAGTCAAAAATGTAGCGTATTTTGACTTTGTTTCGAACGCGTTACGTATACCGATACGGATGCGTTGAAATATTTACTTTAACTGTCTAGTATCTATTTAGAATAGCACGCAGCAGCTTAATTTTTTATTTGTTAATTTATAGGCGAACAGTGCAAATTTTTGGGACGACAGGCTCTGATTTTGAAGATGCCTTATAAATAGGACTTTACTTTTGATCATGAAGATCGTGAGTGAATACATATTTTATCTGCTCTAGGCCATCAATGTCACGTTTATCGCCATTCGTTAAATAAAGATGAAGATCCATACAATGCTTTGTTATATCCTCTCGGTTGATCTTTGAAAGGATTGTTAAGTCGTATAAAAACGAAAAATAGTCCGAGTGAGTTTTGAGCAGGTCAAACCTTTCCTTTCAAATATGTAAACACTCACGATCTAATTGGAAATTTTCCCAATAATAATATAACAGAATTCTATTATATTATTATTGGGAAAATTTCCAATTAGATCGTGAGTGTTTACATATTTTATCTGCTCTAGGCCATCAATGTCATGTTTATCGCCATTCGTTAAATAAAGATGAAGATCCATACAATGCTTTGTTATATCCTTTCGGTTGATCTTTGAAAGGATTGTTAAGTCGTATAAAAACGAAAAATAGTCCGAGTGAGTTTTTAACTTTCCTGGAGAGGATTCGATTTTAATCTTTTCCCGTAAATTCAAAATCGGCTCATCCACTGATTCATACAAAAACTATAGTTTCTTTCCTCGGACGAGCTCTAACGTTATTAGTAAATACTGCTTCAATTTCAAGCTCTCCTGCCAATTCTGCAGCAGCCACCAAATTTTTTTAAAAATGATGGTCCGTATCTTGACAAAATACTCGTCGATAGCTTTTAGTACTTTTGTGGACTCAATTATGTCAAGTTTCTCATTTTGAAGCAGTTTACTATTTGGATTTCATACCAGAAGACAATACACACAAGAAACTTAAAATTCTTGATTTTTAAGAATAATGAATGGAATTGTAAACCGAAGGCGTATCGCTTATTGAAACGAGAGCATCATATCATCATATACATCAGCATTTTGATAAAATTTCAATAAAGTTCTTACTTACTTACTTCCCACCGAGCTTCACTCAAAAGCTTCATTGTGAGACCCTGTACTTTCTCACCCAGTATGTATAGATGGGCATTAGTATCCCATCAAACAAAGTTGCATAGTCATTTCACTTTTTGTTATTATCTACTAATTTTTTTTAAAGGATAGGTACTTTAAATAATTATTTATTTTGTCTCGGCAGTACACAATAATACAATGAAAAAATAATTGTTATAGAATAGATTTATAATTAAACCTTAAAAATGGTTGTTTTCAAGTTTCCACCCATCGTTGGGAATACTTTATTATACCCAGTTGCTATCGATGAACAAAAATACTAGACACAGTTGGCAAGCTATTTTTGAGTCCTTGTCGTTAGCGTATCTCTGATGCATTTGTAAAAGCGTCCTTAAAAAAAGAGTTAAGGGTCCTTTAGAATAGCACAAAATTTGCCACTTGCAGCTTAAGCTGACAGCTGTCAATTTTTTTATTTGGGTATTTTAGGTGCACAGCCCATCACACGCCAAAAGTAAAGTACTATTTACAAGGCATCTTCAAAATCAGAGCCTGTCGTCCCAAAAATTTGCACTGTTCACCTATAAATTAACAAATAAAAAATTAAGCTGCTGCGTGCTATTCTAAATAGATTCTAGACCCTTAAAGTAAATATTTCAACGCATCCGTATCGGTATACGTAACGCGTTCGAAACAAAGTCAAAATACGCTACATTTTTGACTTGTTTATACGATGTTTTGAACAATGCACGCATTTTGGAAGGGTGCGATGACAGGACTACTGATTGAAATCGTTGCGTACGTTCGTGCGTCCTTAATGATACGTACATCCTTCTGTACGCAACGAGATTTTGTCATCGCACCCGTCAAAGAAGCAGGCATCGTTCGAAACATGGCATGAGCAAGTCAAAAATGTAGCGTATTTTGACTTTGTTTCGAACGCGTTACGTATACCGATACGGATGCGTTGAAATATTTACTTTAAGTGTCTAATGAGCCTTTAAAGTTGTGCCTACAACGTAAGTAAGACGAAACCACAACAATTCTTATTCAGTGCTTGATATACAGTTTTACGTCCTTCCTTGTCGAAAAAGATAAGAGGGCAGTAGAATGGAAAATAGAAGGAATGAAACTGTGGATCGGGCATTTATGAAAACCCACAGATAACAAAATGGTAAGGAGACGCTAGCTGCGTACGAACACAGTAAGGGTGGTCGTAGAGGTCGGTGAGATGTAGTCGCTGTTGTACGACGTATTCGTTTTGAGCATGCGCACTGAGATATGATTACTGGTTGAACTACTATAATGTATTTTAAACTGATCTCCGGGTAACAGACGCGAACACGCCTCAATTTTATTTTGAGTAGTGCGCTTACGCCCCTCCACTGAGACCTGCTTGATGGTCTATCGTGGCTTATCCCTACTTAGATGTCACCCAGCCCAATCTCCCTGACAAATAGGTCAGTCTGTTCGTTTCCAGTCTTGAGGCTCAGTTAAGCCTGGGCCAAGTATCCTTATTCTTGTCCTTTGCAGCGCTACGCACTCATCTATGATGTGTTCTGGCGTTTCCTCCTCCCAACTACAAAACCTACACCCTGGTGTGTTGCTTACTCCCAGTCTGTTCATGTGCTTATTCAGTCGGCATTGCCCCGTGTATAGTCCCGTGATTATTCTCAGGCTATTCCTATTGAGGTCTAAGAGCTGATCTGTTCTGCGTCTATCTGGCTTGTTTAGGAACTTCTTGGAGTGTAGTTGCCCAGGCGTTGAGAGCCAGTGCTGCAAGCTTTCCTAGCTACCCACTCTTTGATTTCTTTGTCAATGGTGGCCCTAGGTATGCCGAAGCAGGGCTCAGTTCCCTGGAGCGATGTCTCAGCCCCCGCTCTGGCCAGGGAGTCTGCTTTTTCATTGCCCTCTATCCCTGTATGACCTGAAACCCACATAAGTGTGATCCTGTTGGTTCTGCTCACTTGAAGTAGAGCAGTTAGGCAGTTCCAGACTAGTCTGGACTCAATTCTGGGAGCGCTTAGTGCTTTCAAAGCAGCTAAGCTGTCCGACATTATCTTAATGCTCTTGTTGGAGAGACCCCTGTTTGCAATCTCTCTAGCGCATAGTTCTATGGCATGCATTTCGGCCTGGAATATGGTTGCTAGCTTTCCAAATCCTACTGAGATCTCAGTCCCTGGACCTGCTACTCCTGCTCCCACGCCGTCTTTTGTTTTGGATCCATCAAGTACCAATTATATAGCATAGTTTGTCTTCGAATAAATCAACTGATTTTAATGATAAAATAAATCATTTCATTAATGAGGAAGCGTATATAAATGTATTTTATTAATTTTTCAAGGTCATTTTTTTGCACTCGTTATGAATTTATAATTAATTTTATAACTGATTTCTTTTGATATTACACATGCTTACATATTTGTAAAAACATTACCTGGATTAATATTCCAAGAATATTGTATTAAAATGTGATATTTCGATTACAGAGGGGGTTTTCATGTACTATTTATAACATGCTAAAAACTTCTGTAGATAAAAACTAACCTTATATAATGTAATTGAAACATTTAAGAGTTTTTTGTTAATTTATAAAATTTTATATAAAGAAGGTTCTGTCTCTGTAATCCATTTATATCACTTTTATATCATTTATTCTTAGAACGAATATTCCTAGAATATGTTTACTGGGTTTTAGGAAGTGTTCTTAGCTCTGTTCTATAAACATCGGCAAAGTAGTTCCAGAGATAATACGCTTTCTACACACAGATGTCAAGGAATTTTATATATTCACGATGAGAAATACCTATAATCGGGTATAACTTCTGAATCGTTCATCCGATTTTGATGAAATTTGGTGTGTAGAGATGTAGATTAAGGACTAGTTTATTTCAGTTCTATCAGATAAAAAAAAACTTCAACGGCGGAGCAAATAGGGGTAGTTTTTTGACAAATTCGCGTGATTATGTTCCGATGAAGGTTGCGGGACGACATGACCACTTTCTGGCTGCATGTTGCTGGTGAAAAAAATATTTTTCACTAATTGCAGTCATAATTAAAATAAAATGTTGTAAAAAAGAAGATTGCATTAAAAACGATCACGTGGTTTATTATATCCTCTTCAACAGATTTAATTATCAAATATCGATAATGTTATTAATTATTATTCATTATGGGTATAATAACATTTTCTAATAACTGATTGCAAAAATATTTTTTGTAACATTATAAGGCTTTTTATCCGGCCAGCAGTATGGTGGTTGAGAAATTAATATTGCTTCACGTATCGCGCAATTTTTAAAAACTTACCCTATAACCAACTCGATTATTCGATCACAAACGCGGATACTCTGACAAGTAGCTTATTTTCAATGGACAAAAGTGATATTTGCGAAAGTCTCGCCTGACTTGTTGAATTTCTCACAAAATTTTTATTATTAAACCGTTTATTATTAAGACACACACCACACATTCACAATTCAATCTTCTTCATAGGTTAAGGAGCTTCAAATCTTCTTGTTTAACTGTCCAACATGTTTAGCATTATTCCCAAAGACCTTCAACTAAATCCCCTTTATAGATAGGTATAAAACTGTAGTTTACATCAATACGAATTAAGTAAAAATATTATGATGCTCAGAGGTGGTGGGGCTTTTTTTACAGGGTAGGGCCTAAGACTTGCAAAAAATAATAGCTCTATGAAGTAATTCAATCTCTTTTCTGATTAGTGCTATTGTGTTAAGGACTACACCAATATACCAAAAAAATATATTGCACATCCCTAGGTGGGGGCTTTTCTTACAGGTAGGCCTCAAAACTTGTAAAAAATAATAGTACTATGAAGTCATTTCATCTCTTTTCTGATTGATGCGAATATGTTAAGGGCACATCAAGATAACAAAAAACGCTATTGCACCTCTCTATTCACGACGATTCAAGAATCTTCTGTTTCCTTGTTTTGCAGTTTACCGACTAGTTTCGATCTCGTTGGATCTCATCAGAAAAATGTAGGTTTGATTATCCGAAACACAATCCAGATTCCCTTTAAAGTATAGGTCGAAAACACCCGGCCTTGGGTATGAAACTAAACAAGTAGATTCATGAAGGTTGCCAATTATTTTTTACAAGTTTTTGGGCCTCCCTGTAAAAAACGCCCCCACCCTGAAGGGTCCAATATTTTTTTTACCTTCGTCTGGCCGTTAACATAATAGCACTAAACAAAAAAAAAGATGAAATGAGTTCCTATAGCAATTATTTTTTTGCAAGTTTTGGGACCTCCATGTAAAAAAGCCCCCACCTCGAGGCGTGCCATATTTTTTTTTTTGGGTGAGAACCTTAACATAGTAACACTAATTATAAAAGAGATGAAATGAAAGGGTTCCCACCAAATTCTGATTTCCAAATTACCTGACTTTTCCAGGTTTTCCCTTGCCATTTTTTAAAAAATTCCAGATACAGACCAGATTTTGACCTTTAGACAAATAATGGAAAAATGCTGGGAATTTGACAGAGAACCTTACCAGATGTTTATTGATTTCAAATAGGTATTTGACAGATTATGTATAGCAAATTTCTGGAAAGCACTGCAATGGGCTTTGAAAAGCTGATATCCCTGGTAAAAATGTGCACGGAAGATACAAGGTGCAAGATAAGGGTGGAACAGAGCTACTGTTATTTCTTTGGTATATATGGGCTTAAGCAGGGTCATAACTCTCTTTCGCCCCAACTCTTCAACATAGCATTAGAATATTACAAGATTGAGACACCAACGGCTATATTTCACCAGGAAGGACCCAACCTACTACTGGCCTTCGCAGATGATGTGGACATAATTGGCAATAGCAGGATTAATCTTAAAGACTCCTTGCACAACAATATTTCTGCGTCCATAATTGATTGCTTAATAAGAAAAGATTACAAAAAAGGAGTAGAACCCTTTTTAGCCGTGGAAGCAGTTGCTGTGGCGGTTCCTTCACTTCCAGTAGTTGGTGTAGATGTAGGCCCCTTGTCATTTTGGGCCAAGAGTGATAGTGTATCAGTTTTCTTGATTAACAAAGGCAATTTCCTTGAATTTTTTTCAGCCTCCATGTACTTTACATGACCACTGCTCTCAAAATGGCTCAAGATGACCTGATGCCCCATATTACTCAATTCAATATTTTTTAAATAAAGCTTGTATTGCTAATACCTATGGGAAATTTTCATAAAAATCACTGCCGCGTGTCTTCCGCCATTTTCGCCGCCATGTTGTGGAGATTTGGGTTGGCGACATTGGTTTCCTTAATTTTAAATAGTACTGTGGGAACACTGACTGTCAACAGTGTCAAAATATGATTGAAATTGACATTTTTTTGAAAGGTTATTTTTGTTGTTGTTTTTTAATACAAAAACAATGAAGTAAAGAAACAAGTCATAAACAAATGCTCCAACGGTCACGCCATTTATCTCTCTCATTTGGTCTGAAGTATGTGCAGGTTTCGAACAAATAAATCACAATATGGAAACATTGCCCCCCAATTTATAAGTTCAAAGAGTACTGTTAAGCCACAAGTTATAAATTGTGATAAATGCTCGGTTGAACCATTGCAACATTTAGCGATCACAAAAAAGTTCATCTTTCGCACATGGAGGCGAGCATGAAGTTTTACAATATTTGAAGACCTTGGCGCAAAAACCTATTAACTAACAATTGTGTCGACCATACCTTCCCTAAGTTAACAAGTTATTAATAAGATATCCTTGAGTTTTGGTAAGTTTTCAGCATTCAACATTTTTTTTGTAGCTCTATCTTTTATATATATATATATATCTCAAAACTGCATATGTTGTAGGTTTCATTGTCCTGATAAAAATCTATCATTGCTCCACAATGATCTGGTATGTGGTTTTTGAGATACTGAGTTCAAAGTTAAACATTTTGGTATTGTGACTTTTCCCTAAAATCAGTTTTTTGCACTTTTTGTGAAAATGTAAATAATATTTATGAACCAAATTGTAGTCTGAGAATAAGTAGCAGAAAAATATAGGTTGCGCACTGGCATCACAAACATAAAAAATATTAAATTCATATGACCAAGAAATGACTTTTAACAAAAGGTAAATTTCAATTGTTATGTTGCCATTTAGTATTTAACAAACATGCTTCAAAACAAAAACTTTTGTAACATTTTTAGCCATTTTTGTTATTTGTTGCTATGAGGCAATGATAGATTTTTATCAAGATAAGCAAAATCACACAAAAAGCCAGTTTCCATAAGGAAAGTGCATCATCCTTAAAAAACGAATCTACGAAAAAAAATGTCAAATGCTGAAAACTTACCAAAACTTAAGGATATCTTAGTAATAACTGTTTCTGCCGAGTTCTTCAGAATCAGAAAACTTTTATTACAAAAATTGTTGTTAACAAAAAACATTGTCACAATTGAATAAATAAGCGTCAAAATTTAAAGTTAAATTTAAACTAAGGATGTCTTTAAAATGTCATTTAGATATTAAACAATGTTAACATTAAGGTTTTGTTAATAAAGATTAAAAAATAAATATTGATTTTTCTTTATTTCTAGTAAACTGGTAAAACATCTTATAATTTTACTGGTCTTAAAATCTCAAGAAAATACTGGCTACAATATCACAAAAATTGACAATGAAAACTTAAACTACTTACTTAAAATTACATATAGAAAGTTACAAACACATGGAAATGACAACAAGAAAAAGAAAAAAAAATATACTGATAAAATACATATTAAAATTTATTTTTTTAATGTTCTTTTTAAAACTCATGAAGTATTGTTCTAATTTTGTAAAAGTCGATGTGCCAAAGATGTACCTTTTTGTGATCGCTTGCCATCGCTCTGGTTTTCAGCTGATCCATATATGCTATTATCAAACTCCGTATCAACCTCAGATTTATAAACTGTTGGCGCATATCTGTCCCTAAACGTTTTAGTTCCTGTTTCAGATTCAGAGATCAACTTAATGAAGGTTTATCTTGAGCGGGAGCGCCAGCAGCAATGGTTGGCAGTACCCTTTGAGTTTATAAACTGGGGGTAATGTTTCCATGTTGTAATTTATTTGCTCAACACTTTCACATTCCCCAGACCAAATGAGAGCATGGCGTGGCCGTTCAAGCATTTGTGTCTTTTAAATGGTTTTTATTGCTTGGTTCTTTACTTTTTTGTTTTTGTATTAAAAAACAACAACAAAAATAACCTTTCTAGAAACGTCATTTGTTGACAATGTTGATAGTCAGTGTTCCCACACTACTATTTAAAATTAAGGAACCAATGTCGCCAACCTAAATCTCCACAACATGGCGGCGAAAATGGCGGAAGACACACGGCAGTGATTTTCCCACAAGGGTATTATCAATCCCTTTCTTTTTTACATCCGTGCATGGGGTAGCATTGGAAAGAGAATTTCAGCGAGAATTCATGTATGTACTTAAAATAGGGGGTGGCTATTTAAGGTTCTCAAAAGATTTTATAAAAATAGCCCCCCAGAAAACGGCTACTTAGGGGATTTAACTTTACTACTACCATAAATAGTATTTATCGATGTATCGAAAACAAAAATCTATGTTTTAAAGATTATATATTTTTTTTCCTCCCTCTCTAAACCAACTGTGCCTGCCAAACCATACCAGGTTGCGTCCTTGAAAAATTCATTTTTCAAAATTCAGAAAAAAAAACTAAAAATATTTTGCTTTAGTAAAGCTATAATTTTAATAGGTTTTATAGTGTCTACATCTAATATCAGAACTGGCGATTCTGCTGGTTACAAGTGACTGACAGGCGAGTATATTTTGCAGGGTAATAATAGTGTTTATCATGGTTGTTTGAATATTTAAGGGGATAAATCCACTTTTATTTAATACTCCTTTTTGTCTAGGGGGGGGGGCTTGAGACTTGAGGTTACGTCAAGGGGAGGGGTTACCTCAAGTTTTTTTTCTGAAAAAAATGCAATAAAGTAAAGATCATTTAAAAAAATATCGAAATTTTTTAAAAAATTTTCCAATGTAAACGTGATCCAGAAATTACGCCGTAGGCAAAAAATATTGCGATAATAGGCTCAAAATTAAAAATTTTAAGAAAACAATGTAAATTAAGAGAGAAATTGTGCCGCAGGCGAAAATTTTGTAAAATATACTGTACAATGTGAAAAATTATATAATTATTATTTTAACACATTGATAATAACAAAATATTTAAAATAATAGTTTTATCAACTAGTGGCTAAAATAGCGTTTTTTTACAAGCGTTGGTTCAAATAACGAGCGAAGCGCAACTTCTCGCAACACATCATCTTTACACTATAAATCAAGGCGGCTGGTAAATGAAATAACAATCGTTTCCATAGCGATGTGCCTTTTTACTCGGTGACGTTCATTGTTGCGACATTTTAATCTTTGACAGTTTGATATTTTTACGATGTTTTTAAATGATTTTTTCGTAAATACTTAATGAAAACTGGCGGCAATGGTTTAATTTTTAGGCAAGAATAATTAGATTTTTTCAATATTACTATATTCCGCTATTTCTCTGTAATTTTGGGTAAAAAACGGGCAGAAATCTTTTTTTGCACCCGTGATCAAAAAAAAAGTTTTTTTGCATCGGTAACAAAAGAGGCCAATCTTTATTTATCTGCAGACAGTTACTAAAATCATGGATTTGATGAAGGTAAAAAAAATAATTATGAAACATTCTTTTAATAAAAAAATTACTTATAAAACATTTTTTAATCTTCGTCCATTGAATAGTATTCATCTTAATAAGTAAACGTTAAAACTTATTTTTGTATATTTCCAGTGCTGTGATTTCGTTAAATACACAATACCTACTTTCTTGTAGCGGCGGCTCATGGCAATACAAGATGCCAGAATTAAAAAAAAAAATATAGATTGTATGATCGCTTTTATATCCACTATTTTTGGGGGGTTCGAACCCAAGTTTTGACAGGATACCAAGCCAGTCTTAACCTAATTTTGCTAAGGAGTTTAACCCCTTTTAGAAGGAGAAACCCAAACCCATTTAATTTTTTTAAACGCCATGATAGTCCTTGTAGTTGTAGTTTTTTTTATTTTAACTTAGGTACTTACCTAATTTTTATAAAAAAAACTTTTTTTATAGAAAAATTCTCGACTGTCGGTCACTTGTAACCAGCAGAATCGCCAGTCCTTTTGCATAGTGCCTTGCAATAGATACATGAACATCTCCTATAAATTGTAGCCACCATCGAAATCGCCTGTCCATTATTTTGATGTTAAACTTAGACACTATACAACATATTAAAATTATAGCTTTGTTAAAGCAAAATAATTTTTAGTTTTTTTTTAATTTTGAAAAATTTATTTCTCAAGAACGCAATCCGGTATGGTTTGGCGGGTCAGTACCATTTTTATTAACGACTATTTAAATATATATTTACAAAATTTTAGCCTTGCTTAAACACCTTAGTCGATTTGGCCGCTGGCTCTTCTACTATTTGTTGTCTCTATCAAAACTATATAAACCTTAAATGAGATGAAATGATGAATTTTTTACTTCCACCACCTCTCTATCTGTCATTGGAATGTGCCAGGACTGGCAATTTTCTCCATTATACTGGTGAAACTGATTGCCCAGCGGAGTGTTAATCTGAAAAAATGGGAAGTGAAATATAGG
Source organism: Oxystoma pomonae (assembly GCA_963921995.1). NCBI lineage: Eukaryota > Metazoa > Arthropoda > Insecta > Coleoptera > Brentidae > Oxystoma > Oxystoma pomonae. Next base: position 67,874,743 of record OY998171.1, read on the forward strand.
CAGTGCAGTGCTCTAATTAGTGTTCTAATCTAATTTTCCATACTACCAGGATGCAATAAAACTATAAAACACGGTAGTTTTGAAGACAATTATGGTAAAACCCCATGACAATTGCGTCAAATTGCATGAAATTTATCAAATTATCGGTTAAACGAATAATGTCTCGTATAACTAAGTAGAATAAAACAACAATGGGCCCAAAAAAGTGAAATTATAGACATTAAAATCGGCAATTACGTAATTGTCAAATAATTTCCGGAAAATTGAAAGCGTTTTTTATGTTTTACTGTCTGAAATGGACAATAAAATAGTTAACATGTTAGGCAATGGGTATTGAAACACTTTAGATATAAAATTATGAAACCAATTAAGGTTAAAAGTTCGAATTTTGATATATCAATTAAAAACAAATGTGTGTTATGTTATTCCTACTTGTTTTTTAATTAAGCTGTTCAAACAACGATTAAGTCTGTTTAATTAATTATCAGAAACGTTCTGACAGTCTAGTGAACACTATACAGTGAATATCTCAAAAACTAATCGACAGATTTTCGAAATTCTTACACGGTTGTCAAGACATTCAGGAGACCTTCAAAACAAGGTATCACTCGACCCACTTTCCCTATTCAAAATATAGAGGTAAAGTTTACCCCTCAAAGGGGATGAGCGCTGTAAAAATTTCAAGATGTCCAAAAAGTGTCCCCTTTACAAACAAAATCGACGTGTTTCAGCACTTTCTCCAATTATTAACAGTTTTTGAAAAAATCAAGGTGAACCCTTTTAAATGGCCAACCCTGTATAACTACTACTACGTCAATAAGCACCTAAAAGTGCTTTTATATAAGGACTGTTTTAAATAAAATCGCTTTTTCCGAGAGTTTATACGTACTTCACTAAATGTCATTAAATATGTCAGTTTAAAGAAAAAGCAAATAAAAAAACTTATAGATAGAGAGGTGGTGGCAATTGAGGTGTATGATTTCATCCACATTATTACTACTATAAAACTGTAGTTTACATAAAATTACATTAAAAATCTTCGATTAAAAAGAGACAAGATATCTGGTCCAACGAAAACTCCTTGGCAAATAATAACCACCGTTTATTTACAAATCAAATCACAACAAAAGAAAGGTGAGAAATATCGACTATTTTTCTATCCTTTTAAACCACGTTAGAACGATAGGGACAGAGAATTCTGTATCAACCACTTTAGGTCGTGATTGGCTTGTGGGTGGGGAAAGTCGGCAGAGCGCAGACGGTCGGATGAGATTTTCATTGACATAAGCTTTTTCGTGTTATGTAAGTCGTTTTAAAACCACATTTTGTCAAAAAACGTTTATAGTGTTTTTTTTTACCAGTAGGAGAATATTTCAGTGCATTTAAAGTGATATTTTGGAACAAATCCTCCAATGTTTTGAAAACAAAGGGAGAGCAAATGAAATCAGTCAGTGGCGGTACATGCCGGTAGGTACACAGAAAATAAGAAAAAGTTTATGAAATATACTTAAGTTAGTAGATCCTTAGATTAAAATATCAACAAACACGTTTTTTTTTTTGTTAATTTTTAAAATTTAAAATACTTTTGATAAAGTTAATGCCCAATGCATCAAATGAGATATTTTCGAACGTTTTTCGAAGGTTTTTTTTTATAAAGACTATAAAATAAAGGTAGGTAAAGTCCTTAAACCAACTTGCAAACAACAATAAAAGTTAATTCACTTGTTTTCAGCTTTGTAAGAATATTGAATTCCTACCTCTTATCAGAATATTAAAGTTGATTTATACTGCCGCCGTTGCCATCTGCGCACGCCCTTCCAATTGATATTTGAATCTTTTTGTCTTTCCTAGATGTCTCTATATATAGTCTGAAAACGTGTCTTTTTGTTGTCAACAGTTCGCATGTCAAATAATTTGTTGTTGTCAATTTGAAGTAACAGTTGAAGAAACAGTGTATCAAATAGAGATTCAGAAAAATGACGTCAGTCCGCTCATCAAAAAATTGGACTATACCCTAAGCATTATTGACTTCAAATTGTGTACTGAAGAAGTCAGTATAAGTAAGTTTCTGCTAAAGACCAGAAAAAATAACAAAATTAACAAACACAATAACATAATTCTTAGCTAGTAGGTAATATTTTTTTTCTTCTTGATGTTCCAGGTGCTGTGAACTGTGTTTCTTTGTTTTAATGTTTGGCATAATCTTATTTTGTTGAAAATTGAAATTGCTATAAATCACATACAAACTTTGTAATAAATTTATTTTGTATAAAATTATACTATAAACATTTATTGTTAGGAAGCTTCGAAAGCTCAAATTGGTAGAATTATTTTTTGCATGTTTTCTAAATTATTTAGCAGATTTCATATTATAGTAAAAGTTTAATAATATAATCCATGTGTACATTTATATTTGAGTAGGTACGCCACTGGTGTGTTTACTGTAAACAACATAAAGGTAAACATTGTTCCATATAATAATATAACCAAAGTCTCCGTAAGTGTCAGGTATCTTGTCTCTTTTTAATCTATGGTAAAAATATTGTGATGCTCATGTGGTGGGGCTTTCTTTACAGGGAGGTCCTTAAACATGTAAAAAATAATAGCTCTATGAAGTAATTTCATCTCTTTTCTGATTAGTGCTATTGTGTTAAGGGCCACACCAATATACCAAAAAAATATATTGCACATCCCTAGGTGGGGGCTTTTTTTACAGAAAGGTCTCAAAACTTGCAAAAAATAACTGCTCTATGTTAAGAGCCACACCAAGAAAACAAAAAAAAAATTTAGACACCTCTGGGTGGGGGCTTTTTTTACAGGGAAATTTGATTCCTGCCGCTATTTCGTCACTCAACGTCACATCCATTTTGTTCATAGGTATGCCTTGGCAGTGCCAATGTCTAAATCTGTCCTACTAAATGTTAAGGTAAAGCCATATTCACCCTTAAAATAATTTTCTTAACCACCTGCTAAATTATTTTTAGATGTGCTAAAATACAATTTAGTAGGACACGTTTTTTGGTAAATTTAAAGACCGCAAAGAACTTTGATTGAAAGAAATGAATACCACCTTATTTTTTACACACTTTACGCTTTAAAAAAAAAGTTGTGATTTTTGCTGTTTTTTGGATAAAAATGGCAAAATAAAAATCATATGCACGGCACCACTCAAGATGACAGACAGATGACAAAACAGAAATTTTTATTAAACAATTGCCTTCAATTATTTTCATCTTTCTCTAAAATACTTTTTTATAGCCTGCTATCTTTATTCAACAACCCTAAATATTTTTGCACTTCACTAAATTATCTTTCCATCTACCTCTAAAATTCTGCTCTCTCTCTCGAAATATTTTTCATTTTAACAGAGAAAAAATGTTTTTTTTTATACCTTCATCAAAAACATGATTTTAGTAACTGTCTGCAGATAACTAAAGCATGGCTTTTTTGGTTACCGATGCAAAAAAAACTTTTTTTTTGATCACGGGTGCAAAAAAAGGTTTCTGTCCGTTTTTTACCCAAAATTAAAGAGAAATAACGGAATATAGTAATATTGAAAAAATCTAATTATTCTTGCTTAAAAATTAAGCCATTTCCGCCAGTTTTTACCAAGTATTTAAGAAAAAAATCATTTAAAAACATCGTCAAAAAATCAAACTGTCAAAGATTAAAATGAAATGATTGTTATTTCGTTTACCAGCCGCCTTGATTTATAGTGTGTGTGTATATGTGTTGCGAGAAGTGCTCTTCGTTCGAAATTTTTAAAAGTATTTTTCTGTTTTCTTGGATTTCTTGATAAAGGTATTAAAAAAATGGTGTTGACAACTCGTGGCTAAACTGTGCTTTTTTTATTTACGTTTTGAAATACCTCGCTGCACTCGTTATTTAAACCAACGCTTGTAAAAAAAAAGCACTATTTTAGCCACTAGTTCAAAGTTGTTAAAGCTACTATTTTTGGCAGTACTTTTTTTGAACGCTAAAAAAACAGTGAAAACTTGAAAAATTTGAGTGTTTTGTTTTAGAAATCGAAAGTTTGAAAAGAAAGCTTTAAAATGTGAGGAAAATCATGGCATAAAAATGTGAAAAATATAGTAAAAATTGCTTAAACACAAACGTTACTCCTTAAATTATGCTAAAATATTTTAAGCCTTAAATTACCATCATGGCTTTACCATTAAATAGGTTAAATAGACATAGATTAAATAGACATGACAGTGACAAACATTCTGTCAAATATTTTGATTTTTAACCTAATCTTTTTACTAATTTTGTAGCTTGGCAAATGCATGATCTCTTATTTTAAAAAACGGTATCGGAAAAGATGGAAAAAATTGTTTAAACTTTTCGTAAAAATTGAATTTTTTCGAACAGCTGTGAATATTGCCTGGATAGTGAAAACGTTGCCGCAATAAAATAGTTTTCATTAAATACAAAAATGACTCAAAAAAACATACAGGGTGGATTCTTTAAACGGAACGGTGCTTCTAGCGGGTTAGAATTTGGTTTTACAAGAAAACGTTTTCTTTAATCGTGCGATCTTGGATTTTTTATGTCATTTTGTTTACGAGGTATGGCAAAAAATTATTTTAAAAAAAATGGGACACCCTGTATAGTTTGACATTTTTCAATTGTAAAAAAATTATCTTTTTGACAATACCACACACTAATACTCTATCTCTTATGATTTCCAAGATAGAGGCATTTAAACTTGTATGGAATTGTTGTCTATGCCCTGTTTTACGGGGGATATTTGAATGAATATAGAAGTTTTCCATACAGATTTAGATAAAAATATCTTGATTATCCTATTACTATTATCCTCCTACTGTGTGGTATTGCTGAAGAGAGAATTGTTTGCAGATTTCAAAAATTGCAAAATATACAGGGTGTCCTATTTTTAAAAATATATTTTTTCGCCATACCTCGTAAACAAAATGACATAAAAAAATCCAAGATAGCACGATTAAAGGAAATTAAAAATCTCAGTTGACGTGTTTTTGGATTTTTTCATTCAACCAAATTCTAACCCGCTAGAAGCACCGTTCCGTTTAACAAATCCAAGTTGTATATCTAAGTGGATTTTTATGATGTTTATAATCACAGCCTCTTGGCAGCTGTTGTATAGTGCATTCTCTTACAACTACTTTTACCTATTTTTACATGTTGAATTTGATTCTCGCTTAACTTGTTAACCTTAAAATTTGAGCTGCCGTGATAGCGAAGGAGATATTATTATTTTCACGTCTGCTATATTAAATACTTAATAATAATAAAACAGAAACAATAAAGCAATTTAAACTGACCGCAATCGCTTCATTATCGACCACAATTTTTTCCATATTTAGCACACTTTTCGAGGGTCACAGCCGATATAAAATTCAAAGCGCGTTAACGTTATTAAGCTTTACTTCCTTATTTTATTGATTTTTTTTTTGCTTTTTTAAGACGGTGCTTGACCAAAAAAAAAACAACCTTCCTTCGGTTTACACCATACAACTATCAGATAATAGGTATACCGGGTGTCCCAAGGTAGGTAACCTATTAGAATATTTTGGAAACTATACAATGGAAACTTTTCAAACTTTCTGTTCTAACATAAGTCCATGTAAACTATCGTTATGAAATACTTTCATATTTGCAGTGTTGCCATTTGGAGGAAAACTTAGCAACAACTTTCTTGGGTGGAAATAACGAAAATTCAAACTTGGATGAGCATCCCACAAGGAACACACAAAAGATTAAAACGAAAAGAGAAATGATTAAACGATGTTTCGCCCTGGGTAACCAGCGTGGGCTCATTAGTAGTTTCACTGGTCACCCTCCACTATACATCATTAAACACCATCATACACTTTGATTACCAACCTTGAACCACTCAAAAATAGGCATCGTTCCGCACGGTACTTATTCAAGTTACCTGATACGAATTCGTCCTGGCGTGTTAATATTTCCAGTAGGATTATGCTCCTAAGGCAATTAAAACAAAGAAGTTAAAAAACCTCCAAATCAGTTACCATTTCTCTTTTCGCTTTGATCTTTTGTGTGTTCCTTGTGGGATGCTCATCCAAGTTTGAATTTTTGTTATTTCCACCCAAGATCTTTTGATCTTTTGTTTTTTAGTTTCTTTTCGGTTGAAGTAACTGATTTGGAGGTTTTTTTTAACAACTTTCTTATTTTAAATTGTACACCCTGTATATTTTTGAATTTTTATATTATAAAAAATATTTTATACCTATACCTATGTTCAACTGTTTTTAAAATATTGACAGGTGAAAATTTACATTTTTTAGCTTTGACAGGCCGTAATATCGAAACGGTTAGAGCAAAACAGTTTTTACATTTCTGTCTTGGTTTTTCTCAAGTTACCGTTTTATATCTAAACCCAGGGTTAAAATATCCCAAGGTTAGTTTAACCCTGCGTTAAAAATAGTATAAAACGATAGCTTGTGAAAAACCAAGATAGGAATGTAAACGCCGTTTTGCTCTATCCGGGCTGTCAAATTTAAAAAATGTCAATTTTCATCTGTCAATATTTTAAAAACAGTTAAACATAGGTATAGGACATTATACATAAAATGTACCTAAAATATTTTGTAAAATCCAAAAATTCAAAAATATACAAGGTGTTCAATTTAAAATATGAAAGTTGTTGTCAAGTTTTCCTGCAAATGGCAACACTGCAAATATGAAAGTATTTCATAAAGATAGTTTACATGGACTTAAGTTAGAATAGAAAGTTTGAAGAACAGTTTCCATTTTATAGTTTCCAAAATATTATAATAGGTTGCTCCCCTTGGGACACCCGGTATATAACGAAAAAAGGCAGTGTAGCGATAGTAACTCTCTTAATCAAGTTTTTTTTCAATTTCAATTTATTTCTAAGCTACATCCTCCCCCACTCAACGAAACTGAATTTGGATATTGTAAAAATTATGTACTAATTTAGTCCCCTTTTAAAAAATTTTGTACTTGATGAATAACCGAGTTATTCGCACTTAAAAGGTGGGGGGGGTGTGGCGTGACGCTAAACTGCAACTTCCC